>OY970788.1:5039288-5669199 GCA_963853775.1 Xanthia togata | reverse complement strand
GTTGTATGTGTTACACGAGAGCAAAGTTATTTGCATCTCGTGTCTTTGAATCCCTCGCAGCGCTCAGGATTCTAACCTAGAATCACTCGCTACGCTCGTGATTCAATTATAGAATCCTTCGCTTACTCGGGATTCAAAATCAACACTCGCAGCAAAAAACGACTTTGCTCTCTTGTTGCACAAATAACTATTTCACCTCAGCACCTCAAACAAGCAGGTTTTGCTGTCAAAAAACAGTGAGCAAAATGCGATTTTGCTGCGAGCGTCAGACAAAGTAACTTTTTATTTATTTTTTTTAAATACCGAGAGCAGTTTCTAAAGATGAAAAAAAATTCTAAAGATTTGAACTTCAATTAGTTTTGTCACTTTCACTTCGATACGAAAAAAGCGAGAGATAGAAACAAATCGATTCGAAATTTGGTTTCAAAATTCCATATCTACCTAATAGGCCCAAAAAAGAAACAAACAATAAAACGTTCGGATATACTTAAAACATTAAAATTGCAAATCATCTAATAAGGTTTTATTTAAATTCTGTTTTATTAAATTTTTGGAACGAAGTTCTTAAGCGGCTTGCGGTAAGAGTGCAGTGGCTTATATCGTCACGCGAAAAGGCGCTTGCGACTGTCTTCTTCTAATTCAAAGAGAAAGAGAGAGATAGTAAGTGTGAATTTGGAAAATCCAAGATGGCGGTTGCGAAAATTTTCACATTTTTCATAATGGGTATCCTTTTCATAGTTTTCGAGGGTGCTAAATCGATAGTGAAATCAAAATATAAATCCAAGATGGTGGCTGCAAAATACGAGGAGACGAAGACTTTGTAATAAAAAACCTTGCCCGCTCCGAAAATCTGGGCAAAATGGGCATATGGTACTGCAGTAACATTACAAAACAGTATTTTTTGATTATTATTGATGGTTATTGGTATTTAAAAATCACATTTTTAGTTCCAAAATTACCCCAAATCCATAAAAAAATTGCAAAACTCATAACTTATTACTTTTAGACACCCGCTAAACGACGACCGCCGCTCACACCAAATGTAAAATTCGGTCAAATTCACCATTGAAAAAAAATGTAGGGATTCTTTTTTCTTTTTTCCTGAAAATTTCCACATAAATGTGCTAACAGTACGATACCTAACAACACCCTCACGGATCGGACAGGGTTTTTTTACATGTTGTATGTTCTCGCTGCTGAGGTGAAAAGTTGTATGTGTTACACGAGAGCAAAGTTATTTGCATCTCGTGTCTTTGAATCCCTCGCAGCGCTCAGGATTCTAACCTAGAATCACTCGCTACGCTCGTGATTCAATTATAGAATCCTTCGCTTACTCGGGATTCAAAATCAACACTCGCAGCAAAAAACGACTTTGCTCTCTTGTTGCACAAATAACTATTTCACCTCAGCACCTCAAACAAGCAGGTTTTGCTGTCAAAAAACAGTGAGCAAAATGCGATTTTGCTGCGAGCGTCAGACAAAGTAACTTTTTATTTATTTTTTTTAAATACCGAGAGCAGTTTCTAAAGATGAAAAAAAATTCTAAAGATTTGAACTTCAATTAGTTTTGTCACTTTCACTTCGATACGAAAAAAGCGAGAGATAGAAACAAATCGATTCGAAATTTGGTTTCAAAATTCCATATCTACCTAATAGGCCCAAAAAAGAAACAAACAATAAAACGTTCGGATATACTTAAAACATTAAAATTGCAAATCATCTAATAAGGTTTTATTTAAATTCTGTTTTATTAAATTTTTGGAACGAAGTTCTTAAGCGGCTTGCGGTAAGAGTGCAGTGGCAGATATCGTCACGCGAAAAGGCGCTTGCGACTGTCTTCTGCTAATTCAAAGAGAAAGAGAGAGATAGTAAGTGTGAATTTGGTCGAAATGAAAATCCAAGATGGCGGTTGTGAAAATTTTCACATTTTTCATAATGGGTGTCGTTTTCATAGTTTTCAAGGGTGCCAAAGCTGACCGTGAGGTCCAAATGTAAATCCAAGATGGCGGCTGCGAAAATTTTCAAATTCTTCTTCATGGGTATCGTTTCTATGGTTTTCAAGGTTGCTAAAGCCGATAGTGAAGTCAAAATGTAAATCCAAGATGGCCGCTGCGAAAATTTTTAAATTTTTCTTCATGGGTATCGTTTCTATGGTTTTCAAGGTTGCTTGCCGATAGTGAAGACAAAATAAAAATCCAAGATGGCGGCTGCGAAAATTTTCACATTTTTCGTCATGGGTGTCGTTTTCGTAGTTTTAGAGGGTGCTTAAGTCGATAGTGAGGTCAAAATATAAATCCAAGATGGTGGCTGCAAAATACGAGGTGATGAAGCTTATGTAAAAAAAAAAAACCTTGTCCGATCCGAAAATCTGAGGAAAATGGGCATAAGGTACTGCAGTAACATTACAAAACAGTATTTTTTTGATTATTATTGATAGTCAAAAAGTTTTTGGTCTTTAAAATTCACAATTTAGTTCCAAAATTACCCCAAATCCATTAAAAATTTGCAAAATTCATAACTTATGACTTTAAGACACCCGCTAAACGACGGCCGCCGCCCGGACCAAATGTAAAATTCGGTCAAATCCACCATTGATAAAAAATTTAGGGATTATTTTTTCTTTTTCCTGAAAAATTCCACATAAATATGCTAACAGTACGATACCTAGCAGCACCCTCACGGATCGGACAGGGTTTTTTTTTACATGTTGTATGTTCTCGCTGCTAAGGTGAAAAGTTGTATGTGTTACACGAGAGCAAAGTTATTTGCATCTCGTGTCTTTGAATCCCTCGCAGCGCTCCGGATTCTAACCTAGAATCACTCGCTACGCTCGTGATTCAATTATAGAATCCTTCGCTTACTCGGGATTCAAAATCAACACTCGCAGCAAAAACGACTTTGCTCTCTTGTTGCACAAATAACTATTATATTATTTCAAGAATATATGTACATAGGTATATTGCCTACTGATAGTACAGTACCGAATTTTATTTAACTTCTTCATATAACGTCGAACATACATATTTTGAATGCTTTATACTTTCAACTGAAATCTAATTCGTTTCGTAAACAAGTCTATTTTAATATAGAGTATTTATAATAAATAATAGCCATGAACATGGATTGCCTCCTTAAATATGTCAAGGAGGCAATCCATGTGCAATATTATGTAGTGCAGCGTAAAAAAAAAACTTCACTGTTAGAATTCGTCTGGGATTCGAACCCGTGACGACTTTGAACCAAAAGAAAGTAAATGAAACACCGAATCACAGTCAAATGAAAAACACTCATATATTATAATTTAAAAAGTAAAACAAAGGATCGTTTTTTTAAATAAAAGATAATAAGGAATCAGTCGTCAGCAGTCATATAAAAAAAAAACCTAAATGAACCAATTTAATTTTTAAAGAGGCGCTAGGCCCATCGGCAGGCGAGATTACACTCGGAGTTTGGCAAAAGCGAATTACATTGATCAATGTTTCTGTGCCTCCTGTGGTTTTTGTAAAAAAAGAACCGCGATGAACCCGCGATAATGTAACAGGCAACAAAATTAGGATAAACGATACGATGAAATTTAGGAAATGCTTAAAACAAGATATCATTATATATTTAAAATTACTATGGTTACAATGTAAGTGAAAAAAAATAAAAAAGGCCTGTAAGATTTAAAAAACTGGACGATCCAATGGAGCGAGATCAGGCGCGCTGGGAGGTGCTGGAGCCTTTTTTTTTTTTCGTTGCAGCCTTTATCGCAACCAACTTCAGACCAACCGCGACACCACAGGAAGTCTGATGCGAAACCCGTATCCGCGCACTCTTGCGACAGCGCCGGAACAAGTGATGAGCAGAATTCCAACTGAACTGAACTGGCCGTCCAGGCTTAAGGCAGTGCAAGTGCAGGGCAGGTGGGAGTAGCCGAAACAGGCCTATATTGTACAGATCCGAAAAAAAAAACAGTATTAGACCCGTAAGAAAGGCAAATAATGTTAGGAGGGCTAGAGTGTTAAATAGTTGGAATACTCACATAAAAATAAACACAATATGCTTGTAATAACCCCCAGAAATATGGAAATTTGATAGTATGTAAAAAGAACGGAAAGAAAGTATGTGTTCTTCAAGAAATTGCATATAAAGATGAATGTCTCCTCCACAAAGAGTTGACACTTAAACAAGCACCAAAAATTTACTATATTATTCACACAATCAACAATGACACGTTTTCCAATTCAAGGGTAGCTGTCCACCACAGACTACATAGGGATACTTGACCACTGACCAAAACAAAACTGAATCTTTTTTTCAGCATTCTAATGTAATCAAATTTCGAATTTGTGTCAACCATGCTAATCTTTTATAAATAAAAAATGTTTGACATATTTTCATCTAAGGAGGCCTAAAAAATGCAGCGAAATGCTGCAGTACTCGTAGGTACTCGTATTTGTAAACATTGATAAAAATATTTTTCATCTGGAAATATGGAAGGTCGATCTTAATTCGAATCCTATAAATACTATTTCTTGTAGGTGAATTTCTTTGCAATTTATTTTTAAATGTTATCATTATTTAAAGTGCCTAACAACCTCGTACACACATCAGTGTCTAGGGATCAAGTACGTTTTAGAGTATCGCCTCAATTGAGGATTATTATTTTACCTTTTTCGAATCTCTAATGATTATTTTTAGTGAATTTCACTATTTCAGTGAAGAATTTTCTTTTAATTTTTATTAAAGATTGCAAATCAACTGTCAATCAGGATTTCTATAAAAGTTTGTAATAGCGTTTTTACAAAACCATTACATTTTCTGCATCGGAACTGAAAAAATTGCATAGATATGGAGCGACGACATCGTTTGACACGAGAAGAGATGATGAGACCCGTCGGAATGTTGCAAGCTGGTTCCAGGCAACGTAATGTGGCTGTCGCTTTTGGCACTACACAGAGCTTCATAAGCCACCTCTGGACACGCTATCGTATCACGGGCAGCTTAGCCGAGCGACATAGAGGACGATCTTGCATCACCATTCACGGACAGCACCGGTACATTCATAATACTGCTCGTCGGAATCGTACCATGACCGCCATGATGTTGGCTACGAAACTCCAAAGGTCTTCAGGCTTGCTGATAAGTGACCAAACCACCCGAAATCGCTTACGTGGAGTGGGTCTACGTTTCCGAAGGTCGCTGAGTTCCACCTACTATAGCAGCCCGTAATCGTAGAGCCCGTTTACAATGGGCTCGCGAACACAGAAATTGGGAGGAAGAAGACTGGCGTTGTGTTTGCTTTTCCCATGAATCTCGTTTCGGTATGAAGCCGGATATAAGACGTACTCAATTTTGGAGGCCCTCTGGATGTCAAGAGCTTTAAAATTTTGTCAGGAAGTTCATTCATATGGAGTGGAAACAATAATGGTTTGGGCCGGTATTTGGATCGGTGGAAGAACCGATCTCATTTGGATCAGTAGCAACCGCAATGCTCAGATTTATGCGGATAGGATTTTTTCAGACGTGATCATCCCTCTGCGAAGCCGGTTGGGTGATACGTTTCGACTAATGCGTCCACACACAGGGCTAGAGTCGTAACACATACTCTTGCCGATGCTCGCATCAACGTTCTGCCGTGGCCTGCTCGATCGCCAGACCTCAACCCAAGTCAAAAAGTTGTTGTGGGGTATGCACAGCATCCATATTCGGCAGAGCTCTTCTTTGGACCATATCACATGCGCGTTGGGCGGCCATTCTTAAAGGTGATTTTAATTAACTGATTTTAAGCCTGCCAAATCGCTGTGATTGTGTGATTTGTGTCAATCCACAGTGGTACCGCTTCAGGTCATAAATGCAAAAATTTCATCATCAATTGATGAAAATACTTATAACGATTTACCGATAAACAAGCTACCCAAAAATATAAATATGTCACCCGTTTTACCTAATTATCACTTATTTTTCAAACTCCGAAGTGAACACATCATTACGTTGCGCTCGCCTTATCAGAAACTCATTAGCACATAATTATTGTTTGTGTAACGGGGAATTCTCAGAATTGCACTGTTTTTGAGTGGTGTTTGTGGCATGGATTTCCAAGATCAAGGTATATTCTTACTATTTAGTTATATTTTTAAAATTTTATTTGACTTATGACGTGTTTTGACGATTTCTACCAAATATTTAACTTATTGTTGACTTCACATAGACTTAAAACTAATTTTCGCTGGATGCAGGAGGCACAGAATCGGACGAAGTGGCGGTGCATGCCTATGGTCAGCAGTAGACGTCTTTCGACTGAAATGATGATGATGATTCTAGATATCTAGTTAGCGACATTTCATATTTCCATACAGTAATGTTGCCAAATTAATCAAAACAGGTAAATATTTGACATTTATTTGCGACGTTACCAACTTTTAGAATGAACGAGCAATGATATCCTAGTGGTCACCTCTGACTTGACGGATTCATGTGTGTATTGTATAATTATCACTTGCTCTAAAAACGGTGAAGGAAAACATCGTGAAGAAACTGGCATGTGAAGCCAAGTCAGAAGCTCATGGGCGACTTTAAAACTCTGACACCAGGTTAGTCTCTAACTATACGAAAAGAAGAAGAAGGCGTTAGTTTTGATTTTGGCAGAGCGCCAAAAGATCCAAGTACCTGAAATGACAGTTGAGAGTTGTCAATAATTAACGTAGTGACCTTAAAAAGCGGCCGGAAGTCGGGACAGCCTTAAAATGTAGAAGGTGGGCGAAAAGAGTATAGAGGCCGCAACTTGAGAGTATCCTATATCCAACAATGGACTGCAATAGGCTAAGTAAATTTATTGTTTTAAGCAAATTAATAAAATTTGTTTATACTGCACAATTTATTATGATCGGTTAATGGGATGGGTAGCTTTAAAATGTCGTCACGACCATAGTAATCCTTTCTAATACATTCGTAATAGAATATGTATATTCTATTATTCACATAATGTATTGATACACCGTATATTAATCTAACAGTTAAACAACATTATCATAATCTGAAGTGCGGGATTCGAACCGGAAATCAACCTCAGAGAAGCCGTAGATATAAATTGTATAAACTCCAGCTGAGCTCCGTTCACTGCGACTATGCCTGATTTATTAACTAACCTTATTTAGAATTCCATCTTAGAATTTCTGCAGTGCATAACAAGATTTTATTTTTATTTATTTCTGTACGAGTGACTATTTTTGTTGTTAGTTGCTGCTTTACTTTTGCCAATAGTCGTGATAAGGAGTAGTGTACCTATCTCAGCGTGGTAATAATCTCCGTTGGCTATAATATGTGTGGTTGGCTGTAATATGTAGTGTGTTGGATCATTCGGTTCCCTACAAAATGGTTGAGCTGGATGGTGCTGATCCACGCGTCATGTTCGTGAACGGGCGCCGTCAGTTGAGACTGGTCATCTCTTATCTGCCAGGGCTTATTTTTAATCGTTTTTGATTTATATATATATATTTTTTTTACATTGTTCTCACATATAGAATCAACAAGAGTAATGTACCCAGGATTTTGTAATTTCCATATTTAAAAGAGTGTCCTTGGAGTTTCTTGCCCGTTCTTCTTCATAGACATCTACGTTTTGGAATGGGCAACTAGCTTCAACTTTCTGACTAACTGACTCTTTGACAATTCAAAAGTGCCTGTAAAGGGTTTAATTGAAATAAATGCTTTGAGTTTGAGTTGAGTTTACCTTGTGACGAAAACAAAGTTGTTTGACACTGTTCAGTTAGATATACAACTTTCACCAGCAACGGTCAATTAACTCTAAACCGTCATCGCACCTGTGCTAAGTTAAAGCAGACCTATTAGTATATTATATATTATTTTCTCTTCACAAATATTAATGTGCAATTGGAAAATCTACGGCAAAATGCAAACATCTACTTCGTTTGCACGAAGACAGGCGATTCCTTACACTAGTGTAACTCAACAGAGATTAGAAAACGCTTTTCTTTTTACTGATAAAACTTTACCTAAGATTTAGCACCTACAAATGGGCTTAAGAATCAGGTATAAACGTACATAAACTAAGCAAGGTGTGCCAGTTGTCGAGGCAGTTGACGGTGGCCGTGACAAATCGCGCCGGCTGCGTGACAACTGCGCTGCCTCACGAATACACGTTCGGAATATATTAACAAAAACATATTCGTTATGTTTCCTGTTACAGGTGATTAAACTCATACGTGATGCGTGTTTCTTCATAATAATACTGGTAACGGAGTCTTTTCATACATAAAAGGAGTATACCTACCTTTGATCATAGAACGCTTGCTCCAGATCATTATCTTCAGGATTTTTTGTCGTGTTTTCCTCCAATATAAGTTGCGTTAATTTTAAAAGAATAACGGTGTGGAGTTTCTTGCCCAATTTTCTCCATACGCAAAATACATTTTGGAAGGGGCGACTATAAATAATTCAATTTTTTTGTAAATTTTGACTTTGACTTTGAATTTAAATAGAAAGCAATATAGAATTTAAGAAGCTTAGTCGGAAATGGCTTCGAGCCATAAAAAGTTGTCACACGACGTCGCTCATCACATCATGTAGAATATTATTTTTGCTTTTTTTATGTTTTTTAACCTATTGTATTCCCGTGTAATCTCCCGGAGTGTATTAAAACAATAGATAAGTATCAATTGTGTTGCGTTAGACAAGCCTTGGCAGGTTTAAAAAAAAAAGTGTCCATAACTCAAAACCACAATACGACACTTCAGAGATATAGTGGGGATTCTGTTCCTAAAATAATAAATGAGGGCAAGCAAAATCGGATAAATTCCCTCAATTCTTCCGAACTTTGGTGGAATGCGACAGGAGTCTTCGAGAGACGCTTCGTGAAACTTCTCAAACAAAAAGATTCAATTAAAATATTTCTGTTTTTATTTCCGTTATGTGTGCTATGTTAAGTAGTTTATAGAACTTCGCAAAATTAAACGAAACATTGGTTTAACTCAAAAATATGGATTAGTCGTTGTAGTTTTCATCCCTGAAACTTTTTTTCGCCGTGACATTGAGGTATTATCTATCGGTTTTTATGTTGTAAATGACTGCACCTCCCAACTATTTTTTAACTTCTAGAATAGTTTAGTAACAATTTATTGTTCTTGACATTTAAACATCGACGTAAGTTCCTATTAAACAGCATGATTTACGCTCATCAACAGTAAATTTAAATGCAGACTTTTCTTGATTGTTTATTTATTTAGGCGGACTTAATGCCATAGGCATTTTCTACCAGTCAACCTTTGGATGATGCAGAGACAAACAGTGGTAGGTGCAATATGGAAAATTGTGGAATAAATGTTTGTTTAAATATAAGGATCTGTTATATCTTATGTTATACTAACTGTAAGTAGCTTAGTCTACATGTTATAACTTTTGATAACAGAATTTGGTATCCAAACTTCAAATTAGTGAGATATCTTATAAGTAGAATAGAACATGCTAAGCATTGAGAACTTACTCCCAAGCACTTAACTATAATCCGCCAAGTTACGAAGGATGTGCATCAAGTTACAACTTTTGATGCTTGGATAAAAAAAGTGATGATAATGGCGATAATATAATGTATAAATATGTATCTAAGGTGCTTACATTAGTGCTGGTCTAGGTATTAAGGTTTTTAACTGTTGCGCGACTGCAGAGCGTGGGGTCCTGGGTTCAATAACCCGGTCGGGCAAAAGTGTTACTGGGTTTTCCATTAGGAATTTCATTTCTCAGTAGTAGCCCAGGGTTAGAAAGTTGGTGGTGTTATATCCCCATACCTCGGAAAGCACATACAGCTGTTGGTCCTGCGCCTGATCTCTCCCTGGTCGTGTCACTATGAGAGTTAAGGAATAGAGAGTACACCTGTGTTCGCGCACACAATTGTGCACTATATATTTGATGGCGATGTTTTAGTTCTAGAAAGGCAAGCGAATATAAATAAATACAGAATCTCAACAATACACATAGCAAATAACATCACACCTGTATTTCCCGAAGCGTTAGGCAGAGGTGTGCCTACATCCACATTTCGTTAGTTATGTTTAAGTCCTATGTAATACAAAAAAATCTAAAATCTGAGAAAATCCAAAGCAAAGTGATAAAAAGTCAGCCAGCAAGGTAGTTTGTGGAACTGACTAGCCCGGGTACATCGATAAGTATCGCCTGGAATGCATTTTTTGCAAACATATTAGCACCAATAATTTCATCAACCAGGCGGAGGCACAATGGGCCACTTACTGCCAAAAGTCCTATTTTTTTCACAATGAAGCAACTTACATCACCATTTTTCAATCTCCGGTTAGCTCAGAAATGGCTTTTAAATGTACCTGAAGTAGGTATTAAGTTGTCATACGATGGATCGATTTGGATGCAAGCCAAAAAATAAATGCGGTTCCGATCCAATTGGCAGTCACTTTATACAAGTAAAGTATATTATTATACTTGCACTATATCTTTTTTGTTACAAAATGAAGAATTTATGAGTTTGGATAATGCATTAGAGCCGTAGATATAATTTTATTTGTCAGGTGATAGGAGAGTATATACATAGTACAAAAAATATATTTTAAGAAGTTTATGAAGTAATGATTTTGTGTGCATTTGACTCCACCAATTAAACCGTATTCTATACTATAAAAAGCGCAATATTTGTATATACATAGTGTCCGTATGGATTGAGGAGCCATATCTCATATTTAAACGCGGGTACTACCAATAGCAGCATTCCGCTGCCAGATAGGCCTCTTTACACATGAAAAAAGCCGAACTTGTTTTATTTATAAAATGTTAGCACGTTTGAAAACAATTCAAAATTGACGTCATAGAAGGAGAAGTAAAAAAATATTCGTGCTTGTTTTGAGTAATTCGTCAGCTACCCAACCAGATGGGTTGATATATTTTTTCCTACTATAATTTATTTGTTCCAGAACTAGATAATAATATCTCTAATATATAATAATCTTCTGCCAAGTGAAGTACCGTGCCACATTTTTTTTCGGTACTTTAATATTGTTGAATTAAAGTGTTAGTTTTGATTATTCTATACGTGAGTATTCCAGTTGTCTATCAATCAGCCCCTACATAATTTCGCCTTTCTTACGGGTCTAAAATGATGTTTATTTCGGATCCAAACAGAAATGGCAAGTTTCGGCCCTATCTACCGCCTAAGCCTCCATCGCCAGGGTTCTGCGCATTGCCAGATTCTGCACTAACGCTGTCTGCTCAGAACCGACTAGGTACCGCGTTTTAGCGACTCTGTCAAAAAAAAATCGAAATTCAAAAGTCATTTATTCAAACTAGGCTGAGAATCAGCACTTTTCGAACGTCAAAATTACATAAGACAGTTTCACAAAACGCCCACCTTTCACCACTTTCTAGGGCTTTAGCTAGAAAGAAGAAGTGGCGCAAAAAAACTCCCCAGCAGCACAGCTGTATGTTTATAATTAAAAAAAAAAAACTTAAATGTATGTAAAATTATTTATATTACGCAACACTAAACAAAAAATAAAAAAATATATTGATGAATGAATGCCCCACCCCACCCCATACGGCACTGTAGAGCTCGTCTCTGGACTGGACACTCTTCCACCGTCGTAAGAAAGAGAAGAATTCCCATAACCTAGACTATCCTGTACCGACTTAGAAAGCTAGGGGACAGGGAGGGGAACACGGTGAAGTTAATATTGGGAATCCACAGTTAGTAAACATAAGTATTATAATATTAATACAATATGAAGCTATGAAGATAAAAGGGGAACGCAAAAATATATAATATAGTATTATAAATGTTTGAACGCCAACGTCTCCTCCTCTCGCAGTTGAGCACCAATATCTGCAATACAGCTTTGATAAAGTGAAGGGGTGAAAGGGATCGTTACGCTTGCGCCTTAATAATTATTTGTAGTTACGTTAATTTCTCTGTTTACAACGTACCCATTTCAGTGAGACCGGGAACCGTTTTATAACGTTTGCCTCATTGTACGTGATCTGTTAGACCTAACGCATAGAACCTCTGAGGAACTAATACGATTCTAACGGAACACGCTCCCTAATTACAATATAAATATCTTACACAATCCTAAGACAGAGTACTGCGAAGTCCAACTGTTATTGAGGAAGATAAGTTTAGTTTAGTAATAATTGCATACTAATGTGAAAGACTCTCTTACGGTGGCCTAGCCCCCTTTTTACTAAGTTAACACAAGACTAGCACAAGCGCACCGTAGACTCAGTCTCTAGCAGAATACATCACGATCGTATCTGGTGAACGCCGAAGTGGTAGTTCGTCACCTCATATTTCCTTAATCTTCCCAATTTAGAGGATGCGGTGCGGCTATTAGCGGCTTTGCGTCCCAATACCGTGTCTCAATAAATAGTGTCGATTCAGTAATAAGCCTACAAACAGCCGGGTGGGGTTTTAATGAGACACGGTCCCTAGCGTTCTTAGAACGACTACCAATTAGGTTTGGGGTACTTGGTGATGCCTACTCCCACTCCCTGGAAATATGCGCCAACAAATCTCACGCAAAGTATTCTGTGGCCAGACCTTTTTGGATACAGAAATCATCACTAACGTTTGGTTGTTTTATAATACAATTATAGATTGGCTTTATAGCCTCCTTTTAATGAGCTGTGAGTTTCTATAGTTCTGCCTTCCAAATGTGGTGCGCCAGCTCAAGGTCAACAATCGTCAATAGTCTCGAGCGTTAGTGCTCAGTGTCAAGTACGGTGAAAGGCCTTCGCCATTTTCCTAAACCAAATGAAGTGTCAATACTCTGATAAAGGTACGGATAGGATATGGGCATGTAATACACGAGAATGTAAGTTTAGTTATTAAACACAATACTAGATAAGAGTTATTTCGCCATTCTGGAATAAGCGATCATTAACAACTCAACAGCGATATCACCTAACAGCTAACTGTTACCTATAAATATAATACAAATCTACTAGCAGGAACAATTATAACGAAGGGTCCTTAGCTACAGTTTACATATTACTATTATAGATAAAAGTTAATTATGGTTGACCCTTACCAAATAATCTCTTATAGAGAAATATATTACAACTCACTTACAAAATACTGCACACGTTACCAGCCTAGCCTGGGGCTTCACTTCGTTGTCTCGACCGTTCCCCGAAGCGCTCCAAAACTAACTGCCTAGCTTAGACTCCGTTGTCGCGCTACCTAACGTGGTCTTAAACCCACAAACAACTAATAAATAATGCTCGGTCTCTAACGACAGCCTACGAACTATAACTTTTTAGTTTTTCCATCTATCGATAAATAGCAGAACTTTTAATTACTTTTTGAAATATCACAAAGGATGGGTGGGGATAAGCAACTGGCAGTGAGGTGTGGAAGAGGATGGGTGGGGTTAAGCAACTGGCAGTGAGGTTTGAAAAGGATGGGTGGGGTTAAGTAGCTGGCAGTGAGGTTAAGAAAAGGATGGGTGAGGTTAAGCAACTGGCTGTGAGGTTTGGAAGAGGATGGGTGGGGTTAAGTAGCTGAGGTTAAGAAAAGGATGGGTGAGGTTAAGCAGCTGGCAGTGAGGTTAAGAAAAGGATGGGTGGGGTTAAGTAGCTGAGGTTAAGAAAAGGATGAGTGGGGTTAAGCAACTGGCAGTGAGGTGTGGAAGAGGATGGGTGGGGTTAAGCAACTGGCAGTGAGGTTAAGAAAAGGATGGGTGGGGTTAAGTAGCTGGCAGTGAGGTTAAGAAAAGGATGGGTGGGGTTAAGCAACTGGCAGTGAGGTCAAGAAAAGGATGGCTGGGGTTAAGTAACTGGCAGTGAAGTTTGGAAGAGGATGGGTGGGGTTAAGTAGCTGAGATTAAGAAAAGGATGGGTGAGGTTAAGCAGCTGGCAGTGAGGTTAAAAAAAGGATGGGTGGGGTTAAGCAGCTAATCGTGAGGTTTGAAAGAGGATGGGTGGGGTTAAGCAACTGGCAGTGAGGTTAAGAAACGGATGGGTGGGGTTAAGCAGCTAGTCGTGAGGTTTGAAAGAGGATGGGTGGGGTTAAGCAACTGGCAGTGAGGTGTGGAAGAGGATGGGTGGGGTTAAGCAGCTGGCAGTGAGGTTAAGAAAAGGATGGGTGGGGTTAAGCAACTGGCAGTGAGGTTAAGAAAAGGATGGGTGGGGTTAAGCAGCTAGTCGTGAGGTGTGGAAGAGGATGGGTGGGGTTAAGCAACTGGCAGTCAGGTTAAGAAAAGGATGGGTGGGGTTAAGTAGCTGAGGTTAAGAAAAGGATGGGTGGGGTTAAGCAGCTGGCAGTGAGGTTAAGAAAAGGATGGGTGGGGTTAAGCAAATGGCAGTGAGGTGTGGAAGAGGATGGGTGGGGTTAAGTAGCTGAGGTTAAGAAAAGGATGGGTGAGGTTAAACAGCTGGCAGTGAGGTTAAGAAAAGGATGGGTGGGGTTAAGCAGCTAGTCGTGAGGTTTGAAAGAGGATGGGTGGGGTTAAGCAACTGGCAGTGAGGTAAAGAAAAGGATGGGTGGGGTTAAGCAGCCAGTCGTGAGGTGTGGAAGAGGATGGGTGGGGTTAAGCAACTAGTAGTGAGGTTAAGAAAAGGATGGGTAAGGATGGGTGGGGTTAAGCAGCTGGCAGTGAGGTTAAGAAAAGGATGGGTGGGGTTAAGCAGCTGGCAGTGAGGTAAAGAAAAGGATGGGTGGGGTTAAGCAGCTGGCAGTGAGGTTAGGAAAAGATAAAAATATTTTGAACAATTTTAACTTCTCATTTATTTAATAAAAGAAAAAAAATGTTTTCATATCGGTCACCACGCTCAAAGTGTAACTTGAATTAATATCAAGAAAAAAAAAACTGCATAAATAAAATAAATATAATTATGTATAATTATAATTGCATAAGTTGATAAAAAATGCTATGTAATAGCTTTACCGCGGCAGTCTCCGAGTGCCACACGTCTTTTTTTTTTTTTACTTGGGCATCTCGTAGCTCACCTCTGAGGTGATGACTACTTAACCGGACTTTCCTGTGGCTGCCTTAAGCTACTACACTCAAAGCCTCCAGCCAGGGGCAAAAACTATTCTAATTAAAACTAGGTGAGCGCTCGCTAAGGGCACCCCCTGTGGGGTACGGACCTCGGCTTAGGGCGTTGCTGGGGGAGGACAGCAAGTTGGGACAGGCTGGATCAAAGATAATTCATTATTATTAATCGGGGAATTTAAAGCTACTTTCTCAGCATCGACGCGGGCTGGTGCATCAACGGCCAAGGGTCGGGGGGGAGTATTATTTACTCGGGCGGGTCGCGATCGCGGAGGACCTCGGCGACGAGGTCGGAATGCGGGTCGTTGTCTGTGTTTGTGCACTGTACTTGTGGCCCTATTGCTCTCCTGGAGGAGGGTTATGGGGTCGTCTGGGTCGGTAAGGATTTGCCTCGGGCGGTGGATCTGACTGATTCTACTAGGGACATAGTTGGCGGCCTCGACAACCAGAGGGTTGCGGTGTTTGGCGGCGGACTCAAAGAAACGCTTGGAATTGCGTTTGATTAATTGGTGGATTGTGGGGATCTTTAGGTCGAGATGGAGGATCTCGTCCCTAACGTACCAGGGGGCACCGGGATCTTACGTAGGAATCTATTTTGGAGCGTTTGCATCCTATGGATATGGCGGGGTTTTGCGTGTGCAAATACGGCTCCCGCATAGGTCATAATGGGACGAACGCAAGCCGTGTACGTACGCAATTTGCACCTTAGTGACATTTTGCTACGTGCATTCAGGACAGAGTGAAGTCTACCGAGAACGAAATCGGCTCGCTAGCGGGCCTGATTTATGTGATCGCTAAAGGTCGGGGGGGTTTGAACCATTTACGCGGTTTCAAAAAGAGAACCGCTTGGCTTTTATCCGGGTTGACTTCGATCCTCCACTTTCTAAACCAGGCGCCGAGCATGTCGACTGAGGTCTGGAGAGTGCGGGCTATCGAGTCAGAGCTGGTACCCTTGTAGTAGATGGCCGTATCGTCTGCGAACAGAGCCAACTGCACCCTTCTACTCTTTGGGATATCGCTGGTGAAAAGCGTGAAGATTAGGGGGAGAGCACAGAGCCTTGGACTCCTGCGCGGATAGGACGGGGGGAGGATATCGCTCCTTCGATACGGTAGCGGAAGTTGCGGTTTGACAAAAAGTCCCGTAAGATCAGCACGAGACCATCTGGCACACCAAGTTTGTAGAGCTTATATAATAAGCCGTTGTGCCAGACTTTGTCGAACGCTTTCGCTATATCGAAGAATATTGCACCGGTTATCAAACCGCGTTAGAAGCCAGCGCATATATTTTCAATAATCCGGTGGGCCTGATGCACGCTAGAGTGCTGGGTTCGGAACCCTAACTGTTCGTTAGGGATGAGGCCCTTGGTTTCAGCATAGTCTCTGAGACGCTTATAAATAAGCCTCTTATAGACTTTGTCGAGTACCTTGAGCAAACTGATGGGGCGGTAACTCGACGGCTCGGTCTTTGGCTTGCCGGGCTTCGGTATGCCGATGACCGTGGCTTCTTTCCATGCTTGGGGAAAGATGTTATTGCTTAGGGCACCATTGAAGATGGTGGCCAATAGCATTATCAGGTGGGCAGGGAATAGCTGGATCACCCTATTGGTGATTCCATCAGAGCCGGGGGCTTTGCGGGTTTTCAGACCTTTGATGATGTCATGCACTTCGTCTGGAGTGACGGGAGGCAGAGGACTATCAGGGTCTTCAACGGGAGGGAGAGAGGATCTCCGTTTGACCTCAGCGTCGACCTCTAGGAGGTGGTTGGGAGCTAGGGGAGCATTGAGCCTCTGCTAGGCATTCAGCCTTTTCCAAATTCTCGAAAGCAATGGACTTGTCGGGACGGGTCAGAGGGGGCATGGATCGAGGCCACTTGCTGGGACTTGAGTTTCCTCTGAAGTTCCCAGAATGCCAGGTGGGTGGGCTCTAGTTCGCTGAGCATCTTGTCGTGTCCACGATAGAGTTGAATTTGTCGGGGATGGCGTCCAATCGGGGGGACGTGTTGGATTTCAGCTGGGTGCTTACTTTCTTCCAGTCCGTTACCCTTTTGGTTAGAGCGGGTTGGGAGGGGTCGGGGAGACCTATGCGGGGGGCCATTTTTATGACTACTGGGCGGTGGTCAGAGTTAAGCTCTTGCACCGTTTCAATGGAGTCTAACCTTAGAGCGACGTTCTTAAGGAGCGCCACGTCTAGGACGTCGGGGGTATGATGGGGATTGTGGGAAAGTGAGTTGGGGTCATCGGTGCGATGACGTCAAAGTTGAGAGTATTAGAGAGGTCGAACAAGTGTCGCCCTCTGGTACAGGTTCTGGAACTATTCCAGGCGGGATGCTTGGCATTGAGATCGCCCGCTATGATAGCAAAGTCACTCATGCCGAGTAGGATAGAGAGGTCGTCTGAGAGGAGTTGGAAGTTCTCTGAAGAATTGAGGGGTTGGACGTAGACCGATACCAGTGAGATCGGCTGATGGCCGGTCATGCCTAAGCGGCAGATTGAGACTTCTAATCGTGAGAGGGTCTATTGGGATGCAATATAGATCCTTTTTATAGTAAATTAGGGTGCCGCCCTTGTGACATCGCGTCCTGTCATTGCGAACTATGCGATAGTCGGCAATTGACGGGTCGCGGTTGCATGATTTGAGAAAGGACTCTTGGATTAGGAGGATGTCGGATGAGGGATACGCATTGTAAATGGCCTGCAACCTGAAGAGGTCGCCAGCGGCCTAAGCCGCCAGGATTTCCTGAGGCATTTGGATAGCGCGAGGGGAGAGGAAGGCTATGAAGGTCGAGCTAATAAAATTATAGGCCATGTTAGGGCCGACTGTGGGGGGGGCTGAAGTTGGGGGACGCGTTGCTACGGGAGCAGGTGCGGATTTGACGAGGGACGCGGAGATGCGAATGCGGGGGTCCATGAGACGGGGGATGGTGGTGGTTTGGGGGGGGGGGTAGGGGGGGGGGTAGGGGGAATGGGTTGAGAGGGGGGTCAGGGCTGAGAAAGCTTGCTGGTGATGGAGGTAATTCCACGGACTCAGCCTCTGAGGGCTTAGTCGCTGGGGCATTTGGGTTGAGGGTACTTTAAACCCGGAAGGAGCTTACCTTTGCTGACGAGCGTCGAAACGTTTGGTCAGTTTAGGGGACGTGGACTTGGGGGCTTTTGGGCAGCCACAGTAATTAGCCGGGTGACCTACTTGTCCGCAGAGGACACAGCTGGGTGGGTCGGGGCATAATGAATGGTCCTTTGGCCGGGTGCACTCGGGAGTGCCGTGCTCGCCCAGGCACTTGACGCACCTGGGTTTTGCATGGCAGTTCCGTTGTGAGTGGCCGTAAAGCTGGCACTGGTGGCATTGACCAATGGCACCGCTTTTCCAGGGCTTCTTTATCGAGAAACCCACGAGGGAACATAGGAACTTGAGTTGGAAGATGGGGTGGTGACCCTCTACCGGGGAGCAAACTACGAAGATCATGTCGTAGGCTTCACCGCGTTTACCGCGGTGCATACGGTAGACCTCGTCTACTGGGATCTTGTGCGACTGAAGGTCGGCTAGGATTCCTGAAAGGGGGATTTCCTTCGGGATCCTTTTAATTACAACGCGGATCTGACGTTCTTCTGGGAGGGAGAACGAGTGGTATGACACAACGCTCTCTCTTGGCAGAAATGTAAATGCCCTATAGTCACGGGACGTAGGGACGCTGACTTTAATACCCTGTTGGGTGTTTCTAGCGCTGGTATATGCGATCTTTTGATCGCAACACCACTTGGAAATATCCGTCCACTTCTCCTTGTCCTGTACGAACACGGGTGGGCCACCATCCGTGTTTGGAGGGACTTTTTTTGGCCCAGAAGTAGGTGGGGTGGGGGCAACCTGTGCGGAGGTTGACGCAATCGGGCAGGGGTGGTGGAGAGGGAAACTACGGGGGCACAAGTAGCGGGTAGGGCTAGGGAAGGGAGGGGCGACTCAGAGTCCTCCACCGCAATAACCTTGTTGGCCTGGGTGGAGCTCTGCTTCTTGTTCTTCCTTTTCATCCCTTTTCTTTGGACGGGGATGAATCCGTCGTCGTCTGAATGGGAGGAAGAGGAAGAAGAGAATTTTGCCTATTCATCTGACAGGTAAGGGGAAACGGGGCACTTTGAAGCGGTGGAGATGGGCTCGTCTGTATCCATGGACACTGACGGGCTGAGCGAGCTTTCCTGCTCGACGGCTGGGAGGTCTAATGCGTCACTAAATGTAGTGACGCTTTGGTCAGAGGGACCAGAGAGGGTTGGCTGTAAAGCAGCGAATCTTCCGCCCCATTTGGCTTTAAGCCGGTGGTCATCTTCGACGATGCCCTGAAAGAGTTCGACGAACTCTTTCAGAATGCCCTTCATATCTAGCGGGGAATTTTTAAAATTGGGAAGAAATAATGCCTATCTTTTCCCTATGCCTATCTTCCCGGCGGGATGACCGGGGATGTGTAAACCCTCCCTGTCGGGTGTAAACAGGGAGGTTGTGTGCCTACGGGTGAGCCCTAAGCTTGCTTTTTGCCCGTTGCCTATCTTAATGTGCAACGGGGTCCTACAAGTCTAGTGCGAAGGGTGTAGACACACCCAACCGACACTAGGTGTGTAGCTGTTGAATGAAAACTGTCACCAATGCTGACTAGGAGACCCGCCAAGGCCGAACACTGGGACCCGTCCAACTGACTGCCTAGCCCTGAAGGGGTTCGGCGGGTGTGATTGGGTCAACACCCCCTTGGCATCGTTGGCACCGTATGGTATCCACCGAGGACCACGAAACTGTGGTTTTACCCAGAGGGGGCCAAATACGCGACGATAATCGTTTTTGACTACTGATCTTCTTCTTTTCGTGTGGTTAGTGACTAACCTGGTGTCAGAGTTTTAAAGCCGCCCATGGGCCTCTGACTTGGCTTCACATGCCGTCGAGAAATATCTCTCAGGCATGCCGGTTTCCTCACGATGTTTTCCTTCACCGTTTTTAAAGCTAGTGATAATTATACAATACGCACATGAATCCGAAAAGTCAGAGGTGCGTGCCTTGGGTTCGAACTCGAGACCTATGACTTGGCAGTCCGACGGTCACACGCTATGGCCACACGTAGGTTATCACTGCTAACTATCATTACCGCTAATTATAATAACTATCACTGCTACGACTACTGATTATGAAACACTTTATTAATTGTGTCTTAAAGAAAGACAGACAATTAATAGCGGTCGGTAGTCCTTGACTACGTAACTCGTCGCTCTGCACGACGATATCAGGATCCACAATCAGGAACCACAATCAGGAACTCAGGAACACACCGAAGCGCACGTCCGTCCGCGGTCGGTGCCGAGCGTAGAATGATAAATGGCAGTTTTTGTTTTTTTGACTAGGGCATTTCGTAGCTCACCTCTGAGGTGATGACTACTTAACCGGACAATCCTGCGGCTGCCTTAAGCTACTAAACTCAAAGCCTCCAGCCAGGGGCAAAACTATTCTAATTAAAAACTAGGCGAGCGCTCGCTAAGGGCACCCTCTGTGGGGTACGAACCTCGGCTTAGGGCGTCGCTGGGGGGAGGACAGCAAGTTGGGATAGGCTGGATCAAAGATAATTCATTATTATTAATCGGGGAATTTAAAGCTACTGGCTCAGCATCAACGCGGGCTGGCGCATCAACGGGCAAGGGTCGGGGGGGAGTATTGTATTGTTTACTCGGGCGGGTCGCGATCGCGGAGGACCTCGGCGGCGGGGTCGGAATGCGGGTCGGTGTTTGTGTTTGTGCACTGTACTTGTGGCCCTATTGCTCTCCTGGAGGAGGGTTATGGGGTCGTCTGGGTCGGTAAGGAATAAATGGCAGGCGTGCGGGGCCTTATATATAAACATTGAGCGCGGCGGGCGGCGGGGCGTGCGCGATAGTGGGGCACGGTGAGATGGAGCACGCACGCAGCGGTGCGCGCGCGATACGGCGTCGTGTGTTGGTAGTGCTACAGTCTGCCCCTCTGTCTCTGATGACGACCCGGTGAGGTAGACAGGGCTTAAGTAGGCTGCTGCTGCTTCTTTGGTGGTCTTCCACGGGGTCGAGGCTTGGCAGTTGTTAGGTTCAATTAGGGATAAATCGCCTATACCACGAACACATTTGCAGAAATGACATCAAATGCTTTAAGTTTACTGGTGCAGCCATATCCACTATGGAAGCGATCTTCTCTGTACCCACCTGAAGACCATCAGGCGTTATATAATGACCAAGATATTTGACCTTAGAACAGAAGAAAACACATTTTTCCTTGTTTGCAGAGAGTTTGTACTCATTTAAGCGATTGAAGACGTCTTGCAGGTCTCTGAAATTATCATCCAGGCTGGCTCACATGACTATTAGGTCATCTAAATAGTTGATGAGCTTTATGTGACTGAGGGTTATGTGAAATCTATCTATAAGACACTGAAAAGTCGCAGGTGCATTTCGTAGGCCAAATAGCATTCTCAAAAATTTGTACATACCAAAGGGTATGATGAAGGCTGTCTTTACTTGGTCTTCATCATCTTTACTTGAATCTGACAGTAGCCGGTGCGCAGTTTTATGGTGCTCATGTAACGCGTAGGCTTAGCAATGTGCAAGAGATCGTAGATACGTGGCAGTGGATACACGTCTGCAGTCGTGATCACATTCAACTGGCGGTAATCAACACACACTCGTGTACTGCGGAACAAGTACGACTCGCGCTAACCAAGGTGAGGAACATGGTACAATAACTCCTTGCTCACACATCTTCTGTATTTCTACCTTCAGGGATTGCATCTTAACTAGTGATAGCCTATATGTTGAAACAGAAATAGGCTTGTGTGATCCCGTATCAATGATCTGTTCAGTCTCCGTTGTTGGCTTGCCATTGGATACGAATACCGCTTAATTTCTCTCAAGTAAATGTTGTAAGCGCTTGGTCTCTTCCCCGGTCTGCAGGCACCCGTGGCTGCCTATGGAAACAGAGATCTCAGTTCCTGGGAATAAACTAGCAGAGTCTGGTGACAGCTCGACATCCGCGTTATCGATATTCCGACGTGCATCTTCATACACAGCATCAATAATTGGCGAGTACCCATCGAATAATACTGTTCGTGGTCTCTTTGGTGGGGTCGAGAATTCTATGGGTATCAGAGGTCCATATGTACTTTAAATCTAAATTGAGATTAATCCATTCTTTAAGTACTTACCTACCTATTCCATACCTTCTCAAAATACCTAGCCTACATGATGCGTATAAGTTCCTATTTTATTACACATAGCGTAAAAAAACTACTATGGCTACTTAACTGAAAATCGATACGACTCAGTGCTTGCCAGCAATTTTTATTTCACCTAAAATTGGATGAAAGCTTTCTAAAAATTCCATTTTAGTGAAGTGAAAGATGAAAAATACATTTAGCGATACTGGAAATGACTAAACTTACATAGAAGTCTAGACTGCTAACCCGTGCACGGACACTGATACTTTCCAAATTACGACATCTTATTATTTATCTAAAATAACAAGATAAATCTCTGTAAAAAGTATGATGATGATGTAGGTAATTGCTTTCTGTTACTTGTGCACTATTTCGTGTGTCTCGTGTGTGTGTGGCTAGTCTTTGTTGAGGTTATGATTGGCCGAATTTCGGTAACCAAAATTCGGTCTGGTGATTATTATTTTGTAGATCTTCGGTTTTAAATCGACGCGACGCTGAGTTCTTGTATATGGGTTTGAGTTTTTCAGCGACAGCCAAAACTGAATGTTTCTACTGTTGTTGTTATTTGAATGTTTATTACCTTAAGGCACCTGTGTGCCTTAAGGTAATAAACATTCAAATATTGGCCTATAAAAATTCTGATTTTAATGCACAGTACCCTAATTGCATATCACGTGTGTTATCACAATCACTTTCATTTTGAAAATTCAACCGCATTACGTTGATCCAACTTTCAAGTAGATTATTTTTTAGAACATCATGAAGCAATGGATTGTGTGGTATATTATAGTCACAGGTTATTGCAAACTAGTACCTAATTACGTTCTTAAGTAATGGTAAAAAGTAGAATATTGTGATGACGAGTACGCTATGGAATTGGCCTGGAAGTGTGTCATCTAGAAGTGGTTTTCGAATACCAATCTTTCTACTTAATATTTTACGTTAAACATTATTTCACCCATAAATCTGAGAAACCTCCACTTCTCACATAAATAGTGGAAATCCGACACAAAATAGCACACGTTCAGAATGTATTATTACCTCAGGTTTCCGTGATGTTTTCCCTAACCGTTTGATGCCGTGATAAATTCTTTAACATGTGTATGTATATTTATAAGTCCGCATAGGTAGAGGAATTGATTAACTACTGCTTTGTAAAGGAAGTTGTAAACTTTATTATTGTTACTGTATGTAGGAATCTGGTGAGATTTCAGTGCATTGATAGCAGGGGGGTACAAGTGATCTACTTGGACAGTGAGCCCCATGCCTGCTAGCATTTTTTTTACCGGACTTGAGCTTCTTTTTGCCTGACTACGGCAAAGCCAAAGGATGTACCATGGAATGTAGAGTTATGATTTTGAAAGGCTATATACATATAGATAGTTCAACTCATGTGTGAGCGCGGCGCCATGGTGTGCCTGCGCTTATAATTATTTAGCTTTAATTTGTGTGGCAGTGACGCGGCAGTCGTCGTCCGAACAACACGTGTCTTTATCGATTTTTGCACGGGTACAGTCGTTACTAAAAATTTCTAGTTCTTCACGGAGAAAATGTTTAAGGAGTCAGGTAATTTTTTATTAATTTTTAACGTGCTCATTTCGAAATAATTAACATTTAATAAGATTAAATAATGTAGTTAACATAAAAAAAAAAAAAAATTTAACGTTTAAGTATTATTATTGTTTTAGACTCGTGAAACTGCCGAATTTCTGTAAAAAGATGCGACAGATATATAGGATTGCAACTAGTAAGTGATCCAGTTTGCAGTATAGGTTCAATTTTAATATCGAAATTGAGTGATCATTTAAATTGCGTACGAAAAAGAACAGCAGCATCTGTAATCAGTGGGGGTATCAGAGAGAACAATAACTAATATAGTGGGTGAATTTGTTTACACATTTAACATTGATGTTACGAGTATACGTTCAACTATTCAAAATTACCATTTAGAACATCACGAGTAACCTACTTTGCTAAAGTTGAGAAGAATATTCGAAGATAAACTTAACTATGGTGGAAGTAATAGGGGTTAAAGTATGAAATTGCCATTTTTTTGTTGTGTTTTTTTTTTTAGGTTCTATGTCAATTCGAAGTAGGTACCTATTAAGGTACCTACTTCGAATTGACATAGAACCTTCATGGAGATTGAGATTTTTGAGTGAAACTTTTTTCACATGGTACATATGAAGTTATTCTTTTAAACAATGTGTAACATTTGATAATCGACTTTCAGTTGTTTTTTTTATTCAGCTTAGACAAGAAAGATGGATACTTCGAAAATTCGAGTTATTTTTTAATACGAGTTCCAACGCGGCAGAAGCAGCTCGCAGTATCAATGTTGCGTTTGGAGAGGGGATTGCTAATGAACGCACCGTGCGAGTTTGGTTTAAACGCTTTCGTGATGGAAACTTGGATTTGAAGAACGAACCACGTGGAAGACCGCCCATACAGGTGAATAACAATGAATTGAAAGAGATGGTGGAAGCCGATCCGAGCCAAACTACCCAGGCATTAGCGGCATGGTTTAGCGTTACCTTACCAACAATATTAACTCATTTGCGTCAAATCAATAAAAAAAAAGAAAGTGAAATGGGTGCCTCATGATTTGACTGATCTGCAGAAAGAAACACAACAGGAATGGAGGAAAATTGGATCGAATTGTGACATGTGATGAAAATGGATTCTTTACGCCGTAAGAATTCTTTATAGCCATTCTTTATAGCCGTAAGCGAAAAATGCAATGGCTGACCCCAGGTCAAACGCCGCAACAGTGTCCTAAAGCAAAGCTTACCAATAAAAAGGTAATGGTAACTGTTGGTGGTCTCAGCATGGTGTTATTTATTATAGCTTTCTCCGATCTGGTCAAGCAATAACGGCAGATGTCTACTGTGCCGAGCTCCGAACAATGATAGCAAAACTAGCAGTAAAACAGTCCCGACTCATGAATCGATCTCATCCATTATTGCTCCATGATAACACGAGACCTCATACAGCACGACAATCGTTTTAACTCTACAGGAACTGCAATTAGAAACCATTTGTCACCCTCCGTATTCGCCAGAACTTGTTCCAACGGACTACCATTTTTTTCGTGATTTGGACAATTTTCTACGTGACAAAAAGTTTTCTTCTCAGGAGGCAGTACAAAATGCTTTCACACAGATTGTCGAATCTAGATCACGAGAGTTCTATTAGAAGGCAGCAATGTATAGATAATAATGGTAATTATTTTGAGTAAACAAATAAGTTAAATTAAAAAAAAAAACGAATTTAATTTTGCAGTATAAATCGGCAATTTCATACTTTAACTCCTAATATTTCGACTCTGCGTACAGTTTTAAAGTTGGGATACAAGTGGCAAAAAACTGTGCATAACAGACGTCATTGATCGACATTATTTGATTTTTCTTTCTAGTAGCGATGCAGAATAATATGTTCAATAAACATGCATTTACCAAACAAGTGTTTTTTTTAAGAACCCGTATATTATCAAACACAGCATGTTGCGATAACCTTAAAAACAAAATAATTAAAACTAATGTTGTACAATAGTTCCTACTCGTCACCGAGTTGTTCTTTTTTATTTCATATACAAGGTTTACCGACACATAGCGCCGCGCGCACAGATGAGTTGAACTATCTTATAGCATAGTATTTATGTATCTTTATCTGTTTCCTCATAATTCCTAAACTACTGGTCGTATATTGACGAACGAGGTATCGTTGGTTTAGATTAAATAAAGGTACTATGTTTGGTTTAATGGCAATATAATGAATATCTATAATTATTCATACGTAAACCCCAAATAAGAATAAAAACATATAAGTATGTTTCATTCTGACTATTTTCAACAACATGAATCTTGAATGCAAAGGTTGCGAAAGAAACTTTTTATGTATAGAAATATATTATTATAAATTGACGACGCTTTTCGTGTCTGCCTGTGTGACCGCGTTGTTCCGTTATAATATGAAACGGATTTTGATGCGATTTTCACCATCATTTTGAAAAATGATTGCGGAAGTTTTATGTGTGTGTTGAGGGTTCATTTCTGACATCAACGCGGGTGAAGCCGCGGGTAAAACCTAGTCAGCAAGCAAGCAGGAAAAGTTAACCGCATAGAGAAATCACCACATACTTTATCACTGCAAAAATAACAGAAAAATATTTTCCTGGTGTGCATACGGAAGTCTGAAAAATCGGAGGAATTGTGTTCGGATTTCAGAATGTGACAATCTACATGTTGTGTTCGCTTTGGTGGGAGCTTACGATATGTGGCTACAATCTGCGATTCTGAATAATCTCAATCGTAGCGCGCCGATAGCAGTCTTTTACAAACGCTAATTTCTGCAGTGTGTTCCATCTACACTAATAATATTATTATAAAGAGATAAAGTTTGCATGTAATCTCCGAAACTTCTCTTCCGATTGCAATAATTCTTTCACTGATAAAAAGCTACATTATTGCCGAGTATCATACGATATGTTATATGGTATAGTTGACTTCCACCCGGACGAAGTTATGTGCAGAAGCTAGTAAAGAATAATTCAAAGAAACCTTACAGCTGTCTTTCTCTTATTTTTTTTAACTCATCTAAACTCCACGCACCTACGTTACAACCAAACGTTCCACAAAAAGGATTTAATTCTTGAAACACTCACTAATAAAGCAAGGTACACACAGTCAAAACGCCACGCCAAAAGTGCACAAACGAAGTATTTCGTATGCGTATCACGTCGTCTCGTGGAAGACTCTACTTTCAGTAAGTATATTATTATGTAGACGAGGTTTGGAGGCTTCATTGAAAGGGGAAGATTTCCTGTCACGTGAAAGGGTGTTTAAAGTACCTACGCAAGTAAGTGTGTTAGTACAAAAAAACGAAAATCGGTCCAGTGCCTCCGCAAAGATAAGGAAAACAGTCATCGTATGAAAAATAAAACACTTAGTGTGGCGATAAAATTTTATAGAACAACGATTTTTGTGGTTATTGATATTGGTTAGAGGAACTAAAGGGTGTAGGGTAACGGTCTAAAAGAAATCGTTGAATATAAATGGAAGTTTAATTTTACGCTTATCTTTTAGGAAGAACGTGTTAACGGAAAATGAATATAATAATGTGTTGGAGAACGATCACAACATTTTTTACTAGAATTTCTATTTCTCTCCATGAATTTTGATAATGCACCGAATTAATTATGCATAAGCATAATCACCTATAATATTCTCCCCACTGCTGGGACACAGACCTCCTCTTTTCGAGAGGGAGTGGGCTGTAATCTATCGCGTGGGCCTAGTGCGGGTTGGTAGATGTCATATCATTACTCACGATTAACTTTTGATTTTAATTATTCATGATTAACTATCAATTTAAAATATTGCGTACTCATTCGTATGAACTGCGCATTCAGGACTAATCTTACATTTTACAAAGTCAAGGACATCCCTGACGAATAATACGTCGTTCAATGTCACCGTACTGTGAACAATTGGAACTGTCTCGTGAGTACTAAGCCGAGAATCAGGCATGTTACACATTGATTTATTAGATTGGGCTTATATTTTGCATAATGTGCTTGGATTAATATCGCTTTGTATAGGATTGAATGTATGTCCTGTGGATGTTGAAGGCGGTTAAATAAGCGGGGTTTTAGGAAAATGACTAGTTAGATATATATAACGGAGGAGGGTATGTGTCTCTTTCGTTAGTTATTATCAGTCATATTTTAACTTCTGAGAGCGTGTTATTGAGGGTAGTTGGTAGTGTTATTGCGCAATAGAAAAACCGTTTACACAGTTCAGATCAAATTATAATTTACTATAAAATTAATCACACTAGCAATTCACACACTGCACTGTTTCTAAGCGTCTTGAATGTTTGAGCGCCACCCATGTAGTCTGCCTAGGTGCGGCCGGTCCGAGCGTTATGTTGTAGACTTTGCCGCTAGGCGGCGCTGTTGCTAGCATCCTGATTAGTCAACACCGTATCGTATATTTCCCACATATATATTTTGTTATTACCTGTCATGCCATCCATATAGTTGGACCAACTTTATTGTGAAATTTTAGGTCAAAATAGTTTGTATAATTACTGTGAGAGATAGAGTAAGTTGTCATCAACCAATCACACTTCTAGTTGACATGATATTAAATTGATGGCTTCTAATAAACATAACGACATCATCCAACGAGCTCCAGGTATATTAGAACTCAATAGCTTGGCACGCGACGATGGCAAGAGACCGGACGGCATGTCCTCATCTCCATGAAAGGTGGGTAGGCCTTTAGTGTGGGATATAACCTGTGTCGACACACTTGCGCCATCCCATCATCCTGGCTCGGCGTGATGTGCTGGTGCTGCTGCTGCGGGTGCAGAAAACCTCAAGCGGCGTAAGTAATAACCTAACAGGTAATTATATTTTCGAGCCGTTTGGGGTTGAAACCCTCAGGCCGTGGGGTCCGAGTGCTTACGGCCTCTTTAATGAAATCTCAAAACGGCTATTTGACACTTCCCATGACCCAAGGCCTGGTTTTTACCTTGGCCAGAGGCTAAGCATTGCCATACAACAACGTGGCAATGCGGCCAGTCTCTTGGGTACATACTACATAACCAGCCGACAGCGATGCGGATGAATTTGTCGATGCTATATTTTAGTTTGTGAATAGTTTTAGTTAAGTTAGTAGGTATATAATTTTACATTTTTTATTAATTAATTAGCTATAAGTTGATATTAAATTGAATAACCTCTCAGAAGTTGAGGGGCTCCTTCAAACACCAGTCAAACTTCAATCCATTAAATATTGACATCGCTCTCGCGTATGACCTATTTTCACCTTCCAGTTAATACGATGCTTTCCATCCACTTCCATCTTTCGGAGATAGGTAGGTACTTCCCTAACGGTGAGACGACGATAAATATTTATTACTCATTAGGAGGTAGTAAGGGGTTGTAAGGTGGTCATAATGTTCAAGATTGTGGTGTTAATGTATTTATAAGGAACCTTTTAACGAAACCCTAATCGGATCAAATGGCTTCGAGCATTTTAATGGATTTCTAATTTATTCATAAAAATCTGTGAAAGTGTTTGAATTTTAAATAAGTCTTATGTGTAAAAGACATTGAGGGAAGTGGTTAGAGTTAGTGTTTTACGTGAAATAACACTTTGTAAGTGAAATTTGATGAAGATGATTTTTTTAAAGTCGTTATTTGAGAAGACGCCAACCTAAACATACGCGGGGTGCCCAGCGCCCTCCGAACTAGTTCGAAGCTAAGGGCAGGCCGATAAAGCTAAGGACAGGCCGATAAAGAAGGTTTTCATACGTGAGAAGAAGAAGAAGAAGCCTGCTTGTCGCAATCAATGCGGTACCGCATTGACTGGTCCGAACACGTTGCTGCGCTATTCCATCGACGCAGCTGCACTTGTCGCGTTTACATCACTCCAAAAAGGCAGAGGGGATCGTGGAGTACATAGCGATAAATACCAAATTCACTTTAAGAGTCGAGAAGTTGGAATCACGCCACAAAATTAACTTTAAGAGTCCTATTAAATTTTTGACGCAAATTCATGATTTTTGACGTTGTAATTTTCAGTAGCGGTAAGATATTTGAATTATTTGATTATGAATAACGATAGTGCCATTCTCTTTATTGTAAGTTGGAATTACATGTTTAATTTTTTCTTGTCGTGTAATTTACTATGAATATTTTACGAACTCAGTTTACAAGGAAAAATGTCGGCAATGGAACTTTGACGCTCAAATTCACATTGTTTCATTCAGTTCTAATAAAAGCGAAAGTTACTAAACGATAATTTGAATGTTTTACTTTTATTGGAGTTCTAGAATTTCTTTAAATTCCTTGAGTTTTCAGGGAAAAGTCGGAAAGAAAACCAATAAATGTCTTGATTTTCATGTCCATTATATTCCAAATAAACACAATTAAATCAAATAAACTAATATGATATAAGACTTAGATCTACAGTGAATACGTTTCATTAGTTTTTGTTTCTCTATATAATAAGACAAAATTACAATAAATTAAATTAAAGTACTACATATTCCGCGTCAATTCAGCAAATTACACGAAAATAATGTGTAACTCCAACTTACAAGAAAGAGAATGGTACTATAGTTATTATAATCAAATAATTAAAATATCTTACTGCTGCTGAAAATTACATGGTCAAAAATCATTTATTTCCGTAAAAAAATGTAATAGGACTCTTAAATCTTAGTCACAGTAATATTATCATAATATTAGCGTGTCTTAGTGGTGCGCGTTCCGACCCTGAATGAATTTTGGCCGAAGGGTGTCGTGTATCGCCGTTTTCGTGGAAGGCTACATGATACCTCGAATCAGCGCAATACATCGCCGACCCAACGTACTATTTCGTTAATTTTTATAATAATTACTAGCTGTTGGCCGCGACTTTGTCCGCGTGGTTACATACTGATAATAATAAAGATTTTAAATGGGGGTTTTCGAAAATTTAATCTATAGTTTTACAGAAAACGATGCTGAATGTGGGATAAACAAACATGTACGTATTAAATATAGTTTGGAATTTGGTATTTAATACACCGTACTATAAGATACTTTTTACCACGGAAAAGCGCGACGGAGGTAACCAGGGAAAAACAAAAAAAAATCGACCTATAATTTGATGAAACTACTTACCTACGTTAATGCTATTGTAAAAAAAAAAAAAATATAAAAACCTATCTTCGTTTGAATTTAATTTAGTTGGTTTTTCAGTTTTTTGTAATATAAGTTATCAATAAATGTTTGTTGAACGCATAGGGTTGCGAAAGCGATTATATTCCCTTAAACCGGCTCTGTCGTAAAATCTGTTCCTACCTGATATGTCTTAACTATATTCTATCTCTCTACCAATTTTCAGGTAGAAAAAGACAAAGATATCATAAGAGCCCTTAGTCCAGGCTGTCACAAAATTCTTTTTAGCTACTGTCTCCTACTCATAAACTAGACTTGCTAAATTTCAGGTTGGCAGTACAAATAAAAAAACAGAATCATACAAACTTGCGAGAGTGCTTAGACCTCTTTAATCCGGCCCTGTCGCAAAATCCGTTCTTAGCAAACGTCTACTATTTATTAATTACCTCACAGCCAAATGTTATGTTTGTAGCACAAAAAATTAAGGACTTTCATACAAACTTGCGAGAGCCATTAAACCTCATTTTGCACTGACAGGATAGGTCAAACTCAAACTCAAAGCTTTTATTTCAATTAAACCATTTACAGGCACTTTTGAATTATCAAGGGGTCGGTCAGTCAAAAATATGAAGCTAGTTGCCCATTCCAAAGCGTAGTAGGTACCTATGGAGAAGAACGGGCAGGAAACTCCACGGACACTCTTTTAAATAAAAAAAAATTGATACAAAAAATTGGTTACATCATTGATTTTGAAATTATGCATGTGAGAACAATGTAATAAGACGTGCACGTTCGTGAAAGCGTCCGTAATGAAAACGAAGAAAAAAATAATCATTCAAAAACTTAAAATAAATTAAAATAAGCCATGGGAGCTAAATGATCCAACACACACGCCACCATCAGCGAGACATTTGAGTGAGCATGACATACTCACAGCCGCCAGGGCACATTCAAGTCAATGAAATACTACATATTACCCGGTAAATGGTAGCTCTTTAGTACATAGTACTCATAACTGTGCTATGCAATTATATAATACAAAGGAAATTGAGTTTATACAATACAAAAATGGTCTTACAATCTTCAGCAGCTCCAACAGTATTTTCAAAATGTTAATCAAACTCAAACTCAAAGCATTTATTTCAATTAAACCATTTACAGGCACTTTTGAATTGTCAAGGGGTCGGTCAGTCAAAAATATGAAGCTAGTTGCCCATTCCAAAGCGTAGTAGGTACCTATGGAGAAGAACGGGCAAGAAACTCCACGGAAACTCTTTTAAATAAAATATAAAATTGATACAAAATATTGGTAACATCATTCATTTTGAAATTATGCATGTGAGAACAATGTAATAAGACGTGCACGTTCGTAAAAGCGTCCGTAATAAAAAGAAAAAAAGAATCATACAAAAACTTAAAATAAGCCATGGCAGCTAAGAGATGACCAGTCCCAACTGACGGCGCCCATTCACGAACATGACGCATGGATCAGCACCATTCAGCTCAACCATTTTGAAGGGAGCTAATCAGTGTGTATGTCAATTAGTTGTGGAGCAGGACCAGCAATGAGCCAAGCATTTTTATCAGTATGCCTGCCTACATAGTGTGCGTTTTACACAAGATTTGAATTTCGTCTCATTAAGTTGAAGTATGTGAGAAGGAATATTATTGTAACATTTTAAACAGTACCCCATGAAAGATGAGTCTACCTTAGCCAGTCTGAAACCTGGTTGTACTAATAGGTGCCTATATCTTGTACTATAATTATGTCTATCACCTCTTTTACTAAAAAGATGTAAATTTTTTCTTACGTACATGATGTTTTCATAGATATATTGACAATGTACCGTCATGATGTTAATATCCTTAAACAGTTCCCTAAGAGAGTCGCGCCTGCGGAGATAATAAATGGCTCTGATCGCTCTTTTCTGCAGAATAAAAATAGACTCGATGTCTGCAGCCCGTCCTTAAAGTAAAATACCGTAAGACATGATACTATGAAAATAACTGAAATAGACTAGCCTCGCGGTATCTACATCAGTAAATTGACGGATTTTTCTGACAGCATAATGCTGCTGAACAGCATAATGCTGCCGTCCTGCAAGAGATGTTAAATGAGGACCCCATTGTAGCCTTGAGTCGAGCGTGATCCCCAGGAAAACAGTTTTATCGACAAATTCTAGTTTCTCTTGATTCAATACTATCTCACAATTACTACTTTTGACATTTGGTAAAGAAAATTTTATGCACCTAGTTTTTTTTTCCATTTAAGACTAAATTATTAGCAGTGAACTAATTTTGGACCTGCAGTAGGGCGTTATTTACGTCGTCAAAATTTGTAGCACGTCTATGTATCTTAAAAATTAAGGAAGTATCGTCAGCAAATAACACCATTTGTGGTTGATTTTTAAATAAATGGAGTAGATCATTAATATACACTAAAAAGAGGAATGGACCCAATATCGAGCCTTGTGGCACACCGAATTTTACTTTTAAACCTAGTGAATTGATACCGTTTATTTGAACTTGCGGTCCACTCAAATCTGTGTGGTTCTTTTCTCAAAAGACTACATTTAATACTAAATTCATTTTTTTTCCATTTAATATTAAATGATTAGCAGTGAACCAATTTTGGAACTGCAGTAGGGCGTTATTTACGTCGTCAAAATTTGTAGCACGTCTACTTTAAAAATTAAGGAATGGACCCAATATCGCTTTGTGGTACACCCATTTTTACTTTTAAACCTAGTGAATCGATACCGTTTATTTGAACTTGCAGTAAGGTTTCGTGATCGACGCAATCAAATGCCTTGGAGTCACAAAAAATTCCTATTGCGTCTTGGGCCTCTTCCCACGTGTTAAAAATGTGTTTTAATAAGGTTACACCGGCTTCGGTCGTACACCGACCTTTGGTGAAACCATACTGTTGATCGTGGAGGATTTTATTTGTGTTAAAATTATTGAGCAATTGATTAAGCATTACCTTTTCAAACACCTTGCTGAAAACCGGCAACACAGATATGGGTCTATAATTATCGGTGTCTTTGCTGTCCCCGGATTTGAAAAGTGGTATTACCTTGTAGTATTTCATTAAATCCGGGAAGACTCCTTGATCCACACACAAATTAAATATTAAGGATAAGTAAGGCGCTATGGTCTCAATTATGGAGGTACAGATTTTTATGGACATTCCCCGAAGATCTCCGGTCAATTTGATCTTGATTTGCCTAAAAGCTTGTATTACTGTTATTGGGTTAATATGCTTAAAGTTAAATACTCGATCATCGAGTCCAGGCGGAATGGAGCGGTACTCCCGGAAAGCATCCTCCAAAGCACTCCTCAAAATTGCATTGCCTTTCATTGTGCATTGGGAACTCATGGATATAACCCCGTCATCATTCACCAACGGGGTCGTGTCGCGGTGAAGTACTGGGTGAATTTTGTAGTTGCACCGCGAACAGTCGTGAAGCAGGCGTAACACGGTTATTCCGTGATTCGAGACGTAGTCGATTAAGTACGGCGTCATCCAGCACCATGACCCGCGCCTGATCCGACCGTCGTTCGGCCGACACGTTGATAGCTGGTTCAAGCACCTGAAACAGAGAGAGCATCCGACCACGGTACGCAGTCAAGTTACTTCCCCGCTCTGTATCCCCAAAGTATGACTTTTTCGTTGACAGTTTGTGTCCATCTCATGCACTGCATACTTCCACCGGGAGCGGGGACCCTATCAGAGGCCGGTAGGCCTCTGGTCCTAAGGTGACTGGTGGTCGGCCTCTTTCGCCCCGACGTGACGTAATGGTTGCGGTGTCGTCGGTGGCGAGAAGTATTCGTCGCTCGAGCTCGACGCAACTGCAGCGGCCGGTATCACTGGACTCACGTCTGAAGCAGGTTCCAGCAACTGCGAGGCAGAGCTGAGCGGCGAACCCGAAGATGTTGGGTGTGTTTTCTATCAGTCTTCGTGCCCGACTTTGCATCAGCATTGCACTGTTCTCCGTCTATAGTTCTTCATTTTATTCAATTTTGGCTTCTTCAGGAATGAGATGGTAATGAAATTAAATTAAATTAAATGAAATTGTTTATTCTGTAAATTGGATATTGGAATCACTTTTACACGTAATCTTAAAAAAGTCATTAATAATTAGCTAGATGAGTTCGAGGGAGGTTCTCATCCCCATAAGTGATGAGTGGTAAGAACATATAGCACAACATTGTGTCATATTTTATGTGTAAAAATCAAAGAAATCGGTAAAACTATGTATATCACGGAGAAAAAAATTCATGACATTCGGTGTCATGAATTTTTTTCTCCGTGATATACCTAGTTAAGTCCGGGATATATTTTCCGCCACATATTATTAATTGTCCAGTGACACACAAGAATTTAAAAAAAAAACATGTGGTTAGTGCCTAACCTGGTGTCAGAGTTTTCGTGCCACCCACGTGCCTCTAACTTAGCTTCACATGCCGTCGAGAAATATCTCTCAGGCATGCCGGTTTCCTCACGATATTTTCCTTCACCGTTTTTGAAGCAAGTGATAATACGCATATGAATCCGAAAAGTCAGAGGTCAGGGGTAAGCACAGAAAGTAAGAAGTTGGTAACAGGCCAAAGGGGCACGTTTGAAAAAAAGACAAGATTCTTTACGAAGACTTCTTTGACCTACATACACTTTAGTTAAAACTTCTACATCAAGATTCACAGACATTTTATAAACTATCGTTTTAGGAGTCAAAAGTTTTTGTGACTTGTGGATAAAGTCCGACTTTAATGGCTTCAATACTCGGATTCTGGAAATGAAAGGAAAAGACAGCTATTAATAATTTTTATGGTCCTGACAACCTGTGACGAGAAAATTATCTTACAAGGAATGAAAAATAAAATTGTAGTTAGACCGACGATATTTATCGGAAGTTTCAATGAATATTCTCTTTTAATACATACATATCCTATATTTATAACACTGCTTTGTTAATAAAGAACTCAAAATACAACGTTCACGAACAAACAATTTTTGAATGGCATGTTTTGTTTATAATATTGGAATATTGTTTCAGTTAACGAATTATCAATTTCCTCTATTGACACAACTACAGCAAATAATATAATTTTCGAAAGTTTAAATTTCAGTTCTAATAAGCTCGACAAATTAGAACAAAGACTTCTAGAAGCTTTTAAAAGAAAAGCAAATCTAGTAACAAAAACCTATCGCTATATGACTGTTCCCTGATCAATACAAGAAATTGTCTTAAGGAAGCAATTCCGATCTTACACGCCCAGACTGCAAATGAGGTCGATCAAACGCAATCAATTGCCTATTAAGGATAATTAACATTCAAAATTACAGGGATCTGTTTCCAAATCACGTCTAAATCATTCCATTGGAGTTGTATCTAACAGCTGACTTAGAAGGCCTCGTTTAATCAGTATGCCGTAAGGGCTGGCAAGTGAGATTGAGGGAATTATGGTGAACTCGTGGTTTTTAGAAGTAAAAGTAGAAACCAAATATTTAATAAATATATCAAAGCTACCTACCTACATGAGAAAAAGAAAGAAAGAAAATACGCTTATTTACGATAAACATGATGAAAAAAAAAGAACACAAAATAAAAAGAGAAACAAGTTTAGGGAAAATATGCGTCACATCCACGCAAAACGGCCGTCGCTCAGCATAATGCTGCGGCCCTATGCAAGACAGCCCCAGCGCTAGTTTTCAGCGACAGCCAGCGTTGACTTTATGACGTGGACCGGTGCAGCATACAATTAAATATAATTATGATATAAATATAAAATAAATATACAATAATTAATTCTATATGCATAACAGAACATATTATAATATACAAAATTATACATAATAACCTACCTACATAAGTTTAATAATATAAAGTTTGATAAGATCGACATTGTCTCTGTCCGTCCCTTAGATAATGTAGATCTTATCAAACTTTAACTGAAAACAGGCAACGTTAATCAATGATTTTGTATTTATGTACAGCCAAGGAAATTAATTGTTAAGGAAATTGACACCCTCCGTAAATTTGCCGTTAATTTAATTACTATCTACTTGATAACTAACTGTTATGAAAATTAGATGATTTAATTTAATTTTGTTGGGTTTTAATATCTTTAACTATTTTTGTTATTCGTTAAACTATTCGAGAAAATATTCATTAGGTAGTCATACATTCAAATCAGAAAATAATAGGGAAAATTCTTACACAAACGATTTTGGTTTTCAATATCCATTAGATTTACATACGTGCGTGTCTTCATTTCAATTCGCAATATCCAACATAATAGTGGGGTAATCTCTCGAGAGTATTACCCGATTCATCTGTTAAATTGATTGATTCGCTTGTTATACATAGCTAGGTAATACGTATAGACTCAGACGCAGAGTTGCCATTATAGATGTCGTGGCCAGGTCTTAGAATTGATCATTTCGTGAAATGGCCAGCTAGCATTGGCTATATCGTTTAAACGTCAATATTTAATGATAATAATAATATGTCAGTCGACGTTTGGTATATCATTAATGTAGGGTATCCATGGCATAGGGTGTAGTAAAAATAGCCAAGTAACTGCGACCAACTTGGAAGTAGCGATCGTCGTCCGCTGCCACGCGAGCCTACTAATTTTAAGTGTTATGTTGCATTTCACGCCTCGGCAGCAGCGGTTGGCGAGCGCTACTTCCAAATTGTTCGCATTCCATAATATCATATTTGGAAACCCAATAAAAGGCCATCGACTTTTTTGCGTCGTCAAAGCGACATTAACGGCTCTACCGGTGGATAATCTCTACTTTAATAGTTGTTAAACTCCTGCAGATGTTGGTAGCAGCCCTGTTCGATCGCTCGTTCTGTTCGGACGCTTTTGTATCCCTGGTGATTTGCATAATAACAACCTCGACATCGCATTGATGATCACAAAATGATAAGCGTGCAAGATATTTTCAGTTTTGTTGTTCATTCATTAGGTATTTTTTTACTAGGTACTTGAAAAGATGGTGGTCAGATCTGTTAGTTAGAAACAACACCAAAATCTGACACTATCGCTATTTATACCTCTCAAAAATAGCCTTCATCAATAGTAAGATGAATTATTGACAACACTCTTGATCTGGCTCTATACCACAATCATTTTCAGAGCAAGTCTGTTGACAGTCATGTGTCATGCATCGCACATGGTTCAAAATCACTTGACACACTTTTTGTCAACTGCAGTGTATGGTAACCCTCCTGTACACGAGTAAGTAATCATAGTTCTTTTTAGTAGAATAGACCAGTACCTACAGTAAACAGTAATTCAATTTCAACCAATTCCACGACATAGTACCGACAACTTTATATCCCAACCAAGGTTTTTCTATACGTCCACATCAAAAGGAAGTGTCCCCCAATACATAGTCGAACACTTAAGAAGATAGCAGCCCTGCTCAATCTGCGGGTTGGGCCGTCGCCGGTAGATTTGCATAATAACACCCCCGACCTCCATCGAAGTCGCATTGGGTACAAGTGATGAATGAACGGGGTGTATACGATTGATATAACACGATTTAAAATTAAAATGTTTTTGGGTTACGTAATTGAAGGAATTGTTTGGGAAGACGATTTCAGCAGAGTAGAACTGAATATATTTTTAGATTATTATGTAAGATTTTATCTTCATTATTAAGTAAATCGAAGGATGCTAACTAAGGGTAAACTGAGGAACTTAACTTTTTCTGGTAGTAATATTATTTTTTCCAAACAAAAATACAACTCACATAAACTGATTTTCGTAATCATATTACTAGAAAAGCTTTATTATAAAATAAATAATTTAGATATTTAGCTAACCTCATTTCTAAATAAAAAATATTTTGTTTGCAAACAAAAACAACAGTATTTTTTTAAAAGAAAAATGTCACCATTATAATTAAAACTAAGGATATAAGGGGAGGCAGTGCCGGAAACGTTAATTTAATCAGGAATATTAAAAGGTGGGCACGAACCGTAGGCTCGAGATTTTAAATAGGCCTCTCCTTAAGTACCCGGCGAGAGGAATGGCCCTTCATTGTTCATAGCCGATGGGCTAATAAATTGACACTACTTGAGAGATGAGAACAAGATTTAAAAGGTCCCTGGTTGGAAATAATGAGTTGGTCTGTTTTTGTGTTTTATATATGACTAGCCGCGTCCCGCGGTTGCACCCGCATAAGTATCGATCCTGTAAGAATATCGGCATAAAAAGTATTCTATATTCTAACCTAGGTCATGGTCTACCCACGTGCAAAATTTCTACTCAATCCGTTCAGCCGTTATAGCGTGAAAGCGTTACAAACATAAAAAATAAAACACTTTATAATTTGTATTAGTTTAAATTAAATCGGTAGGAATAGCTTTTTGTGGGATATAAATCAGTACAATAATATTGCAAAAATTATTGTAAGAAGACAGTGATTGTAACTACATTAAATAAGATATCTGTACTATTCAAGTATCTATTAAACAGCCTGCCTGCGTCTGGTTTTTGGAGAGGTTCGTTTGAATCCGTCGACACAACATCGCAGCTTATTCTATTCAATCTCCTGAATAAGATTTATTTTTACGAATATAAAAGTTAAGTTTTCAAATCGAGATTATGTTTCGTACAGGTAATTATAGTATAAGCTTCTTCAGATTTCCTTTATCTTTTCCAGCATAAAGAAAATATCTACAAAGCTTTGTTTATGATATAAAATTTTCTACGTGTCTACCGAAACACGAGTAAATGAATCCAGTCAACTGCAGGCAGCTGTGCTGCGTGCAAGATCCTCCGCGTTTTTCCTCGTCAATTTCCATAACACCTTTGACGTGAAAACGACTTTTCGCTCGGAGTACTGGTAGCAAGTTCAATATTTCTTTCTGACCGGCAAAAACATGTAAGATTTAAATCACTAATAACTACGAGACTTTTAATGCTAGAGTAATGGTTGAGCATGCAAAAAATAGGTCAGTATTTATAACAATTTTAAGGCAGGATATAATTTGCCTATGACGTCACATTGGGAGGGCAGGCGCATGCAGGCAACCCTCTATTTTAACGCTTCATCCTTTTCCACAGAACTAAAGAGCTACACTTTAATACTACATAATATAGATTGTGATTCTCATAATGAAAGCTTTAACTTTATTATCAGATTTTATTACGTGCAGGAAGACGTTCAGTCCCTGTTAAATGTGGGAATTGAATTCGCACGCTAAGGAATCTGCATGTTTAATGATGGTGCAGTGTTTCAAGTTTAAAAAGGATTTGATATCATTGATTTTATTAAGAGCCTTAATTTGTTTCTTTCACTTCTGCAGTTGAGTTTTTTTTTAACTACATTTTTTATGCGAAAAATAAACTGAGATGGCGGAACGAACGGGGTAGGTTCCGACAAAACTGGCAGAAGGACGCGCGGATGGAGGGAAGTCAGCCAAGGATTGGACAGGGCAGGCTAGTAAAAAAAAAATGAATTCAGCGCAAGAATACTCGAGTATTTTTGCGTCGAATTCTTTTATTTTGCGTTTGTATTTTTTATTAAGTTTTCATACGTTTTTTTTTTTTTGCAGAAGCATGGTATACACATTATTTTAAATTATACAAAAGTATCTGGGGGTGAAAGCAAGGTAGTGATCCGACCAAGTTGAGCAAAAACAAACAAACAAAGTATATTTAAAATAGTGGATTATTCTTATGTTGTCGTGCGATGGTTAAGTCATTCTATTTATTTAAATAAATAACGATGTCCGATATTGATACGGTCACTATTGTTATGTTGTTATTTAACTAATTAGGTAACGATTTGGACAGATGCTCCCATGAATATTAAATAAGTACTGACTACCTCGTTGGTCTAGTGGTCGCAAGCGCTACTGCTGAGCATGAGGTCCTGGGTTCGTTTCCCGGGTTGGGCAAAGTGATATTGAGTTTTACATTTGGAATTTCTCAGTAGCAGTCTGATGCCCCGCTATTACATGGGACTTTAAAAGTAACTGGTGAAATATGGTTGTAATATAGGTACACCCACGGATATCGAGGGATATGCCTTGGAGGCGTGGCACGTGGCGCCTCGACATTGCTAAATTGGGCTTATGTTCGAACGGCGGCTGTACGCTTCATTCAGTCGCTTTGCAACTGCGTACAGTGTACTATTGATGCGTAAAAAACCAAAATGCCGAGCTGTGCAGTAATAATTTGTAAAAATAGGTCTAGTACCATCAACCTGAAGACAAATGTCGTGTTCTACGACCGGTAAGTAAACATTTAAGTCACTGTTTAATATTTTAAATAAATTTTTAAATCATTTACTAACTTACGTCCGGAGCGATACGAACTAGCCCGAACTAGCCCGAATCTTTCCGAACGGAACGAACGTTTTGGATATATATAGGTGCAATCGAGTGCGTGCGGCTGATTTTATCGACATGCGTATTATTGCAGTCGAATCTTTTTTTACAGAAGTCAATGGATATTCTCGTATTACATGTATAGTTTAAGAGTTAAATTTGTCATTAATTTAATTTTGTTTGAAGCAAATAAAGACATTGTTATTTCAATACAGTTACTCGTGTATAGCATAATATTTAACAGAGAGGGTTCCCTTTACCCGGTAACACAATATTAAAAAAAAAAACTCATTTTATTTTAGTAAAAATAACCCATATTTTCGGATAGGTATATAAAAACAAAATAAATTATATAAAGAAAATTAAACGAAGTTATAATAATACAAGAATGTGCTAAAGTAAATATCGATCAAAATTATCGACCATCGCTTTCGACTCCCTAATTGCATGCGTGTGCATTGAATGTTCGCAAATAGCAAGTGTTTACAAGTGAAAGCCCCGCCCATTCTTTGTATGTGTGCTATTAGAAATTGATTTTGTGTAGCTGCTTTCTTCTTAGTGTGCGAGTTCAAATTTTAAGTGTGTGTCGTAAGTACACTATTTGTTAATGTTGTAATTATTTTGGTGGGAGATAAGCGGCCGCACTAGGATTCCTTACTATTCCGCAATGAAGGCATATCTCTGGATATCTATGGGTACACCTCTGCCGAACCCTTTGGGGAATACAGGCGTGAGGCTATCGTGTATGTTATGGACGTGCCAATAATTGTATACTAGCATGCTATTGTTTAGGTCTGGCACGTATAATCGCAGCTTAAAACGAATTATGATCTCTATGTGCATGACATACATATTACATAATTAACCTATAATTTTTGATCACTATGTACATGACATACATAATCAGCCCATAATTTGTGATCTCTATGTACAGTTGACATCTGGCCCGCGGGCTAGTTTTTGCGTGGGCAAGATGTCCCATAACCCTACATGACATACATAATCAGCCTATAATTTGTGATCTCTATGTACATGACATACATAATCAGCCTATAATTTGTGATCTCTATGTACAGTTGACATCTAGCCCGCGGGCTAGTTTTTGCGTGGGCGAGATGTCCCATAACCCCGGGCTAGTTTTGCGTGGGCGAGATGTCCCATAACCCTACATGACATACATAATCAGCCTATAATTTGTGATATCTATGTACAGTTGACATCTGGCTCGCGGGCTAGTTTTTGCGTGGGCGAGATGTCCCATAACCCTACATGACATACATAATCAGCCTATAATTTGTGATATCTATGTACAGTTGACATCTGGCCCGCGGGCTAGTTTTTGCGTGGGCGAGATGTCCCATAACCCTACATGACATACATAATCAGCCTATAATTTTCCCACTGCTGGGACACAGGCCTCCTCTCAGTGAGACGGAGTGGGCAGTAATAAATAAAATAAAAAATAAATATAAACTTTATTATCAGGCTTCAAAGGCCCATAGCGTGTTATCAAATCAAATCATTTATTTTTGCAAACATGGGTACATAGATGTTTTCTTAAAAAAATAGTCCTCCATATTCTACCGTCTCATGGGCATGCAAATAATATTGAGATCCAAAATTAAACAGATTCTATTGATACTGAATGAATATAAATGTCATTAGAATTACAAAAAAAATACAAAAAACAGACTAATAACAGTAGTGACATTTATACAGTAATGTCAAAAAAAAAAAGAAGTATGTCAAAGTGTCAATAAGAATGAAAATTGTCAGAACAGGAATACAGATGTCAATCATAATAGTACTTCATCAATCAGTGCAGAGATTTATCATTAAGGAAGTCATCAATTTTGTAATAGCTTTTCTCAATTAATATTTGGTTAAGTGCCCTTTGAAATTTTGTTACAGTTATATTTTTAATCACATCAGGTACTTTATTATAAATACGTGGGGCAATATACCAAAAAAACTTTTCTGCATAAGTGCGGTTTTACATTTCACTTGACATAGTTTGTTTACATGTTCAAGTTCAAGTTATTTATTTCATAACAAAAATACATTTGTGTCGAAATATTTGCACAGTAGGTACAGACAAATAAGCACATAAACAATATAAGTATCCTCGTTCCTCACCCCTCATTAAAGTTAGAACATCTATACAAATTAAAAATACTAATTTTACAAATATTCTTATTGACACAGAACAAAGTCCCTAGCAGAAAATGCTACAAAAATACATACATTTAATGTCAAAAAATTAAGCATAAAAAAGCAATAATTATAAAAATGTCAAAGAGCAATGGGTACATCATATTTAATTTAAGTTTAATTGAATACTAGTTTTTTTCTGTCATTACAATATTCGTCAATGCTGTAAAAAGCTTTATTGATTAACAAAGCCCTGAGTTTATTCTTAAACATGTTCACATTCTGAATATTCTTTAATTCTGCTGGTAATTTGTTAAACAAATTGACAGACTGCACGCGTGACGAGTGTTTGACAACATTAAGCTTTGCCTGCAGAATAGTAGGAAAATCTTTTCTGCGAGTACCTACTCTATTTTTCCTTTCGTCATCTGTTTCAAACTCGTTTAAGTTTTTATTAAAATGGGTAAGGAGAACTAAAATATAAAGACACGGTACCGTTAAAATTTTAAGTTTAATAAAATGCTCCTTACATGATTCTGTCTGATTTAAACGAAGCATGGTTCTTAGTGCTCGCTTTTGTATAGTAAAGGCTGCCTTAATATTATATTTATAGCTGTTTCCCCAAAACAAGTTCGTGTTGTTGAGTTCGTATCGGATTTTTTCGAACTGCTGACAGTTTTTCAAATAATTGTGGATTGTTTTTTACAAATAGAGCTGTTTCAAAAATGTATAAAGAAGGAAAAGTTAAAATTTTTAAAGACTGAAAATAGGAAAGACAGCTATCTGTTGTTTTAAGGCTGCACATTGAACTTATACATCGCTTTTGCATTCTAAATACCCGTTCCTTATCGGTAGACTGCCCCCAGAAAATAATGCCATACCGCAAAACCGAGACAACCAGTCCATGGTACGCCGTATAAAAGAGCCTGACGGTTGACTTTTTTAGAAAGTTGACGGAGAGCATACTTGCTAAGTTTTTTGCACACAACTTCAACATGAGGTTTCCAGGTAAGTTTGAAAATTATTATTACTTAACCAATTAATTATGTCATGCAAACAAGTATTTATGTCCTGCTCGTAATTATTATGATTTGTACACTTAATCACAGCTGTACTGTCATCCGCAAAGAAAACCATTTTGTTCGATGTTACTTTCGGGAGATCGTTAACCGGTCAAGCCAACTGGCTCCGAATGCGCAAATGCCGTCAAGACCCGTGTGCCCGAAAAGGATCCACCTCCCGCGCGGCATTCAACTCTATTTCTACTATGAAATAAAAGCTAATCTGGTCTGTGAATAATTTTACTCTATGGCCTGACGGATAGAATAATCGACTAAATCATGCGTACACAAAAATATTTGTGGCAATAGGTACTTTAAAAAAAAAGTTGAAACTGACAGTTCGTACGTGTAACAGGCCGTGACGGATAATGGCTGGTCAGTGCGCGCTTGGCAAAGAATTTCGGTATTTTTTATTGTTTTTGTGTGTAAATCGACGAAAAGTAGTGTTATTTAAATTATTAAGTAGTTTTTACATCGTGGTAGATAATATTTGCACTAAATAACATCGTGTTATACCAGTTTTGAACCAACCAAAAAAATGTAAACAAACCATTAGTGAAAAAAGTGAATATTGTGAATAAAAGAGTTTTGTGTGTGTTTCGTGCGTCTAATCGGAAGGTAAGTACTTTTGATTGATTTTTAGTTAAATGGTATAACGTTTTAGATAATATTTTAACCAAAATACACAGTAAAAACATTTTTTTGAACCAAATAATATTACGTAATCCTTCGGTTCGTACCTACTTATTATGTCGTATTTTTTTGTGAATTTTATTTCTGTTTTTGTCTGTAAAAAAACGCTGTTACTAGATAACTTATATATTCATAATGTACCTTGCAAAATTTCAAGTGAATCAGTGCAGTAGTTTTATAAACAGTTATAAACAGTGATCAAAAGAAATCCCGATAACATTGTTTATTTAACAATACAAGCGTTTCGTCACGAATGTTATATTTATTCTATAGTATGCTTTGTCTAAGCATGTGCCCAAATCAATAAACGTTAAGACGTTAGGAGTAATAAAAAACCCGAGTGTTTGTTTATTTGAGTGCGGTCGTAAATTTTTTATGACGCGCGGCGATAGCGGTCTACAGCAGCACACGCGCGCGCGGGGGGCTCGGTTTCCTAGCGTGTATATTAAAAAGAGTGGCGGCCCCAATACGCTACCTTGCGGAACACCATACTTTACCTGCCTTGGTTTAGATGTATATATGGTTTCTATTTTACTTTTCGGACAAATTCTAGAGATTTCTGTGTATTGCAGTCTATTACTTAAGGACGATTCTAGTAACTGAAGGATGTTCCCTCTTATACCGTAACTATGTAGCTTGTGTAGCAGAATTTTATGGTCCACATAGTCGAAAGCCTTGGTCATGTCAGTATAAATAGCACAGACTGGATTTCTCCTATCTACAGATGACATGATGTTTGATAGTAGGTCGAAGAGTGCCATATTAACGGTAGTATTCTTACGGAATCATTTTTGTTCGTGACAAAACAATTGAAATTTATCGAAATAAGTGTACAGAGAGTTGTAGACAACTTTCTCAAAAATTTTGGAAAAAATGGGGATTTTCGCTATAGGTCTATAGTTTTTTAAATCTGTTTTGTCATCTTTTTTGTGTAAGGGTTTTATTAAAACTATTTTAAGCCTGTTTGGGAATATTCCATTAGCAATACACAAGTTAATTATGTGCATTAATGGAGGTGCTATCACTTCTTTAGTGAATTTTATGACTTTTGTAGAAACGGCATCGTATCCTAGTGTTTGTGTTTTTTAGGCTAGAAATTATTTTTATAATGTCATCAGTTGTAACAGGTTGCATGAACAGGGAATTTAATGTCTGATTGTTTAAATTAATATTATTTAATGTGATGTCAGTTTCAGTATTATTTTCAATTTCGTCAATAAAATAATTGTTAAATTCGTTTGCAATGTCTGTGGGGTGTGTAAACAACAGATTACCTCTACTTACGCACACGATTGACTCCTGTGGCAAACACAGTTTGGTTTTATTTATTATTTGCCAGGTAGCCTTCGATTTGTTTTCAGCGGTGTTTATAAAATGATTATTTTGTGCTCTTTGTGTTAGCTTTATAATTTTTCTATAAAGTTTTGTATAGTTTTTAAGAACTTTTTTATTCAGCGAGTCCGAATTTAACCTATATGCCCAAAGCAACTGCCTTTGCTTTTTGCTACATATTTTTATTCCTCGAGATATCCATTTCGTTTCTTTATTGGTTTTGATGGTTATCATTTTTTCCGGAAAACATAGTCTATAAAAAAGTGAAAAATCATGCATGAAATTATCAATAGCTTTATTTCCGTCTTGTGCATCAAAAACTTGAGCAAAAGACAAACAACTAAGATGTGTTTTAAAAGTTATTAAATTATTCATGCTTATGTCCTGTTTTTTAGTTTTCCAATGCTGTAGTTTACATGTTTTTTTGTATAGGTATTTTAATTATTTGAGATGTATGATCCGAAACTACCAGGTCTACAACTTCAGCCTCGCAGTCTTTCCCATAGTTGTGTGCAAAATTGTCAATACAGGTGTGACTACTTAATCTTGTGGGAGTATAAAGAACTAGTTTTATATTATACGTCATAAGAAAAAATTCTAAGTCTAATGTGGCCTTGTTTCTTTTTAAAACATTAACTTTAAAATCTCCACATAAAACAACTTTTTTATTTGATGACCGACAAACTTTTGTTAAAATATAATCCAATTTTTCATAAAATATTTCGTAATTAGGCTTAGGAATTCTGTATATACAAATCACAATTATTTTATGAGCTATTATTTCTACAGCGCAGCATTCAAAAATCCCCGAGACTGATTGTTTCGATATGTCCGGAAACTTCTTTAAACTGCAATCCTACTCTAACAAAAATACACGCTCCTCTCTTTGCATTTCTAGAGAAGAAAGCAGCTGGACAAAGATTTGGAATGTATAATAAATCCTCGTAACCAGTTTATATGAAGTACTCTGTAATATAAATAACGTCTATAATTGTTCCTCTGTCAGATTATTCCACTAGTTTTACAGTCAGACTGTCTACTTTATTCATCAGCCCAGCTATATTCTGATATAGAATGGTAAGGTATTTAAAGAAAAAACTGAGAATTTACTTGTTGTGGATCTGTAGATAAACTATTTTTATTTTGCAGTAGGCAGTTAACTTTTAAGTACCGTAGACCGGGGTTACTTTGATCAATATTAAACTTTGAAGGTTTATATCTTTTAAATTTGTGGGTGTAAAAAAATACTAAATAAATCTAGTGATCGGTTTTTTTATTACTCTCGATTCCTGTAATAATAAGTGAAAAAAATTGGCTTGATTTTGAGAAAAAAAAATTAAACTGCCTGATCAAAGCTATACGTAGGATGGGGTTACTTTGATACCCCTTATTTTATTGCGTAATTACAAAGTAATTATTGCGTAATTGCAAAGTGATTACGCAATTAAATAAACCCAATTACAATGCCAATACAATTTAAATATAATTACCCAATTATAATGCCAATACAATTTAAAAAATAAAAATCTATCAACTAGAAAAATAAATATTGTCGCATGGGGTAACTTTGATCTAACAATTGATTTGATTGTTTGAATGACAATATATTTACCTTTTTTAATTAAAATGATTGGTGGATTCCCAGCGTGTTCTCAGGAAAGGATTAAACAGTTGTTCAGTGTTCACTTAACTTAGAAAAAAAACTACCTAATTGCATTTCGTTTTAAGTAATTCACGATTTTGAAATGGAAGTTTCTATCAAAGTTACCCCGCGATTCAAAGTAACCCCGGTTTACCGATACGTAGTAGTTAGGTCGCTTAGACCAAGTATAAGGTCTCGCAAATCTGATACAACAGTCTCTAAACCAGAGTTATTTAAAATTCCATTTTTATTAGTATAGGTTTCGTATTCATAGGGTAGATTAAGATTAGAGTCTAGTAAGTATGCATAATTACATGTATTTATATCTAAATAAAGAAGGTTATTAAACGTTTCTATACGGCGGTTAAACATTATAAAACGCACACTATGCTGCCAAGCATATTATAAGCTTGGGGATTATATCGCTGACAAAAATGCTTGGCTTAACGCTGGTCCAGCTCCACAAGGGCGCATAAACTAATTGATTAGCATTCAAAAATATTGTTGGAATTGCTGAAGATTGCAAAAACTATCTTTGAATTGTATAACTTCAATCTCTTTTTTTATTGTATACTTGCATAGCACATGTGTGAGCACTGTGACCATGTACCTTCTTTAAAGCTACCATTTACTGGGTACGTCTTTCATTGACTTGATATGCCCTGGCGGCTAAGAGTATGTCATGCTCACTCAAATGTCTCGCTGGTGGTGGCGTGTGTGTTGGATCGTTGAGTTCCCTTCAAAATGGTTGAGCTAAACGGTGCTGATCCATGCGTCATGTTCGTGAACGGGCGCCATCAGTAGGGACTGGTCATCTCTTATCTGCCACGGCTTATTTTTAATTTTTGAATTGTTTTATTTTTTATTACGGACGCTTTTTACGTACACGTCTTTCTACATTGTTCTCATATGTATAATTTCAACATGAATGATGTAAACAATATTTTGTAAGAATATAATTTTTTTTAAAGAGTGTCCGTGGAGTTTCTTGCCCGTTCTTCTCCATAGGAACCTACGCTTTGGAATGGGCAACTAGCTTCATATTTCTGACTGACTGACTCCTTGACAACTCAAAAGTGCCTGTAAATGGTTTAATTGAAATAAATGCTTTGAGTTTGAGTTTATGTTGGAATCTGTCATACATTTAAAGGTGGGTAAACAAATTATAAAGTTTGTGTGATTCAAAGGTAACAATTTTTCCCTCACAAACATGACAAGTTCCAAATAGTTATTCGTTTTGCGAAAGTCTTCCTCGCCAATATAGATAACACAATAGTCCGAATGCGTAAAGTTTTGTACTTTTCTTTCAATTTTGTCAAGTATTTGCCACAATCCACATGTAGGTTTACGGTAGTGACATTTCAAATTTACACAGATCAGTTCTTTCGGCAATTGTATACAGTCTGTTGACGGCTGCTTATTAGGCATATTTTGTGTTTCGAAGGATGCTCATGCTCTACAGCTGTTCTGGTTTGTATGTTTTTATTTTTGTTTTTATTTGTATTATGAGTATTTGTCGGTAAAGAGTCGTCTTTTTCAACTTTCTGGGTGGTCTGAGTTTGTTTTGTCTTCGTGTTTTTTTTAGGAGTCATTAATGCAGTCTTAGCTTTATGCTTTCCTGGACTGTTGACAATTTTTTTGTAGATGTCATTTTTTTTAAATTAAATTCTTCATTTAATTTCTTTAGTTGGCGGTTTTCTAATGATAACGTAAGTTGTGATGTTAATCTGGCAACCTCATTATTTAATATTTTTAATTGCGGTACGTCTTCGACCTCAGATACTCGTATATCAGGCAGACTATTCGTCGTACAGTTCATAGTTTGTGTACGGTGAACCCGCACATGTCGTAACATTAAGTAGGTTAAGCTAACTCAGCGTTTGCATACGCGCGATCATTTAGTGAATCGGCTAAGTAAAATATATCAGTGATTCTACCACACTCAACACGGGCGGTTTTATTCATAATCCCCGGGTCTCTATCGTATCACAAGTGTATAGAACAATCATCATACGCTTGAACAAGGTGTATAGACTATCGTCATACATTTTTTTTGGTCCTTCGAGCCGGATAACGCGTAACAATCCATCGGGTGCATAGATCAAGGTGTGTTGAAATCGCAGCCACACACTTGATTAAATTCGTTGAGTTCGCGACAGTTCCGCAAATAGTGAAAGTCCATTCAGTGAACCATTAGTTTATCGTTCCAAGAAGACATCAATCGAGCTGAATTGACACCTGCATTGCACACAGCGTCAGCAGCCCGCAGGTGGTATCACAAGTCATCAGTGTTCAAGTAAGATTGTTCCTTTTATTAAATCATAATGGCCGTTTCGAGCGCTCGTCAATCGGAAATATTAGAAGGTCTCAATAGGATAAAGATCAACTTCGGCAAGGATCCGTTGTCGAGGAAAACTCGAGACTACATTCAAAAGAGATTGGAGTCATTGGATAACCTCTGGGGAGAGTTCGAGCAAAACCATTTGAAACTCTCTGAGTGTCCGGAAAAGGAACCTCAATATTTTGCATCTAACCTATATCAACAGGGCAAAGGCCTCTACCAGTCTACTCGAACTTTACTTACTGCCTTTAGTTCGGATGAAAAGGGCACGCAGTCAAACCCTGAAGCCACTGAATTGTTGGCTCAACAGAGAACCAATTTTAGGTCGTTCAACAGGTTGGTAAGGAGCATCAACGTAGACAATATATCCGAGAGATGGGAACTTGAAGACGAGCTTAAGGCTATACAAGCCAAGTGGAACACTATCGATACGTTACATCTGCGAATTGACCACATACTTCAAGGTGGAGATGTAGCGTACGAAAATGAATTTAGCATGTTCGAGTGTAGCTACAAAGAGATAAAGCGTTCTCTTAATAAGAAAAGATCGTTCATGGTTCATGTACAACAGGCAACGCCGAAGCTTGAGATTCCTACCTTTACGGGGAAATACGCGCAGTGGCCAACATTTTGTGACCTGTTTACGGAAGCTATTCACGACAACAATACAATAACCAAAGGTCAGAAGATGCAGCACTTGAAAGGAAAACTCAAAGGAGAGGCCGAACGCCTCATTCAACATCTTCACATTTCGTCTGAAAATTACGACACAGCTTGGGAAATTCTAAATCATCGATACAACAATGCTCAAGTTCTTTTTACAAATCAAATAGAAATATTTTTAAATCAACCTTCCATATCTAAACAAACAGCTTATGAGTTAAGACAGTTATATGATACGACCACGGAGTGTATCCACGCTATACACAACCTTGGTGTGAATACAAATACATGGGATCCGTTGTTAGTACATCTTCTCAGTAAGAAGCTGGACCAGGAGACTTACTGTGATTACAAAGAGGCGAGTTCATCACCTAGGGAGCTCCCATCCCTGACAGAATTTATGACGTTCCTCGAAAACAAGTTCACAGCCCTGGAACCCTTACATCGAAGAGAGAGAGAAACAGCGAAACCTGCCTTTAAACGGGAGTCTGGTCAACAGCGTGACAAACCTGCAAATCATGGCAACCAGTATAAGAAACATTATCAAGCCGTCGCTACTCAAGGGCCGGACTGTCCGATTTGTAATATCCCTTCACCTGTGGCGGCCATTTTGCAAAATTTTGACAGTCTGTTAACGCGACGTGGGTGGTCCCGGGCCCGACGGGACCCGGGTGATTAAAACGACGATATCTCTAAAATTACGATAGGTAGCTCTCTTCAAGTTATGTTTTAGGAATCGTTATTAAATTAGCTAACAGATTATGTATAGATTAGGTCCACTTTTGTTTTCTAATAAGATTCCAATTCTAGTTAGAATCTAGTTAGTTTTTTTTTTTTTTTTTTTTACTAAAGTCGTTTTAATTACAAAATAGAACCATTATTTCAAAAAGTATTTGTTTTATCTTCATAAATATACATCATTTCACATTAATAAATAAAACGAACACACCTCCTTGAACATTTTTTTCTTATCACACATGTTTACATTATCGTAACTCATTTGTTTGCCCGTGCGCGCCGAGCGATAACAAAGGGTCTATTCATTGTTCAATTCCTTTGTAACTGAACGCCTAGTGGCTTGGGTTACTATTTTAATCTATTGTTTGGTTTTAACATGCATATCACTGACGGAGTTTCGGCTGCTACAAATATTTATTTAGAATGTATCGTATACCCAACCCAACCACTTGAAAAATGCCTTAATTTGGCCGTAAAAAAACTACCTCTTGAACTTAGGGTCTCAAATTACATTCGGATCCTTTTTTTTTAATACAAATTAGCATTCTATATTTTGAAGATATTTATAAATCGATAAGGACAATAAAAATGCATGCTGCCTTACAAAAACATTATGGGAATCAACGACAAAAACGCCCTACGAGGAGCCCTAACAGCAACCGAATTTGGCGGCCCGAGTAGGTATTTTTCATTTCAATTTTATGCAAGTATAATACGATAATATTTAAATTAAATGCCTAATATCAATAATACGATACATATAAATATATGTAATAGCGATAGTTTCTATCATTCACATATTTACTAATAGTATTACCTCGAAATAAGTTCCGGCCGGCGCGGGATGTCACTTTGCCGCCGCAACGGGTCACTATTTTCACAAAAATCACTATTTTCTGTTGAAATCTTTATAAATTACACTTTATAGGTATTAAAACTGTTTATTAACTACCCAGGCATGATATTATACACGGTTACACCCACTTTCACTGCACTTTCACTTTATTTATGTAATTTTCGGCGGACTTATTTGATGTTCGCGTGGTGCGCGCGCTGCGTCGACTAATCGGGCGAACGAATAGCCACTATTACGCGTCGTCATTCATTCAATGTACTTGACAACCACAGTGTAGCGTTCTTGTTTTGTCTTGTACACTGTGTGCGAGTTTGGTCAAGATAGAAACGCTTTTTGTAAACGAAATCACTGCCAAAATTATGGCGGGAATTTGTGGCGCCGGGCGCCACCTTCACACGAGACCCTTTTTTTTTGTGGCGCTCAGCACCAGGCTCACACAGGAAGGGATATACGTCACGCGATATTCCGTTGCAGGAAGTTTACGAAATTGACCCCGGGTGATAAATTGACTTGGGTAACAAGGAGTCAATATTGCAAAAATTGCCTTAATTATCATCCTGACAGTGAGTGTACCAGCACGAGGCGTTGTAAAAGGTGTAATAGTGATCACAATACTTTACTGCATGATGCGTGTGTATCACAGCTACAAGCCGCAGCGACGACTAGCGATACCGTGCAGCCATCACCGGGACAGCATAATGTCAATCACGTCGCAGCTGATAATGAAGAAATATTGTTAACCACGTTGTCGTTAACCGTATTATCTAAAGACGGTACATATGTAACATTGCGAGCGCTTCTCGATCAAGGGTCGCAAATTTCGTTAATTTCAGAAAATGCGACGCAAATGCTAGGCTTGCAGCGTCGACAGTATCATGCGTCTATTTCAGGTGTAGGTCCAGTCTCCAAACAAAGTAAAGGAATTGTAACTCTAGACTGCAAGTCCATTTACGGCGATAACACCCTTAAGACTCAGGCGTTGGTTGTATCAAAGGTTATAAACAGCCTACCGAACTCCTCATTCAGCAAACAGCCCTGGTCTCACCTGCAACATCTTCAGTTAGCAGACCCGGAGTACAATATATCAACTCTTCTCAGATCTATCAGATCTTCTCCTGGACGCCAGTGTATATTCGGAGATTATATTAAGCGGTCTTATAAAGGGCCCAGCGCATGCCCCCATAGCTCAACAAACCAAAATGGGCTGGATCTTATCAGGAAATGTAAAAAGGTTCAACTGTCATGTCGCCATCAATAACATTGAAGAAATAGCCAAATTTTGGGAGTTGGAGGATATTCACGACTCATCATCATCAACCGTGACCATTGGTGATCAATTTTGTGAAGATTTTTACAAAACCACCACGAGACGCTTAAACAATGGCATGTATGAAGTTGGAATACCCATGATGCCAGACTTTGAGCAGCAGCTCGGGTCATCGAAGTTCAAGGCAATAGCGCAATTTAAACAGCTAGAGTCAAAAATGACAAAAAATACATCTTTTTCAAACCAATACAAGCAATTCATGAACGAATACCAAGAATTGGGTCACATGCGACAAGTCCAAAGTACAACCGATCAGTCGTACTACTTACCACATCATGGTGTATGGAAACTTGATTCCACAACAACAAAGTTAAGAGTCGTTTTTAATGCCTCATCTAAGACTACATCAGGTAAGAGTCTGAACGACTTAATGTACAGTGGACCCAACTTACAACAAGACCTATTAGCACTTATCATAAGTTGGAGGCAATACCAATATGTAATCACTGCGGATATTGAAAAAATGTTCCGTCAGATACTCGTTAGAGAGCAAGATCAGCCTCTACAAACGATAATTTGGAGAGATTCCCGAGATGATCGATTGAATCAATATCAGTTAACCACTGTAACGTACGGGACCAAAGCAGCGCCATTCTTAGCTATGCGGACTCTGAAACAAATCGCGACAGATGACGCCGAGACATATCCACTAGCAGCAGCAGCTGTAAAGAACTCCTTCTACATGGACGATTTGCTGAGTGTTCAGAATACCGTCGAGCAAGCAAAAGAGCTTCAACAGCAACTCATTAAAATGCTCCAGGGTGCTGGCATGAACCTCCGCAAATGGTCAAGTAACAAGCCCGAGCTCCTGCAAAATTTAACAACAGACAAATTGAACAGTCCCTACGAATTTAAGTGTCTCGAATCCAGAAGGACTCTTGGATTAAAATGGATCCCATCATCTGATACATTCATATTTCAAAGTCCTATAATCTCTAACAATAACGCAGTAATTACAAAGCGGCAATTATTGTCAGAAGTATCTAAGATATTCGATCCTCTTGGTTGGTTATCACCGCTTACAATCAAAGCGAAGATGCTGTTTCAACAAACATGGTCCATAGAAACCAACTGGGATCAAGAATTACCAACGGACATGCAAGAATATTGGCATAAATTAAAACAAGACATAAGCTGCATCGACAAATTTCGCATACCAAGATACTTAGGCAATACAGAAAATAATTGTCAATTACATGCATTTTGCGATGCATCGGACAAAGCTTACGCTTGCGTAATTTACCTTGTCACCAAGAACAATAAGGGCGATTACACATCGACAATTGTTGCTGCGAAAACAAAGTTAGCACCGGTCGCAAATAAAACATCGCTCCCTCGACTAGAACTGTGCGGCGCACTACTTCTATCCCAACTGGTGAAAAAGGTCACTGAGTCCTTACCCAATATAAATATGAAGCTTCATGCATGGACAGATTCCATGATAGTCTTGGGCTGGCTACAGGGTGATATATCCAGATGGAAGTCGTTTGTTGCTAACAGAGTCAAGCAGATTACAAACACTGTCCCGGCAGAGGTCTGGAGTCATGTCAGCTCGGAAGAAAACGCAGCTGATTGCGCTACACGAGGTATAACGTCTCATCAATTGTTAAACCAATCGTTGTGGTGGGAAGGACCTGTATGGCTCAAAGGTTGCGAGAGGAAGGATGCTGAGAAGATCGTATACCAGTCTCCAACAATAGAAACAAAAGTTTGTGCGAACGCCGCCTTAGTAGAAAATAATGTTACATTTATTACTGACCTACTGCAAAATAACAGTTCGTTGACACGAATCGTACGGATTACCGGCTGGGTGTCACGTTTTATCATGCGAATTCGCGACAAACAAATTGAAACACATAGTTTTCTGGACTCATCAGAAATAAACAACGCTTACCGTTTAATTATCAAAGAAGTGCAATCACAAGTATTTCAGCAAGAATTGCAACAAATTAAGTGTAAACAACACGTGAGCTCGAAAAGCAAAATTTGCAGTCTAAGCCCTTGGCTAGATGAAAATGGCCGATTTAAAACACGCCAGTATAAGCACATCGGCGAAGCATCCCATCATACTACCAAGCCACAGTCGACTTACGTATCTTGTCATTAACCAAGCACATATAACAACGTTACACGGTGGTCCCCGACTAACACTTGCCTACATAAGGGATAAATACTGGATCATCAGCGGTATCAGGACTGTTAAACGGCAGTTAAGACTGTGTGTTAAGTGTCGTCGATTTAACAACGAAGCTCAACAGCAAATAATGGCAGACTTACCACGAGCCAGAGTTACTCCGTCGAGGCCGTTCACCCATGCAGGTGTCGATTTCACGGGCCACGTAGAGCTGAAAGTCAATAAGGGACGCGGAATCAAAACAACGAAAGGATACGTAGCAGTCTTCGTTTGCCTGTCAACGAAAGCAGTCCATCTGGAACTGGTGTCAGACCTGACTACGGCCGCCTTTCTTGCAGCGTTTCGTCGATTCTGCTCCCACCGTGGATCACCAGGCCACATGTATAGTGACAATGGCACAAACTTTGTAGGAGCTAATCGAATTTTGTTAAAAGAGTACAAAGAGATTATCCAGAACATCAATCCGGACTTCTTTAACAAAATCAGTGAGCAGAACATTCAGTGGCACTTTAATGCACCAGCTTGGCCTAATGCTGGTGGTCTTTGGGAGGCGGCTGTGAAGAGCCTGAAATATCATTTGAAAAGGGTCATAGGCGATCAACGCCTTACATACGAAGAATTTTCGACGTTACTTTGCCAGATAGAGGCGTGTCTGAATTCCCGACCTTTATGTCAACTCACGGAAAATTCAGACGACGATTGTCTTACTCCTGGACATTTCCTGACTGGGGCGCCGATCTTATCACGATCTCTTACTGACCCGGAATCATCAACACTAAAGGCACGATGGCAACTCGTCCAAGCTATGACCAAGAATATCTGGCAACGGTGGTCATCGGAATATCTGCAACAGCTACAAACTAGGACCAAGTGGCAACAGGCACGCCGGAATCTTGCAGTCGATGACTTCGTCCTCATTCGTGAAGAAAACGTACCTCCAGGTAAATGGGCAATGGGACGAGTGCACATACTTCATCCCGAAAAAGATGGATATGTGAGAGTAGTAACGGTCAAGACAAGCAATAATACTATACAGCGTCCAGTCAACAAGCTTGTGTATTTGCCTGTAAACGAGGAGATACCCATTTCCAAACCCCTAAACCAGGGTGAGTCTTCAACTCCGCAAACAGATAAAACTGAAGGCAAAAGACGAACTTCGCGACCTCCAAGACAAAATGCTTTACAAACATTTTTCATCAGCGTTTTACTAATGCTTTTCTTTGCCTCTCCTAGTCTGCAACAAAAGGTGACGACATACAATGTTACGCAGATTACCACAAATCAGACACTTTACTTCGACAAAATGTCCAACCTCCAAGTTATCAAGGACGATTGGAAACTCATTGTGTACTATAATATGTCCACATTCTATGACGGAGTATGGGACATTAAAAACTATGTCAAACATTTGAAACAAACCGCTGATTGCATGGGTTCACAATACGACAGCGTCATCTTACAACTAGAGCACGAAGTAAAGGAACTTGAGCATTTTCAAAAACTCCTTGAAGCCCCAAACGCAAGAAGGCAAAAACGTGGTTTAATAAACGGAGTAGGATACCTAGCAAACACACTGTTCGGAGTTTTAGATGATAACTTCGCTCAACAATATAAGCAAGACATAGAAAAAATTGCCAATAATGAAAATCATCTTCAAAAATTATTGAAGAATCAAACCTTAGTGTTGGAATCGGAATATAACATTTTGCGACGCAGCGAGGAGACTATGAACAAACAGTTTAAATTTATAAAACAACATTTGAAAAATGTTAGTGACGATATCAATAAGTTGCACCTGGACAACAGAAACACTATTTATGTAACGTCATCCGCGCTGGCTGCGAGCATCATATTGTCAAACCTAATGCGAATCCAACACACACTTATCAACACCGTGACAGACATCAGCCACGGTCGCATCGACCCGTACCTCTTGACTCCCGAACAGCTGGCTCATCAGATCAACATAATCTCTGGGCAATTGCAGGGAAATCTAATGACCCCGATCGAGTCATCAAACCTATCCGAGCTGTACAAGCTCTTTATGATGGCTATCTTATTATAGAGATCAAGATTCCGCTTGTGAGCAACGATATCTTCGAGTTAGATAGAATCATACCCATCCCTCAGAAAAGGGGATCGAATCACGTTCGCACTGTCCCAAGCTCGCCATATATTGCCTACAATATACAAAAGGACTTCGCCTTTCTCCTATCAGATAGTGACCTGCAATCATGCTTTCATATCGTTAGCAACAATCGGCTACTTTGCTCCATTGAGAAGCTTGTTTACAATCTGGGAATAAAACAATCGTTATGCGATATCAAGACTGTAAGTAATATGAGAAGCGCTTGTAAACAAGACGTGCCCTCGTGCCACAATTATTGGGTCAACTTACATAATTCGAACTCCTGGCTTTACACCTGTTGTGAGTCATGTGATATCCGTATTTCCTGTATTGCTGACTCAACAACGACAGTTATACGAGGCAGTGGTATCATTGACCTAGGTCAGGGATGCACACTGAAATCGGATTCGTACAGTATTCACACGCACAACAACTATTTACACTATATGAACGTGCGATCAAATATCGAAGTCCCAGAGGTTTCCATTTTGAACTCCCTAATAAACACAACTTTGCCCAACGATTTCGACGTACCAAAAAACCACACCCATATGTGGAATCAACTAAGAGACCAAATAACCAATTTAAAGGAACAATCTTCTACACAATTAAACGTCCACGACATCCACCATTATTCCGTCGTGTACGTTACCTTGGCCTTGGTTCTCATCGTAGGCGGCATAGGCTTATACTTCATTATGAGAAGTAAGTGCCGAGCCGCTCCGGAGCTACAGCAGCGTGTGATGTTGGAGGTACGAGCACCGGCGGGTGAGCGAGCCCCGCGGGCGGAGGCCCGAGCTGGCCCCACGGGATCGGGATCTACTGAGTGCGCGCGTGAAACAGTGCCAGTGCCAGTGATTAGTGAGTTCAGTGATTTAAGTGAGTCAACCAAAAGTGTAAATAAAGGGACCTCCCCTATGGTGAAATATTAACTAGAACAAAACCAGACAATTTAGTGATAATATACACGTAATAGTAATACTTAGAGTAGATATTGTTGAGCTCACCTTGTATCAGCATTCAACGAAATATTGTATCATTTATCCTAAGTCATCATTGTTGTTGTATTTAGACACTAAGTTTCATCTAGGATTAACATCATTCCCTCGTCTTCTCCTTTAGGGTTGGCAGTATGTACGGTGAACCCGCACATGTCGTAACATTAAGTAGGTTAAGCTAACTCAGCGTTTGCATACGCGCGATCATTTAGTGAATCGGCTAAGTAAAATATATCAGTGATTCTACCACACTCAACACGGGCGGTTTTATTCATAATCCCCGGGTCTCTATCGTATCACAAGTGTATAGAACAATCATCATACGCTTGAACAAGGTGTATAGACTATCGTCATACAGTTTGTGATATAATATCGCTTCCGTCATTACTTGGTTCCGTTCGTGTACGCGTCCACCGGAATGTGATATTCTCCAAGAAATTCATTTTTTAAATAGAATTTAATTTTCAAAAATAATTACGTGGAGGCGAGATTTGATCCTGCGTCTCGGTGATTCAATCGCTTAGGTATCACGGTTGCGCCACTAGGCCAGCTGACGTTTAATAAGTTACTCGAAATACTGGTCTTAGTGCGGCCGTTGTACGTATTTGTTATTTACGTTTGCGATTTTTTAATTTACTTCACGCATAATAGATGTCTCTAAACACAATTTTAATTCAGCTATCGTTCTTGCTGTGGCCACATTGTTTAGAGGTTGGTAACAATAAATTTATCTTAGTTCTTGAAATATGACTTAAGATGGCGTTGTCGTCAATCCGTTTTCAAATAAAAAACGCTTATTTTTCTATCAGTTAAATCCGCGTATTTTTAAAAGTTATTCAAGTTGACGTCCAAACTATTGAGTCAGATTGTCACAATATGTTATATTATGTAAACCAACTTACGAACGTCTAGTTCCATAAAAATGTTCAATCACTGTAGGTGTCAACTATTTTCACTATTTAATTAGTTGTTAGTGCACTTTATCTATCGTTAACACTGTCACAGTTAGTTTATATGAATAGCTTCATATTGATGTGCATTACACAGTTCGTACAAGAGTTTAACTATTTTTTTAAGTTTTAAAAATAGGAGCACGAATCACTGTTATGTTTACTTGCCAGCGCCACCTAGTGTTTTTTAGTGTTAGTATTACAAATTACTTAAATCTATGTTAGTATAACAATTACGCACACACACAATTATGTGGGCCTCCTACTATCTCACGTATTTGAATGCCGCCATCCAGTGAGTTAATAGAAGGCCATCTACCCTGCCGGCTACAGTCGCCACGAGGCTGTTGGGGCTGTCGCGCACCCGACGCATCAGTGATGCGATTCGCAGACGCAGCAGCGAGCCGAAATCCAGAACATGTGCGTCCGCGAACATTCCCGACGCGCTACAGAAGTAATCCACCACGCGGGCCCAATGCATGTTGGTAGATGTCACATGTCTTTGAATTTTTGGTTCTAGGACATGCCGTGTTCCTCACGATGTTTCCCTTCACCGTTTTGAGATCAGTGATGATGAAATAATTTACACAAAGTAAAGTGTCTGTCTGGGTTCGAACCTACGACCTACAACTCGTAAGTCACGGCCGTTACCAGAGGGCCACCACTACTGCTGCAGTATATATATACTATTACAGCGCTATTTTAAAAGATACCTGCTTTAATCCCTAGAATAGAAATTCACTTTTTAGCTCTCTACCAGTCGAAGCATCACTTTCTGACGATACAATAAACTTCAACAGACTACGCTGAACATTCTGGGAATAAAAAGAGCGATAGACAGGCAGACAGACTGACACTGAAGTGTAAGCGAGCTTTCCAATTAAGAATCGAACTTCTAAACGAGCATCCAACTTTGACTTGGTTGAAAAATGAAAAACCTACGAATTTGTTTCCTATTACTGGTAATTACTAATTACACTCGGGTGTTCTGCTTTTTTGCGCTTTCAACTTGCATTTGAGTTATGCGAGATAAATGACTTGCGTAGGTGTAATAATTGTAAAAGCCGATTATTTTTAAAAGAGTAACCGTGGAGTTTCTTCCCGGCTCTTCTTCATAGGAAATGACCAATTGAAACTGTGCACCTACCTAACTTCTGACGTTTCATGTAAAATATTTTATTTCACATACACCTACATGGGTACCATGTAGATTTATGTGAAATAAAATATTTAGAATTTGATTTTAAATTAGTTGATTCGCGCTATCAGTATATAGTCAACACGTATGGCAAAGTATAAATGATTTAATAATAACATGGTATTGATTTCTTAATATTTGGTTTTGATTTCATAATATTTCTTTTCATTTCATAATATTTGTTTTCCTTCCTACATCATCATAATAATCTGCAGAAATACCTCCACCTACTCGCCATAGACCTCCCAAAAACATCATAACAGCAATCCGTTTGCCGTGGACGCTCGCGCGTCTCTTATTTTGTTCGCGTGAGTACCGTCGCGCTGCAAGTAGTGGCATTTTCTAAACAACTTCTTTCATTTGTTTTCTTCGCAGTTATTATCGCAAGACGCGTGCTGCTTGAGCGTTCAGCGTTCGGTTGCTGGTCGTGGCCAAGAAGTTAGCGACCGGTTCTAGGCTTCCCGCATGCAGTAGCTCGTCTGACAACCTCTTATGATAATGATTCGCACGTAGTAACGTAGCGTTATACTTTAGGGGCATGAGGAACAGGGTGTGAAGTTCACTCATCCACCATAGAAAAGGGAGGATCCTTCAACCAGACGGGTGTAGTGTCTGGCGGGCCGACTGCCTGACTGTTGATGTCGGATAGTCTTATATATGTCGTTCGCGCGGTAAACTCTAATTGCTCGATGCAGGATTTGTATGACGTCATGACTTTGATGCGTAGTTCGTATGTAGCGGTTTAACCGCTACATCACTCCCCTCCGGAGACCGGAGGTCGATAGTGGGCTGAGTCATGTATCTTGCGATGCTTCACAATACCAGTGGAGGTTTCAGTGAGTCGGAACCGGGTGCCACATAGTTCGCGGTGAGTCGGAACTGTCTGCGGTGATTCCCCAGTGAGTCGGGGTGACGCTGCGTCACGATCCAGTGAGTCGGATGTGGTATAGCGCCGGGTTGTGGCTGACTGCTAGCGTCGACCAGCAGGGCTAACATGACAAGCGCGAGAAAGCTCTTTATCTCGTTTTGTCGAAATTTGTCTATGATTATGACGTCATTCTAATCCCTAACATGACCGTAAACGGCGAGATATCTCGAAAAAGGCACTTTGACACTTCTATATCTCGCGACGAGAAACCGATGTTGCATGTTATTAGAAACAAATTATTTTTATGATAGCAACATCGGCTAGAGATTCCGTTTAATTAATTCAATGGTGCCGATTCTTTTGTCACAAATGCCTCTAAACTAGACTAAAAATCACCAAAGTTTTGATTATTCTTGTCAACCGACGATTTTCCATTCTGAAATAGATTAAAGTGACACAACTTAACTACATTTTAGTTTGACGGCACTGAGCTATTAAATTTAGTGAAAATGGCAATTTTGCTGTCCAGAATTTTACGTTCTTGACCTCAAATATTGTCTAAGTATTTAACGATTAAAAAATGAACTAAAATTCACACCAACACCTCGACAGTGCAAAAACAATACTGTTTTTTTTTCTTTTCTCTTGCTTATATCTCGAAAATGGTATGTCCTATCGCAAAAATAATGAAAATTTCGACCCCCTTTATGAAGCCCATAAACCCCTAACACTCATCATTTTGGTAATATTTTCCATAAAAAAAACGAAAAATTCCATACAAGACACGTCGTTCCAATATAAATAGTAGTTTAAAACTAAGTATTTTCATTATAATATATTGTAAAATAAAATGATGACTAAAATAAGTACAATTATGAAACTGCCATGTTACTTTGGATTTTTTTTTTATACCATAATTTTGTCTACTCTTCTCGTCGTCAAAATCGACGACGAGTAAATACGACTAAATGATAGAAAAATCGGAGATTATCTCGTGTTGAATTGTCAAAAATCGAGATAACTAAGGTGCCATGTTAGGGTTTATCGAGAAAACATCAATTTTGACAGAAGGAGTCGACTATTTTGTATGGAAGAGCTGTCAGAAAACGAGAAAGTGACCGAAATAGACAAAAATTACTCACGCGAGAGCGAGTAACTGTCGCGTGTGTTATGTTAGGCCTGCTGGAGAGGTTATAAAGAGCTCTGCTTGTGAGACCGGCCGAAAGTGCAGGTGCTGTGCCAAGGTTGCTGATGAGGCTGAGGGTGATGACCAGGAATACGCATGCTGGTGGTCAGGGTACCCGTTGAAGCCATGGGTGCTGGCTGTCTATGTGACTCGCCTCACGAAAGCTTGCGGGAGTGATGATGATGATGACGTCATGCTGAAGTAGTTGCACGAAGGCTGCATTGATGTTCATACTCGGGGTCACCAATTTAGGGGCATGAGGAACAGGGTGTAAAGTTCACTCATCCACCATAGAAAAGGGAGGATCCTCCAACCAGACGGGTGTTGTGTCTGGCGGGCCGACTGCCCGACTGTTGATGTCGGATAGTCTTATATATGTCGTTCGCGCGGTAAACTAAAATTGCGCGATGCAGGATTTGTGTGACGTCATGTCTTTGATGCGTAGTTCGTATGTAGCGGTGTAACCGCTACAATACGAACCAGTTCTGAGTATTTACTTCCTGCTTTAATAATAATCATTAGTCCTACATCCATCATTAGTCCTACATGGGTGCCTATTACTGTGCCAATCATTATTTGGTTTTGTTCATCTGCTCACCTTAATAAGAAAAAACATCAAAAACATGATAACCAGACGATCCCTCATTCACAAAATACAATAACAACCCCTGAGGTGACTTATGGGGATACCGAAGAGCACAGCACACAGTATTCTCCAAAAAGAAGAATATCATCCGTACCACGTACAGCGAGTGCAAAGTCTTTTACCTCGAGACTATCCGAGCCGAGTCGCGTTTTGTGAAACAATCCTGCAAAAACATCGAGAAGACGAAAACTTTATCGACAAAATTTTGTGGTCAGATGAATCAACATTTAAGAAGGATGGCTACATGAACCTACACAACTTGCACGAGTGGCATGTGGAAAATCCGCACTTGATGCGAGAAGATAGATCCCAGTACCGGTTCAAAGTGAACATGTGGACCGGTATTCTCTGTGGGAATATTATTGGTCCATTTGAGATGCCCGAGAATTTGACTGGCAAATCATATTTAAATTTTCTTCAAAATGATTTGCCAAACTTACTAGAAGAGACCCCACCAGATATGTGGTTCCAACACGACGGCTGTCCAGCACATTTTCGCGTATCCGTTAGAGAGTTTTTGGACGAGCAATACCCGAACAGGTGGATTGGGCGATCAGGAACAATCCCGTGGCCAGCCCGCTCACCTGACTTAAATCCGCTGGATTTTTTTTTCTGGGGAACTATGAAGGAGCTCGTTTATGCGAAGCCCATTAATGACATCGCTGACCTTCGTGAGAAGATAACACAAGCAGTGCAGGTGATACGTCAAAAAAGTTACTCGCGAAACATAAAGCGGTCCTTTTTAAGGAGAGTGAGAGCTTGTATTGCCGCGGGTGGTCAACATTTTGAACATTTATTGTAATAAAATATCTTTAAACTAACATTCTTTGCTTTTATTCTACTGGGAACCCATCTACCTGTGTGTATTTCCTTCTTGCTCACTCTTGGAACCGAAGTAAATAATAGTAGTAACATAACAGTTTCTAAGATAAGAAAGGGTCCGACAGTTACCGTTAGTAGGTAGGCACTTCGTAAAAATTGGGTTGTTGAGTAAAAATATTATCAAAATTTTTTTTTTCAAATTAATGTGTAAGTATTATACCTTTTTAAAAAGAGGAATAAACGCGTCAAAATTTGACGTCACTTGCCATACTATTTTGGTACATTTTTTTTACACTACAGTCGGTCAAAGTTGCGAAATTCAATAGTTTTCCATATCACCTTTAGTTAAAATAATATTTTATTTTAAAATGGTACAATAAGTACTTTATTTTTACATTCTATTTAGACACAGCAATACCCTAGATTACAAAACCTCCAAGAAATATCGAAATTATCAGCATTAGCAGTCACAGCATTCAAAAGTATGTCACAGGGTGCTCATTTCCCCTTTTTTTTTTAAATCAGTATAATTCTGTAAGTACATGGGGTGGATTTTTTAAAATATTTTTCTGAGTACTGTTAGAACTTGGGGCATCGTGGGAATCCAGTTGGACGCCAGGTTCTTGGACACCCTTATAAAAAAAAGAAATAATCATGTAATATATTTATATTTTCTTCGTGGAAATAAGCGGTAGGCCGTTAAACACGATCCTTATACACACTTCGGAGAATATTTAAGGGGTAAGTCACATGTGATACATTCATAATAACAAGGAAAAATTTTTGTGCGATGGTGCGCAAGTAAATAGAAAAGCTTTTCTATTTACTTGCGCGAAATTAAATACTCATGAAGATTAATGCTGTCAAAAGTACAAAACGGTGTTATCGCAATTTGACAGCCAAATTTGCTCGCCGATGGCTGTCGCTCTGCTGTCAAAAACTATACGTAATACGGAATAGTCGTGATCACCATGCGATCAATAGAGGAATGCGTGCACATTTTAGTTAACTGATTGTTCCATAGAGACAGCAGAATTACTAGTTTTCTATGGTGTGGCTATCGCTGATACATAATACGAATTTAAGATTTAAGAACAATTATTGCGAAAATTTCGCTATTGCTAGACTTCTGCAAGATAAGTATGTGCGGGTTTGACGGTCTGGTCATCCAAGTGATAATGCTGGTCCTTAAGTTATTAAGTCTCATCTGACAAGACTAAAAACGAATTTCAGAATAGTCGGGATGATTTTATTTTTCAAAAGTATTGGATCTTTTTTTTTCTGTTTCTTTTTTATTGAAATTCGATCATTAGGATCTCGTCAGTTTGAGAGTTAATGGAGGCGACACTTCTTAGGCTTTGGAGAAACTTGACAGTACAGCTGGACTTATAATTGTAGCGGTTACACCGCCACATACTAACTACGAATCAAAGACATGACGTCACACAAGTCCTGCATCGCGCAATTACAGTTTACCGCGCGAACGACATAGATAAGACTATCCGAAATCAACAGTCGGGCAGTCGGCCCGCCAGACACAACACCCGTCTGGTTGGAGGATCCTCCCTTTTCTATGGTGGATGAGTGAACTTTACACCCTGTTCCTCATGCCCCTAAATTGGTGACCCTGAGTATGAACGTCAACGCAGCCTTCGTGCAACTACTTCAGCGTGACGTCATCATCATCACTCCCGCAAGCTTTTGTGAGGTGAGTCACACAGACAGCCAGCACCCTCGGCTTCAACGGGTATTCTGACCACCAGCATGCAGCGAACGCGCATTCCTGGTCATCACCCTCAGCCTCATCGCCCCGACTCACTGGGGAATCAACGCAATTATCTCAATCAGCGCAATCACCGCTATCACCTCAATTACCGCAATCATCTCAATCAGCGCAATTACCGCTATCACCTCAATCACCTCAATCACCACAACCGCCGCAATCATCGCAGACAGTTCCGACTCACCGCGAACTGTGCGGCACCCGGTTCCGACTCACTGGAACCTTAGCTGGCACTGTGAAGCATCGCAAGATACAAGACTCAGCCCACTATCGACCTTCGGTCTCCGGAGGGGAGTGATATAGCGGTTACACCGCCACATACTAACTACGCATCAAAGACATGACGTCACACAAATCCTGCATCGCGCAATTAGAGTTTACCGCGCGAACGACATAGATAAGACTATCCGAAATCAACAGTCGGGCAGTCGGCCCGCCAGACACAACACCCGTCTGTTTGGAGGATCCTCCCTTTTCTATGGTGGATGAGTGAACTTTACACCCTGTTCCTCATGCCCCTAAATAATAAAGAGAAGCAGCAAAGAGATTTGGTATATTCCAATGTACAACAATTCTTAAACGTCATCATTAGTGTATCAATACTACCTTCTATTTATAAGCCACACCTACAACGCACATTAGCTAAAAGTATATCGCGCACAACAGACCTTACCGACGAACGGTCCCAATGTTCCACAAAACGCGGTGACACATTACACCATTTCCGCGCAGTCGGTACAGCCTGACTTATTCCTGGCTGGGAAAGGACTATTATTCAATTACTGTATCAATAAGTGCTTAGCAATTTATCACTTTGTTTCCCTTAACATTCTCAGAATAAAAGGTTTTTTTTTTAAGAGATTCTTCTCAATTAAAATTTTGTTGGAAATTGGGCATGAAATTGAATTCGATGTTTATAATTATATTGTTAAATTTTTATGATGTTTATTTCAGATTTGGCAGCGGTGAGAAAAAAATTATTAATAAAAACGACGCTGACGCCACTGGGGAGGTCAGCGCGCAGCACCAAGTCGTATCCAATGTCCCACAGATGCGGCCGCAGGATCAATCCCTGTGGGACACCGCACGACATCTCTCGCCGGTTCCATTCTCTCTAGTGACCGGGGTAGATGTCAGGCTATAACTCGTAACGTTAAGGCATTACCACCCAACATTGTTGGAGCCACCGGCATTATCATTTTGTTAAGCTATTATAATCATTATCTTGTTGACATTAAAGTTGAAAGCTTTTAGTCACACTAGGTACATAATTACAACCCAATCATTAATTTCGGTTATTCCCAACAAGTTCTTGTGGCTTAGCGGTTTGATGCTGGATTGGCAACGAAAAATATGTGGGTTCGAAAACAGTCCACTTATTATCAGTTCCTTTTTTAATTTGTTGTCATATACAATATTGCTTGCATTATTAAAGAACGACCAATATGATTTACGCCTAATAACTTATCTTGTAAACAGGTGGGTAAATTAAAAACTTTAAGTTCACAGAATTTATATTTACCAAGAATGGTTGGATACGAAGTAAAACATACATTTGCTTCGTGAGGTAGATAATAAATTCATCTAAGTGACAAAAGATACAATACGGTTAATAGCAGTGACTGCGCACACACATTTGTAAATCGTTTCACATAACTCGTTAAGTATTTTTAAGCAATTTGGTGTAAAAAATCATGTTTTTACATGAGCAGAATATTGGAATTAGAGAGATTGGTCGTCGACTTAATATTGCAGTAAGTGTTTTTTTAATACCTATTTTATTTTAATGATTGTGATTAATGAACGCGTAGTTGGCTGTTTCACCATTACATTCACTCCTTACAAGTTACGTAAACGGTTCCAACAATGTTTTTGTTTTTTGTTTTAGAGCAATACGGTCAGGCTATGGCTAAGGCGTTATGGAGACAATGGAAATATTCAGCGGATTCATCCAGGAGCTAAAGCCATCAAGTATAGTCTCGAATTTGAACGCCACCGGGCTATTATTTCAACCCATGTTGAAAATCCATTTTTGCCCATTCATGTAACCGCAATAAACCACAATAATTCAGCGGAAACAGTGAGAAGGCGCACGCTGCTGGGTTAAGGAATTATAAACCGGCACAGAAAATTGCATTGACACCTGCTCATCGCGAAGAATTATTTAAATTTAAATATTCCTGGGCGAAACGGACCCTCGTTTTGCCCAGGAATATTTAAATTTAAATTATATTTATAATTATTTTTGTTATTAAACACACCATGTAAGTGAATGCTCAATGGATTGATTGTTAAACCATTAGAATGTTGCAGATTATGTGGTGATGTTATTGTTATAAATAGATTTTTTCTTTTTAAATAACATGTTTATTCACTACATATAGGCAGCTATACCTAAATCAGCATTTTACAGCTGAATTCATTTTCTCGATGAAAAACTTTTAAGCACAAGCACGCCTTTTTTTAATGTTTATAAATGGTTAGATTTAATTATGGCATACTAATATAAAATGTATATCAATTTGGAAATATAAGAGTATTTACTTACTTTATCTTACCTAAGTGTTTTAGTGAAATAATAAACATTTTAAACTTGCAATTGTTTAGTTTTATTTCTATACAAACTGCCCGTTTAAAAAGACAAGACCCCACGTTGTCCATTACAGAAATGTAAAAAAAAGTGTAATAAAATAATTTAAAAAAAACAGCTGAGCAAAAAGCTATATTAAGGTTGAACTTGGTTCGAACGTAGATGACGATGAACTAAATGAATACTAGTAACCAAAAGACCAACTCAACTCTTATAGGTCGTATTGAAATTTGATCTTAGTTGTAATGCTACACGCAATATTCTAAAGAATTTGAAGCATATAATAAACATTCATAAAGTTTATTCTTGCACAGCATAAGCAACCTTCTCCTCGTGAAAATAGATTATTTTGTATTTTAATAATCACTCTATTGAGACATGATAATAAAAAAGCTACCAATAAAATATAAAATAAAATATTGTAAAGAGACGTTGTATTTGCAATTTAGTAAGGCAAGGTAAAATATGATGCGCGTAGTTACTGCATACCCTTAGGTTTTATAATGAATACGAATACTTATTTTTCAACTACCCACTTATTACAAGTTATGCACTAAGTCTAAAAACACTGGTGATTACTGGGGCATCTCCATTAAACTTTTAAGTAATATAATAGACATCGTAGCCCCCTATCTAGCTGTTACTTTTAATAAATGTGTTGATTCAGGAACTTTTCCTGACCTCATGAAGAGTAGTAAAGTCATACCATTATTTAAATCAGGTAATAAAAATGACGTTGGCAATTTCAGGCCTATTTCTATATTACCAGCATTTAGCAAAATATTTGAAAAGTTAATACTCAAGCAGTTGCTAAGACATTTTAATTTAAATACCCTCCTTCATAATGAACAATATGGCTTTACAAAGGGTCGCTCCACTACAGATGCGGGTGTTGCTCTGCTGAAACACATATTTAACGCATGGGAGAACTCGCGAAATGCTATTGGGGTTTTTTGTGATCTCTCCAAAGCCTTTGACTGCGTGCACCATGACACGCTTTTGCGTAAACTGCGACATTACGGTGTGCAAAACGAAGCTCTCAACGTTATAAATTCTTATTTATATAATAGGTCCCAATGTGTAGATGTTGATGGTGTGAAATCGTCCGGGCCAGTTCAGTTAGGTGTGCCTCAAGGCTCAATACTGGGTCCATTCTTGTTTTTAGTGTATATCAATGACTTGCCATTCTATTTAAAGGGTATCTGTGAAGTTGTACTGTTTGCAGATGATACTTCTCTTATTTTTAAAGTAGACAGAAACAGACAAGATTTTGACGATGTAAACAGTGCACTCTCAATGGTTACGGGTTGGTTTACGACAAATAACCTAGTTCTCAATGCCAAGAAAACAAAATGTGTAAAGTTTGCCCTTCCAAATGTTAGAAATCTAGGACCCAACATCGTCTTAGATAAAGAGGTGCTTGAAACCGTAAACTCGGCAGTGTTTCTGGGCATAACAGTAGATGCCAAACTTCAGTGGGGGCATCATATATCTAGCCTAGCGGGAAGGCTCAGTTCGGCCGCCTACGCCGTCAGGAAAGTAAGACAATACACTGACGTTGATACAGCTCGGTTAGTCTATTTTAGTTATTTCTATAGCGTTATGTCCTACGGTATTCTGCTGTGGGGCAAAGCTGCCGATATTCAAAATATATGTGTCTTCCAAAAACGAGCTTTTCGAGCAATTTACCAGCTGGGTGCCAGAATTTCTCTGAGAGATTTTTTAAACTCAACTCAACTCAACTCAAAGCATTTATTTCAATTAAACCATTTACAGGCACTTTTGAATTGTCAAGGAGTCAGTCAGTCAGAAATATGAAGCTAGTTGCCCATTCCAAAGCGTAGGTTCCTATGGAGAAGAACGGGCAAGAAACTCCACGAACACTCTTTTAAAAAAAAAAATATTCTTACAAAAAAGATATTGGTATCCTCACTGTTGCCTCACAATTCATTTTCGCTAACATTCTATATATTAGGCAAAATATACACTTGTACACTAGAAACAGTGATATTCACAATGTTAACACAAGAAACAAGGACAAACTACGAGCTCCCTTTCACCGACTTCATAAGGTTCATAACTCATTTGTTGGGTTTGGTATAACCTTTTACAACAAGCTACCATCTTCTTTGCTAGATTTGCCATTAAATGCGTTTAAAACTAAAATAAAATCCAACCTTTGTTCAAAGGCATACTATTCTATCAACGACTACTTAAATGATAAGAATAGTTGGTCGCTGTGATTGGCTCAAGACAATGTTTATGTTCTTTCTCCAGAATTAGCCTACCCACTGACAGGTTATATAAGCTTAGGTAAATTGTTCATTTTATTTGACTTTATCAATTTATTTTAATTTTATTAATTTTTTGTTGACATAATCTACATATCTCTTTCATTCTCTATTTAAATTATTTTTTAATCTGTGTTTCCCACTAATCACAATTAAGAAGTCAACTAAAAAAGGGGACCAGAAATGGTTGACGAAGGGCATAAGAAGATCCTGTATAAGAAAACGGTATCTCTATCTTAACCAACAACACAATAAAACAAACAGAAAAAAGTCAAATAAACAATATAGATCATACAGCTTCATACTAAAAAAGTGCATATATAAATCTAGACAACTACAAAGCAAGAAATATATTGACACTAATAAGAATAAATGTAAAGCCACATGGGCAGTGATTAATGATAACATTGGTGACCTTAGTACGATAACGCAGATTGACAGAATAATCAACAATAATTGGATATATGAAAACCCTAAGGAGATAAGTGACAAATTTAATGAGTTTTATATACAATTGACAAATAGCAATAATTTTAAATATAATACAGACGAAATAAACAAAACAATCGATACTAATAACGAACATACAATATTCCTTAAACCTACTGATGCGATGGAAATATTCCGAATAATAAAAAATCTGAATAACACAAACGCAGCAGGAGTAGACGACATAACGACCAAAGTTATTAAATTATGCGCACCATACATATGTCAACCGCTGTGTTATTTAATAAACCTATCATTTGAAGAAGGTACTTTCCACAAATATTAAAAAAGTCTGTAGTTAAACCACTCTTTACAAAAGGAAACAAATCGATGGCCCCACCGAATAAACGTGCAAGAGTTCTTACACATTTTTTTTTTTTTTTTTTCATTTTTCGTATCTTTTGCCTATCCTGCACTTACTTAATTTTTTGTATGAATTTTAGTCTCAAAACACGCCTATTATAGTACTGAATTTCTTTATTCTTGGGAAATAATTAATTTTAATTTTATTGGAATAATAAGTTTATGCTATTATTACTTGCTTTTTGAGTCGCCAAGTACACAAGAATAAACATGTTAAAACCTACAGACGTTTGAGAAGATTTGTGATTGTTTTCGAATTTTGGTAATGTCTTCTTACACGTTTATTCATGTAGAAATGTATGCAATTTTTATTACTAATGTTTTATTCCACAAAATAGAAGTTTGAATTTAAATAGCTTATTACAATTAAAGTATTGCATTGTCTCATAATATTTTTATTTTTTTCTAACAATTTGTGTTAAAGATTCAAACATTAATATTCTTTGCATATTGGTTTAAGTTTATAGTTAGTAACGGTAAATAAACAAAACGTTTACGCGATAAATTCTATTGCAATCGTACGTAACGTTAGAAAGGGGTACGGGGGGTAAGATGCGAGTGTTGTGATTCTATGCTCGCTATTACGTAATTTTGTTTCGCGCCATTACATTCGATTATAAATGTTATTATAGTCAAATTGTTATTTTGTAATTAAGTATAACAATTAGTAGGTATCGGGATGCTTCTAGTCGTTCAAAAAGGATATTAGAAATAGCGAACTATCAACGAAATAAAGGTAAGAACCAACTTTAATAATAGGTAAGTATTAATATTATCAAATATTTTAGCTAAGACCGATCTAAAAAGCCCCCGGTGCTAATTTAAAGCTTATGTGACTGTTCGGCTGTGTATAATAAGTGATTTGAATGCCATTTTTAACGACTTTAAAAATAAGGTTTTTGTTAGTTCTATTTACATTGGTGACGATCTGATGGAGATCTCACTACCAGTACTTTTCAATGGATTACTACAAATCACTCGTTATTGCTGTGTATGTGTTTTTTGTACTTACCAATAAAAATGGATGGTGAACTTGAGGTAATGATGTGCCAATGAATATAGCATGTAATGTGCACTTGTAAGTCTCGCCCGGCGGTTGACGCCACTATTCAGGGTGTGCTACGGGAAGGCCCCTTTATAGCACCTTCAATATCTTCCACTCCGCGTTTAGTAGGTACAGTAAGGAGAAGATCAGTTTGCTACACCTTGTTCATACATTATAGGGATTCGATTGTTGAAAAGTATTGCAGTAAGTAAATAGTAATATTTTTAATTTGTTTTAGAAAGTTTCACATATCTATCACGAAGTGATTTAACACCAAATTTAATATTTCCTTCCATATACCTAAAAAAGATTTATGTGAAGTATGTTCGATTTACAAAACGTCTGAGGAGAGTACAAGAAAAGAACAATTAAAAGTTGATTACAAAAAGCATTTGTAAGAAAAGGAATTGGTAAGGCAGTTAAAGGAACAAGAAAAAGAAAATTTTGATAGAAAGGACAGTGCGATAGCATGTTTAAATTTCGAGAAAGTGTTATGTATCCTTCAAAGTGAAGTAGGAATATTTTATTATAAACGTAAGTATCCTGTATATAATTTTACAGTTTATAATATTTTAGAGAAAAAAGGATACTGTTACGTTTGGCATTGTTAGATTGCGAAGAGGTGAGCCATAGAAATAGCGAGTTGCCTGTGGTTATATATCCAAGCTCACGTTGAGTTAGGAATTAAAAATATATCTTTTGCTCCGATTCATGCACTGGGCAAAATCGTAACCGATTTGTGTTTGCCATGTTATCTTTAGCGTCGAAGAAATTTAACGTCAATATAACTCATCGATTTTTAGAGAAGGGTCATAGCCAAACAGAGGGTGACTCTATGCATGCTGCTATCAAGCGTTCAAAGAAAAAACATACTATTTACACTCCCGATCAAATGTATTTCTTGATAGAGAATGCTAAAGTTACTGGACATAAGTATTAAGTAAAACAAATGACACAAAATGATTGTATAGATTTTAAAGAGTTAATAAAGGGGAAGAATTGGTTAAAGGACACAAACGGCGATAAAATTTACTGGAGCAAAATAAAAGAAGTAAACTTCATTCATGATCATCCTCATACAATTTACTTCAGGTATAGTTTGGAAGACGAATTACAAGAGATGCAAATCATGACAAGGACTTACTCAAGAAGGCGGCGTGGAGAACCTACAGAAGATGCTGAAAGATTAAAACTAGCGTACGTTGGAATGTTACCTATACCACTTCCGTTATTTAAGGATTTGATAAGTCTATGTGATTCAGGAGCAATACCAAGCAATTATCAAAGTTTTTTATAAAAATCTACTGCCATTGGAAAACTCCATCTCGGTCTCCAATGACAGTGATGAGGAGGATTAGTGTTTCTAATATTGTAATTCGTTATTTTTTTATCAAGAAGACTAGTACTTTGTGTTCACGTGGATAAATACATAATTATATTTTTTTATTATGGATATATTCGTATTTCATTTCATCCTTTTAAAAATTTATATTATTATAACATGCATTAACAAAGATGTATTACATAAATGAAAACTGATCTTATTAACACTAATATAAATGCATACGATCTTTCCAATCATATAATAGCAGAGCAATGTACTGTAAAGAAGCGTGTAAATAGTTATAGCTGGGTTCAAATATAAACTTGATTTACGGAGAATAATAGTGTAACATTACAGTACTTTTTATTCGTTGTGTATTATTACACGAATAAACGTGTAATAATATATTACTGTGACCTATTCATGCAAATTTCACAAGAGTAAAAACATTAAATAGTTTTTCATGAATTTCCTGAAACTCTTTGATGTTTATAAAAAAGTAAATATACAAGTCTATAGTTTATTTTTTTACCTATAATTCGATTACTAATGAAATGAGCGTTATTGAAGTTTAAACGTTTTTATTTTTTGCTGAAAAGTTGTCATTTTTCTCTTACACGTTTATTCTGTGGGGCCATCGATTAATGTGACATGAATAACTATAGGCCAGTGGCGCTGATACCAATCATGTCAAAAATCTTTGAGAAAATTATGCTGAAAAGGCTTCAAAATTTTACAACAAGTCATCGTATACTTAAAGATGAGCAATTTGGGTTTAGACAGAATAGTACCACTTCATTGGCATGTTTCAAATTGATCAAAATTGTCACCCAAGCTATAAATGATGGCTTACCCATTGCTGCGATTTTCCTAGACATGAGTAAGGCGTTTGATTTTGTTGACCATAATTTGCTCTTACACAAACTAGAAAAATATGGAATAAGAGGCAAAGCGAACGACTGGTTGAGAGACTATTTAAATGACAGAAAACAATGTGTGGAAATCTCTAAAATACACAATAACAAAAAAATGTTAGATAGAAGTGACTATCGAATAAATAAGTTTGGAGTGCCACAGGGCAGTGTATTGGGACCTTTCTTATTCCTCATGTATATTAATGATCTCCCAAATATCACTTGCCATAATACAATCTTGTTTGCTGATGACACAACCCTCATTGTGAAATGTGAAAATGCAGACACCTATGAACTAGAAATAAACAAAGCAATAAACAAAATAATACACTGGTTACGTTCTAACAACTTACAAATTAATATGGAGAAAACTAAAATGATCCAATTCCAAACCCATAAAAGAACGCCATTGGTGTTAAATGTTAAATATAATGATATTAAAATCGAACAAGTTAGAAATAGTAAATTTCTGGGTATACATTTGGATCAGAATTGTGACTGGAAAACACACGTCGATTATGTTTGCGATAAACTTGACAGATTTGTATACGCGATAAAAAGATTAAGAGTCACGGTATCAAAAGAAGCTGCTCTTTGTGCATATCATGGATACGTTTCGTCCGTACTCGCTTATGGACTTTTGTTGTGGGGTAACTCGGTGGATATTTTGAAAGCGTTTAGAGTACAAAAAAAATGTGTACGTGCAATCTGTGGAGCCTGGTATACGGAAAGTTGTAAACCCTTGTTCCAAAAGTACAATATTCTGCCATTACCATGTATGTACATTAGAGAATTATGCCTATTCGTAAAACAACATCCGGAACATTTTACTAAACTTAAAGATGTAACTAAACGAAATGTAGCTCCTAGAAATAAAAATAAATCGTCGGTCGTCTTGCTGATCATGGTTTTGTTATTGTTATTAGTAATTGACTGTTTTTTTTATTTTACCTCGATGGTCCTAGTTTATCAATTATAACTTCTAGTTACAGCTATATGTAATCGCGCACGTCCTTTATGCCTGGAGGCTTTATTTCCTTTTATAGATATTGTTTACGTTTAGTTATTTTTATTTCTGCTTGAGTATAGATCTCGATGTTTTTTGGTTGGTATATTGGCGTGTGCTAGCTGTCATATGGCTATTAATTTATAATTTAATGTTTTGTGTTGCGTTATGTAAATTATTTTGCATAAGTACTTGTTGTATAGAAGCCCTCAGGCGTGTCGAAGCCCGTTTCGGGTGACCTGTCAAAATACGACTTTGGTGTCGACGCCCGTTTCGGGCTAGCACTGTCTGTCGTCAATTATGACGGAAATTTCCATAAATAACCTGTATCTATCCTGTTCTAACTTGCACAGAGTCTAGGAAACAAAACAAGAAAGATATATTGTCCTTGTCAAGTACATTGAATGAATGACTGACGCGTAATAGTCGCTATTCGTTCGGCCGCTCAGTAGAGATTGCGCGCGCACCACGCGATCATCAAAAGTCCGCCAAAAATTACATAAATAAAGTGAAAGTGCAGTGAAAGTGGGTGTAAACGTGTATAATATCATGCCTGGGTAGTTAATAAACAGTTTTAACTACCTGTAAAGTGTAATTTATAAAGATTTCAACAGAAAATAGTGATTTTTTGTGAAAATAGTGACCCGTTGCGGCGGCATAGTGACATCCCGCGCCGGTCGAAACTTATTTCGAGGTAATACTATTAGTAAATATGTGAATGATAGAAACTGTCGCTATTACATATGTTTATATGTATCGTATTATTGATATTAGGCATTTAGTTTAAATATTATCGTATTATACTTGCATAAAATTGAAATGAAAAATACCTACTCGGGCCGCCAAATTTGGTTGCTGTTAGGGCTCCTCATAGGGCGTTTTTGTCGTTGATTCCCATAATGTTTTTGTAAGGCAGCATGAATTTTTATTGTATTTTTATCGATTTTTAAATATCTTCAAAATATAGAATGTTAATTTGTATTTTTTTTAAAGGATCCGAATGTAAACTGAGACCCTAAGTTCAAGAGGTAGTTTTTTTACGGCCAAATTAAGGCATTTTTCAAGTGGGTTGGGTATACGATACATTCTAAATAAATATTTGTAGCAGCCGAAACTCCGTCTGTGATATGCATGTTAAAACCAAACAATAGATTAAAATAGTAACCCAAGCCACTTGGCCTTCAGTTACAAAGGAATCGAACAATGAATAGACCCTATTGTTATCGCTCGGCGCGCACGGTCAAACAAATGAGTCACGATAATGTAAACATGTGTGATAAGAAAAAAATGTTCAAGGAGGTGTGTTCTTTTTATTTATTAATGTGAAATGATGTATATTTATGAAGATAAAACAAATACTTTTTGAAATAATGGTTCTATTTTGTAATTAGAACGTCTTTTGTACCAAAAACTGGGAAAACCCCCCTAACTAAATTCTAATTAGAATCGATATCTAATTATAAAATAAAACTGGACTAATCCATTTAGAATGAGTTAGCTTATTTAGTAATGATTCCAGGGACATAACTTCTATACAGCTACTTAGCGTAATTTAAGAGATATTGTTGTTTGAATCACACGCGCCGTAGACGCGCGTTCACGCGCCTTACCCTGCCCCGCATTTGAACTTTTACGCGCGCAAGTACACGCCTGAGGGGAGAATCAAGTTTTTCTAACTGAACAGACAGCTGTGCTGCTGGGGAGTTTGTTGCGCCACTTCTTCTTCCCAGCGAAAGCACTAGGAAGTAGTGAAGGGTGGGCGTTTTGGGGGACTGTCTTATGTAACTTTGACGTTCGAAAAGTGCTGATTCTCAGCCTAATTTGTATAAATGACTTTTGAATTTTGAATTTTATGCGAAAATATTACCATTTTAGAAAATTTATATTTGAAGGTTATCCGTCTATAGTTCTTTACAATAATACAAGAAATAGTTTTTTAATAAATTCTAAATTGAAAGCAAAACAATATATTCAGCGCAGGATTTAATCTCGCAACTTGTTTTTATCAGTCTTATACACAGACCACGAGACCAGAATTACTTGAAAATAGTTGTTAAAATAAGCTATTACATTAATTATATTATAACAATTAGTTATAAGATATAACGTAATGCTAACGTTTTAAAGATCAAATTTGCGTGTCTATATTATTATTGTATTTGTTCATCAAGTCCTCGAGAACTGTCTGATAAGCTCATATACATTGAATAAACCTTAATGTTAATATCAGAGGGTCCAAATTCGTTGTTCTTAGGGTGGGTCAGATAATGTTGACAACAGACTGTACAAGCAGTGGAAATATTTAATTTTTAAGTGTACTACAATATCGCATTGGGTCTAGCCTGTAAGGATATTTGTATGTTTGGAGTGATAAATAAATAAATAAATATATCATTATGGGTTCTCTAAGTACGCTTCGGCTATTTCACTGAAACAAAAAAAAAACAAAAAAGCTGTATCTGAAGCTTTTATTACATTATTGAGTAGAGAAAAATGCATTTCTAGAAATTTGCAAACAGATCTTGGAAAAGAATTTTACAATAAAAGGTTTAAAAAAATATTAATAAACAATAATTCTTTCAACCACTACTTAACTGCACTTATTGGACTAAAAAGGCTTTAATTGTAGAACGATTAATAAGGACGATAAAGAGTAAGCTTTTTAAAGAATTTAATTTTAAGGGGAATTATAAATGGACTTACGGGACATTTGCAAAAACCATTACTAGATATAATAATACAATACATAGAACAATTGGTTCACCACCTGTTCAAGTTAATCATAGCAATAAAACTAAAATATTACAGAGATATTTCAATCAAAATCGGACGATAACAAAATGTCCTAAGTTTAAAATAGGTGATTTTGTTCGAATAAGTAAACATAAAGGTTATTTTGAAAAAGGTTAAACTCCTAATTGGTCAACAGAGATATTCAAGATCAGTAACTTTCAAAACACAAATGCTGTTACATATTTATTACAAGATATTAAAAAACAACCTATTTAAGGAGCCTTTACGATCAAGAATTACAAAAAACCAATCATCCTGATATTTACCTTGTTGAAAAAGTTTTAAAACGAAAAGGTAGAAAAGTTTTCGTGAAATGGTTGGGGTTTATCATCCCGCGAAAATATCTGGATTGATTATAGCAATGTTTCATGAGCGGTTTATCATCACACACTACACACACTATCACTACACTATATATATATATGTCGGAGTTGGTTTTCAATTACAATTGTGGGTAGTCAACAGTTTGTTGTGATTTGTTTTTCTTATTATTAATTTAAGTGATTTTTACTATCAATTATTGTCAAATAAATCGGAACATAATTTATTAAGTACTCAGTGTACGCATTAATTGATTTTTGGCAACTTATTTCGATAATTGTGTCCAATGGTTTTGTTGTAAAGAATTGGTGACTTGTAACTTTAATTTTAGAATGTTATACTTAGTGAATTCACTATTGTTTATTTACGACAATTATTCTTGTATTATTTTGTTAATTAATAATGTAAGTCTTATAAGATTTAGCACATTTTAGTGTTTTGTATCAAGTAAACACGTGACGTACTTCCGTGCGCCATCGGACAGAGTTGTCGTGGAGGGATTGCGAGGTGGGGGCATTGTCTTATAAAAGAGCGTGTACTCGGTAAGCGAGTCAGTCGATCTTCGGATTCGACTCATTAAAGAGCCCCCTTGCTCCCGACAAAACTGTCGGTTTACTTGTGTACCTAAGTACCTAACTACCTACTGTATTATAAACGTTGTAATTGTTTATACAGACTTGTTCATCCCAATAAAATGGGAACTCCAAACCCTGACGATATACCTCTCGGCACTCCTGATCCTACATCAGAAGTGGGATTAGGTTTAGCCCAGGAATCACTAGGTGCTGGTGGTGATCCATGGCGAGTAATGTTAGAGCTTCAGAACCATAATATGGCTCAGTTAATTGAAGCGATTAAGACGCACTCCACTCCGTCTACTGTAATACGCTTGCCTGATTTTGACCCAGACCTACCTGATTCCAATGCTCGATCTTGGAGTACAACTGTTGATATTTGCCTATCGGAAAAGCCTCTTCAAGGTAGCAATCTTATTATTGCCCTCACTAAGGCCTTAAAGGGCAGTGCTAACGTATGGCTTTCCCAAGTATCGTATGCAGGCATGACCTGGACAGACTTTAAGAGTATCTTCCTCTCTCGTTATGACGTTTCAGAAACTGTTGCGGCTACCCTAATTAACCTTCATAATAATCAACCAAAAGAAGGAGAATCTTTAGCCGCATATGCCAGTCGACAGGTCACTTCACTGACATCTAAATGGAATAGCCTGAGTGTCGAACACATTGCTGTTTCTACTGTACTGGCCCATGTCTCCAAATTTGATTCCCGTGCTCATCGACTAGCATTTACTACCGAAGTACATACTAGGCATAAAACAAGAACTGAGTGTCTTGTCCCATCTTAAGGGAAAGTCCCAGATTTCCTCTGACCAGCACGATTCTTCTCAAACGAAGAGGTTTAAACCAGGTAGAATAGTATGTCACTTTTGTGGTATATTGGGGCATAAATCTACAAATTGTCGCAAGAAGGCCGAGATACCTATTCATCCTGATAGTATTGAGGCCACTGCCTTTGTAACGCCTGATGGTCAATTTGAATATTTGGCTATGCCATTCGGTTTACGAAATGCTCCTAGTGTTTTTCAACGTGCTGTAACTAATGCATTAGGCAAATTAGTCTATTCTTACGTGATTATCTACATCGATGACATCGTGGTGCCCAGTAGAGACCCCTATGAAGGTTTACATCGACTACAAGAAGTCCTTGAATCATTGTCCAGAGCCGGATTTTCCTTAAATCTTAGCAAATGCTCTTTCCTAAAGCGTAGAGTAGAATATCTTGGGTACGAAATCACTTCTGGGGAACTTCGCCCTAATCCTCGAAAAATAGAAGCTTTAATTAACTTAAAGTCTCCCAAAACAATTCACCAATTGAGACAGTTCATTGGTCTTGCATCGTATTTTAGAAAATTTGTAGCGAACTTTTCACAGATTATGAAACCTTTGTTCTTCTTAACTACTAGTAAACAGACTTTTAAGTGGACTGATGAACACGAGAAAATTAGGCAAAAAGTAATTTCAATTCTTACTAATGAACCAGTTTTAATGATTTATAACCCTGAATATCCCATTGAATTACATACTGACGCCAGTGCTGATGGTTACGGAGCCATTCTTTTTCAAAAGGTTGAAAAAAAAATGCATGTTGTAGAATATTATAGTAAAAGAACCACTGCAACTGAAAGTAAATATCATTCCTATGAATTGGAAACTTTGGCCGTTGTTAACGCAGTTAAGCATTTTCACCATTATCTGCAAAGACATCAATTTACCGTTGTAACTGACTGTAATTCCCTTAAAGCCTCTCGCAGTAAGGCTGATTTAACTCCCCGAGTACATAGATGGTGGGCTTTTCTGCAGGCTTATGATTTTGAAATTATGTATAGAGAAGGCAGATATATGAACCACGTAGACTTTCTTTCAAGAAACCCCCTTCCACAATCAATCGACAAAGCAGAACAGAAACGTGTTGATATTACAACTCTGTCTAATAATTGGCTTTTAGCTGAACAACAGCGTGATTCTGAGATTTTAGCAATCATTTCTAGTCTAAAAAATAAGTCTCTACCCCCTGATGTCGCCCAAAGTTATGAATTAAGATCAGGAACCTTGTACCGTAAAGTACAACGCAATGGACAAACTCGTTGTTTACCTATTGTCCCAAGAGCTTTTAGATGGTCTGTTATAAACCACATCCATGAAGCAATCATGCATTTAGGTTGGGATAAAACACTTGAAAAGGTTTATGAGCATTACTGGTTTGATAAAATGGCCAGATAGGTTAGAAAATTTGTAGATAACTGTATCACGTGTAAAGTTTCAAAGTCTAACTCTGGTAAAATTCAAGTAGAATTACATCCTATACCTAAAGTCAGTATACCTTGGCACACAGTGCATATAGATGTTACGGGAAAACTTAGTGGAAAGAGTGATCTCAAGGAATACATCATTGTTTTAATTGATTCTTTTACAAAGTATGTTTTGCTGTACCATACTACCCAGATTGACGCATCGAATTGCATTAAAGCTCTTAAATCTAGTGTCTCTTTATTTGGAGCACCATCTCGGATTATAGCTGACCAAGGTCGTTGTTTTGCTAGCAAAAACGTTAAAGATTTTTGTGATTCCCATAATATTGCTTTGCATTTAATAGCTACCGGTACATGTAGGGCTAATGGGCAGGTTGAACGCATAATGAGAACATTAAAAAGTATGCTTACCGCCGTTGAAACCAGTGAGCGATCAAGGCAAGATGCCATTGAAGACGTTCAAATTGCTCTTAATTGCACAATTAATCGGGTTACTAAATCAAGTCCTTTAGATTTATTGATTGGACGAGTTGCTAGACCTCTAAGTTTGATGACTAATGACAGTGAAGAGATAGAAGTAAATCTATCCCGTGTAAGAGAACAAGCAGCCCTGGGTATAACTAAAAGTGCCGAATACGATAAAGCCAGATATGATAAGAATAAAGCTATTTTGAAAAAGTTTCAAGTTAGAGACTTTGTGCTTATTGCTAATGAGGAACGAAACCAAACTAAACTAGATCCTAAATGTAAAGGTCCCTGTAGAATTTTAGAACTATTGGATGGTGATAGATATTTGTTAAAATCTTTGAGTACCAATAGAATTTACAAATATGCCCATGATCGTGTACGAAAAATGCCTGAATGTCCAGTCACTGTTAGTGATGATATTAATATTGACACTGATGATGATTCGCTGACAAAGTATAGCTGGACTGACAAGATGTCTATGTTGACTCTTGTTTATCTTGACGCTTATTCGGATGTCTATGTTGACTCCTGGATTTGGACGTTGAACTTGACGCTTATGCGGGTTGTCTATGTTGACGCCTATGCGGGTTGTCTATTCGACTCCAAATTACTTGTCGAATCCCATGGTGTGATTTCGGCTGGGAGACTATGTCTCTACTTTAGTTGAGCTATGTATTGTCTGCAACAGTATGGTCATTTTGAATGGTTGCGATGCAACTGCTATTAATAATAACTTTATTTGACTAATTCAGGATTTTTCTTTTCAACATATCTTTTGTTAAGGCTTTTATTTGTCAGAAAGGCCGATCGATATTCACCAAGAGTTTTGTTTTCAGGATCACACGAGGTCGTGTAGAACGTCAGTTCTGGCCGTGTCGGAGTTGGTTTTCAATTAGAATTGTGGGTAGTCAACAGTTTGTTGTGATTTGTTTTTCTTATTATTAATTTAAGTGATTTTTACTATCAATTATTGTCAAATAAATCGGAACATAATTTATTAAGTACTCAGTGTACGCATTAATTGATTTTTGGCAACTTATTTCGATAATTGTGTCCAATGGTTTTGTTGTAAAGAATTGGTGACTTGTAACTTTAATTTTAGAATGATATACTTAGTGAATTCACTATTGTTTATTTACGACAATTATTCTTGTATTATTTTGTTAATTAATAATGTAAGTCTTATAAGATTTAGCACATTTTAGTGTTTTGTATCAAGTAAACACGTGACGTACTTCCGTGCGCCATCGGACAGAGTTGTCGTGGAGGGATTGCGAGGTGGGGGCATTGTCTTATAAAAGAGCGTGTACTCGGTAAGCGAGTCAGTCGATCTTCGGATTCGACTCATTAAAGAGCCCCCTTGCTCCCGACAAAACTGTCGGTTTACTTGTGTACCTAAGTACCTAACTACCTACTGTATTATAAACGTTGTAATTGTTTATACAGACTTGTTCATCCCAATAAAATGGGAACTCCAAACCCTGACGATATACCTCTCGGCACTCCTGATCCTACATATATATAATATATACACTATCTATGATAGTGATCTCATTCTGTTTGTATACATGAAAGAAGAACTAAGAAGACTTATAATTTATTTAATTATAATTTACCATTTGAGCTCCATTTGCCAGGATATAATTATTGTGGTCCAGGAATTAAATTACGTGAAAGATAAGGTCGAGGTGATACAGGCCTAAACAAGTTAGATGAATATTGTAAGCATCACGATATTGCATAATATAACAATTCGAAAAGTTTGAAAGATCGCCACAAAGCAGAAACAATTTTATTAAAAATGCCAAAAAGCGTGCTTTGTCTTCCGATGCAAGCAACGGAGAAAAACTTGGGGTGTGTAACGTTTGATATAATAACAGAAGTTCTAATGATCATAAGACCTAATTTCATTTTTTTTTTTTTTTTAAATATTATAACGATCAAATGATATAATGAATTATTGATATAATTTCATTTGACCTAATTTCATATGGTATAATGAACAGTTTATATAATGCAAATTTGAAATTATATTCAAATAATATAATATTCAGTTGCTATAATATTCAAAATATATAAGTAACGTTTAATATAATTTGTTAATAGGTTGAATCTGCTCCAAAACCGAATCGGGCCACTCCGACTTTACGTAGTCTTTTGGCTCCTACCCCTAGAGTATATATAAAAACCGGAGGCGCGGAGGGAGAGCAACCCCCGCCCGCTGCGGAGGTGAGCATGGGTGCCTATCCTTTGTTATGAAAGGGTTGCACTTCCCGCAGCGCCGGAGACGATGCAGAAGCAACTTTATTGTTTTGAGGTTAGGTTACAATATAATTTGCTTTTCTCAAGAACGATGCGATACCTTAGACATTTAGTTAATAATGAAAGTTAGGTCAAATGAATATTATATAAAAAGAGCATTACACAATTTGAAAATTATATAAAATGAACGTTATACTAAATGAAATTAGAGTAAATGAAAATTATATCAAATATAACATTAGATCATATGAAATTAGGTTAAATGTTTTTATAATATATTTATTAAAAGATTAACATTAGTTAATTTACAATGGTCAAATTGATCAGTCTTTAATTTTATTATTTTTTCTATTTGCCTGCAAACCAAAGATCACATACCTTAATTTTTCGAGTTGTAAAGCAGTTTTAACAACCCAAGAATGTTTTGTAGATCTAGGTAATAAAGGATATTCGTACAAACCCCAATTTCTGAAAGCTATTTGAATAGGACGATCCTTTTCTAAATTTTTAAGTAAAGTTAATCTTTCCCGATCTGAAACTTTTATAAGAGGCATACGCCATTGAAGTATTTCTATACTTACTTCAATGGAGTCATTATTATCGAGTATAACACTATTAAGATTCAAACCGCGTGTTTTAAGTATAAGTTCATGTTTACAGTTAATGATAATTTTATTATAATCTTCCGCAAATCCTAAAACTTTATTCAAATGTTTATGGGCACTAAAAATACCATCAGCATCTTTCGTCCCATTCAAATTCCAACCTAAATAGCAGCATTCTTACATTCTCCCTGGCCCATTGACACATATGATTTTAGAGTTGTAGAAATAATACCTACATTTTTATTCGGTCCATCTTTACACCATTTATTTCATATCGAATGTCTTGAAATAGAAATGATATATGATTATTAGAAAAATTAACAGCCTTTCGTGTTATTTTTCCTGCTCCATCTTTCGAAACCGTAGTGGCTCGACCTTCAACGTAAATGTAGCTCGCTGAAGGTAATACGTACAAGTCTTGCTGATTTATGGGTATTCGTATTTCATCATTTTCATTAAAACTGTTAATTTAGGGATTATATTTATGAATTTCATAATTCACTATAGAGTTGTCGAACTGTGGTAAATCATTCACTTGAAGAATATTCATAACTTAAATCATAAAGCTCGAAGAAATCATTAATTATCTTTAGTAAAAAACAATCTAGTTCGTATGGCAGTTGATTTTATATTGTAAAACATCCTTTTTTTAACTTTACTTTAATCTAATTGACATTCATCTCTTGTGATAGATAAAGTCAAAGTGTTATCTATGTAGTCGACACATAAAATTTAAACCTTTATAAGTGATGATTTGATAAAACCTTGCTTTTTCCAAAACTCTTTAAGAAATTTTATGCATAATATTAATGTCCCCAATTGAATAAGTTATTATTTTGCAAATTATTATAATAGAACCTACATAGCAAACAAATTATATTGGAGATTTCAAGTTGCCGTAACTATCAAATTACTCAACATAATTAATTATTCATTTAAAATTACATTGTAGACCACCCAATGTGTACCAGAATTTTTAGAATTATCTAAATTTATGATTCCGCACTCTTTAGAAAACGGAGACTTCGGTAAGGTATCTCTCATAAACACTCCGCGAAAATATGGAACGGTTTTGGTAAAATGTATGATACTCGTATCTATGTTAGTAAAAGCGCGATTAGGTAGCCTATGATTTAGTTTTTTTTTTTTGTATATATTCCAAGCCCATCCTTGTAACGGTTTAGCCGCAGTCCGTTTCCAATACATACACCTGCCACCTTGTTACTATGTGTTTTCATTTCTTCTAAACGCTTTTTTGCAACTCTATATTCATTTATGGTTTTGACGATTCCGGCAATTCCGCTTGCAATACTGCCAGCAGCAGATAAACCAGCAAATATTGGTATTAAAGGTAGAACCCCTCCAGACTTAGGAATTGGTATTATACGTGGAATCCTGGCAGATGAATCACGATTCAATTCTCTAGCAGCAGCGTAGGCCAATTCTATTACTGTTCTATCGGTTCTGTTCTATCTGTTCTATTGGTTACTAAATTTTTAAAGTTTTGTTTTGAGCCCAGCTCCAGAATTTACTTTTGTTAACATTATAATAGGTATTTACCTATGTAAATGGAGATTCCATAACCAGCATTTTCAGATTTAATTATCTTTGGATTGGCTCACAATTCGAAATAGAAATGAATTTTATTCGAAAGACGTGTTAATTTAATTTCAAATTCAGTCCTTTATTTTTAGATATATTTTTTCTTTGTGACAGTGTGGTAGTTTTTGGCGCCATGGATAAACTGAAAATTCGTACAATTTTCGAATATGAGTTCCTACGTGGAAATACCGCTGCGCAAACAACACGAAACATTAACGACGTGTACGGGTTAAACACTGCTTGCATAAACACGGTCCATTATTGGTTTAATCGTTTTAAATCTGGAAATTTTGAGTTGAAGAACGAGCCTCACGGTTGGCCGGTAACCATTGTCGACAACGACGAATTGAAGGCGATAGTGGAAGCGGATCCAACTCAATCTACGACTGAGCTTGCTGCGGGCCTTGGAATTAGTGTCAAAACAACATTATAGCACTTGCTTCAAATCGGAAAGATAAAAAAGTTAAATAAGTAGGTGCCACACGAACTAAGCGACCAACAGCCAGATTTACGCGTCGAAGCATGCATATCACTACTGAATCGGCATAGAAACGAGAGAGTTCTTAATCGAACTGTTCTGACCTGTCCTGTACGACAACCGTAAGCGTTCGTCTCAGTGGGTGGACCCAGCAGTACCTAATTAGTGCGCTAAAAAAAGATTACTCATAGGAACATGATGGTGACTGTCTGGTGGACTAGTGCCGGACTTGTACATCACAGCTTCTCATCGAATGGCACAACAGTGACGGCAGATGTCTATTGTCAAGAACTGCAAACAATGATGGAGAAGCTCGTAATTCAACAACCAAGACTAATCAATCGCTTGTCCCCATTTCTTATCCACGACAACGCGCGAGCTCACACTTCACGACAGACCATCGAAAAGCTACAAGAGTTACAGCTGGAAGCTCTCCATCACCCACCGTACTCACTGGACCTTGCTCCAACAGATTTCTACTTTTTTCAAAATGTAGACAATTTTTTAAGTGGGAAAAAATTCAATACCCGAGAGGCAGTACAAAACGCTTTCGCTGACTTCATCACCTCCCGTCTGGCAGACTTCTATAGTAAAGGGATAAACAAACTGCCATCAAAATGGCAAAATTATATAGATAATTTGGGCCAGTACTTTGTTTAGCTGAAATAAAAAAAATACCTAAATTTTTATATTTTAAAATTATCATACAAATCTCCAATTGCATAGGTAAAGACCTAATATTATTAACTAAATTGGCAGAAAGTTTTTGGGTGTGTAATGTTTGGTATAATAACAGATAGTCTAACTTACATAACTTTCATATGATATAATTTTCATATGAAAAGTTCACCAAATTTCATAAGTTTTATTATATCACTCGGCCTGAACCAATGCTTGGTTTGGATAAATTTAAAGAAAAGGCTCCTTTATTTGTAATTGATTGCTCAAGACAGAACAAAGCCTTGAAAACAGGGGCGGTAGATTTAAGGCTGGAAATAGAAAGTTCTGAAGATATACCAGAAACACATCTGCCTATTGTTTAATCATCAACGATCGTCTATTCGAATATAAACCCTTAAGTGGTATTGTAAAGAAATTATTATGAACTCTATAGTTGATGTGCAAGGGTTTAAGTTGGAAAGTAACCAGTTCATCGTGAAAGAAATAGCAATAGCATGCGGAAATCAAATTATGGTATTATTAATCAAACCACCATTCCCATTTAACAATCTTACAAATAAAGATAGAATGCAAATAAGTTGAAAGTTTTATACCATACTTAACCACTTATACGACTCGCGCTCGCGAGCCATCTGCTGGGGGATAGAGAGAAACAGAAAAAAAATCTGGAAATAAAGTTTTATACCATACTTAAACTTACATCGATATATTGTACCTTATCTGAAAGATAAAAACATTTATTTAAAGGATGCGAAAAAGTTTCGTGGTTAAAAAACATTGTAAAACATGATACATTATATAATTTAAAAGACTGAAGAAACTGTCCTCGTTTACAATTTTTTTTTGATGATTTTAGAATGTCTAGTAATATATTTAGTTGTTTTTAATATTAAAATGTATGTGCTTAAAACTGTAATGTGTTTGAGAAAACGGTGTACAGAAGATAATCAATTTTTATAATTGATGTTTTCTTGTTTTATTTCATAACAAAATAAAAAATACATAAGATCAATACATAAAACCCCAACGAACTATGGTATTATTTTAAAGATACCAAAAAAAGAAGGTTAGTCCTATCCATATGACTCCCTATTTCTTTTTTTTTTTTTTTTGGTGGGAAATCATCAAAATTAAATGACGTCTCCCGCTCTAGGTGGAGGGGGAGAGCGTGTCAGACTCTTACTGACTAAAACCCATCCGTGTTCCTTCTGTTGCCCGTGCAATGCCAGGGGGCCACGGTATCGCGGGGATCGTGCGGTCCATGGCCCTGTACGGGGCACCGGTGTGGGCGCATTCGTTGAGGCGGCGGCCTGCCCGCCGGTTGAACGCGTCCCATAGGGTCATGGCCACCCGGCTGGTCCGGGGATATCGCACGGTCTCCGGTGAGGCGGCGAGCCTCCTTGCCGGATTGCCGCCATGGGATCTGGAGGCAAAAGTCCTCGCGCATATTTGGGAGTGGCGCGGGGAGGCGAAACGCCGGGGCTTGACTCCGATGCCGCGAGAAATCGCGGCACAGCGGACAGAGCTCCGACGGGATCTCATGGCGTCATGGAGAGTGCGATTGTCGCAACCCAGTGCTGGGCACGCCACTATTGCGGCGATAAGTCCCCTCTTTGAGGAGTGGCTGGAGAGGCGCCATGGCGTCCTCACCTTCCGCCTGACGCAGGTCCTCACCGGACACGGCTGTTTCGGGAGGTACCTGTTTCGGATAAGGCGGGAGGAAACGCCCGGGTGTCATCACTGCGTGGATCGCCCGGAGGACACGGTGGAGCATACGGTGGAGGTATGCCCGGCTTGGGCAGAGCACCGCCGTGTCCTCGTGGAGGCGATCGGTGGCGGGGATCTCTCGCGTCCGGCCCTGGTCCAGGCCATGGTACGGAGCGAGAGGGCATGGGAGGCCGTCACCTCCTTCTGCGAAGCAGTAATGCTCGCGAAGGAGGAGGCGGAGCGCGTGAGGGAGAGGCAAATTTCGCGCCCTCATGCCCCTAGCCGCCGCAGGAGGAGACGCCCCGGGCGTCGGCAAACGCGCGCCTCAAAGAGTGTCAGCGAGTGAAGGGGTCCGATGAGACCATTGCCTGCCGGGGTTGCGGGAAAGTCCGAAAGGGATACCGTGGCCCCCTGGCATTGCACAGGCAAGAGAAGGAACACGGGTGGGTTTTAGTCAGTAAGAGTCTGACACGCCCTCCCGCTCCACCCAGAGCGGGAGACGTCATTTGATGATTTCCCACCCAAAAAAAAAAAAAAAAAAGGGGGCCACGGTATCCCTTTCGGACTTTCCCGCAACCCCGGCAGACAATGGTCTCATCGGACCCCTTCACTCGCTGACACTCTTTGAGGCGCGCGTGGAACACAACGCGCCGTCGACCCGGGCTTGGTCCTTACCGGACGGCGAGCTACCCATTGCTCACCGTCCGCAAGCTCGCGCCTACGGTGGCCGGGAATCCGCGATTGATTCCCGACGCCCAGGGCGTCTCCTCCTGCGGCGGCTAGGGGCGTGAGGGCGCGAAATTTGCCTCTCCCTCACGCGCTCCGCCTCCTCCTTCGCAAGCATTACTGCTTCGCAGAAGGAGGTGACGGCCTCCCATGCCCTCTCGCTCCGTTCCATGGCCTTGACCAGGGCCGGACGCGAGAGATCCCCGCCACCGATCGCCTCCGATCCATATGACTCCCAGCACCATATTGTTATAAATTAACAACACCCGATATAGGACTTTATTATGCCTATGTGTGTGTTTACATACCCGTATCAAGACCTTCTTAAGATGATTCAAAATTATTTTAGCCCGAGATATGAAATATAATAATAGTCTTATTAGCCTTTATTAAACAATCTTATAAAACATGAAAGAAAGTAAACTATAGAGAGAGAGAGAAGAAGAAGAAGTTAGGTCAAAGGAAATATTATTTTATAGAACAAACGTAAAGTCAAACCATCCTATTCAGAATTTTCGTGAATGTTCGTAAGTATTCGGGAATGCTCGTAAGTTTTCGTGCACGTACCGAGATAACGCTCGGTACGTCATATAGAGCTCAGTTTGAGGATTGGAGGAACAAGCTGACTGTAAAGTTAAGTTAAAGCATTGTAAGAATTTACATATATATGTTTAATATCATACTTAGTTCTATGCTTCTCTGTGTAATAAAAGTATTTACCAGCAGTGCACAGTCGCTATAGTACAAGAAACAAGCTGGTGATAATATAAAATTAAATCATGTTACGTTTTTGCTGTTCAAAACTCCGATCTTTGTTGCTTTGTATCAATGATTATTTTATAATAAATAGCCTGCATAGACTTTTAGCAATAAACTCACACTTTATGACAGTAAACAAACTGAAACTTATGTAGATAACATATCGACCGCTATTGAAATAGTCATTTTAATCTTAATTTAGATAGAAAATCCATACACTTAAAAACCATTTAGTTCTAACTCCACCAAAACTACAGTCCACTAAGTTACATGTAGCTTTGGTTAGTCAGTCCAGCGGTATTTGCATTGGAAAACTGGAGACAGCCTGTAATCAGCTGTAGAGTTCAGAATCTGTAATCCAAATTGTTTGCCCCCAGTTGGCCAATTAATAGTTTACCAGTTTGCAGGTTTGTCGAGCCAACTGGAACATTTCCACTGCATAATACACAGATAGTCATTAACATAAATAAAAGAAACGAAGCTCTGCCCAGGGATTAATGGGAAGGGTAAATTAGAGTTCTGGATGGACAAGATTGGGTCATTATTGGAGGTCTGTTTAAGAATATTAACATCATGATGGTACCTTATCAATATATCTATGAAAACATCATGTAGGTAAGAAAAAAATTACATTGTTTTAGTAAAAGAGGTGATCGACATAATTATAGTACAAGAAATAGGGACCTATTAGTTCAACCAGGTTTCAGACAGGCTAAAGTAGACTCATCTTTCATGGGGTACTGTTTAAAATGTTACAATCAAATTCCTCCCCACATACTTCAACTGAATGAGACGAAATTCATATCTTTTAGAAAACCAGTTTATAACGCACACTATGCAGGCAGGCATATTGGGGGATTACATCGCTGATAAAAATACTTGGCTCCTACTACCTCCTGGTCCTGCTCCACAACCACAACTAATTGATTAACATTTGAAAGCACTGTTGGAGCTGCTGAAGATTGAAAGACTGTTTTTGTATTGTATAAACTCAATCTCCTTTGTACGAGTATTTTATAATTGCATAGCACAGGTGTGAGTACTATGCACTAAAGAGGTACTTACTACAGGTACTTACATTTACTAGGTAATATTTCTTTAATTGACTTGAATGTGGCTGTAAGTATGTCACTCAGATGTCTCGCTGATGGTGACGCGTGTGATGGATTATTTAGCTCCCTTCAAAATGGTTGAACTGAATGGTGCTGATCCATGCGTCATGTTCGTGAACGGGTGCCATCAGTTGGGACTGGCCATCTCTTAGCTGCTATGCAGTTCTTTGTTTTTATTTTTTTATTACGGAAGCTTTTAACATATACGTCTACCCATACGTCTAACTATATACATAGTTCTCACATGTATATCTTCAACATGAATGAATATATTGTAAATGGTCTTTACCTATGAAATTGGAGATTTGTATGATAATTTTAAAATATAAAAATTTTGGTATTTTTTTTATTTCATCTAATCAAAGTACTGGCCCAAATAATCTATACAATTTTGCCATTTTGATGGCCGTTTGTTTATCCCTTTACTGTAGAAGTCTGCCGGACGGGAGGCGATGAAGTCAGCGAAAGCGTTTTGTACTGCCTCTCGGGTGTTGAATTTTTTCTGACTTAAAAAAATGTCTATATTTTGAAAAATGTAGAAATCTCTTGGGGCAAGGTCCGTTGAGTACGGTGGGTGACGGAGAGCTCTTGTAGCTTTGCAATGGTCTGTCGTGAAGTGTGAGCTCACGCGTTGTCGTGGAGAAGCAATGGGGAAGAGCGATTGACTAGTCTTGGTTGTTGAATTACGAGCTTCTTCATCATTGTTTGCAATTCTTGGCAATAGACATCTGCCGTCACTGTTGTGCCATTCGATAAGAAGCTGTGATGTAAAAGTCCGGCACTGGTCCACCAGACAGTCACCATCAGCTTCCTATGAGTAATCTTTTTTTTAGCGCACTGATAAGGTGCTGTACCCGGGTCCACCCACTGAGACGAACGCTTACGGTTGTCGTACAGGATCCAATTTTCATTGCAGGTAACAATTCGATTAATAATTCCTATTTTCTATGCCGATTCAGTAGTGCTATGCATACTTCGACGCGTAAATCTCGCTGTTGGTCGCTTAGTTCGTGTGGCACCCACTTATCTAGCTTTTTTATCTTTCCGATTTGACGCAAGTGCTTTAATGTTGTTTTGACACTAACTCCAAGGCCCGCAGCAAGCTCAGCCGTAGATTGATTTGGATCTGCTTCCACTATCGCCTTCAATTCGTCTTTGTCGACAATGGTTACTGGCCGACCGCGACGCTCGTTTTTCAACTCAAAATTTCCAGATTTAAAACGATTGAACCAATGATGGACCGTGTTTATGCAAGCAGTGTTAGGCTCGTACACGTCGTTAATGTTTCGTGTTGTTTGCGCAGCGGTATTTTTACGTAGGAACTCACATTTAAAAACCTACCACGCTTTGGAATGGGCAGCTAACTTCATATTTCTGACTGACCGACTCCTTGACAATTCAAAAGTGCCTGTACATGGTTTAATCTAATTATATGGTTTGAGTTTGAGTCTCCTTGGAGACCTTGTGGTGGTAATTCGTACTTTTGATTAACTCTTTATCTGTTTCGCTTGATGTTAGAAAACCGTAATGTTTAATGCAAGTTTAGTTTAGTTATAAGAATTCATAATATATATCTAATAGCAATACTCTTCAACTTGAAGTCGAAGCAATCTCAGATAACGAACAGTTTGTATTTACATACAGTCATCGCAGTTTGTATTTACATGCAGTTATCTCTTTACCGCAAATTCATCCTCTTTTTCCCTTTCATCACATTCTAAAATACATTTAATCTATTACTTCGCTGTATAGTTGCTGTATAGTTGCTATTAAAAGTTTTACTTCGCCGAAATAAATACAATTTTGAAATTGGCAATGCCTTCGGCGTTTTTATAGTATTTGTAAAGGCTTCAAGTTTTATTTCGAATATTTTTTTATGCAAATCAATACAAATGATTCCTTTTGCCTATATCTACAAATTTTGGTTTCGAAAAGTACCTATCAGTTTGCTCAAGAAAACGTTTTGGTTATGTATATTACTTTTTGTTATGTACTTACAGATCCTCCTCCTTATTTTTAATCGTTTTTGATTTATATATATTTTTTTTTTTACATTGTGCTCACATATAGAATCAACAAGAGTAATGTACCCAGGATTTTGTAATTTCTATATTTAAAAGAGTGTCCTTGGAGTTTCTTGCCCGTTCTTCTCCATAGAGATCTACGTTTTGGAATGGGCAACTAGCTTCAACTTTCTGACTAACTGACTCTTTGACAATTCAAAAGTGCCTGTAAAGGGTTTAATTGAAATAAATGCTTTGAGTTTGAGTTTGAGTTTGAGTCCTCACTTATAACGACTTCATCTGGAGCTAAGGACGTGCCTGAACTTCTGTGTTTGTTGTAAAATTTCCCAATAACCAAAAAAGCAAACGATAGTTTAATTTAGACCCATACCTTGTACTGAATAGTATTTTAAGTGTCCACATAACGTTTTTGAAGTCAAAAACATCCATGAACTCTAAAATAACAAGACTGACCTTAAAATAAAAAGTCATTCCAATCAGTTGACAGCAAAGCATCGGTGTTGCAAAGTCCTAAAACGCAAAAAAGGCGCGCGCGTTGTCATCGTTCTGTTCAATTTTCGTGATTCCAACGCACATACGTACAGGTCAAAATTGTAAAAATAGAATATCCCAACTAGCTTCTTTTGCACGGCAGTTTTTAGCAGCGCACTGGATTTTTGCCGGCACTTCAGTTAGATAGGTAAATTGCTCGGTATTTGAACTACATATATTAATGATGCGACGCTATTTCTATGCACGATATTCCTATTTGAACTGAAAAAAGTCTATTTTTGATCAAACTTGCGGTGGTAGTGAATGAAACTTAGATTAATAATAATGACAATTTGATCCAGCCTGTCCCACCTTGCTGTCCTCCCGCCAGCGACGCCCTAAGCCAAGGTTCGTACCCCACAGGGGGTGCCCTTAGCGAGCGTTCGCTTAGTTTAACATAGAATAGTTTATGCCCCTGGCTGGAGGCTTTAAGTTAGTAGCTTAAGGCATCCACAGGATAGTCCGGTTAAGCAGCTGCGACCTCAATCTGAGAGTCAACTGCTAGATGCCATATAAAAAAAAAAGAAACTTAACCACTATAACTACTTGTATTCTAAGTTCACTACATCTATAAATAAACAAGAATGAGTGAATTTTTTTAAAGACTGTTTTCAATCTCTACTCCCGGTAACTAACTCCCACTAGACATGGGTCGGATTAGGTTAAAAATGATACCTAATCCACATAATCATAGTATTTTAAAATACCTAATCCATTTACCTAATCCGAATATTTATTCAATATCGCCTCTAGCTTGTTACTGATATTATACCGTGTGTGGATTGGGTAAAAAAATATTCGGAATGGAGTATCCATGAACGTTCCGTTTCTGATATATTGAGGAACGGTGGATTATATTTCGTTTTTTTATGGGCAAACGGTACTTAAATTGAACGTGGATATTTTTGTTTTTAACGTAGAATTTCTCTTTTTTTTTTTTACCGATATTGGCTTAAAATCAAAACTGGTGTACTATGTTTAGACACCAGAGCATTATTATATTAACAAACATTTCACCCATGATATTATTTCATGAGTTTATGATTTTTACACATTTATTTTTAATAAAGGACGTGAAAGTTTTGCTATTTTACTTCGAGAGTATCACCTTAAAATAACGACGACGCATATTATTATTGGTATTCTACATAGAAGGCGCCAGCGGCAGTGCTGCAGTATTTTAAGGTACGGAATAACTTCTGTGTAGACTGTGTACGAATATTTTGTGCCATACCTAATACTCGACGATTTGGATTAGGTACGGACTCGCATCGAAAAATACCTAATCCACATACCTAATCTAATATTTATGCCTCACGTCTAACCCCCACTATAGTGAGGGTTATTCAAGGTAACTGGGTAAATCGATACCCCTTGGTGAGACTTCACCAGGGGGTACCTTGTTCAGTCTGACAACCAGTTGGTTGTTAGTCTTTTGAGCATATTTTTTTACTACAACACCTTAAGCATAGTTTAATACATTTTTTTACAATTTTTTTTGTCTTTTTCTTGGAAACACAACTTCTATCTACTATGCTTCCTGCTAAACTGAGTCAGGTTCCTATTTTTTCCTAAGTCTATTAGTAGATCAGAGGTATAACTTGACTAAATATGGCAAAATGATTCAGATTCATTGCCCAGTGAATCTTCAAGCCCTTACAAGTAACATTAAACATGGACGCATTTGGTAATTCCTTTACTTGGTTAGAGAGGACTTCAAACCTATTTTCAAGTCATTGGCTTAATTTTAAAGTTTCACAACTTTAAATATACATCGTTTGCAGCAGTACGAAAAGGAATTAAATTAAAAAAAAAATGTGTTTCTATCCTTATTGCAGTTATTTAAGGATTTGGCAAACGATAACTACATATTTTGGTTTAGTCCCATCTCTTCCCCTATGCGTTTATACCTACACAAATTTCCCATCCAAATAAATCCCAAAAATATTCTTGGTTTTAGTTATAACAAGAATGAAAAAATATATAATCTGCGTACATTCACAATAATTAACATACCACAGGGATCATCTTGGTTTTGTTTTTACTCGGTAAGTATTTTTTTTGTGTTTCAATTTCAAATAGCCTTTATTAGCAATCCTAATAAAGTAGTTTTACAACTTATTTAAATTAAAAGGTCAACAAGATCAGGATTATCCAGGCTGCTACTCTTTAGTATAGGCCTCCCCAAGCTTTTCCATAGCCCACGGTCGCGAGTTTTTCTCCTTCATGCCTCCTGCAGTAGTTCTCAAATCACCTTCCCATCTTTGAAATGGTCATCCTCTTTTCCTCTTTCGTTCTCTGAGATACCATTCTGTTACTCCTCTGGCCCATCTTCCGTTTTTACCCCTGATGACATGACCTGCCTACTTCCATTTTAGTTTTTTAATTGTGTAAGTCACGTCTGCTGCGTTTGTTATAAGATTACCTTCTTATAAGATTGAGATTTTTCTTTTTCTTTATATTTAGCATGCTCCTTTCTATGTTTCCAATCTTTTTATATTCTCTTTTGTAAGGGGCCACGTTTGGCAACCGTAGGCCATACTAGGAAGAATGCAGGAATTTAATATTATGTGATTTTTTAGTTTGAGAGGTATTGAAGGGTTTTTAGTAACTTCTTTTAGCGAACAGTATGCGGTGATCCTGTTTTTTATTTCTTTAGATGTGAGTTGTGCAGGGGCAATGGATTCTTTTAAATATTCAATTATAGCAAATTAACTAAATGCTAGTAGTAAGTCAACAATAGTATGTGGTGATTTTAATATTAATGTATTAGAAAATAACTCTAACCCCCGAATACTGAAACGTCACTCAAAATTTAAGGGCTGCTTAACATTTGAGCAGCTCCTAAACTTTAGATTTCGTATTGTCAAACGTCACTTTTGAGTATCTGTTAAATATAAGTGCTACTTAAATTTTGAGTGAAGTTTCAGTATTCGGGGGTAATGCTGTCAGACTATTAAGTGTGTTCAGGTCATTTGACTTGTCAAATGTTTTTTATTGAACCAACCCGAGTGACAGCTTCTTCTGCCACTTGTATATATACTATTTTTTGTAATTGTGATTACTTACACTTACAAATTGTAAATAAGTTGCCATCTGATCACAGTGGACAAACAATAACATTTTGCTCCTACATGCCTTTACAAATAAATCAAATAAGGTTTAGGCCAATTACATGTAAAAATGTAGAGAAATTAAATAATTATTTGGCAAGTAAATTATGTGTTCAGAGTTTTAATAATATTTATTTTGTGACCAAAATGAGTTATACGCAGAGTTCTTTTCTCTATTAAAAAAACATTTTCAGCAAGGTTCTTATTTAGTGACTCCAGGAATTCATAAAAGCAGGGAAAAACTATTTGAACTTTATGGCCAAAAGCAACATATGAATAATACAAGCTTTCATCAGTATGTCGCAAGCTATTATAAAACTTTTAAAAGTGTGTGCAAAATGGCTAAAGCTCTTCACATTAGCAATAAATTAAATTAAAATGATGATAAAATAAAAACCACCTGGAAATTAATAAATAATGAAACTGGTAAGAAAAAACAGCGTAATACTGAATTAAATGACTGCACATGGCCCCATCAGCTCAGATGTAGAAATAGCTCAGGAATTTGAAAACTTTTTTGCTAATATTCCCCATATGTATGTGAAAATAAATCTACATATTTTTAATAAAATAAGTGTAAGACATCATTTTAATACTAGAAATTAAAGATAAAATAGATCAACCATTTTTCAGACTTTCTAAAGTAAATACATCTATTACGGGGTACTGTGTTAAATGTTACAACAGAATACCTTGTGATATATTAGAATTAAATGAAGAAAATTTAAAACTCATATAAAAAGTACACTTCATAAACAGGCATATTAGAAATTAGAGGATTATATCCAAGATAAAAATGCTTGGAAACATGCTGGTCTTGCTCCATAGGACAATTCAGAATCTAGACAAAATCGAACTGGTTGCCAATTTAATTGTTTAATATTATTTTTACATTAATTTTATATTCTGTAATTACTTGAACTCACACACTGACTTATTATTAGTATTACTTGTTAAAATGTTAGGAATATCGTATAAATTTACAATGTTTGTAAATTATGTGAGCACCATGCATCTATCAAATAATTAATTTTCACCTCAGCACCTCAAACAAGCAGGGTTTATTGTCTAAAAACAGTGAGCAATATTGGATTTTGCTGCGAGTGTGAGACAAAGTAACTTTTTAATTATTTTTTTTAAATGTCGAGAGCAGTGTTGGGTCTACTCACAAAATTCTAAAGATTTGTACTTCAATTAGTTTTGTCACTTTCACTTCGATGCAAAAAAAGCGAGAGATAGAAACAAGTCGATTTGAAGTTCGATTTCAAAATTCCATACCTACCTACTAGGCCCAAAAAATAAACAAACAATAAAACGTTCGATACACATAAAACATTAAAATTGCAAATCATCTGTTAAAGTTTTATTTCAATTCTGTTTTATAAAATTTTTGGAACGAAGTTCTTAAGCGGCTTGCGGTAAGAGTGCAGTGGCAGAAATCGTCACGCGCTTGCAACATGCGTCTTCTTCTAATTCAAAGAGAAAGAAAGACGGAGAGAGATAGTAAGTGTGAATTTGGTCGAAATGAACATCCAAGATGGCGGTTGCGAAAATTTTCACATTTTTCATAATGGGGGTCGTTTTTATATTTTTCAAGGGTGCTATAGCCGATCGTGAGGTCAAAATGTAAATCCAAGATGACGGCTGCGAAAATTTTCAAATTTTTCTTCATGGGTATCGTTTCTATGGTTTTCAAGGTTGCTAAAGCCAATAGTGAAGTCAAAATGGCGGCTTCGAAGATTTTCAATTTTTTCTTCATGGGTGTCGTTTTTATAGTTTTCGAGGGTGTTAAAGCCGATAGTGACTTTTAAATGTAAATCCAAGATGGCGACTGTGAAAATTTTCAAGTTTTTTAAGTAAAAAAAAACATTGTCCGGTCCGAAAATCCGGGGAAAATTGGCATATGGTACTGCAGTAACATTACAAAAGAGTATTCTTTTTATTATTATTGATAGTAAAAAAGTTATTGGTATTTAAAATTCACATTTTAAGTTCCAAAATTACCCCAAATCCATAAAAAATCCAGACTTTTAGACACCCGCTAAACGACGGCCGCCGCCCGCACCAAACGTTAAATTCGGTCAAATTCACCATTGAAAAAAAATGTGGGGATTCTTTTTTCCTGAAAATTTCCACATAAATATGCTCACAGTACGGTAACTAACAACACCCTCACGGATCGGACAGGGTTTTTTTACATGTTGTATGTTCTCGCTGCTGAGGTGAAAAGTTGTATATGTTACACGAGAGCAAAATTATTTGCATCTCGTGTCTTTGAATCCCTCGCCGCACTCAGGATTCTAACCTAGAATCACTCGCTATGCTAGTGATTCAATTGTAGAATCCTTCGCTTACTCGGGATTCAAAATCAACACTCGCAGCAAAAAACAACTTTGCTGTCTTGTTGCACAAATAACTATTATGTCATTCCTTCATTTTTCATTATTTTTACCTAACGTGGTATAGTAATCTTATTCTAAGTGCATTGTCTTCACATATAATTATTTATAGATGCTTTAAATTCCTCACCCGCGCTTTACGCTGCTTTAGGTTTCAGCATACAAACCCCCAGGCTGTTATAAAATCTTATAAAGATCTTAAAATTAAAACAACAGAAGAGCGATGGGGAATGTCTATAAAAGTATGTAGATCTATCATCGAAACCATTGCGCCTTATTTAGCTTTCATATTTAAAAACAGTAAAGTAGTTCCTTTGTCCAAATCCGGTGATAGTAAGAAACCCAATTATCCCAGTTCTCAGTAAGGTGTTTGAAAAGTTGATGCTCAATCAAATGTTATGTCACTTTAATAAAAATTCGTATGGTTTCTCCAAAGGGCGTTGTACCACTGACGCCGGCCGGGGTCACCCTAATAAAGAAAATGGTTAACGCCTGGGATGAAGCACAAGATGCCATTGGAATCTTTTGTGACCTTTTGAAGGCGTTTGATTGCGTAGACCATGAGACACTTCTGCTGGAACTGGAGCACTATGGATTAGGAATCTCTTTATTTGCAAAGATCAACGGCTCAAACTCATTAGGGTCTCAAATGGTAATGGGCGTTCCTCAAGGTTCGATATATTGGATCCATTCCTTTTTTTAGTTTATATTAATGATTTACCCCAATTATTTCAAAATCAACCGAAGTTAGTGTTATTTGCAGATGACGCATCTTAAAATAAACCGACAGTCACAAAATATTAATGACGTGAATAGCTCTATTGTTCAGGTCCAAGATTGGTTTACGTTAAATAATGTGGTACTAAATAAAATAAAAACCAAATGAATTAGATTTAAATTACTTAATGTTAGAAGTAGCGAAGGTGACATCATATTGAAAAATGACAAATGAATGAATGATGAAATAAGAAATCATTTGAATTCATTTGATGAATGTCAGATTGATTGTTGGAGAAAAAACTGGAATTTATTAATCGAACGGTTTTCCTAGGAATCACGCTAGACGATAAATTACAGTTGGGACTCCATATAACATATCTCGCGGGGTGGCTAAGCTCGGCCGCTTATGCTGTAAGGCCCGTATTACAGAACGTCACTCAAAACTCAAGCATTATTTAAAACTCGTTTAAAGCCTTTTGATTGGTTGAAACTAGTTTTAAGTCATGCTTGAGTGTTGAGCAACTTTCTGTAATACGGGCCTTAGAAAGATAATACAGTGAATAGATGTAGAAACCGCGCATTTGGTCTATTTTAGCTACTTCCACAGTATTATGTTATATGGCACTTTACTGTGGGGTCGGGCTGCTGACATTGAATCTATCTTTATTTTAAATGAGAGAGCTGTCAGAGCCATTTATAATCTACGTCGTCGCAAATCTCTCAGGGAACTATATAAAAACATTAACAATATTATGACGGTACCTTGCCAATAAATTTATGAAAATATTATGTATGTGAGAAAAAATCCACATCTTTTTAATAAAATATGTAATAGACATAAAAAAACAATAAAGATAAAATAGATCAAACATTTTTCAGACTATCTAAAGTACATTCATCCTATAAGGTTACAACAGAATACCTTGTGATATATTACAATTAAATGAACGAACATTTAAAACTCATATAAAAAGTAAACTTTGGAAACAATCGTATTATAAATTAGAGGATAATATTATACAAGATGAAAATGCTTAGAAAAATGCTAGTCCTGCTCCATAGAACAATTTAGAGTCTAGACAAAATCTAACTGGTTGCCAATTTAATTTTATAATGTTATTTTTTATAACATTGATTTTATATTCTATGATTACTTGAACTCACACACTGACTTAATTACTTGCTAAAATGTTAGAATTATCGTGGTATAGTAATCTTATTCTAGGAGCATCGTCTTCACATATTATTATAATTATTTACTCAATGTATACGGGATATTATTGTGAAAATATTTTAAAAGAGTAACGGTGGAGTTTCTTGCCCATTCTTCTCCATACGAAAACTATCTTCTGGAATGGGCGACTAGAATCTTTTTTTTTTTGTAAACTGTGACGTTCAAAAGTGCCTTTTTTGTGTCTAATTGTTGGCGACTGGCTGGAAAAGCTACAACCTTTTTTAAAAAGATATTTTAATTTGATTTAAGTTGTCACTGTGCTGTCTTTTGTGTTCGATGTATTTTCTCTAGTTTTTCTATTTTAATAAATATTAATCTCAATAACCACCATCACATCGTTTAATTCATCTCTTTAAATACAGTCCACACGCTCACCAACATTTTTTGGTCCATTCGTCGCCTAAATTTACCATCCCACTTAGTGTTCATTTTTTTGCATTACTTAAATTTCACACGATGGTGGTTACGCGTAGTCAAACTAGGTCAGCTGTGCCCCCGACGGCACAAAATTCCGCTGAATCACATCGCGAAGAAAATACTCCGACGTCTCTCCGCGACTGTGCTCAGCCAACGCCGTCTGGGAGCGGAACAAATCGACCGGCCACCAGGACAAGGGACTCACAACCAGAGGGAAGTATTAGAAACATTGCACACCAGCAAGAAACAACAGTACTCCCTTCGAGCTCCGGTGTCAGAACCAAGCCAGTCGACAAAGGACACTCTAGACACAGCGCTACACATTCGCGCACTTCTATACATGCACAAAAACTGGTCATTGAGGCCAAACATCAGCAACGGCGCGTAGAGCGTGAACGTGAGTTATTCGAACGGGAACGAGAACTATCACGTCTGCAACAAGATGCAGACGAGATAAAGTTACGTGCGCAACTCGCCTCCCTGGAGGAACATTCTTATAAGTCGTATAGTAGCTCTTCTTGTAGTTCTCATAAAGAACGTGTCAAAGCATGGGTGGGTATTCAAAAGACACCTAATCGTCAACTTGACAATTCCCCACAAACAGCGACATACAACGTTCACACACCAAAAGTTGGCAACCCGGCTTTTACGTCAGCTGACATTCCACCTGACCCCATTTCACAACTAGCGAAGGCCATTTCTTCACCACCCGACCGCAAGGAAAGACTTCAGCTAGTTCCTTTTTCAGGAAATATTAATGAATGGTTAGCTTTTAAATGTTCTTATGAGCGAACTAAAACCTTTTTTTCCCCTTCTGAGAATTTAGCACGTCTTATCACCAATGTACGCGGTGCGGCGCAGGTTGCTATCTCATCTATTTTGTGGGAAGCACAAGATCCGGAGCCGTTGGAGCAGAACTACGCGCGGCCTGAGCTGTTGGTCGCACATGAGATTGCTGGACTTCGGAGCTTAAAGATAAGTGGCCCAGAACTTTTAAATACCCTGGCTAACAAGCTTCGAAACTGTGTTGCTACCATTAAGTGGCTAAAGCAAAACGAGTACCTGTCCTCTATCGAGCTTCTTCGCACGGTGCTTTCAAAGCTAAGCGAGAACACTAGAGATCGTTTTACCGACTATGCTGCCACACACAAACCTTTCGAGCCAACACTCACTAAATTAGAGCTGCTTTCTAGGTTTTTAGTTATTGAAGCGAAGCGACAACTAAACTTCAATTTTCTGATTGACGTAACAGCAAGCTCTTCGCAGAGTAAGGCCCCTAGCCCTTCATACAGTAAGACCCAAAACTTTTTAAATGTCCATGCCACCGATTCTAAAAACAAAAATACTGAATGTACGTACTGTAAACAAGGTACACATGCAGTAAATAAATGTAAGGCATTTTCATCTCTTACTGTTGACGACAGATGGCACTGGGTGCAAAAAACCAAAACGTGTTACAGGTGTTTAAAATCTAACCCGCATACATGGAACAACTGCCGAGCTAAGCGTTGCGGCGTTAGTAATTGTACCAGGCGTCATCACGCCCTTCTTCATGGCGATTCACCATCGCAAAATGATAAAAATAATGCCTCCACTAATATTTTCAATTTACCACAGGGCGCTACTAATAATGTCGTTGAGCTTCTTCATGCTGGTGATGTCGTGGCCACTACATGCGGTGTACCTGCAACGGGCGTCCAAGGACTACTCAAGATCCTGCCAGTCACCTAAGAGGGACCGCGTGGCACTATTAATACCTTCGCGCTGCTTGATGAGGGCAGTACTGCTACACTTATCGACGGTCACATAGCCACACGTATCGGGGCAGAGATCACCGACCGACAAAAACTACGTGTCACAGGTGTAGGTGGTATGTTCCTCGATACAGAGGTATGCTAACTTCCACCTAAGGGGGTGGAACTTACCTGAACAACACTTTATTCAAGGCGCACGCAGCATCACTCCTCTTTGCCTTAGTCCGCAAACTATAGAAATTGACGAAATTTCAAAATACGACCATCTTTTAGATCTCTCTAATATGCTAGTATATCAAAACGCTGTGCCGACCGTGCTTATTGGAGCCGCTGATTGGCATCTGTCTTTGAGCCGTGAGATGCGCGTAGGGAGAAAAAACGAGCCGTCAAGAACGCTCTTAGGCTGGGTTCTGCACGGCGCAATTTCCACAGTTTCTAAGCCTGTAGATTTTATTCACGCTATATCTGAAACCGATTTCGCATCGCGAACTATTGATTCTCTTGAGGCGCTGGTAAAAAGACAGTACGAAGTAAATTCTTTAGGCATTCATAAGCATGTGACCAGGCAAAACAATGATGATGCTCGAGCGGTCAGTTTAGTTGAGTCTTCAGCTCGGAGATTAAGTACAGGGCGTTTTGAGGTAGGATTGCCTTGGAAAAAAGAGGCAACAGATAACGTACCTAACAGTTACCCTCAATCCTTATCTCGCCTAAAGTCTCTAGAGAAACAGTTGGCTAAAGATGAAAATTTCGCGTCAGCATATAAAGATTTTATAGACGGTGTCATTCAAAAAGGTTTCGCGGAAGAATGCGAATTATCATCGTATCATCAAAATGATGTAAGGTCTTCAATCGGCAAATCTATAAGGTGGTATTTACCACATTTTGGTGTATACCATCCGCAGAAGCGCAAGTTGAGAGTTGTACATGACGCTGCAGCCAGTACTAGGGGTGTCAGCTTAAACAATATGCTGCTGCAGGGCCCTGATTTACTGCAGTCTTTGTTGAATATATTATTTCGTTTTAGAGAGGGGCCTATAGCATTTAATGCAGACATTAGGGAAATGTTTCCTCAAATAAAAATAAAAGAAACTGATCGTAATGCACTTAGGTTTTTATGGCGTGATGGCAACTCTCAAGATGTTGTCAAAGAGTATAGGATGTCGTCTTTAATTTTTGGTGCGGTCTATAGTCCTTTTATAGCCGTGTTTATTAAAAATAAAAATGCCAAAGATTTTGAAAGCAAATTTCCTGAGGCCACCTACTCCATTATCCATGACCATTATATGGACGACTATATTGGAAGCGAGTTTCATCTCGGCAATGCCACTTGATTGGCTTCCGATATAGTCACAGTCCACAAATCGGGCGGTTTTGAAATGCGCTCCTGGACGTCAAATGTACCAGAGGCACTTGCGTTGGTACCTAAAGAGCTGCATAACAATCAGGATCCGATATCGATTTACCTCCAGATCGTGACGTAGGCGCATTAGGAGTAAAGTGGAATCCTTTTAATGACACCCTAGGTTTTCGCACAGGCCACAAATTGATAGGCTCACAGTCACCACTGACTAAACGAGGATTACTCTCTAGTGTAATGAGTGTATATGATCCTTAATTTAGGCTTGCTTATGCCAATAGTGATTCAGGGCAGGATTTTAATTCAAAAACTTTGGAGGGAGGGTACTGCCTGGGATTCACCAATTCCCGCAAAGTACGAAGCCGAATGTAAATCCTGGTTTGCACAACTTGCATCAGCAGCTAGTCTCCGTATTCCGCGGTGGTATATGGGCAGACCAGACCAGTGCGACACTCAACTTCATATCATAGCAGATGGGGGGGAACAAGCTTATGCTTGTGTTGTGTATTGGCGCTACACTTTTATTAATGGCTCAATCAGCCTTGCTTTAATAGGCAGCAAAGCGCGTGTTGCTCCCCTGAAGCCACTTTCAATTCCGCGTCTAGAATTGCAAGGTGCTGTTATCGCGACGCGTTTTGCACAAAGTATTATAAGTGCACACCGAACACAACCTTCTGCCGTATTTTACTGGACTGACTCCACTACGGTTTTGAAATGGATCCGCAGCGACGCACGTACATTCAAAGCGTTTGTTGCTCACAGGTTAGGCGAAATTTTGGAATTTACAAATCCATCAAATTGGAGATGGCTTCCAAGCGAACTCAATATCGCTGACGATGCTACGAAGCCAAAACGTGTAGAGCTCACTTCATCACACAGATGGTTTGCTGGTCCTTCATTTTTACTTTACCCTTCTTCAGAATGGCCATGCGAACCACACTGCTCCCATGAAGCTCCAGGAATTTCTGAGTTAAAATCAGAGTTCGTGGGCCTTCTAACGGACACTCCATTAATCGCACCACCGGTTCCAGATCCATCTCGTTTTAGCAGTTGGCTACGATTATTAAGGGCATCGGCTCGCGTTTTCCAAGCCGTAAGAATTTTTATGCCTTTGTCTCGTTCACCGCGCTTAATTGCAAAATTTTCAGATGATACCGCGTCACCTTCGCAACTTTCGACCGAGGACATATTCCGAGCAGAGAAGATGCTTTACCTGAGAGTTCAGATATTCAGTTTTGCGGAAGAACTGAAGACGCTGAGAGCCACTCAGCGAATACCAAAGAGTAGCAGGATAGCCGCGCTTGCTCCGATCCTTCACGAGGATGGTTTGTTAAGATTAAATTCACGCATAAGATCCGTTCCTGGTGTGAGTGAGAGTATGAAGTCGCACATCATCCTGGATGGCCGTCATCGGATTGTACACCTTTTAATCCTACACAAGCACTGCGAAGCTGGCCATGGTAACCATGAGATGGTGCTGAACGAAGTTCGTCAACAATTTTGGGTTTTGTCAGCAAGAGCAACGATTCGCAGCGTCGTCAAGGGGTGTGTGCTATGCAGGAGACAGAAGAGCCGCCTTGTGACACCACCTACAGGGGATTTACCACTTGAGCGCCTCGATCACCATACGAGGCCATTTACGCATGTGGGCCTAGATTACTTCGGCCCCGTAGAAGTGGCAGTGGGTCGCCGACGAGAAAAACGATACGTAGCCCTATATACCTGTCTAGTCACAAGGGCCATACATCTGGAAATAGCTGCTTCGTTAACCTCAGATTCGGCTATCATGAGCCTCAGATGTTTGATAGCTCGGCGTGGGACTCCGTCAACAATTTTTTCCGACAACGGAACCAACTTCGTTGGAGCTAGCCGCGAACTAGCATCACTATACCATCAAGATGTCGAGAACTTTGCGACCAGCCGCAAAATATCGTGGCGGTTCATACCGCCCGCCTCTCCATTTATGGGAGGTGCGTGGGAGAGATTGGTGCGTTCAGTAAAAACAGCCCTACGCGCTACATTAAAAACCAGAGCCCCACGCGAAAAAGTTTTTAACACTTTACTGATCGAAGCTGAATCCATAATTAATTCTCGACCGCTCTCCTACGTTCCAAGTTCACCAGACGCCCCAGAAGCTATAACTCCGTTTCATTTTATCCTTGGCTGTTCATCGGTGGCTCCATGGCCAGTTACTCGTAAGCTCTCGGATGCAGACCTACTTCGAAAATCTAACTGGAGACACGCTCTCAGGCTGGCTGACCACTTCTGGCAAAGGTGGCTTACGGAATACCTGCCTACATTAAATCCGCGTGGACGCTACTCTAGTAACGGAAACATTTTGAATGTAAGCGAAGGTGACGTGGTCGTGGTGGCGGACAATTCTCTGCCTAGGGGTCTTTGGCTCCTAGGCAGGGTAACCAAAACTTTTACGGGACCTGACGGGCTGGTCCGTGTCGCAGACGTTGCCACTAAAGGAGGTACCTTGCGCCGACCAGTCCGCAAGCTCGTACCTCTAGTAGCCGAACCCCAGCCAGTTGCCACCTCGGTTTAGTGTTCCATTAGGGGCCCGGAATGTTGGCGACTGGCTGGAAAAGCTACAACCTTTTTTAAAAAGATATTTTAATTTGATTTAAGTTGTCACTGTGCTGTCTTTTGTGTTCGATGTATTTTCTCTAGTTTTTCTATTTTAATTAAATATTAATCTCAATAACCACCATCAAATCGTTTAATTCATCTCTTTAAATACAGTCCACACGCTCACCAACACTAATTGAAATAAATTATTTGACTTTGACTTTATATTGTTACACTTTAATAAATAATACAGAGTAAGAAACAAAACGTAAAAAAGCTAAGTCAAAGTCAAATAATTTACTTCAATTAGACACATAAAAGGCACTTTTGAACGTCACAATTTACAACAAAAAAAAAAGATTCTAGTCGCCCATTCCAGAAGATAGTTTTCGTATGGAGAAGAATGGGCAAGAAACTCCACCGTTACTCTTTTAAAATATTTTCACAATAATATCCTGTATACATTGAGTAAATAATTATAATAATATGTGAAGACGATGCTCCTAGAATAAGATTACTATACCACGATAATTCTAACATTTAAGCAAGTAATTAAGTCAGTGTGTGAGTTCAAGTAATCATAGAATATAAAATCAATGTTATAAAAAATAACATTATAAAATTAAATTGGCAACCAGTTAGATTTTGTCTAGACTCTAAATTGTTCTATGGAGCAGGACTAGCATTTTTCTAAGCATTTTCATCTTGTATAATATAATCCTCTAATTTATAATACGATTGTTTCCAAAGTTTACTTTTTATATGAGTTTTAAATGTTCGTTCATTTAATTGTAATATATCACAAGGTATTCTGTTGTAACCTTATAGGATGAATGTACTTTAGATAGTCTGAAAAATGTTTGATCTATTTTATCTTTATTGTTTATTTATGTCTATTACATATTTTATTAAAAAGATGTGGATTTTTTCTCACATACATAATATTTTCATAAATTTATTGGCAAGGTACCGTCATAATATTGTTAATGTTTTTATATAGTTCCCTGAGAGATTTGCGACGACGTAGATTATAAATGGCTCTGACAGCTCTCTTATTTAAAATAAAGATAGATTCAATGTCAGCAGCCCGGCCCCACAGTAAAGTGCCATATAACATAATACTGTGGAAGTAGCTAAAATAGACCAAATGCGCGGTTTCTACATCTATTCACTGTATTATCTTTCTAAGGCCCGTATTACAGAAAGTTGCTCAACACTCAAGCATGACTTAAAACTAGTTTCAACCAATCAAAAGGCTTTAAACGAGTTTTAAATAATGCTTGAGTTTTGAGTGACGTTCTGTAATACGGGCCTTACAGCATAAGCGGCCGAGCTTAGCCACCCCGCGAGATATGTTATATGGAGTCCCAACTGTAATTTATCGTCTAGCGTGATTCCTAGGAAAACCGTTCGATTAATAAATTCCAGTTTTTTCTCCAACAATCAATCTGACATTCATCAAATGAATTCAAATGATTTCTTATTTCATCATTCATTCATTTGTCATTTTTCAATATGATGTCACCTTCGCTACTTCTAACATTAAGTAATTTAAATCTAATGCATTTGGTTTTTATTTTATTTAGTACCAAATTATTTAACGTAAACCAATCTTGGACCTGCAGTGTGATTCTGTAAGACCTCATTCTAAAATTCGAATCTTAATCCGCTGTGAGTTTCTTGATTGGCATTCTATAAACTCGGTTGATAGTTCGAACTTACACTAGCGCTGCCCTTGCGAGCGTGTCAGCGAGTTAAACTAAATTTACCGTGAGATTTTGACAGATAAAGTATGAGATGACGTAAGAAGTGGTATTCAGTAAGGTAATTCCACCGTCACTTTGACGTTCACTTCGCACTCGAACACGATTCAAAGTGTCAAATAAAAAGCATCTATTTTACGAGTGAGATTATAAGAAATCCTATAAAAAACAGTGATAAAATAATATTTCTGTCGCAGTGTTAAAAATTAGTACAATAACTATATAATTTGTGGTTAAAAACGACTTTTTAGGCGTTTGTGTTAAGTGAATACCTACGATAACGTGAATATAAAGCGATAACGATGGCCAGAATGTTTTTGTTTAAATATTTATTAGAAGAGACTCATGCTTTGGATAAACTAGAAAAGCGTCGACAATGTAACCAAATTCGAAGTTTATCTTTAATGAAACCCGAAATGACGCCTATGTGAGCGTATATAGATTATCAAAGGAACTAATTGACCAACTAGCTAGAGTATGAGTTACTGCTTCTGATAAAGCCCACAAAACGTCGAGACTCGTGTAAAAGTAAGTGCTTCATTTTATTAAGTATAAAGTTACTTTTGTAAGTATACACAGTTTACAGCTGATAGATTTTTTACCAAGCACACCAACATAATTTATCGCATAAAACTCATGAAAACAATATATTAAGGATTAACTCTTTATAAGGACATAATTATCGCAACCATCAGCATCTCGTTGCATAAATGAAGTAGTGGAAGCTCTTAATAATCCAGCAATAGTAAAAATATATATAAGGTTCCCTCAAAGTATACAAGAAAGACAAATGTTAAAAGAAATGTTAGTAGGTATAGTAAAATTAAAGTGACCCTTCTTTGATTTTTAGTTACATATTTGTGATAGTGGTTACTTTAAATTACAGGTTCTACAAAAAGTTTGGCTTTCCAGCAGCTCTTGGGTGTGTCGATGGCACTGGTGGCATTGAAAAAACCAGTAGAGAATGAAGAATGTTTCTACTGCCACAAAGGTTACCATGCAAGAAATGTGCAATTGGTAAAATGGATTCCAATATTGTAATCTATTACTATTATTATAGTATTCAATTAGTATTCATATTATTTGTTTTTTATATTTTTAGTTTTCAGATAACAGATGCAGATCTAAATATTTTAAATGTGGATCCAAGACAATGGTGGAGCTACTCATGATAGCTTCATTTTTAACTATGGTGTTATAAAAGCCCAATAAGAAGCATTAACAAATGCTGGTGAAGAAGTTGTTTTGCTTGGTTAGTTAATCTCTCCCTACCCCTACTTCAGAATATAAGCCTAATTAGGTAGGTATAAAAACTACATAATTATTTGTTACTTACCTATTAATTATTTTCAGGTGATTCAGGATATGCTCAGCACGCCTACCTTATGACGCCAATTAGTGGTGCTGAAGATAATTCCCCAGAAGCTTTCTACAATGACCATCACTTAACTGCTTGCAATTCAGTAGAGAGAACAATTGATATCCTAAAAGGACGATTTAGGTGCTTGTTAGAACACAGAGTCCTCAATTATCATACAGATGTAGTTGCAAAAATAGTTATTGCATGTTGTGTTTTGCACAACATATGCAATCGCGCAGGAATGCACAAAATTGCACTGAATTCACAATTTCAGAAGAAGAGAGACTAGAAGAGCTCCAAACAATTGCTGAAGTTCAAAGGAGACAAACTAGGGATTTGCCATCTAACGCCGATTTAGCTCTAGGGAAACTACGTAGGCGAAACTAAGTAAATATGCTATGGTGTTCACATCATGATTAATTTATTTGTTTGTGTGTGAAGCGGGTCGTTACGTTCCCCAGCGGAGCGATGGTTGGTTCATACGTCGTGCTCGTGAACGGGTGCCGCCAGAGGGAACGGGTAGTATATTGTATTATAATTATTTATTTATTTATCCTTCAAGCACAAAAATGTACAGAGGTGGACTTAATGCCACAGGCATTTTCTATCAGTCAACCTTTGGGTGATGCAGAGACAAACAGGTGTAGGTGCAATAGCGAGAATTGAGGAAAAAAACATCTATTTAAATATACATATATACCTATTATTGTGTTCCATCATTTTACCTTTAGGAATCATGATCCTCTGTATGTTCCCTCTGTACGGTGTATATACAGACAAAACTCTTATACTATTAGAGCTAGCAGATCATACAACTCGATGTGTCAGAATGTTGATGATCTGGACTTATTCACCACCAGTATCAGTAAATTAAAAAAAACTATGTGTAACCGCTTCTTCGAGGATCACTGACACTTCTCAAGTTCAATTTTTTATTATTCGCTCCGAGTTCTTTTACTTCTTACTTTCTTTTACCTGTCTACTGTCTCTTGTTCTATCCTAATTTTTGTCAGTGAAAACTTGTAATTGGCCTTCTTTCACTATTGTTCACATATGCATAACCTAGCTGTAAGTTTTCTTAAAATAATAAAATAAAATAAAAACTATAAATATAATAAATACACCTAATTATATAGAAATATAAGCACAAATAAGACAAAAAATGGGAAAACATTACCGTTGTGATAATAATAATATAATTGACTATGTCTGGATGATAATTGAGTACCTATGTCATGTTCACTCTAAACGTGATGCACACGGTAAAGAACACGTAGCTAACATGAACATAGGTGCGATAATAAGTCTGCAGTGTCAAATTAAACCAAATCGAAACAAATCACCAATGGACTTTCAATAAAACTGTGCTAGTATTCGTTAAAAGTGATAAATTCACAAGTTAAAGCCCCACCCCAAAACACACACTGCAGGATCTAACTCTTATGATAGTTAGTTGTTTTTGTAAATAGATAGATAAATATATGTAAAAGACAGAGGTCAACAACCCTTAACCCCAACTTAGAAAGGGTTGTTGACCTCTGTCTTTTATATTTACTAGGAGAAATTGTGGTAGATTCAATAGATTTCTATTTTTAGCACATCAGGAAATGTATAAAATGAAACCAAATCCAAACTTATCACCAATGGACTTTCAATAAAACCGCTTTAGTATCCGTTTAAAAGTGTTTTATTTATTCAGTCAATCATTTATTTCAAATAGGCACATGAAGAGGCATTTTTGAATGTCAAGAATTACAATAAAATAGAATTGATTGTAGTCGCCCCTTCCAAAAGGTAGTGTTCGTATGGAGAAGAATGGACAAGAAAATCCACCGTTACTCTTTAAAAATGTTTTATAAGGTTTTGTATACATTCATTATATAATTATATGTGAAGACGATGCACCTAGAATAAAATTAGTCTACCACAAAAGGTAAAAAGAAAAATGAAGCATAACATAACATAACATCACGCCTTGTTTCCCCGAAGGGTTGGGCAGAGGTGTACCTGTAGTACACCCACATTTACTCAGTAATGTTTTTAAGTCCCATGTAATAGGGGGCGAGCCTATTGCCATTAACCAGGCAAAATTAAAGACTGGTCTACTACTGAGAAATTCCTGTTGGAAAAACCCAATAATACTTTGCCCGACTTGGGAATCAAACCCACAACCTCATGCTCAACCGTAGAACTTGCAACCACTAGACCAACGAGGCAGTCTGGTCAAAAATAAAGTAATGACAGGTAAATCAACTATGTGATAGAGACATGGTTCTCACATATTTTCAATATATATTATATTAACTTATATTACTACACCCTATCTCTATTTTTAGCCTCTGCCAATGCTTGCAGCCCTTTCCCCACTGCAGCCACAGCTTCAGCTAAGATATTATCTCTCTCTGCGCTCCTTTCATCCATGGCCCTTTCTCTTTCCACACTCCTCTCCAGAAAGGGTTGCAGGATTTGTGCACTTAGTCGAACTAACTGGATATTCTGAAACAACAGAAACAATCCTAAAAAGGAACCATATTATAATTAAGTATTGACATTTCCAATTACAGAAAGTTGCTAAAGTGCCACAGTAAATAATGGCACTTAAAATTTCAACAAGAAATTTAAAAAAGTCTCATAACGTAGATTTTATTTAATAATAATCAACAAAAATAAAAAAGTAAAGTAGATAAGTTGTTACCTCCTAAAACTATAGCTCGGGTCAGAGTGTAGCTGATCTGTTCTCAAGATATGATTTGAGTCTTCATAGTCACAGTTTAAACTTACTGTGTTGTCACAGTAAGTGTAGGTATACTGTGACTATGAATCTCTCTGTACCCAGACACATACCTGCAAAATGCTTTGGCTTGTTCCAACAGTTGAGCTGGATGAGGAAGCAAACAGTCTTCTCGAAATTGCAGGATCAGGTAGTCTGTAATGTGCTCTTGAGAATCCTCAATCAGTTCGGAACCCTGAAAAGTAAATTGGGTAAAATATTACTCCATAATTATCTTTCTTGTGGAATAAAATTAATGAGAAATATTTTGACTGAAAATAGTCTGTAGGTACTCTAAAGATAAATTAGTATTTGAATTATATTAGTAATGAATTATAATATAGATAGGTACTACATTTAGATCTAATAGAATGAAATCTAGACACATCAGATTTATAGTAGTGGGTATGTACCTAGTAGAAAAATACCAAAATTTAAACTTAGTTCATGATTATTTCACAATTATTTTCGGCACTACACAACAACTTATACAACGCAACGTACTGTCAACATATTGTGACATATTTTTTTTTCGTAAGCGAAGCATAGATTATAAATTCATGGCAAGAATTTAGAGTTTTCTGTTTTATTACTTATTATTAGCTGCCTCAAATTCTTTTAAATAAGAAATTTAAATTTAAACATCTTAAGCTAAAATTCTGTGCCAAAAACTCAACAATCGTGTCAAAAAACTGGAATCGATAAAACTTTCCTAACATTTTGTTGAGTATGGTAGTCACTAGTATTGTCATTGCTCACTTCAGAGCTCACTTCACTTCGCAAGTGACTAGGTGATGCTTACAGAATGCAAAATCAAGGTCATTTTGAACCTTAAGCGAAGTGAGAGTGAATAGCGAAGTGAGATGCGAGTTTTTGTTTGAATTTTACAGAATCGACGTGCTGAACAATAGAGCTATTCACGTCATTAATATTTTGTGACTGTCGGTTTATTTTAAGATGCGTCATCTGCAAATAACACTAACTTCGGTTGATTTTGAAATAATTGGGGTAAATCATTAATATAAACTAAAAAAAGGAATGGATCCAATATATCGAACCTTGAGGAACGCCCATTACCATTTGAGACTCTAATGAGTTTGGGCCGTTGATCTTTGCAAATAAAGAGATTCCTAATCCATAGTGCTCCAGTTCCAGCAGAAGTGTCTCATGGTCTACGCAATCAAACGCCTTCAAAAGGTCACAAAAGATTCCAATGGCATCTTGTGCTTCATCCCAGGCGTTAACCATTTTCTTTATTAGGGTGACCCCGGCCGGCGTCAGTGATACAACGCCCTTTGGAGAAACCATACGAATTTTTATTAAAGTGACATAACATTTGATTGAGCATCAACTTTTCAAACACCTTACTGAGAACTGGCATAATTGGGTTTCTTACTATCACCGGATTTGGACAAAGGAACTACTTTACTGTTTTTAAATATGAAAGCTAAATAAGGCGCAATGGTTTCGATGATAGATCTACATACTTTTATAGACATTCCCCATCGCTCTTCTGTTGTTTTAATTTTAAGATCTTTATAAGCTTTTATAACAGCCTGGGGGTTTGTATGCTGAAACCTAAAGCAGCGTAAAGCGCGGGTGAGGAATTTAAAGCATCTATAGTTTTATGTCAAAGTCAAATAATTTATTTCAATTTGGCACAAAGAAGGCACTTTTGAACGTCAACATTTACAGAAAATAATAATAATTGAATCTAGTAGCCCCTTCCAAAAGGTAGTTTTTGTATGGAGAAGAATGGGCAAGAAACTCCACCGTTATTCTTTTAAAATGTTTTCATAATATCTTGTATACACTAATTATATAATTATATGTGAAGACAATGCACTTAGAATAAGATTACTATACCACGATAGGTAAAAATAATGAAAAATGAAGGAATGACATAAATTAATTATGTGATAGATGCATGGTGCTCACATACTTACAAACATTGTAAAATTATACTATATTTCTAACATTATAATAATTAACACTAATAATAAGTCAGTGTGTGAGTTCAAGATATCACGAAAAATAAAATAAATGTTAAAAAAAAAAAATATTATACAATTAAATTAGCAACCAGTTCGATTTCGTCTAGATTCTGAATTGTCCTATGGAGCAGGACCAGCAAGTTTCCAAGCATTTTTATCTTGGATATAATCCTCTAATTTTTAATATGCTTGTTTACAAAGTGTACTTTTTATATGATTTTTAAATTTTCTTTCATATAATTCTAATATATCACAAGGTATTCTGTTACACAGTACCCCTTAAAAGATGTATTTACTTTAGATAGTCTGAAAAATGGTTGATCTATTTTATCTTTATTTTTAGTATTAAAATTATGTCTATCACTTATTTTTATTAAAAAGATGTAGATTTTTTCTCACATACATAATATTTTCATAAATGAATTGGCAAGGTACCGACCTCCCCAATGGTGCCGTCCTCCCCAATGGCGTCAAGAGTCGTTTGCTACGCTGACGATACGTTGGTCCTGGCGCAGGGGAGGTCGCACCAGGCGGCGGTCGAACTAGGGACACACGGGGTTGCAACAATCGTGGCCAGAATGGGACTCTAGGTGGCCTTGCACAAGTCCCAGGCCATGTGTTTTCATGGTCCTCGGAACACGCCACCGTCGGGTTCCCAAATAACGGTAGGAGGGGTTCACATCGGCGTCGAGTCGACGATGAAGTATCTGGGACTCATCCTCGACAGTCGGTGGAACTTCGTGGAGCATTTCCGACGTTTGGCTCCAAGACTGGACCGGGCCGGGGCTGCCTTGAAGCGGCTCCTGCCCAATCTAGGGGGTCAAAAACGCCTCCTGCCGGAGGCTATACGCGGGGATCGTGTGGTCCATGGCCCTGTACGGGGCACCGGTGTGGGCGCGTTCGTTGAGGCGGTGGCCTGCCCGCCGGTTGAACGCGTCCCAGAGGGTCATGGCCACCCGGCTGGTCCGGGGATACCGCACGGTCTCCGGTGAGGCGGCGAGCCTCCTTGCCGGATTGCCGCCATGGGATCTGGAGGCAAAAGTCCTCGCGCATATTTGGGAGTGGCGCGAGGAGGCGAAACGCCGGAGCTTGACTCCGATGCCGCGAGAAATCGCGGCACAGCGGACAGAGCTCCGACGGGATCTCATGGCGTCATGGAGAGTGTGATTGTCGCAACCCAGTGCTGGGCACGCCACTATTGCGGCGATAAGTCCCCTCTTTGAGGAGTGGCTGGAGAGGCGCCACGGCGTCCTCACCTTCCGCCTGACGCAGATCCTCACCGGACATGGCTGTTTCGGGAGGTACCTGTTTCGGATAAGGCGGGAGGAAACGCCCGGGTGTCATCACTGCGTGGATCGCCCGGAGGACACGGTGGAGCATACGGTGGAGGTATGCCCGGTTTGGGCAGAGCACCCCTGTGTCCTCGTGGAGGCTATCGGTGGCGGGGATCTCTCGCGTCCGGCCCTGGTCCAGGCCATGGTACGGAGCGAGAGGGCATGGGAAGCCGTCACCTCCTTCTGTGAAGCAGTAATGCTCGCGAAGGAGGTGGCGGAGCGCGTGAGGGAGAGGCAAATTTCGCGCCCTCACGCCCCTAGCCGCCGCAGGAAGAGACGCCCTGGGCGTCGGGAATCAATTGCTGATTCCCGGCCACCGTAGGCGCGGGCTTGCGGACGGTGAGCAATGGGTAGCTCGCCGTCCAGTAAGGACCAAGCCCGGGTCAACGGCGCGTTTTGTTCCACGCGCGCCTCAAAGAGATGTCAGCAAATGAAGGGGTCCGATGAGACCATTGCCTGCCGGGGTTGCGGGAAAGTCCGAAACGGATACCGTGGCCCCCTGGCATTGCACAGGCAACAGAAGGAACACGGGTAGGTTTTAGTCAGTAAGAGTCTGACACGCCCTCCCGCTCCACCCAGAGCGGGAGGAGTCATTTGATGATTTCCCGCCCAAAAAAAAAAAAAAAAAAGAGGTACCTTCATAATATTAATCTTTTTAAATAGTTCCCTGAGAGATTCGTGACGACGTAGATTATAAATGGCTCTGACAGCTCTTTTTTGTAAAACAAAGATGGATTCAATGTCAGCAGCCCGACCCCACAGTAAAATGCCATACGACATAATACTGTGGAAGTAGCTAAAATAGACCAAACGCGCGGTTTCTACATCTGTTAACTGTTTTATCTTTCTAACAGCACAGCATAAGCGGCCGAGCTTAGCCGCCCCGCGAGAGATGTTATATGGGATCCCCATTGTAATTTCTCGTCTAGCGTGATTCCAAGGAAAACAGTTTGATTAATAAATTCGAAGCAATAAATGCGACTATTACTTTTAACAACAGAAACTTAATTTTTTTAGTGACTTATGGCAGGGGGAAGTGATGAGAAGGGGTAGAGTTGACACTTCACCCATATTTTTACTAATGCCAGATTACCTACCTTCAGAGTAGGCAGTATCAAAAAAAAATATTTCATGAAAGAAGAAGCGGCCTTAACAAAGCCGCTTCTTCGTTCATGTTTTTTTTTTTTTTTTGATCAGTCTACAAATATATCATTTAATATATAACCATAAATCAAAGGTAAGGTATCCAAAATATTCCTTTCATAAATCCCGCAGCATTTCAGAGAGAAAATCAAGACATTATATTGTATTACTCATAATTATGATTATGTCTTATCTGTATCTATTTTTATGTGTGTACATAAATAATAAAATAAATAAATAAATATTTCGTGTTTTCAGCGATAGAAGGTAAGAGGACTACACAATAAACACTCGTACGTGCTTAAATGTGTAATTCAAGGGGTTTCGTGCTACGCTAGATTTTGGTGTTTTTTTATATTTTTGTTTCAAGTAAAATAATCAGGCTTCCTTTTAATATTTGCCAGTTTTCCCGACTTCAAAATACAACTTAGGTCCACCGTCCAAGACGCTACTCAAAAGTAACCAGTTACCAACAAGTTCAAACTCAACTCTCAATAAGTAGTCAGAATGTCGCATTGAGTTGGTTATTTGAGTTTGGAACACTTTTGAGTATCGTTGTGGACGATGGGGCTTACTGTCAATTTTTTAAATAATTTTTGATGACTGTTCTGTTTGAGTTTTTTCACAAAAAGACACAATTTGAAAAAAAAAAATGGCTGCCTTTATAAGATGAGGGCCTTGCGTGATGCGATGTACAGATAGGTAATCAAATAATCAAAATCATCCAAGCACAGCTGGATCATTTTGATTACCTATTTGAAAACAGAACCCTAAAAAAGTGCCTCAAAAACGAATATTTAAGTCTCAAACTAAGTAGAAATAAATATTAATGTAGCCCAAGTTGAAAGACAGCGCGTCGACAGATCGGCACCTATCTGACGGGTGAAGCAGACGTAAGTGGCAAAGTTTCACTCGAGGTCCTATGACAGAGATTCTCAATCTTGTCATACCGCCCCAGGGAGAGCAATCTGAATTTAATTTGAAAGTTTCTATATAAATAATTTTGTGTAGCGAATTGTTAAGTTTCTGCTTTTATTTTCTTGTAATCCGAAGTAGTTGGGGAGAGTGTCATTTTAAAACCGAGAGGGGAGAAAGTTACTGTAGATAATCGCGTAAGGTCCCATAGGTAGGTTACCGATGTCTCTAAAAGGACTTAGATCATTCTGATGAAATTAATTATTTTATTTAAACATAACAATCACAATCTGCATAACCTTTTCCCAAATATTATGGGGTCGGGTTCCCATTACAATGACATGTACATCTAAAAATAATGCAGTGTTATTAAGAGATGATAACCTAATATTTCTATATTGTTTTACAGTTTCAACAATTGATATCAAAGCATACTCGAAATCAACCGCAAGATCCCACAATAGACCCGCTGTCCCCCAACACACCTTCAACAGCCCCAAAAAATAAGGAATCCTTTTCAAAATCACACTTACAATCGTAGCTACATTAAATTAGAAATTCTCTTGACATGCGACTATGCGCATCCTATGACAGCGGCCTTCAACATTTCCATCCTTCCCTGGGGAGTCTTCAGAATCCATTAGGCGACATACAAGGGACGTTTCCGATGGAAGCCGACGAATCATGAATCATTTCGTATCTAAAACGAATCTACGAATTACGTCTTGTATTAATAAGGCTTGTTTACATATTGGTGTTTGTGGTTTTGGTACTATTTTCAATTTGTTTGGGAAAAATGGAGTGGTACTAATTGGAATTTTAAATTTTTATAAGTATATTGCGAAAAGGAAGGGTTTAGTGATAAGTAGTATAGGTATCATCGTAATTAAATGGTCATTATCGACACTCGATTATTAGATTATTTTACCGTCTTATTTACTACATCTAATAGGTTGGCAAATACGCTGCCAGCTTACCTGATTACAAGTGGTAACAGCCATCTATGTAGGTATAGACCACTGCATTATCCAAAGGGGTTTGCCTGAATCATCTTAAGAGATTAAGTTGTTTATCCTTTATACAATGTGTTCTCAATTTTAGCATAAACATGATTAATTTACTTAGAAGGGTTTACAAGTATACCAGTAATGTGCAGCCCGCATTGCAATAAATAGTTTTTCATCATATAAAATTGGGACATCCAGCCAATTCTTATACCAAATAAAGGACCCTGACAGCCATAAAATATCCCATTTTTTTCTCTCATCTTTGGCAACCACGGTCCACATCAATGAACGACACATTTATCTTCCGATTGGCGCGGGAGTCTCATAAGTCACTGACAGACAAATAATTTCGTTGAGACCTGCTCTGGATTGACTAGATACGTGGTTGATATGTGGTTTTGCTATTTTATTGGCTTACCATTTTTGTTGATGGCTTGTGTATTTTTATTATGGCTCGAAAAGAAAAATAAAGTTTTTCTTATCCTTAGATGTTTATTGTCATTATCTATACGGATCCAAGAATTAACTTCTTACGTGAAAAAGATAAGGTTTACTATCAAGTTGAATTTAATTCCAACCACGTTCTGGATTCATCTGCATCATCTGCCTAGCATTTTCTCAACTGTCTTGATGTCGGCTTCCAGTCTAACCGGGTGCATCTGAATACCAGTATTTTACATTGAACGATTACCTATATTAATATTTATAGCAGCATCATCTTTCGTCCTTGAGAAACTTATTTATTGCGATAATGTTTTCATAGCAACATAATTTTATATTAGTGTACAAGGCTTATACACAAACAATAAACAACCCAAATATATGTACACAAGCAAGCAAAGTTGCTTGCAATCGAGATGTACAAGTCAGAGCAATAAAATGGACCACATAATAATATTATACTGTAACCGAAGCGATCACAACTTTCACGAATCAGTTTGGGTGTCATAAAACATCGAAACAAGATATTAATATACTATCGAAGGATGATGTTGGATATAAAGATTGTCTTCTTTACTCATTTCTTAATGCCATTAAAACAACGTTCAATTTCACGTTAAGTTATTTAGTTATTCAGACTTGGTACGGTAGAGACTAATATAAATACATATAAGATTTAAATCGTCTTATGCAAGGTAGTAGTTTAAACAAAACAAAGCAAATTTAATAAAACATATGAAAAAAAACCAAATCTTTAGATTATATTTAGTGATCGGATAATCGGATGCATATTTACCTAAAGTACATTTTTGGTTAAGAAATTATGGAAGCGGCTTCTTAAACCAATTTTTTTAAATATAAATCCCGGGATTCCAGAAAAATCGGGAATATAAAACTATTCTGTAATATGGTGAAGAAACATCGTCTTTAGCATGAGCATTAATTAAAAAAAAAAAACATACATTTCGTAATTATTAATGTATATTTACTTGAAGTAAATTTTAAGCTCCCCATCAATTTATGACTATGTTGAGTGTAAGAGGAATAGTAGGTAAGTAGTACGTATTAAATAAAAAAAAATGAATACAATTATACTTTATTGCACATAGGTACACGATACAAAACATATTAAGTACTATAAATATTCTACAATGAAGTGCCCAAAGTTGAGTAAGAGATATCTTCCAACCAGCCTGCTGACTGACTGGCTTTAGTCACTGAAATCTGACGTTAACATTTCTGTCTGTGTTGAACATGATGGTGTACATCTAAAGTTTTGCAAGCTAACTATTTTAAAATCAAAACGTATCAAAGCGAGTTTACATAACTCGCTTTGATACGTTTTCCTTTTCACTTAATGGTTTTACTAAAAAATTTACCACATATCGGCCCAGAAAGTCAGTAGTTTCGTCTAGTGATATCCACAGCTTATTGTTTTGTACATCACTATGAATACTTTTTAAGTTTTCATAAACTTGACTCAAGTATTTTCGTCTCAACAAACTTTCACTTGGAATAGCTCTATCTTGATTGTTACACTTGCAAATGTATTTTTAAATACGAAAACTGGGGTTTTCAGCTTTTGACAATGGTATGTCAAAAATCATTAATCGCTGCCCGGCAAAAATAGTGTCATAACATAAAAATGACTAATTCGAGTTATCGAGACTTTTAAGATTTTTTACTATTTACTAGATTGATAATGTTAAAATTATAGAAGTTACATTACTGAAAATTTTTTTAGAAATACTATGTTTCTATACACTTAACATAGCTTATAATTTTCAGAAGAATTATATTTTTTTTTTAAGTAACTTTCAAGAAATATTTAATGACGGATATGTTATGACTCTTTTTTTGTGGAAAGTGAACATACTTTGGGAAATGATACTCTTTTTATAGTATGAGAAAAAGCTTTATTTAAAAAAATGTTTAAATTTACTATTACTAAGTAACAAAATAATAAACTTCTTATCAAAATAATATTTTGGTTAAACTCACATGCAGTAAATTGCAGGTAACAATACTTAGTAATAATCAGCTAAAAGGAACTAAAATAGGAACTTCTTTATTGAAAATTTAAATATTCTAATTTAAGTCATAGACATTCCGCAGTTTTACGAATCTTTTTATACCTACCGACATCAATTAAAACAAGTAACAACCTAAACATTACTTAAGGGAATTATAAAAAGATTCGTAAAACTGCGGAATGTGATTGTTTCTTAATAATTCCTGCAGATCTTTTATTTTATTCTCTTTGAGCTTAGGCTTAGACCTGTAGGCCAATTTCAGAGTTATTTGGTTCAAATTTTTTTTTCGTGTTAAAACTGTTTCGGAGAATTGATCATCCTTATAAGAAGTTTTGTAAAATAACTTGGTAGGATCATCTTGCATTAATTTAAAAACTTTTATTTCGGAAATTTTAAATGATTTTGTCATTCCTATGTCCTCAGATAGACGCTTCAGAGAGTAAAAATCACGACATGCCATTTCTGTTACGGCGTAGGGTCTGCCCTTTTTCTTAGCGCATTTTATCGCTTCCACGTACTGACTGGGTACATAAATTGGACCCGACTTCAGTCTTTTCTGAATTTGCTTTTCAATTGTAGAATGCACGGAGTCCGCTTCATTTTGTGTGTGGCCTGTTATTAGGTACTTGTGCGTTATACATCTTATTTTAGGGAATTTCAATAGTGCGAACAAGTAAACAGAAACAATAAACCGATTCTTATTCTGACCGCAGCAGTTGTCGGAGTAGAATATCAGATCTAGTCCAGGTCCATCGTAATTTAGCAGTGTATTTTCGATAAACTTGTTTACGCAAGATCCTATTTCATCAGCCCCGCGGTTTGCTTCTCCCTCATGCCAAAAGAAACAATCTGTATTATCATTACCTATGTGTGAAATAGTAAAGTTCAAAGTATTAAGCTTGGATTTGTAGTAAAAAATGGACGTATTTCCTCGTGGAAGTTGTAGCACAGCCTGTAAGTCGTAAATTGCAACAATATTATCTGGTCCAATGTTTGTTTTATCTGCGTCTTTCTCTTTTCTGGACAGTTCCTTCTCTTCAATGTGTTTTAAATATTCAACTTCTAAGTTTTCCTTCGCGCTTCCTTGAGCATTTTCATATCGTACGCATAATTCGCACCTATCTTTTTTTGGCTTAAAAAAACTGATATTGAATTCTCCGTTAAATATCCTTGAATATAAAGTTTCGTTTGCATATGGCACGTCATTCGATTCGCAAAGGGATTTATAATCTCTGTAAAGATCACTAAGTGATTTTCCTCCATCAATATATTCCCTTGATGAATCTTTTCGTATGTAATGGGATTCCATACGTGGTATTGATTCGATATGACCTCTTATACTCTGTCGAATAGACTCTGCAACTTTTTTATGGTTACTGTGCTTACCTCTCATATCTTGTTTCAAGAAACCATCTTCAGACTTGGCAATCACAGTTCTAATAACACGATCATTAATATCTAATGTTGCTCTGAAAAAGGTTTTGCATACTCGAATAGTTTGTCCATCAACTTCAAAATAAAAACTGTGGTTAACTTTTCTGGGCTGAGCTTTACCGGAAAATCTGAATGCAGGGATGATCGGTTTAATATGCTTATGAATAAAATTGCGCTGTAGCGACAAGTCTCCTAATTGCCAGTAACAATCAAATATTTTAGTTCTCATGGCATCCGTTATTTTTTTAGTACACTCTAATTTGCATTTTTCACCACACGGAGGTTTCAAATACCTTGCAGGAATATTTTTTCTTGACTTAGAACGAGAAGTGTAAGGCTTTCCGGTATTTCTCATTGTTTTTGCCTTATTTGACAACCATTCGTCAACGCAGGATTTACGTTTTTTAGTAGATTTACGCACGGGACTCTTAGCAACTTCATTTTCTACGTTTTCTTGTTCACATGGCAAAGAGGCAAATACCTCATTGGAATTGGATAAACTTGACTGAGAACTAGATCTGCTACTGCTGTTGCTGCTACTGCTACCATCGGAAGTCGATGAAGATGAATTGGAGGATAAAGACATCCTACGCTGCAGAATACCTTTAGACGTAGATGGAGTCTGATCATGGTTTTCTATCATGCATCCGGATTGCCCAGGAGTTTCAATATTTGCAAAAGGTTGTGTTTGTTGCTCCTGTTGCAAAGCCGAGATATGGGAATCTCGTCTAACACGCTTTTTTGCTGTTAGACGACTAAAGCTACTATCAGAATCTGAGCTTGAACTTTTATTATTATAATTGATTTCGAAATTTGGGTCTTTGACGCTATCATCGCTATCTTCAAAATAAACATTTTCTTTATATTCTGATTCCTGATATACATCTAAAAAAAAAAACAACAAAAATTAAATCTCAAACCTAAAAACAAAATCGTTAGCTAAGTATCAATCTGCGTACCTTTACAGGAAATTTGTGTATCATCCACAATGCTTCGACCTTCACATTGGGTATCGACGCAGGTTTGTTCTAATGTTGCATTTTGTTTAAAATATTCATGAGTTTCTGAAGTAGGCTTACTGTTTGTACCTAGAAATGAAAAAGACTATGACAGAAAGAAGAGGTACATACCAAAGTAATAGTACCTACACACAATATTAATTATTACGTTGCACGACTTGCACATACCTATACATACGAATATTGCTGGTAAAATACTGACCTTGCTCCGGATCATCCTTTCCTATAGATATAGTTTGAATATTACTCAGATCAGAAATGTTTTCTTGGTCTTCCCTACGCGCCATTTTTACCAACAATGTGGCACGACTGGTCTTCATGTTTTCCTTGAAAAAAAATCGAAATAAGTAGTATAGTCAGGAAAGATAAAAAAACGTAAAGAACTATTCGCCTCAAATCATAATGTTTTTTCATGAAAACAGACAGATACCAAAATATGTCACTTGCATAAAACCACTAGTTAACATTTTTTGCAGAAAAAACGACTTAATACAACATAAAACTCTAGTTATTGTTACGTTTTGCAACAACAATGTCATAAAATGTGTTATGACAATATTACCTTACCTTAAACTAAAACATACACCTCAAACTGTCTACTAAAGAGTACCTACACAGGATAAGACTATTTTCTTTAAGATATCAAGCATTCCACAATATTTTTTTGTCTAGAAAACTGTCATAACACAATTTGATGCACTTTTCATGTTAGTAGTTCTATCATAAACTTATAAAACTTACCGATAGAAAGTCACAACACACGTTAATACACTTTTTTGGCAACACAATACACAACCACTCTGTATCAATACAAATGTGACACTGTTCATGCCGGTCAACTGTGCAATACGTCTTAGTGAAAAAGAGAACTTAGCGCCATCTCTCGGTAACTAAGTACAACATAATAATGACGATTTTACTGCAGGTAAATGACATATTTGCTATTTAAATGGTACAAAGATGTCAAAACGTAATTTTTCTGTATTATGACGTTTTTTTTGCCGGGCAGCGTTTGGTGCTCTTGCTTGAATGCCGCGATGTTTTTGTGATTTCAGATATTCAAATTTGTGGGTTCAAAATGGTTTTCTTCGCGTTTAAATGTGTTTCACATTTCGTGCAAACTATAATTCCACTTGCTGGGTCGTAAAACATCTCAGGGTAATTTCTTATCCATGACCGGGCTCTGTCTTTTCTTTGAGTTGAATGCCCATGTCTGTGAAGTGAAAAAGATCATTCGTTGGTTCATTTTTATTTAAAAGAAGCCATAAATTTCATTCCATTTGTATAGTTAATCAATTTCCGCGGCAGTAGATGGCCTAGTAGGGGCATAGATGAGAAGCTTTAATAAATACTTGCGTCGTTGCGTCTCAATTAAACAGGTAAAATTGGCACCATAGCTGAATGTAGAGGTAGCTTATATTCGCCTAAATAACTATTTACAAAATATTGCACTTATATTCGACCCACGAGATAAACTCATTAGGAAGCAAAATACTCGCAGCTCAATGGTCAATGCGGGCTACTAGAGGTAAAGCCCGATTTACACTTTAATAAGTGCAGTAGCGAGACGGTTAATTAATAAGTAGTAAGTAACGTCTAAACGTAGGCAAGTGAGTTCATTTTTACACTAAAAAAATAACACGTGTCTGGCAGGCGCAGTCGAAAATTTATGGACTGTACTAAAATCGCCTATCTACATACCGGCTTGTTAAGTTAACGGGGTATGGGAGATGCGAGAGACTTGCCTCTTTGCTCTAGACTCGCGATAGATAGGATCACGATCTATTCGACTTAACTTAATCAACTTACTACTTAACTCGCTTTCGCCGTTCAAATGTCAAAAGCGAATGCCAATGACGCAAGTTAACTCGATACATACTGAAGTATAAATGGGGCTTTATAGTGACACAATAAGCGAATGAAAGTCACGGTACAATGACATTTTAATTATTTTGCAATAATAAATAATCCTTACCTTGTAAGTAAAAGAGATACGAGGTCCAAGTCGTAGGGCAGAGTATATCAGGGTCCAAAATTCGCAGCACAGTCGTTGTTCCAAGTAAAACCAAAATCCGTATCACAATGCACACCAAAAACCGTTGTAGAATAGCCAAGTCGTACGAAAATGGAAAGAAACAAAACAAGACATCCGAACACATGCCAGGCACAGAGACGAATGTCATAAAATGAGCAATAGGAACTTCCATCGGGTACCTGCACACAACCAGGAATATAATTTGCCGTCTCACTCACACTCATTATGAAATACCATACCCTTCTCTATTATACAAGCCGTGCTACGGAGATCTGACAACGTTGCGCGTGAGCCGTCTATTTTTATTGACAGCGCCAATGAAAATACGACCAATGATATTCTTAAATTCTTTTTTAAAGAATTTCAATTTCGTATTCAATGATATTCTAAAAAAGAATATCATTGAAAAATATGTTTGATTTACAAACTATTTTGGTATTACGTTTGTATGAACAACGCATCCTCCGCAGGCCTCTTATACGATACTGTCAGTCAGACTCAGTTGAGCGCGATAGTTTGTTGATGATGTTGTGGTACGTTAATAATAATTATTATGAGATTTAATGGTTTTTCTTTGTAATTCTAATTTATTATTCGTTTGAGATAAATGTTTTGAAAATTTAAGAAAAAATAAGAGGAAGTTATTATTTCTAGTTTTTTATAAAATATAAAAGTTAAAATAAGTAAATATACCTACACCCGATTTGATTCTACATATAATAAAAACAGTAAATTGGTTCAATCCGAAATCTCGGGATTTTTTCGACACAAAAGTGCATTCCATAATATTATCCAACACCTTAAACTATGTAAATATTCCTACACCCGATTTGATGCTTTAAAAAACCTAAATTTGTCGATTCCGAATTCCCAGGATTTTTTCGATACAAAAGCGCATTCCATAATAACCAACACCTACACTTTTGGTTAAATGCATCCGATTATCCGATCACTAGTTGTATGCTATGCCTTGTTTTATTATACAGAGTGGCATGGCAGGCATCGACGAGCGACCTGTTAACATGGATTCAGTACATGATTCTGGACCGCGTTAAATTTTTTCGTCGTATTATAGCATATTCGTCGTATTTCGGATATTTCATTTTTTATTTTTTATTTTCGTATATTTAAAAAAAATTGCCTGTTCCATACATTTTGACATTTTGACAAATTTTATAGGAAACAGCAGATTTTTTTTGAATAGTCAGATTCATGTAAGTACTGAATCAAAGGTAAAACTTGTCTACTCTGAAATGACGCGCCCCACTACCGCATTTCTATGGTTAATGCGGTAGTGGGGCGCGTCATAGTAGATTGGACAATCGGGTTGTTCGTCAATATACCTGCCATCCTTTAAGCAATAACATCATTTTTATGCATAGTAAAACTGCTAAATGAATCATATTCGTGTTCAATTAACGTGAACATTACATGAAAACAAAGTGAAAATAAACGTATCTTTCTCTTGAGACGTTGGATACGTTTTATAACACGTTTATGACTTCAAGAGCAACTTAAATGAAAATTATGAGACCAGAAAACCAAATATTGACCATTTTCATCGTAATAAAACTATTTAACACTAGCAGCTTTTCTAAGTAAAAGAACCACAAGCTGAGAAAATGAAAGACAAAGAATAAAACTGCACTACGGGGGATTGCAACCGCCAACCGTTGAATACATCCAACTTCTTAAGTATACAGAAGTTGGTGTAACCACTTGACTGTGAAGCTCCTTATAATGAATTAGACTTAGGAGGACAAGCCGAGGCGAAACTGAATTAGTTTGGAAATTAATCCATTATTGTTTTCGTGTTGCCCGGCCAGGGTCACTGGTCGAGAAATTAATCTTGAACAAATAAAGTTATGGATACGGATAAATTGTGATTTTGAGGGTAGTGTAATTATTAAATTGATCATCAAATTCGATTCGTTGAATGAAAATGCAATAACATTGGTAGACAGCGTAAAGTTCTTAGGTATTCACATTGACGAAAGCCTAAACTGGAAAAAAGAATTGACAGCTATAGAAAGTTCAATTAGCTCAGCTTGCTATGCCCTAAGAAGTCTTCGAGATGTGATCGCTATTGAACAATTAAAAGTGGTATATTACTCGCTAGTAGAGTCAAAGCTTAGGTACAGTATCACTCTATGGGGAGGTGGTTACGCGTACAATATAAATACAGCTTTCATTATACAAAGAATGGCCATAAGAACTATGGTAATGATTCCACAGTGGGTATCGTGTAAGCCGTACTTTATAGAACTTCAGTTACTAACGGTCCCTTGTTTGTATATTTTAGTTCTTCTCACTGAGCTTACGAAAAAGGTGCAAAATTTTGAAACACCAGAGGAAAGAAGTAAGCGGGAAGCTACTAGGCGTAGGGACCTACAAAACAAAACGCAACCTCATTTAAAAGTAGTGAGTCATGCTGCAGGTTATCAATCAATTAAACTGTTTAATAAACTACCTGTACACCTCAAGTCAATATACAACATAAATCATTTTAAGCAGCAGTTAAAAGCGTATTTGATAGAAAAGTGCTATTACACCCTTGATGAGTTTCTCTGTGACACATAGATACAAATAGACTTTATTTAATTATTTTTTCAATTTTTTTTATTTAACATTGGTATTTTTGACATTGTGTAGTTGATTAGGATGTAATTTTTCTGACTTTCCTTTTTCCATTTTTGTTTCCATTTCACATACACCATTTTATACTATTTACTATTTTTATTACTTTTGACATTTGTAATGGTGGATTTTAAATGTATTTGTTTTTATATTTTTTTAATTTTGACTTTTAACATATTTATTATAATTACAAATGTTTTACTTTTAAAATTAAATATTTTGTTATGTTATTAATAGGTAATGGCAAAATAATGGTAATTCTTGTAATTTTTTATTTTATAATTGTGTAAAATTTTCGATACAATGTAAACATTGTCACAGAAAAAAAAAAATAAAAAAAAAATACGAGACCAGTTTCATTTAACTATTTCTCAATGAGCAATCTCAATTAAAGCAATTTGCGAAGTGTTAAAGAGGGTTATAGAACGTCGATGTGACAACAAATATGTACAACAGAGTTTGTTCTGTGCTTACTGAACAGAGTTGGTACTAACACTATTTTGACAAACTAGTTTGACCTAGGCTAAGCCGGTTTATACGAAAATCAGGTTTGGAGGGTGACAGATAAGGGTCCATAATAAATGAGACGGATTGTGAAACGCATTGGATAATTAAAGGTAATTGAAAGATGTGGAACAATAGTATTTGGTGTTAGGCCAGCATCCTAATTACATAAGTAATACACTTTCAATCACAATCCGAGGGTTTTTTAGGCAATGGCCAATTTTTTGTTTCATAGATTTGAAAAACTTGTCTCCTAAACAAGCAACACAATGAATGTTGTTGAAGCATCAAAATGAAAGGCATTGCTATTGTAAGTGTATTACGCAGTTACCCCACTGGTTTCATTTTCCCTGCTTTAAAGGGTTTTTTTAGAGCGTTATCAAATCGACCCATTAGTGCGCCACCAATTTTGCACAGAAGGCGCCACTAGAAATGCACACATTTGGGAGTGGCGCGAGGAAGCGAAACGTCGGGGCTCACCTCCGATGCCGCGAAAAATCGCGGCACAGCGGACAGAGCTCCGGTGGGAGCTCATGGCGTCATCGAGAGTGCGATTGTCGCAACCCAGTGCTGGGCACGCCACTAATGCGGCGATAGCTCTCTCTTTGAGGAGTGGCTAGAGAGGCGCCACGGCGTCCTCACCTTCCGCCTGACGCTGGTCCTCACCGGACACGGCTGTTTCGGGAGGTTCCTGTTTCGGATAAGGCGGAAGGAAACGCCCAGGTGTCACTGCGTGGATCGCCCAGAGAACACGGTGGAGGTCTGCCCGGCTTGCGCAGAGCACCGCCGTGTCCTCGTGGAGGCGATCGGTGGCGGGGATCTCTCGGTCCGACCGTAGGCGCACCGTAAGCGCGGGCTTGCGGACGGTGAGCAATGGGTAGCTCGCCGTCCGACAAGGACCAGGCCCGGGTCGACGGCGTGTTGTGTTCCACGCGCGCCTCAAAGAGATGTCAGAAATTGAAGGGGTCCGATGGGACCGTTGCCTGCCGGGGTTGCGGGAAAGTCCGAAAGGGATACCGTGGCCCCTGGAAATGCACAGGTAACTGAAAGAATACGGGTGGGTTTTAGTCAGTAAGAGTCTGACACGCCCTTCAATTCATCAAATGACTTCTCCCGCTTTGGGCAAAGCGGGAGAAGTCATTTGATGAATTCACAAAAAAAAAAAAAGTAATAAAACATTGAAACCTATGGAAATAAAATTTTAAGCGTACGGCTTAAAATTTGTATGCTGAACGATATAAAAATCATGGCGATATAACAATATACTGGGACGTAAATCTTGATATGCGATTTTATTGTTTAGTAACTATGACATTAAAATATTAAACTGGACTCAGAGGATATTAGCGAAGTTTTATATAAGCAGCTATAGGTACTAGATGGTCTAACCTAGTGGGCGATCTAATCCTCCGCGAATGTTTGGCATACAGGGTCAAATCAAATTGGTGGCGAAACTTCACAGACGCGATGGTAATCGATATCTCTAAATCTATACATCGTCGGGTCTGGCTGGATGGCATCTTCCCCGCCTTACTGCAGTGGGCGGTAGATTGTCTGACACCATGGCTGGTGGAGATTTACCGAACCTGTATAGCACTCAGACACATACCTCTTGCATGGCGCGAGGTGAAAGTCATATTCATACCCAAACCTGGCAAGACTGATTATACACAACCCAAAGCTTACAGACCCATAAGCCTCACATCCTTCCTACTAAAAACCCTAGAGAGACTCTGTGACAGGCACATCCGAGACGGACCTCTCCGGGTAAAACCACTTCATAAACAACAACATGCGTACTCCCCAGGCAAGTCAACAGAATCAGCGCTGCACAGCGTGGTCTCTAAGATCGAATGTGCAGTGGACCACAAAGGCTCAGCACTGGCTGCCTTCATCGACATCGAGGGTGCCTTTGACAAAACAACGTTCAACAGCATAAATATGGCCCTCGACAGACACAATGTAGACCCGACCCTGAGTGGCTGGATCACCAATATGCTCAAACTAAGGGCTGTACAAGTCACAGTAAATGACACCACGAGAGCCATTGTTGCGAAAGGCTGCCCGCAAGGGGGCGTCCTCTCGCCGCTTCTGTGGAACTTAGTGGTAGACAGCCTCATCAAAACAATGGCAAAGGTTATTTCACCGTAGGCTACGCCGATGACATAACCATAATAATCAACGGGACCCACGAAAATACCCTATGCAACCCTATGCGTCAAGCCCTGAAAATAGTAGAGGAATGGTGCAACAAGCACCAACTCTCAGTGAACCCAACGAAAACCGAACTGATTCTCTTCACAACAAAGAAGAAACTGATGACACTACAATTACCACGATTCTTTGGAACAACCCTAAGCCTCTCAACTGAAACCAAATACCTGGGCATCTATTTGGACAAACAACTGAACTGGGCAAAACACACGAACTACACTATCACAAAAGCCAGCATATCCCTGTGGCAATGCAAGCGACTGCTTGGCAGGAATTGGGGAATTAGCCCCAAAGTCACCTACTGGCTATACACTACAGTCATACGACCAACAATCACATACGGCTCACTGGTCTGGTGGCCCAGAACAGACCTGAGCACAGCCCAGAGAGATCTCGAGAAACTGCAGCGGTTTGCGTGTGTCGCAATCACTAGCTGTATGAGAACTACACCGACCGCTGCCCTACAGGCACTGCTGGGGCTGCCGCCTCTACACCTAATCGTGCGGGAGGAAGCGGCCCTGGCCGCCTTTAGGCTCCATTTATCGGGAACCCTAAGTAATGACTCCAGAATTAAGCACACACGCATAAAGGAGGATGTGATCAAACGACAGCCAATGATGGCATCACCCTGCGACAAAGCCCCGAAAACAACCCATTTTCAAAGGCACTACAAAATAATACTCACAGAAGAACACTCAGGTGACTACCTAGGCCCCAATGAAATGCGGGTATACACCGACGGCTCGAAGACCGACTCCGGTACCGGAGTTGGAGTCTTCTCACACGGGCGTCACCCTGATCAGAATAAACACCCTCGGGTCACCCAGATCATACACAGATGTTCTAAGCAAACCAGGAGACCTAATCAACTTCTGGAGGGAGGTGGGCTGGTTGGAATAACCCCCCAAACGGCCGCTATGGCCCACGCACAATGGTCCACCTGACGGACTGAGTGCGGATACCAAACCCCATAACATAGAAAATAGAACATAGACATCGTCGGGTTAATTCAAAAACCAACAGCCGCCGAAATTATGATTTTGTGGTAGGGTGTTTTGAAAGTTTGTATCAATAAATTTCATGTACTATCTTAGATAATGTTATTATAAGAAACAACATCTGACAATTAAATCACGTATGCGTTGATTTAATTATACCAGTTCATAGAAAAGTAACAGGGTTTCACAGAATATTGCATTTTGTGCCCTAAACCCCCTTATTTAGTTGCTTTTAGCTCCCTACAAAATAAAGGCTTTATTTTCGAAATTAAGCGCTGCTGTTGAGTCTCAGAAAGTTAGTTAGTTAGTTATGGTCATTAATTCAAATAAAATTTATACATGCATACATCGAACAATAGTGTGTTGTTCTTAATAACCTTGTTAGTTTTGAGAAAAATGCAAAAAACAAAAAAAAGTTGCTTCTACTTCCCAATATTTGTTGAAATTTGACAAAGCGAAAAAGCATCGTGGAAACTATCTAAGCGTTAAAGATGGATTAATAAATTGTAAATAGTTTGATTAAAAACACACCTAAGTTGAAAAAAATAATATTAAAAAAAACGAACGGAAAGGCATGGAAAACTTATAAAGATTCATTGCAAGATTTCAGCAAGTCGGATTTTTAGCAGAGAGCTTTTTAGAAGAGCGCCTTCCAACCAAATTAATTCAGCTGTACCATGACAGCTGATTTAATTTGGTTGGAAGGCTTGCCTTAGTAGGATCCTCGATGGCATTAGTATAGGTAGTTGTTATGTGTTGCAGGTTAGTATTGGTAGTTGCAGCTGGTGAACTCGCTACTGCCTTTTTTTGTCTGGTTCTGTAGCGTAGCGATGAGCGGGAATGTTAGAACTAGCAGTAGGAGTAGCTTCCACGTTTGTTTCCTGAATTTCAAGATCAAGAACCAAGAACTCCTCAGACATGTCAAAGTTACAAACTTTTCATTTGACCCTTTTTGTATTTCATTCTCTTTATCTTGTGTTTTTATTTTTGTTTTTCATTGTGATGCCTGCCAAAGATTTTAAATCCTAGAAATCATTATATTTTAGCTCTTTCGTTTTATAAGGCTTTCGCATTGTTTTGCTTTTTTTTTACCGTGAGGTCCGAGTCTGGAAAACGTTAAGCCATTCAGACATGGAGTAGATTTTCGAGTGTTTTTGAGCTGACTCTATGCTACTGTCATTGAATCGACCTCCATATACGAGTGGCCAGATTCCAAAAATTTGTGCTCAATTATATTTAAATTGTCAATTTTTGAACTGCCCATAGTAAGAGTGAAGCCACATATTTATTTTAATTTTGGCCACCGCATGTGTCAGGAAAAAAGCTACCTTGTTGATGACTTTCGGTACATACTGACATAAATAAATATGAAGTATAGATCCAATTTCCGCGCTGCCTTTTTTACCATTTGCTTCTGACCACGCAAAGCAGTAAGCTTCATTAGGCGGTGCATTTTCATAAATGGTCTAGTTGTATACCGTCCATCCGACTGTAACTTGCGGCAATAATATAAAAGGGTAACTTGGTCTGTTAGAATTTTTAATATGGCTTGCAGGTCAAATGTTGCCAAAATAAATTTCTTGTCGTTGCACGCTCTTTCTTTGTCTTTTTTCTTTTCTTCATTTCATGCTTCTTTTCGAGCAATGTGCTCTTTGTATCCATTTTCTAAGCTTTCTATGCTTTCCAGTACCAAACGTTGATATTTTGTTCATAAATGGCATTAATAATTTTTAAGAATCAAAGGTTGAATTCTGCGAAACTAGAGTACTTTCCTTCTCCTGACACTGCTCTAAATAAAGTGCATACATTTTTTTGATGGAAAGTTTACAGTCCAAATATTTACGCTATACGTTTTTTGGATATAGTGGCTTGCCATTGTTGGGAACAATTCGATGTGCTGTCGAACTTCCAGTAAAATTTCTGGGGGTGTTTTATTTACCCCAATTAATATTTTCCCCAATTTTTTATACTTACTCTGAGTTTGAAAGTCTGGAAGAGGAGGATCAGTATCACAAGAATTCATTTTAGTGCACGAACACCACAAACACCTTACTGTCACTTGGAACTGAATTTTTAGCAGCCACAAAATGAATCGAGATGTCGCCAACAACGACTTTGACCAATGCGCGGTCGGAAACTGTAGAATTTAAACCAACTACCCGCGGTTAATCGGTTTTACTTCTCGATATTTTGTATTTATGTATTTTGTTGGGATCAAGATCAAAATAAAAGAAGTAAAACCTGCTAAACCTTTTTATTAACCACGACTTCTTGATTTTGTGGCAAGTATTAATAAATAATCAACGGTAATAGCTATTATCTTTTAATAACTGATTATGATTGAATATTAACGCTATTTCCTGTTGTTTCTAAGTACCAAAACCATATAATTGTATGTGATAATTTTTCCTTCCCAAAATTCTGTATATTTTGCAGGTCTTTTTTATTTAGAAAACTGATTAAATTTAAGTATCTTGTTTGACTTTGATACAAAACATAATTTTGTTGATTAACAAGGAATATTTGTTTTTCACATAAAAGGTACGGTTAGATAGTTGGTTTCACCATTCAGTATCTCCGAAACAAAGCATCGCACAGCTTAGTATGTTTTACCAGTAGAAAGGGAATACAATTTTGAATCGGTGGGTATATTTAACTCAATATCCCAAAATCACCGAGTAAGTTGGTTTTTTAATTAACCCGGCGATATATTATAAAACAAAGTCGCTTTTTGCGTTTGTCTGTATGTCCGCGTTGTTTTTCTAAACCACGCAACAGATTTTGATGAGGTTGTCACCATTTCTTAGAGAAATTATTCTGGAAGATTTACTTAGGTGATAAACGAGTATGTGTGTAAAGAAAAGTTAATCATTGATTTAGAGCTACCTAATTGCTTAGTGATTAGGGAGATTTTTATAAATAAGGCTAGTAAGTGTTTCCGTTACATTCTACCTTACGCCATGCAAAGTCGTAAAAACTAACGATACAATTTTCATCGAAATTAACAATATTATAATAATATAAATTCTCCTCTGTCATTTTTTTTATTGTTATCCATATTTTAATCATTTAAAACGTCTTTTATACAATAATAATGTTTTTCTAATAACAATGCAGTCAGCATAGATTTAAATATTCGTATAGGGTGTTTTTTTTAAATTGTACGGAATTTTATTGTATATTATAGGCCCAACAGACAATATTGTTCCTAATTGTTGCTACTGCTGTTTTGTAATTGCATGTGTAATAAATTGTTATATTGTATTTTTTTATTGCTCTCATAGGTCTTGAACGTGTCCTAATATCGGCTAGTGACGGAAATAAATTTAAATTCATTTTAACAAAAATTGCTACTTCTAAAATATACAATGATGGGAAGGTGAGTATTTTCAGTGACTTTTATCTTTGTATATGAAGGCAGAGGATCAGATATATTGTAAAATAAAAGAGGTTCTTTAAATAATAAGAATTTAGAATTTTCTTATAAATTATTTAATCAATTAATTTTACACGAAACTACACTTAATCAGTTTCAAGACACAAATAGCCATGACACCCAGTAATAGCTTAGTTTATACAAAATAGTAACAATGTACAGAGAGGCAGAGTAACAATAATTGAGAGCAATACAACCTGTGCACCGGGCAACGCCTGAAGGCAGAATGCCATTTCGCCGCCGTGCGGACTCTTTTATACGGTGGTATTGTAGGTGGGGCAACGACGTAGCGCGCTATGACGTAGCGATTACTAACTCCACCCAGCAGCGAGGAGGTGGGAGAATGTCGTAGCACGCTACGGCGCCATACTGCTACCGCGTAGCCCGATGCACATGTTGTTTATAATGTGACGCCGACACGGCCATGCTGACGTGCGGACGTCCTCGTACGCTTAACCCACAATGCCACATCTAGAACATGAAAAACTGATTAAGTACCGTTTGGTCATCCTGCTATTGTTTCTGGTCCGGTCTACTTAGACCCTTCAGATATTTAATGCCTGATGTTGCCCTTTACTGATGTGTCATGTATTGTGTACATCTTTTGTTGGAGATTCTAAATAAATAAATAAAATAAAATATCTTTATACAAAAAAAAATAGATTTGGATATTGCAAGTACAGTCACGAGCTTTAATTTGGGACCCATTTCCGTTAAATGTTGTTAGAACAATCATAATCATGCAATAAGGTCAAAACTTTGAAACTTTGCTTTAAGGTTGAAATGTTGAATGTCAAGTTAAGACATAAAATGTCTTATCTAATCGACCTATGAAATGATAACCTCGTTGCAAAAAGCTATCATTACGATTTTCTAACTACGAACATGTGTCGTGTCAGTGTCATTTAAGAAAATAGTTTAATGTGATATTTTCACAAAATATAATTTACCAATTAATAAAATGCTTGCGGCTAATCGTGACCAAATAAGGCTCCAAATTATTGATTTGCACGAACAAGGAGTAGGCATTCACGAGATATCGCGACGAATAAATGTGACAAGAAACACAGTTCGCCGCTGGGTTCGACGCCACGGGAACGAGGAAAATATTATTGACTTACGACGAAACAACCATCACCCGCAAGTTATAACACAAGAGCAGAGCCGCTTGATGCAAAGGCAATACCTGATGAATGGATTTACGCCAACGAGGCATTTTGCGGAAGCGTTTGAAGTCCTCCCTTCAACAGTTAGAAGGCATCTTAAAGCTATGGGACTGCATCACAGGCGGCCTGCAAAAAAAATTGCGTTGACGGATGCCCATAAAGCTGCTCGACTTATTTTCGCACGTCAGTATCTAAATTTTGATTGGACGACGACGGCTTTCATCGATGAAAAGACTTTTCAATCTTCCCAAACGGGCAGACTACATTTGTGGCGAATTGACAGGACGCGATACACGGAAGACCACGTCATAGCTAACAACGCGTCTGGTCGCATTACAGTTAACATGTCTGGCTGGATTAGTTCAGCCGGCATTGGAGAACTAATAAATTTACCACCCAGGGCCACTGCTCAAGATTATGTCGATTTATTAGACGAGAGTGTCCTTCCAACATTGCAACTATATTATCCACAAGAAGATGTTGCTCCAATAAACTTTGTTCAAGATAACGCAACAATTCATACGGCAAGAACCGTTAGAACTTGGTTCGACAATAATAGATCAAATTTAAATCGTATTCCGCGGCCTGCAAAGTGTGCCGATTTAATGGTTCAAAAATGGTCAAATAGAAACGAAAGAACTAGAGAAGCACTTATGGATCACTGCCTCACAGTCTGGGAAAGTTTAAGGGGTACTGACATATGTGACAAATTGATTGGATCCATGCGTAACCGGCTCCAGGCTGTGATTGACAATAAAGGTGCGCGGTTTTGAATATTTATGATAAAAAAATTACTGGAGAGATTTAAATTAATTTAGTCGTAGCCTTCGGTGATAAGTGTTTATTTTGTGCACCGCTAACCATGCTTTCTATATAATTGTGTTAAGATTGAGGTTTGTGTCATAAATGTCTTAATAAATATAAATAATAAATAACTTTGTTTTTCTAAAGATTTTATTAATCAATATTTTAGCTGAAATCTTCTAAGCCCCCATAATCATAAACGGCCTTTAAACCTATTTTATTTTAAATATGTTGTTTTGGTCCGTCACTTTGATATTTATGTTTGAGAAAGAGACAAAACTTTTTAACTAATATAGGTTTGAAGAATAAGCGGGTTAGTTGACTAGCTATCATATATTGACAATATAATTTTGTTCTTTTTTATTTGTTTCTTTTTTCTTATGGGACCACAGGACCAAAAAGTAATTATTACTCGGAAATCGGTAATGATCGTTTGCCCTCGCTCCAGTTGACGTTAGCCCCTAGAAACGTAAAGTTGTCGATGGTAAACATTATGACGTTTATTGTTTGTGCAGTGACAGCGTTAACATAATAGCTCTAAATGGCGAAAGTTTGCTACACGATATTCAACCTTAGGTGGGTCCCAAATTAAAGCTCGTGACTGTACCTACGATAACTGAGGACGATGACCCCACAAAAAAGGTCGTCATATTTATTTATTTTTTGTTTTATCATGTTTAGATATCGACGACACCCATCACATCTGCGAAGTTTCTCTAGCTAATTTAATTTGACCCTGTTTATTAAGAGATGAGCAACACACATTTCATATTAAGAATAATAGAAAAAAGAGAAGGGAGTCCGTGCGTAGAGCTGACAGCGGCAAACATGATGTAAAATAAGTAGTTTCTTGAGAAAGAATCCAAAGTTAACGTTTAAACTAAGCCTTTTATTGATCCTGGTACTTAGTGTAAGAGCACGAAGCTTTTAGAGTAAGTTACTCTAAAATTATGGTGACGCGATTCTTGTAAGACAAATTTAAGCAACTAAGTAAATTTAAGTAAATTTTGACCATTAGCTGGCCTACCGTAGTACCGAGTTTTATTAGAATTCGAGGCTAGCTCATACTGGTTTTGTTTTTTTGACGTGCGGCTCACTGTACAAGACAATGTTTGGAGATTTATTGAATGGTTTTTTTGGCAGCCTACTGTATTCCAGGCCAAAAACTGTGACATTCGCAGGAGCGTGAACGTGAAATGCACACGTTTTTTATAAAATACTGGAACACTAAGTATATGCTGCCACTGGCATCAATACTGTTTAGCAGTGCGTTCACTATAACTTGTCCCGTGACGCGATTGGTAGCACTGAATTTTGCAGTCATGTGATTCGTAGTACAGTTCTGTCAGTCTCCATTTAATGAAACTAAGCTTGACAAGCAATGGTGCTAACATGACGGCAAGTGACAAGTTATAGTGAACAGTCCTTATGTATCTCTGTCCTGCAAATCACCTTATAGCTCCCGTAGTTACACAATTGTAAGTTGGCCAACTATAGTCATTTAATAAGATACAGATACAGATTTAGTTGGACAAGATGTGCGGGCTAGCATATATCACTATACCTATTGGTAGAATCTGCGATTTAGTCAGCCAACTCTTACAGTTGTATGCGGGTGTCTGCGGGAGCGTGTGTAGTGATAGCACAGAACCAACCGGCAACAAAATTGAGAAAAGATTAAAAAATCGGCCATTAATCAAATTAATTAAAAGACCTAATCCTCCCATTTGTTCTACAAGACAGTGTTGTTACAATAGAATGGCGATCCAAATACGAAGTAAAATATTCACATATTTGTGAAATTGCTTTCCAAACACGTGACGATGCTTGCAGGTTGCCGTCGCCGGGTTGCACACCAAATCGCGTCGTCTGGGATAAAGTCGTAGTATTTTGTGGTTGTAATTATGTAAATATCTGCGGAAGAAGCACCTGCGCTATCTGCTGTAATTTGTTCGGTTTTTCTTGCGTTAAGAGTCGCAAAATAGGTCCTATGACGGTTAAGAGCTAGCCAGATTAGAAATCACGACTGTTTTCAAATTCAAATTCTTAGATGTATACAAAAAAAGAAAATTTTAAGGTTTTTTTTGTAGTAAAGGTCTCTGCCCTAGTACTGGGAACAACAGGTTGATTATGTTATGTATGAAGAGATAATAAGACTCCCTCGTTGGTCTAGTGGTTGCAAGCTCCACTGCTGACTGTGAGGTCCTGGGTTCGATTCATAAGTCGGGCAAAGTTTTATTGGCCTTTTTCATCAGGAATTTCTCAGTATCAGCCAGGAGTTTAGAGTTGTGCCCGGTTGATGGGAATAGGCTCGCCCCCTATTACATGGGACTTAAACCGAACTGGCGAAATATTGGTTTGCTATTGGTACACCTTTAAACATACACTGTACCCTTCGGGGGATGCTATGTTATATGAAGAGATCATTATTTACCCAATCTTTATTTTTTTCGGATTGCAGCATTATATTAGTTGGGGAAAAAGTCTTTTCGCATTATAGTATGTATGAATTTGTAATAATAGTAGATTATGCACCGAGGGGCTAAAGTTGTGTCTTATGTCACGGGCGTCATATTGAATCTCGAGCGCAATGAAGGATTCGGGATTTAACTCCCGAACGCAGCGAGGGAGTTAAGAGTTTAACTCACGAGCGAAGCGAGGGAGTTCAAGAATCCTGAATGCAGCGAGGGATTCAAGCTAGCCCAAAGCAAAAACACCTTTAGTTTGGGCTAGGATACTCTACTTTTTACACCTACTGTGAGAAAATAATAGCCATAGTACGAAAAACAAAGTATTTATCAAATAAACAAACAGTAAGAATAACATATTTAGAACTAGTTATATTCACTTACATATTAATTGAAGTTAATGGTAACATTTGAGACATTAGTCCAGTTGTGCCAAGATAAAATTAAGTTTTTATTTGGTACGTTGTTGATTTGGAATTTATTTGAGTATTGCTCGTCAATGCTTCTTTATTGAAAATATCTTAATTTGTTTTTATTTTAAATAACTTTTTCTTTTTAAAATCGAGAATATCATCCACGCGTAGTAAGGGTGTCAAGAATAGCTTTCCTCTTTCGGGCACCAAAGGGTGTTTTTTAGTACTATACTGCCAATTTTGCTGAGCATGTGAGATTCCAAATTCAAATCACATTATTGACCAACAGGTCATAATGAAATCCAGTACAACATTATTGACCGGCTGTGCCCCCGGCCACTAATGTCTCACTTTAGGTTGCTTGACATATAATTTGACATTTTCGAGCAGGTGGTGTGAAAAATCTCTTTGGCTATACTATTTGTATCTGGCTGGTTTTGGTATCATTTAAAGTTTAAATTTTAAAGAACATAAGTCCAAATTTAAATTAGGAAAATGTTTGATTTTTATTTGTTTTTCGTACTGTCAAGATGAGTGAATCTAATGAAGAAATTCGATACATTTTAAAACTTTACTACAAAAAAGGTAAAAATGCAACGCAAGCCGAGAAAATGCGATGTTTATTTTGTGTTTTTTGGTGGTGCCAACACGATCGGCGACACAAAATGCACCTGCTACCGGCGGTACAGCAGCACCACGTGGCAGTCAAAACATCACTCCTGTCTGTAAATTAAAACAAACACGATGCTACTTTTGTAAATCAAACAGCAGTGATTTACTTACTCTCAAAGAATGCGGCACACGTTTCTGGGCACCACTCGCCGCGCCACGGCACCATGTACTGGGCAGCAGCCTGTGTAATCTTTCAATAGCTACCGCTACGTATAGCGTCCACTAGGCAGTGCTTCTACCACCTTATACGGACCACGCATTCCAGAATCAAGTTTTCCTGTTGACTGAGAAAACTTTATAACAAACACGCAGTCACCCACGTTAAATTAGCGAGGTGGATGTCGTCGTTGGTTAACCTGTTCGTCTTGCCTAGCTTGATTGGTCCTTAGAAGTTCGCGGGCCCTGCTTCTGGTTACTTCACGTAGGGCTTTTCTGTTCGGTGTCGATCCTTCGACTGTGATATCGCGCACCAGAGCTCGAACTACAGGAGTTGTGGATTCGGTGCCAATCAGAAGATTCAACGGTGATACTTGCGTAGTCTTCTGTCTTGTGATGTTTAACACCAATTGAAGTTTCCACAACGTCTCTGACCAGGGTACGTTCTTGTAGTTTGTCTGGATACGTAGCATGTTGAGAACAGTACGCATGTAACGCTCAGCTTGGCCGCTAGCCTGGTGCATTTCCAGCTTTATGTAATGCAGGTTACAAGCGAGTTCATCTATCCAAGTCACGAACTCACTAGACTCAAACATTCGTCTCTTGTCAGTGACCATAAGCTTAGGCACTCCAAATAAGGAAATAGCTTGAGAAACAACACGTTTTAACTCACTGGCATCTTGTCTACGAATCGGATAGAGGAGGGTATATGTGGTAAAAGCGTCGACGATGAGTAGAACAAATTTGTACCCTTCAGACACAGGCAGAGGGCCTAAGGCGTCAACGTGGATAGTGTGGAACGGTGTATCGGGTTTTTCCCAGAAAGTAATTGTTTGCAAAAGAGTCCGAGGAACTTTCTTTTGCGACACACACACGAGACAGTGGGCTATATATTTACTAACGAATGGTCTGAGTCTAGGGAACCAAAAATGTCTTAGGATAAGGTCAAGGGTCTTATCTACGTTAATGTGTTCGTGCTGGTCGTGAAATACTCTCAAAAGACTAAGTCTGTGCCCTTTGGGTATATAGCAGAGCAGGCGAGGGTCTTGGCCTACTGGGGTGTACTTATAATACAGGACTCCATTTCGGACGGAATAACGAAAGTTTTGGAGGGCTTTAACGACGGCAAGGGTCTCCAGCTCGTAGGAGTGGTATTTCTCTTCGGCACGCTGAGTGGCCCTACTGAAATAAGCTACAACGTGCTTTTTTGAGTCTGGATGTACTTGTAGAAGTACCGCACCGTATCCAGCACTGCTGGCATCTGTATGGACTTCGGTGGGAAAGCTAGGATTAAAAATGGAATGGACTGGTTAATTGGTCAGTTCTTTAATGAGATCGAGGCGAATGGCCTCACATTCGGGAGTCCAATTTAATCTGACATTTTTACGGGTTAGATGAGCGATGGGAACAGTTCTAGTGGAGTAATCTTTAATGTATCAGCGAAAATAGCCCGCCAAACCTAAGAGTTGGCGTACTTGCTTTACGTTTTCAGGTGACGAGGTGTTAACCAGGGCTTCCACTTTTCGTGGACTCGGCCTAACCTGACCCTGACTAACTAACCTCCCTAGATATTCTACTTCTGAGACAAGGAACGAATATTTTGCCAAATTTATTGAAAAACCGGCTGATGTAAGCGTCCTGAGTACTTTACGCAACAGTTCAATCCCTTTTGTCACAGAATTACTTAGCAGGAGAACGTCATCCACGTAGACTAGGACGTTTCCCTCATTTAGATGGCAGCGTAAGGTGTCATTTATAATGCGGTGGTAAACTATTGGGGAACTAGCTAAACCGTAAGGCATTTTGACGTACTCAAAGTGTTCTTCCGGTGTCACAAAACCAGTGAAGTGAATGCATTCCTCTTTAAGAGGAATTTGGTGAAACCCTGTAGACATATCAAGGCTACAGAAGAATTTTCAAGCGCCTAGCTTATCAATGTGATCATTTATTAGTGGCAGAGGGTATCGATCTTTCACTGTGATTCGATATAATGCCCTAAAATCGACACAGAGCCTATCTGAGCCGTCATGTTTTCTTACAAGTATAATCGGGCTCGCATATTCAGATTTCCAACCCCTAATCACTCCTTTATCTAAAATGTCTTGTGTGATTTTCCTAACTTTGAGTTTTTCGGAATAGGATAATCTATACGGACGATACACAAAGGGGGTGGAACTAGTAAGCTTTATCTCCATCTCACCTGTTTGGACTATGGTCATAGCAGTCCCTGATATTAGATAGTCGTTTATGATGGACATAAGACTATCCAACTCCGTACCCTAAATGGGTGTATTTACTTTAACCTGGTCACCCACACAAATAGCATTAACTTTTGCGCTAATGTTATCGCAACGCGTGAGGTATTGCTCATCTTTAGTACGAATGTAAGTAATGCCTTCGCGGTTCAAAACATCAGTGCCAATTATGATAGGAGCGTTCATAAAAGTCGATGGAACCACTACTAAATTGACTTCAATAGCAATGTCGCTGAATTCCACCGTGAGCGTGACGTAAGATGTTGCGACCACTTCTTTCTCACTCAAACCTTTCAACACACAACGTCTCGGTTTAGGCTGACACGTAAAATGCTTCAAAATATCTGAAGAAATAAGGTTTAGGGGTATGAGGAACAGGGTGTAAAGTTCACTCATCCACCATAGAAAAGGGAGGATCCTCCAACCAGACGGGTGTTGTGTCTGGCGGGCCGACTGTTGATTTCGGATAGTCTTATCTATGTCGTTCGCGCGGTAAACTCTAATTGCGCGATGCAGGATTTGTGTGACGTCATGTCTTTGATGCGTAGTTAGTATGTGGCGATGTAACCGCTACAAAGGGATACATCGAGGGCTCCCCTATCAATGAGCACGTCTACAGGTACTCCATCTACTATCGCGGTAAAGTTCGACACGTAATTGTGTTGTGATCTTACTGGTTGCATCGTTTTTATTGCTTGCATCAAGGCATGAGCGAGAGTGGATACCTTGGAGCCGGGGACACTAGGCTCCATAGACCGATGTCGTTCCGACGTTTTAAAGATTATCGACTCCTTAGCTTTTGGCAAAACCTCGCTATTGTTGTGGGTAGGACTCGTTTAAACCGGAGACGAAGGAGTACGAGTGCGATTTCTATTGCCAATGTTGCTACGCCAACGATCCTTACTACGCAAATCGCGCCTATCCCTAGTACGCGATCGGTGCCTTTCGGCACTGCGAAAATCATGCCTATCTCGATTACGTAAGCCATCTCGCGAAGTACGACGACTCCTACTTGAATCACGGTACGATCTACCACTACTGCGATCATTTGACCCACGAGATCGACGTCGTTTGCGGTTGCGTGACTTGTTCTGAGTATGTGACCGTCTGTCACGAGTACACGAGTCTTCACGCCCCATTATCACAAAAAACAAACAAACAAAATGATCGAATAAAAATAAAAGTGATAAAGTGGGTAGTTGCAAAAAGTAGAAAGGATTAAGAAAATGGTTTTTCTGTTCACAACAATTTATAGCTACGAAACGTCTTCTAAGTGGGCTTTAAAAGTTCTCCATCCCACTTCTGATATAAGCTTAAGAAGTGGAAATTCATTTAAAAAAACAAATTATAACAAAAGAAAAACCATTTTTACTTCATAATAACAATTTACTCAAATCACAATCAATAAATTACTTACAGTTCACTAACACTCAAAATCCACTAAACGAAATGTCACTTTATCACCTTTACACTAAACTAAACTCAAATGGCTTACGTGTAACTTTGCGACTAGCTGATGATTCACACGTCCGTCCAGTCTGAGCGCAAAGCGGCAAAAAGGGCGAACTATCCCCAGCACCTTGCTTTTATAGGCGAAGTGGGGGGTAGTTACTGACTTAAGAGAGGATTCTCCTTACACTATATTAAAAAATGATTTGAATTTTCTTAAAAAAATGCGAAGCAACTTTTTCCCTAACCTATTACTTGTAGGTAACATTACACTAGTAATCCTAAAAGTGTTTTCTATAAAAAAAAGCTTTAAAAATAACACTCCAATTAAATTAATGCCAATACTATTTGAAGATTCACTTACAGTAAACAAACCGTAATACATAGTACACATACAGCAAGGCTTAGATAAATATTTCATGAAGCAAGCAAAAACTTTTATATATTTATTTCTGTGTTTTCCATAGAACGTTCGTTTGCACTTTGCGTGCTGTGCCCGTTTGATTTTAAGCTAGGTTTTTTTTTCCTAAGCGTGATGAGGTCACAGAAAAGCAGTGGTCCAACTAAAATTTACCATTGAAATTACAATTATATTGATCTAGTGGCACAGATGAATACAGATGGAACACTCCGCAGTTTAGGTACCCATGAACCTACAAGTACGCGGCGGGCCCGTCTTGCTGGGCCAATTAATACAGATGGGACACTCCGCAGTTTAGGTACCTATGAAGCTACAATTACGCGGCGCGCCCGTCTTGCTGGGCCAATTAATACAGATGGGACACTCCGCAGTTTAGGTACCTATGAAGCTACAAGTACGCGGCGGGCCCGTCTTGCTGGGCCAATTAATACAGATGGGACACTCCGCAGTTTAGGTACCTATGAAGCTACAAGTACGCGGCGGGCCCGTCTTGCTGGGCCAATTAATACAGATGGGACACTCCGCAGTTTAGGTACCTATGCAGCTACAAGTACGCGGCGGGCCCGTCTTGCTGGGCCAATTAATACAGATGGGACACTCCGCAGTTTAGGTACCTATGAAGCTACAAGTACGCGGCGGGCCCGTCTTGCTGGGCCAATTAATACAGATGGGACACTCCGCAGTTTAGGTACCTATGAAGCTGCATGTACGCGGCGAGCCCGTCTTGCTGGGTCAATTAATACAGATGGGACCGCAGTTTAGGTATGAAGCTACAAGAGTGTGGCGGGCCCGTCTTGCTGGACCAATTCAGTGAGTGTAACGTAGTCGGAAGATCTAAGAGTCACGCGATAAAAAGAGAGATATCTTCTAGGTGAATATAGCTGTACGTGGTTAGTGCTGTGCGCCCTTAATTGCACTTTATTGTGTCGTAGGAAGAGTCGCTTTTTATCTAAATGATTTTGCGGTGTCCCATCTTTACTAATCTGTGCTAGTCAGAAAATTTCAAGTACGTAGGCAATAGGTTTTCAATATATATTTACTTTATGACTAAAAGAGTATTAAGTAGATACTATTAACACATAACAGCTGTGGACCAAAATAGTTGTCTTTTTTAGGGTTCCGTATTTTAATTTTATGTAAATTGTCATCGTTATTTAATTGTATTAATATTATTCTATTCGTATTATTTTATAATCTTATTTATCTTAGCTAAACGAACCTTTTTTTTTTTGGGTGGGAAATCATCAAATGACTTCTCCCGCTCTGGGTGGAGCGGGAGGGTGTGTCAGACTCTTACTGAATAAAACCCACCCGTGTTTTCCTTCTGTTGCCTGTGCAATGCCTTTCGGACTTTCCCGCAACCCCGGCAGGCAATATTCCCATCAGACCCCTTCACTTGCTGACATCTCTTTGAGGCGCGCGTGAAACACAACGCGCCGTCGACCCAGGCCTCGTCCTTACCAGACGGCGAGCTATGGCCGGGAATCGGCCTGCGATTCCCGACGCCCAGGGCGTCTCCTCCTGCGACGGCTAGGGGCTTGAGGTCGCGAATATTGCCTTACCCTCACGCGTTTCGCCTCCTCCTTCGCGAGCATTACTGCTTCGCAGAAGGAGGTGGCCGGACGCGAGAGATCCCCGCCACCGATCGCCTCCACGAGGACACGGCGGTGCTCTGCCCAAGCCGGGCAGACCTCCACCGTATGCTCCACCGTGTCCTCCGGGCGATCCACGCAGTGATGACACCCTGGCGTTTCCTCCCGCCTGATACCGACAGGTACCTCCCGAAACAGTCGTGTCCAGTGAGGACCTGCGTCAGGCGGAAGGTGAGGACGCCGTGGCGCCTCTCTAGCCACTCCTCAAAGAGGGGACTTATAGCTAAATGAACCTTGAATGTGAATTCAAGCTTTTTACCCAAATTAAGAAAAAAAAAAACAATAAGGGGCCACTATTATTCGTTATTATTCCGAAAATAACGACTAGGCTTCATCTTTTTAAGTCACCTATAAACGTTTAAAATAACTCTTAGAGAGATTTTTGGACGGTTTTGCACAGGACCTACGTGGTAGGAAAAATATACCTACAAGTTCCTACAAGTACTTTTCAGGTATATGTGACGATACTAAATGCTTGCTTGTATTATCCTAACTCAGACCATTGTTTTCACTGCACTACACAACCATCATTTGCATCCAATATATGAGAAAATTCATACGAAGTTTTGAATATAATTGGGAAGTATCGCGAAGTAGGTCAACTGCGCTTGTTTTTATTTTTGTAAAACCTTTAAAATTAATAAAACGTTACTTTTCTTAGAATACCATATGTGGCTGTGAAAAATGGAGACGTGATTAGCCAGTCAGCAAGATTTCTAGTATGAAGCAGTATGAACAGCTGTATGACTGCTGGCAAACATTCCTGAATTCGAAGCCTGGCTGGAGCTGTCCGGGGTCTGGTTATGTATCCGGTAAACGGCCGTATGTATACAAACTCTCTATAACCTATTACTTTGAACTAGTGTGTGTGATCGTGTTATGTTATTTGACGTTTTTTTTAAATAATTATGTTTATAATTTATAATTATATAACTTAGATCAGCTTACTGTTCATGACAGACACATTACATCTGAATTTACGCTGAAACCTCACATACTACAACTAACCTACTCGTCCCTCCAAAATATAGTTTTTCCAAGCCATATAAACCTGTCTGATAACACAGCTTAGTGTCGCATCAAGGGCCACTGTGGGCCATTGTGTACGGTATATTGTCCATGCTCGTCAACTGTACATCCTGCTGGCTGTGACTTCATTGTGATAGAAGGGTATTGTGTCCGTTGCGTACATGAATATTAACTAATAAAGCGTGTATGAAATTTACGAGTTTTTGACGCAAGTGTTGAAATTATGAAACGCTGTTGAAATGTAGGAATCTGAAGATTTTCTCGTAATTATTTGGCTGCGAACAATACAGTCAAGCCTGCCAAAAATACAACAACTCTACGCATACACGCTCACACGCACATATGTACAACCATTTACAATCAAACTACTCCTCACTAAGTGCACACATGCTTACGAAACCGGCTTCACGTCACTGTTGACAGCACTATATTATTGTCTTGGTTTTTATTTATTCTTAGATATACGGTTAATAAATGGGACATAAAGTATTTAAAAACTTTGTCATCTTCTTCATAATAATGAAGTGAGATGGTATTTTTTTTGTACACCATTGCAAAAGTTTTTGGGATCTTTAATTATTTTTGAAGCAATGTGTTTTTCGTCAATGTTTCGCTCCCCACGGCTCCACAGCTGGTGCAGTGTGATCGATATGCATTTATTTTCCCCTCTACGAATTTTTCACACCTTTGATTTTTTATTCATTTTTATGAAAGTCAGTGCATCGATTTCAACCATTCTTTGAGAGTTATCTTTTGGCAGATGGTGTGATTGGTCTCGAATCCCTTCCAAACATCATTTGCTAACTGCCTTACCCTTTGCTGTCTGTTGCCAATCGTACCTATGAAGCAGTGTATCTGACTATACTACTATTCACAAAGGTTCTACAGCGTGGGCATTCGTTCGCGAGCAGATACACACAACGACATATTATCAAGTAATACATTTACAGCATGAGCTGACCTCGCATTTTGCTGGCTTTTCCGTACAAAGAGAGATAAGTTTATAGTTGCTGATAAGTCATCTATTGTGGTATAGTAATTTTATTCTAGGTACATCGTCTTCACATAATTATAATTGTGTAACGAATGTATTCAAAATATTGTAAAACATTAAATAATATTAGCTGTGGAGTTTCTTTCTCATTCGTCTCCATACAAAACGACCTTTTGGAATGGGCAACTACAATCCATTTTCTTGTAAATGTCGTTTAACAGTGAGTGCCTTACATGTTTTTAAATAAATGATTTGACTTCGACTTTGTATGTATCTTCATCTTCAGGCTTGTATTCTGGACAAGCACGATAAACAGGCATCATTATAGCTTTATGTCATAATTTCTCCAAAAACAAGCGAAGTAAATTCCCTGTTGGATCATTAACAAAGGCGGATTGTGATCGCAAATCAGTATGGTACGGTCATATTTCGCGCCACGACCTCTGCCAGTGACAATAATTGTTACATACTCGTAAGGAAAGTGTAATTTGTATCTACCATCAGGAGAAGTACTCTTGGTTTATGACCAAAATATAATCAAAAAGGATTAATCACATGCAGTAGGTGCCTGAAGACGCTCGTTGTCACCGTGGCAGGCCTAAGAAACGCTGGCGATTTGGCCTCTTTCCTGACCAATTGGCCGGAGGAGATAAAGAGAATTGGCAGAGTATGGGGGAGACCTTTACCCAGTAGTAAGAAAAAATTGGTTAGTCGCAAAAGGCCTCATGAATTGGATTAATTATTATGTAATAGTTAGTGTCGAAATGTTGCCAGAATATTACATGTCTGTCAATCAATGAGGGTCTGAGTTTATGTCTTCATGCGCACTAAAGTTTTTACTCAGCCTTTGACTTACTACCGATAGCGCAGCTAAACCATGGAAATTGTTAGTCCCCGTGACAGTTATCGGGCCACGAGCAACTTGACCAACCAAATCTACTATAACATCAAATCTGTTTAAACCTACTCATGTTTCCATAATGTAGTACCGACTACGAGTAGTAGATACCAAACACGCAGTAGCTTGCGGACGCACATCACAGCGACCATAATTTGAGCCTCTCCTGCCGGTGACTTTTATAGTTACAGTGAATGGTGACGCACTAGGCAGGATTAATTGTTATGGATAACCCTGCGGATTTTTCGCGTTTTAGAAATAGAGATTTTTTGGTGGCTGGTTGTTAACACTTTCAGTGCCGGAAGCCCTCCTGGAGGGTTCACCTAGTTGCATATGGGATGCCGCGAGCCCTCGTGGAGGGCTCGTTTTAAATGTAGGTTGTTCTTAGCGAATACAGCATTATCAACCGAGAAAATAAAATCTGATGTACCTATATTTTAACAATAATTATTAGTATTTGCGTTGGTTTTAAAATACAAGCATTTTTTTAAATGTAATTTTTGTAACCGTGAGTTAAAAATATTCACAAAAAATTTAAAAGGTTGGAAACTACGTATAGCGACAAGACCCCTGAAAACACTATTGTTGCAAACGTAATGCCGGCAACCCTCCCAGAGGGTTCACTTCCAATATGTATGGCGACATGGCGTATGAGTTCTATGAAAAGTGGGTGATGTGTTAAATAACTTTTTCAGTGGCAAAAAAATATTTTAAATTGTGGCTGTATTAACTGTGGTAGTTTTCTGGTTATGACGTGAATAATACAATTATGTCATATTGATACTGTGAATTTTAAAGTTAGTTTTGCAGTTGCAGAAAACGATCATATTTAAAAAAAATATGCTAAATAATCGGTGTTTTTAATATTTAATGAAACAGTTTCTCGTACATGATATAAAGAAGTTTCAAATTCATAACTTATTTAGTTGTTGCGATAGAGCTCGAACAAAAATGGTTTTAATTGACCACATTTATTGCCGACTATTTCATCATTTTAGAAGATAAACAAAAAACTGTACTCGATGACCACAATGACGGACATGACAGGGTAAGAAAAAAAAAACAAAATCAAAAGTTTATACATAGTATGATCCCCTTTATTTTTATTTTTTTTTAATTAGCGGCATTGGGAATACACAATATGTGTAAATTTCAACTGTCGATCTATTCCGGTTCATGAAATACAGCCCGCTGATAGACACGCCCGCACGGTCGGACGGAGTGACTGATGAACAGCGGAGGTTTAGTAATAGGGTTCCGTTTAACCCTACAAAGAATGCATTGGAATTAAGAATAATAAAGTTTGACGCTTAGTAAAAAAAATATTGATAATAATTTTACGGTAAGATTGACATATGGTAGACCGTATAAAATACGAGTAGCAATCACACGTGAGTTTTAAACAAATTCACGCAAAGACAAACTTGAATGAAGAACGCCTAATTGCCGTTGATTAGGTGCCAATATGAATAGAATGAGCTCCAAAAAGCCAGTGGAAATCTCAAGGCAACTTGGGACATCATAAAGTCCATAAGTTATAAAACTTAACCGCCTTCTAAATAACTGAATTCGATTCGTGTTCAATCTCCGTAAGTATGATCATGTGTCTGCGCATCGATTGCTTTTAAAATAGTTACCCATACGTCAGCGCAGAGAGTTGAGGGCTCTGTTAATGTTGTACTCTATACTCGACAAACCCACTTCTCCGTCTTACCTGACTTCCCATGTTCAATACCTTTGCTCTGCCCATAGCAAAAATCTTCGTTCTACCAACAATCGTCTTCTACGATGTCCTTCTCACCGCTCTGGTTTTATTCACTCTTCTTTCTTTGTCCAGGCGGTACTTCTTTGGAATGCGCTTCCTCTGAATATCAGGATGGCAACCAGTCGGTTATCTTTCAAGTTGATGGCACGTAAACATATTCGTGAAAAGTTGGCAGAATCTTTGCAGCGCTGATTTGCTGGATTTGTTTTCTCCTCTACCTATCGTTATTTCTCCTGACAAAGTTGATTCGGTTTATATGTATGTATCTATGTATGTTTTATGTATTATTAGGTATTCATTATCAAGTTATCTATCACTTATGTTGCACCTGCCATGTTTTGTCTCTGCACCACCCTAAGGTTGACTGGTAGAAAATGCCTCAGGCATTAAGTCCGCCTTTGTACAGTATTTTTTTTTACTTGTGCATAAAGTTTTAATAAATAAATAAATAAAAATACCACACCCGCAACTAAATCAGGGGATCTCCTTAATATCTGCAGTGATCCTGATGCCTCTGTAAACTCTATAAACAATTATTTCGCAAATGTTGGAAGTAATCTTGCTCAAAAGATACAGCATGCTCAACATACTACCAATTAAAACTTTTAACTCTTTCCTCAACCCGCTGGGCAAATCATTAGTTTTGCTTGAGACTGACTTTGCTGAGGTAAACAGTATAGTTACGGAATTAAAGCATAACTATGCTGTTGGCTATGGTTTACCTGCTTCAGTCATTAAATCTGTTAGGCATGTCCTCATCCCCTCAATCACTCATGTATGCAACCTGTGCTTGTCAAAGGGCATCTCCCAAACGCCTTCAAAAAGGCACTAGCTTCACCTATATTTAAGGGTGGGGATGGAGACCGTGTCAAAAACTATAGGCGAATATCGGTTCTTACGAGTATGTCCTTGTCGAAAATCTTAGAAAAAATCTTAAATAAGAGATTACTGAATTACTTAGAGCACAATAATGCAATTGCCTCAAACCAATACGGCTTCAGGAATGGTAAATCAACAGAGGATACTGTGCTTGAGCTATCAAATCACATCACTAATAATCTAGTCACCAGGACTAAAACGATAGGTATATTCTTAGGTCTGGCTAAGGCTTTTGACACGGTCTCTACTCCCATTCTTTTCTGCTCTTGGAATACGAGATGCTGCTCTAAGTATCTTCTGTGACTACCTCACCGATCGTAGTAAGCGAGTTAAGGTCCAAAACTACACTAGCGACGGTGAGTATTTATCTTTCAGCGTCCCGCAGGGCAGTGTGCTGGGTCCTACGCTCTTTCTTGTATACGTAAACAGGCTATGCCAACTTACTATACCAGACTGCAAGATCCTTGTCTATGCTGATGACACTGCACTTATTATATGTGGAGATACCTGGGCTTCTGCTCACCGGTCGGCTGAAAATGCTCTTGGTATAATGATGGACTGGCTTTCCTGTAATCTGCTAACATTAAATATTTTCAAAACCCACTATGTTGCTTTCTCAGCAAACTCTTCTACATAGCCCAGCATTCCGGATATAAAGGTTCATAGATGTTCCCATCCAGCACTTAATCCTGTAATTTCTATTCAAAGAACATCTGGCGTGAAGTATCTTGGGGTGCACATTGAATGCACACTGAGTTTTGTACAGTATGTCGGGTTCGAAAGCTTATGTTCCCAATGAAAAAGCTCAGAAATGTAGTTGCTTTCCCACTGTCTAGAACTATTAATTATGCTTTAGCTCAGTTACTACTAACCTACTGCATCTCAGTTTGGGGTGGCACTTTTAAGACCTTTATGCTTCGCCTTGAGAGGGCGCAGAGGGCCGTTTTGAAGGTGATGCTTCACAAACCGTATCGCTACTCTACAACCCAATTATACAAGGACATGTCTGTACTTACCTTCAGGCAACTTGGTGCACTCAATATAATCCTACGTAAGCATTTCATAAACGCTGCCAAAAGTACAAAATAAAAATAAAATTAAGAAATGCCGCCCTCATCTAGCTTCAAAAAAATTTGTAAAACCTAGGTACTGTTAGAACTATTCTAAACGCAACCTTTTTTGTGATATCTGTCGTTTGATTCTGACAGATGTCCCTTCCGTCCGTTCAAGACTTTGTACGACTGTTTATTTGCATTCAATAATAAATCCCATAGTAATCTCTATAAACCTTTCTTTTTCTGTCTAAATATCCAACATGGTAGCAGAGCGTGGTTTATAACACTTGAAAACGCTCGTATTTTAAACAGATTGACGAAGAAAATCGGTAACTATAGAGAATTATCACACCGTCGGCAAACATTGGAAAATGGCTTCTTCATCACAATATATGAATTCCATTGAGAAACTCAAGGGGTCAGAAAATTATTCAACTTGGAAGTTCTCGATGCGAATGCTATTAATCCATGAAGAACTATGGGAATTTGTTGAGAATGACGTGAAAGATTGTAAACAAAAGAAGGCGGAAAAGGCGTTGGCACGAATTGCCCTATCAGTTCAACCAGCAGTAATTCCATACATTCGCTCGGCAAAAACTGCTTACGAAGCATGGAATAACCTGAAGAAGGCGTACGAAGGTCGCGGATTGTGTAGAAGACTAGGTCTTCTCAGAACTACAGGACAACCTGCAACAGAAAAAGACACACAGAGTCACAGCCATGGTGACAGGAACAAGCCAAGAACTAAGCCAAAGGACAAGGCTCTTGTAGCTGCTCTTTCTGTCAAGGTGAATAGTGATGTGTGGTATATAGACTCCGGAGCCACAAACCATATGTGCAATAATGAAAAACTAATGGTAAATAACAACAGTTCTAATAAAACTGTTGAAGTGAGTATTGCAAATGGAGAAAAATTATTGACTGCTCGAATAGGACAAGTGAAAGTTCATTTAAAAAAAGGTGTAAAGACAATAAGAGATGCATATTACGTACCTAATTTACTGTCAGTCAGTACAATGACCAAAAAGGGTTCCCCTCAGGCGTGTACTTGCGCGCGTAAAAGTTCACATGCGGGGCAGGGTAAGGCGCGTGAACGCGCGTCTACGGCGCGTGTGATTCAAACAACAATATCTCTTAAATTACGCTAAGTAGCTGTATAGAAGTTATGTCCCTGGAATCATTACTAAATAAGCTAACTCATTCTAAATGGATTAGTCCAGTTTTATTTTCTAATTAGATACCGATTCTAATTAGAATTTAGTTAGGGGGGTTTTCCCAGATTTTGGTACAAAAGACGTTCTAATTACAAAATAGAACCATTATTTCAAAAAGTATTTGTTTTATCTTCATATAGTTACTTTTGATAGTAGTTCATGTACTGTTTATGACGGTTCTGATGTTTTAGCTACTGGTACTCAAGTCAATGGTGTGTATCAACTCGACACTGTGTCAGACAATAGCTGTGCTGAGGATAAGGAAAATACGTCAGGGGCAGCAGCAGCGGTAACGGGCTCGACATCCCAAGATACGTGGCACAGACGTCTAGGACATCTCAACTCAAGGAGTATGAAGCTTCTAAAGTCAGGTATGGCAACTGGTATTAATTATAGTGCGTCTGAATACAAACAATGTCTAACATGCATTGAAGGAAAGCAATCTAGATTACCTTTCCCCAAGAAATCGTATACTAGAGCTACAGATGTGTTGGGTTTAGTGCATACAGACCTATGTGGCCCTATTCAAACTCCATCTCTAAGTGGTGCTAAGTTTGTGTTAAGTTTCATTGATGACTATACAAGAAAACATTTTGCTTATTTTCTGAAAACCAAAGATGAGACCTTAAAGCTTTTTCAGCAATTTAAGATTTTTGTAGAAAATGAAACTGGAAACAAGTTAAAAATACTTAGAAGTGATAGAGGAGGAGAATATATGAGTTTAAAATTTCAGGATTTTCTCAAGTTTAATGGAATTAAACATCAGAAAACTATACCTGATTCTCCACAACAAAATGGTGTTGCTGAACGCTCTAACAGAACTATCATGGAAAAAGTCAGGTGTATGCTGCGAGATGCTGGACTCGGTATGGAATTCTGGGCTGAAGCAGTAAATACTGCAGTCTATCTGAAAAACCGGAGTCCAACTAAGGCAGTTCCTGGCACAACTCCAGAAGAAAAATGGAGTGGAACAAAGGTAAAACTTGACCATTTAAGAATTTTTGGTTGTATTGCTTATGTCATGGTGAAAAATAGAAAGAAACTTGATCTTAAGAGTAAACCATACATATTTGTGGGATATAATGAAGAATCTAAAGGATATAGACTCATTAATCCGGATAATCCTAGGAATTGTGTCAATTCTCGTGATGTTGTTTTCATAGAAAATAAATTTTATAAGAAAGAAATGTCACATGATGAAAAAGGTAATCAACAGCTGCTTGTTGATCTTAGTTTGAATCCAAATGTAATTCAACCATCGGAATCATCCATTGTGAGTTCTGACATATCTGATGACATAAGAATATCACAGAATGCTGAACAAAGAATAAGCACAATCACACTAGAAGATTCCGACACTGAAAGAACAAGTGATGAATCAGATGATCGCTTGGATCCAACTTACCTTCTAGGAGAAGATTCTGAGACAGAGTCTCCAGAAGACTGCAGCTATGATGATGCTTCTGACTCTCATCTCATGACCAACTTCGTGACTATAATGGAATACAATGATCCTGATGAATCTCAAACTGTGGCCGAGGCATTAAATGGACCAGAATCAGATAGTTGGCGTAAGGCGATGAGTGATGAGTATAATTATTTTATTAAAAATAAAGTTTGGACTCTGACAGAACCAGAACATCATCATAAACCTGTGTCGTGCAAGTGGATATTTAAGAAAAAATATGGAGCAAATGGTGAGTTGTTGAAATACAAAGCTCGTTTAGTAGCCAGGGGTTATACCCAAAAATATGGTGTTGATTATCTAGAAACGTTTTCCCCTGTCGTGAGATACTCCACACTAAGATTACTGATCGCTTTAGCAGCACAATATGACATGAGTATTAAGCACTTGGATGTTAAAACGGCATTTCTAAATGCAGACCTGGAAGAAACGGTTTTCATGCAGCAACCACAGGGTTTTGAAGTTAAGGGGAGTGAGAATATGGTATGCAAGCTCAACAAAGCTGTTTATGGCCTTAAACAGGCATCAAAATCTTGGTACGATAGAATTAACAAGGTATTATGCGATAAGTTGAACTTCTGTCGTTTAACTTCTGAACCATGTGTTTACTATAGGTCTGAAAATCAATCGATGATACTCATAGCGCTTTATGTCGATGATTTGATCATATTTTGTTCTCCAACATTCCAAGGAAAAGACAAAATTAAAGCGAAATTGCAGCAAGAATTTGATATCACGTATCTAGGGTCAGCCCAACAGATTCTTGGTATGAAGCTATCTAGAAAAAGTAATGAAATCTCTCTTAATCAGTCAAACTACATACTCGTATATTCTAAAACTGCTGAAGAAGTTTCGGATGGAAGATTGTAAACCTTCAGGAACTCCAATGGAGACTGGTCTGCAGTTACCCAAAGAAACTCAAAAAGATGATACTTATGATTACAGAGGTTTGGTAGGGTCACTTATGTACATAGCAGTTTGTACTAGACTGGACATCAGTTATGCAGTGAGTTACCTGAGTCAATTTAACAACTGTTTTAGTGAAATTCATTGGAAGGCAGCCAAGAGAGTTTTACGATATTTAAAAGGTACATTGAATTTGGGTCTTATTTTTACTAAAAGTAGTATGGATATTAGAGCTTATGCTGATGCAGATTGGGCATCAAACAATATAGATCGTCGGTCGTACACGGGCTATGTCTTCTTTCTACGGAAGTCGGTTGTCTCTTGGGAGAGTAGAAAGCAACGTACTGTTGCATTATCTAGTACTGAGGCAGAGTACATGGCATTGTCTGACACGTGTAAAGAAGCTTTATTCATAAGAAAACTTTTATTTGAGATCCTTGGTACCACTACTAAAGTTATCATATTCAATGATAATCAATCTGCTATAAAACTTTGTAAAAACTTTATGTTCCATTCTAGGACGAAACACATAGATATTCGCCATCATTTTATAAAACAAATTGTTAATAATGGAATAGTTGAAGTAAAATACTTATCAACTAATGTTATGTTGGCTGATGTATTAATAAAATCACTTTGTAAAAAAAACATTGTGAGTTTACAAATATAATGTTAGCTGTGTAGTTATGTCTATAATGTTTTGTGAATTTATTATTTAAGTTTTATAGATTGTTTTAGTTTGCGTTTAAGGGCCAGTGTTAGAACTATTCTAAACGCAACCTTTTTTGTGATATCTGTCGTTTGATTCTGACAGATGTCCCTTCCGTCCGTTCAAGACTTTGTACGACTGTTTATTTGCATTCAATAATAAATCCCATAGTAATCTCTATAAACCATTCTTTTTCTTATGTTCCCAATGAAAAAGCTCAGAAATGTAGTTGCTTTCCCACTGTCTAGAACTATTTATTATGCTTTAGCTCAGTTACTACTAACCTACTGCATCTCAGTTTGGGGTGGCACTTTTAAGACCTTTATGCTTCGCCTTGAGAGGGCGCAGAGGGCCGTTTTGAAGGTGATGCTTCACAAACCGTATCGCTACTCTACAACCCAATTATACAAGGACAGGTCTGTACTTACCTTCAGGCAACTTGGTGCACTCAATATAATCCTACGTAAGCATTTCATAAACGCTGCCAATAGTACAAAATAAAAATAAAATTAAGAAACGCCGATCTCATCTAGCTTAAAAAAAATTGTAAAACCTAGGTACTTACAAAAATAAAATTATTTATCATTTGTATGTTACTCAGAATAACAGGATTTAGCAGTGATAGCCTGGTGGTGTGGCCGTCGAACTGCGAAGTCATAGGTTTCGAGTTCAAACCTCTGACTTTTCGGATTCAAGTGCGTATTGCATAATTATCACTAGCTTCAAAAACGGTGAAGGATAACACCGTGAGGATACTGGCCGCAAATATTTTCCGACGGCATGTGAAGCCAAGTCAGAGGCACATGGGCGGCTTTAAAACTCTGACACCAGGTTAGTCACTTTTCGCACGAAACAGAAAGAAAGAAAGACAGGATTTACGTTGGATTCGCGATTAATACCTTATTATTCCTCCCTCCTTTTTAGGGTTCCATAGTCAACAAGGAACCCTTATAGTTTCGCCATGTCCGTCTGTCTGCCTGTCACGGTTTAGCTCTGAGACTCTTAGGACCAAAAAGCTGTAATTTGGCATGCCATTGGCCGACAAAGTGGTAAAATAACATAACATCATGCCTTGTTTCCCCCAAGGGTTCGGCAGAGGTGTACCTATAGTACACCCACATTTCGCCAGTTATGTTTAAGTCCCATCAAGTCCCATGTTATAGGGGGCGAGCCTATTGCCATCAACCGGGCACAAATCCAGACTCCGGGCTGCTACTGAGAAATTCCAGAAAGAAAAACCTAATGACACTTTGCCCGACCTGGTAATCGAACCCAGGACCTCATGTTCAGCAGTAGCGCTTGCGACCACTACACCAACGAGGCAGTCAAAGAGTGGTAAAATAAAATTATTAATAAAAAAAAAATTGGGTACCTCCCCTACACGTTAAGTCGTTTCTTTTTTCGGGTCTATCCCATGATGTGGGGTGTCCTTGGAAAGGTCGTCCAAAAATATTGGATTCAGGGATCCGTTTGCAAAATATAAAGCTTTGAAGTGCTAATTTCTATTAGAGTCATGTGCCCCCCCCCCCCTGCCAACCAAAAGGTTGGTTTTAGATACGTAAAAAAAAATCTGAAATTCAGCTAAGTAGGCTCTGCAAGTTACATTTGCAGTTGCAAAAACATGTTTTCTTCTACAATGTTACATTTGTTCTTGGGAAAAATGCATCCCAACTACGGAACCCTTCATTGTGCGTGGTTCGACAAGCACCGGCAGGTTTTGAGACATGAAATTGTAGGACATTATGATTTTCTTTTGTTTTATCTCTAAGCTGAGTACCAAACAAAAACTAGTTTAATTTAGAAAGTGTTACTGTGGCAATGAAAATGGAAAGAACAAAAACCGTTATATCCACAAAGAGCAAAGGATCACTGACCGGATTCCATTTCAATCCAACCAATATTCGATTAGGGATATAATTCATTACACTACGAAAGGGGGGTGCAAAAATGAACGACAATCTTTCCACCATCAATCAAACTGATTCGCTTGATTAATGAATAGGTCACCGTCACCCCGATTCGTTCGCGTGAACTTTCTTTCCACACTGCCCTTAGAAATGGTCTAACTTTCGCAGTATTTCTTCGAGAGGTTACGCATTAAATTCTTAGGTCCGAATATTAAGTTTGGTAGGTACTCAGTTTATTGGTTTTGTTCAAATTTCGCGACTGTTAACAACTTTGTGAACGTCAACTTTGTGAACGCTGTTCGAGTGGTGAGAGCCTTCTATTGTTTTTCTTTGATTTTATGATGCTGGATTCTTTTGTTCTCGTTTTGTTAGCAAAAGTCGTAATTGCATGGACGTATTGAATCGACTTTGTGAAGTTTAAGGAGTTTAATGTTGTCATTTGTTTTGGCTTTTTTTGGAAAAAGTTCTGAGTTTGCTAGTCATAGTCCTTTTGGTTCGCTGGAAATATTTGTATTTCACGTATGAACTGTTTGACCATTGTTTGTTACGCAAAAACTTATTTGTATAAGAAATACGATTGAACATTATTATTCCATTAGAGTTATCCGCATTCATGTTCGTCGTCGCATCTTAGCAACCATTATTGTGAAGAAAAAAAACCATCAGGGATCTTGAGCAACATTTAAAGTCACTTTGTCTGCCTGTCTGTATTGTTCTTAACTACGCAACGGATTTGATGCAGTTTTCACTATTATCCAGATAAATCTACTATAGATATAAATCTACTAAGTCTGGCCATAAATACTGTTACAATTAAAAATAAGAAAGATATTACATTTGAATTTGGAATCTGTCATTTTTATACGATTTTTCATTGAGTTTTCTAATTTTGGCGCCAATACATTGTACGATATTTTGTGATATTAAAATGGAGTGGGGTGATAAAGAGAACCGAATCGCTGTGATTGCATTACACAAAGTTGGTATGCAGCCAAATGCAATTTTTAAAACTCTCCATACGATTGGTATTAGTCAAATGTTTGTGTACCGGGCTATTAATAGGTACAATGAGACCTCCTCTGTTTGTGACAGAAAAAGATCTGGCCGTTCACGTAGTGTTTGTACGAAAAAAGTGGTCAAAGCAGTAAGGGAAATAATTCGAAGAAATCCTGTGATAAAGAGATAAAAGCAAAAGATTTTATCTCGGGAGATGAAGATAGCACCCAGAACCATGTCGCGTATTTTAAAAGATGACTTAGGACTTGCAGCCTATAAGAGACGCACTGGTCATTTTTTTACTGATAATTTAAAAAAGAATAGGCTGCTAAAATCGAAACAACTACTGAAGCGGTACAGGGAGGTCACAGATTTTTTTTGTTTACGGATGAGTAAATCTTTACAATTGAGCAACATTTTATCAAACAAAATGACTGTATTTATGCTCAAAGCTTTATGCTTCCCAATTATTAGTTGACAGAGTGCAACGTGAGCATTATCCGACTTCAGTGATGGTTTGGTGGGGTGTTAGCTATGAAGGAGTGACAGAGTCCAGTAAAGGACTGTATTGCAGCCAATGGAGACCACTTCGAATAAGCTTTTTATATTTTAAATTGTTTTATATTTATGTATTAAACTAACACACTGTAAAAGTATTAAACATTATTAGGGTAGGTAGGGTAGGTAGGGTAGGTAGGGTAGGTAGGGTAGGTAGGGTAGGTAGGGTAGGTAGGGTAGGTAGGGTAGGTAGGGTAGGTAGGGTAGGTAGGGTAGGTAGGGTAGGTAGGGTAGGTAGGGTAGGTAGGGTAGGTAGGGTAGGTAGGGTAGGTAGGGTAGGTAGGGTAGGTAGGGTAGGTAGGGTAGGTAGGGTAGGTAGGGTAGGTAGGGTAGGTAGGGTAGGTAGGGTAGGTAGGGTAGGTAGGGTAGGTAGGGTAGGTAGGGTAGGTAGATAAGTAATTAGTGCTACCCGTGTGAAGTCGGGGCGGGCAGCTAGTTTATAATGAAGAAATCTTCATGGTTTGTCAAGCGTGCGAAGCAGGGGTGGGTCGCTCGTGTATAATATACTACTTGTTACATCTCAGATCAACATTTGAATTCTTTCCTAAAATAACACTCATTCGCAAGTACGGAACCCGGGAACCTGTCATTCTTACCAAAGCCGCAAGACTAGCGAAACATCACCCATATAAGCTCAAATAAACGATCCCTTTCTTCCATCTTTACAGCCTAGAGAGGTGACAGCTATCTCACCAACCAACAACCAATAGTTACGGCTGTCAACCCGTCACAGTATAAGTAAGTTTAAAACATAAGGACGGACGTTTTAGTAAGTGCAGTAATAGGATTAAGTGTGCTGGTGAATTAGTAACTATGTATAACTGTATGTGTTGTATTTGTGTCATACCTGTGGCATGGAGTGGTTCCGTAAAAAGGATTAGGACTAGCTTTGCCTGCGTCTTCGCCCGCGTGGAGATTGGAACTTATCCCACAGTAACGTACCTACTACCGGCATAAAAAGTATCCTTTGTACTTACACAGGTGATTGGTCAACCTAAGTGAGCCATACCGAGAAAAATTGACCCGTCACTAAGCTGGACAAAATGGATAATTTTAAAATGCCAGTAATATTTCACGACACTAAACGGACGTGACGAACTCCCGCTTTACTAACAACAGTGACGATAAAACCAATATTATTTTTGTTCATTTAGAATCAAATTTTAAAATCAAATCAAATTAAATCGTTATTTTATTACTTGCAGATATTTAAAGTCTAATTCGCAAACGAAATACTATAGTGGACAGCTTCTTATTTGACTACCTGTAGTTCGACGCCTTTCGTCACCGATTACCGCGATTTTGACTCAGTTATTCATTTTTTTAAGCATATGAACTACACAGTACCTACATTAAAAAAAACTGCATTAAATATTTTCTTTTTCCTTAGCGTAAATTTTTCTCGGATTGGCTCAAGTGCCAAATTTCATCAAAATCCATTCAGTGAAAACACAGACAAAGGGGTTACTTCTGCATTTATAATATTAGTATGAAAGTGTCCAGATGTTATGATACAGGTTTGATTCTAAATTGGGATATCCGGTGAATCTGATTTTTTCATCATTGAGACTAGGGACTTAATTATCCATCAATAATGACTACTAATTCGGCACTAGATTGAATGTGATGACTGAGTTTTACGGAGTAGATATTGTATACAAATGGATATACATCCACAAGTTTTCGAAAGATCAATTCTAGCCATAGTTTTAACATTTTTTGTAGATAACCTGACAAGGTTACACCTAATATTTTTGACTAGTTATTCTGGATAGCACTAGAAGATCCCCAACACTAACAATACCAACAAGTAACATCAACATAATATTTCCAACTATTGTGCCCGCATCTTCCTCCCGTATACCGCTATAGAACTGTATCTGCCTTCCTACAATCGAAGTACCTACCTACACACAGGATGCCTCATTAGCCGCCGCCGGTGTTTGATTCAGTCACCCGCCGCCGCCGCCGGTGCCACCAATCAATACCCACTGGTTTAGCAGATGCGGGTTTTTACTGTGCCAACATTTGGATTACCATTCTCCCTTTTTTGTTGTCAATTTGATCCAGTATTTGTGAAAGATTGATTTTTCTTTGTGAGGAGTCAGTTGAATGTTGAGCAAATGTACGATGTTTGAGTTGTTCATATTTGATAATTGTCTGTACAGCGTGTTTGAATTATATTATCAGAAGCACTTTGATTTGGTAACTGTTGGATCGGGTAATTGCGGCGACAATAAGAACCTTATGTAGTACATTTGTAATAACTATATTAGCCCAATAAAAGGATAATTACAATGAGACGATAAGTTGCAATGAGCACACCACAGACTATAGTTGACAGTTAATAGTGCGGGAATGGGTAGTCGACTATACAAATAGTGATGTGCCATTATAACAGTAACAAATAACTTTATTGGTATTGTATCCAATGCGCTTTAGATACAGGTTGGTCTGTATCGAAAAGATGGTCGATTTAATGAACTCAGTTTGAATTATATCTTCCGAAAAAAGTCCCACTGAATATGATTATAGTTTTAAGAAGAACTATTACAGTTTTTTCTTTCATTCTTTCTAACTTCTCAACAACAAAAAAAATCGTTTTACCATCTGTAAACGACCAGCTTATGTCGTTTGAAGGGGGCGGTTTGTTGTAAGGTTTGGCACAGTAGAAAAACCACAAGCAGCTAATGTAATAGATCCACGTATATTGCACATAAAACACATACACAATATATTTAAAATACACAACAGTAATACAGACAAAGGTTAGAGCTAGATGTAATCCGAATTTAATTGAATTTATTCAGCACGAATTTATACCTCAAGTAGCGAGATGTTTGTAGGAACGAAGTTAAAGCTCAACTGACTAAGAATCTGAGACTTTCTAAGAGAGTACTAGGCAACTAGTACTAGGCAACTACAATTGTAAAATCAGACCTGATACCTTAAGTAGATTTTTAATATAGGGCAAGTAGCGGGTACCATTTGTGCAAACACAATAATTTGCTCCTATAGATCAGGGCAGTTCGCTATTCAGGGACGCGACAGAGGGTCGGGATATAGCTGGGTATTTCCCATTTTGCTATGACGAGGGTGTTTACACGAATGAGGGAGGCAGGGTTGCGCAGGTGCAAGTTATGACATGATAATTACTTCTAGAACAATGGATTACGTAATTATAAACACAGATAGGTATTCTCATTGTTCTAAATAGGTATTCAGGTGGGAAATAGTCTAGTCAGTGTTGTAGTCATAATCAAAACATTGTATTATGACTGACAACGGAGTTATATACCTTTTATTACATAAGGACAGGTTAACACGAGAAAATAAGGTATTTTTAGTTACCTGTAGACACGGACGAATGTCTAACACATCTTTTAGTTAAGTCGGTGTCTATAGGTACATTAGTTGTTGTTAGAGACCTGATTTTGTGTCAGGAATCTTTAATTTTACTAGACTTTCTTGTTCCAACTTGTTGGATTATTTATTCGAAACATTCTATATTAGTTCACGTTAGAACTGGAACAAATCTTTCCAGATTTGATACTATATACTATGATACTATATACTATATACTACCTATTGGACTTCATGTCCCGACTTGATTAATATCCACACATGATTCGACTTGATACTATTTTAACATGTGCGGATGTACTTACTAACAATAATCAGTTTATTAGCTATTTAGTGTGCTTCCTTAACACCATCTGTACAAGTAACAACAAAACACCCACTAAAGTGAATATAAATTATTCCACGTCCCCAAACAGTCTGACACTGATAGCTTCTTCCCTCGAAGATCTTGAACGATAACTAATAAAGATAAGTGCTCCCCATAACGCACACATATATCGCCTTTCAAAGCTTCAAATCAAAAACAAATCTAAAACTACGCATCCTACTCATTCAATCGAATCGAGATGGGTTCCGATTCGTAGTACAGCAGAATAATAGCACAGTAATATGATAATATTACCGTGATAATAGGGTTGGCGTACGCAAGATTATCCGAGTAGTTATATTCGTGAATTGATCGCAGACTTTGTGGAATGAATTTCTTAACCCTTTCCCAGTCCAGTGTCATTTGGGTGTTCTGTCTGCATCGCGTACACAGTGTTAATAAAAAATGTTTGCAGTGTTCTAAAAAAATATTGTTGAAGTAAAGTTTCTTACATCAGCCACAACAATAACTTACGGGCTTAGTTTATACTCGTCACTAAGCCCGTAGTTTTAACCTAAATTTTGAGAAAAACACAGGGTCGAAAGATCTGAAAAGTGTATTAGAGTTGCAAGTGAATATTGAAAATATTTTTATTTTTAAGTTTATTTCTGCGAATACAAAAACTCCTTCTCATATAAAATATACAGGGCGTACCAGAGATGTGTAGTCAAATTTTAAGGGTTTGGTACAGACTATCAAACTAAACAACTTTGTCCATGGGACCCACATCGTAATCGCGAAACTCAAATCGCGTCCGATACATGTTTTTGCGTAGAGTAGGTATTGAAGTTTTCTATGGGACAGCCAATAATTTTTTCGCTGTCAGTCCTATGAAGAAAGTTATTGATTTTGATTTGAGCACACCTCGGTGCACCATGTTTATAGACTAACAGCCTTACTAATAAACTTTTACGCACGACGTATATCGGGGTTATAACATCAACGTTACCAATAAACGAAATTTGACATTTCAGTTGTATACATCTGGTATAATAGATGTCATTATTCAAAGAGAATTTGTACAACCGTTATTCAGCCCTCGGACCTTGTATAGCGAATGTATAGCCTATAATACCTAGTTGCTTTTGTCGTATTGAGTTTGAAAACCATGGATTATTTATAATATTTCGATATTTTAGATGAAATTGACAATCATAAAAGAAAATGTTATAAACATCGTTAAGATCCTTGCTGTTTGCAAGAAAATGAGTTTCGATTTATTTAAAGGTTCAGCAAACTAAATGCAAGAAACATTGTTGAATTAGTCAAATATCATTAGTTTCAGCTATTTAATATTATAGTAAAAAAATATCTTCATAATTTTTATCATTTCAGTCGTGCTGAATTCGCTTTGTTAAATGTTGACGTTCAAGATTGACTATGGGTGCATTCCGAGTTACGCTGTAATCGATTTGAGCGTGCTAACAACCGTACCGTATTAACGTGGGCATGATAACGTTGTGTCTTGAATCGTCATAGATGACGTCATGAAATACGCCATCTTGCGATAACGCCGACCAAGCCTTTTAATAATATCACCGTGAGCGCTGTCAAAAATGACAGTTGGGCTGTTTTGTTTTGACTCGCATCTTATCTTTGAACTAACGTGGCATTTTCGAAATTGTGTTTCTGACTACCCTTCGCCACCTACCCAAAAAAGAAGAAGAAATGTGTGGTATATACACAATGAAATATGATATGCAAGTTTTGACGTTGAGCGAGTACCGTGAGCGCGTTCACGAGCGTTCCGAATTGTTGACAGCCCTCAGCTGTCATAATCGTGATATCTTAATCGGAACGCCAATTATCGGTGTCAGCGCTGTGAGCGATTATGTTCTAATTCGGAAAGCGCCCTATAACAGCTTTTACTGTTGCGTTCTTAACCTAATGCATGCATCACTAGTGACAATAATCTATTTTTTTAATTCGTAAAAGAACGCAAAATCAATTGTTTTGGAAATAAAATGGACGTAATTCTTTAAATTTAGATTTTTTAAACTTATAAGTCTAAAGTTATGAATGTATTTCCAAATGAAAAAATGACAATGATATTACGCAGTACCAGTTTCAGAACGCACCTTATAATGTTGCCAGTGGTTTTTGTCATAAGCAGTGGGTAACTATGCATTGTTTAAACACTGATTATTAGTAAGAGTAGTGTGTAACGCCTATTCACAGCTTATACATTGTATAACAATACAATAGTTAAACAGATGTTTAACTTATTTTTATTAGTAAGGCTGTTACAGTAGTAGTAGTATATATACCTATTTTATTAGTTCTTAGAAGTCTGCATATTGACAACATCATCAAGACGATGACGATTAGACGGCACGGTTAGCGCAGTGGTTAAGCGATTGACTGCTGCGGTTCATGCGGGTTCGATTCCCGCACGAAACAAATATTAAATATTTGTACTTGTAGGTCATAAAAAAATTTTATGACCTACAAGTAGTTGTTTCGGGTCTGGCAGTTTGTGTATGTGAGTATAAATGTTTGTAAACGCACCCACGATACAGGAGAAATCCTAGTACGGGGCAAAGTTTAAAAAAAAAAAAAAAATCGCTTAACATCAGATGCGAGTAACTAATAAATTAAACGCAGCTTATTGAACATAAAAAGCAATGAACGAAGAATTAAGTATTCATAAAGCCTTCACAGCATCTTTTTTTCTTTCCTTATTAGTATATTTACTTAGATTTCTCTTTTTTATTCCGACTATTATGAGGATATGAATACCAAAAAAGCTCTGCCCAAATTTAAGTGCTCATTATTCAAATATTTTCAGTAATGTTCAGCTCAAATTGGGGTATTTAACTGCCGGCCGAGTAACAAACTTCAGTCATAAAGATATCCAAAATGGGCGATTCAATCAAAAAAGTTAAAGGGAATCGTAAAAATTGTAGTATTATATTTTTGAAGCCTACGATTTTAATATAAGACTTTAAAACTGAAAAGGACTTGATTACAGATGAATGCCTTTGTCTCGGATTCAAATTAAGAGTTTTTTTTTTTAATGTTATTCGTATTTGAATGGATTTAGAATTTATTTAAAAAAATTCATTGTAACGAAATAATTTGATACTTTTACTTTTTTATTGGGAGTAAGCCGATTTGAGCGGGGAGCTATTAAGTTTTGTGAATTTATGTAGTAAGAAAATATCAAATCGAATATAATTTTCTATTACTTTTGTAAACTTTACCTCAATGAAGTCCCAGACTGACAGTATTATACTCGTATAACATATCTATATTAGACTAAATTATATTATAACTTTAGTGTGACAACCATAGAGATGACCTCCACACAGCCTCGATTAGGGAAGATGAATTACGATGAATCACCGACTAGGGTCGCCCCACACATCTATTAGGAAACAACCATAATGGCTCTAACAACGCCATCTAGCGACACTCCATGTAACTTTAACTATAACCGATTAGCCGAGCACTCGTTGCTCTAATGAAAAACAAAACTTCGATTCCCATGACACGAAAATATGGCAAAAATATTGGAAAATGTTGAAAGTAGGTCACGTTGGTTATAATCACAGGATATAATGATTTTACACAAGCAATGGGTTGAAAAACATCTGATTTTGTGGAGGCGAAATAAACACCTGCGTCTCTGAGCCAAGGGGAAAATAATTAAGTTAGGTACGAAAATGTTTGCTTATATTTGTGGGTCATACACCGTGTTTTTATCGGAGATTAGAACGAGCGTGTGTACAAAGTTTTGCTTAGTTTTTAATGTAGTAACCAGTAGTTTCCAGCAAAAGCTCTAGGAAGTGGTGAAGGGTGGGCGTTTTGGGGGACTGTCTTATGTAATTTTGACATTCGAAAAGTGCTGATTCTCAGCCTAGTTTGAATAAATGACTTTTGAATTTTGATTTATGAGTAGACGCGGATTTTATGGTGGTTTTATTATTTTATAAAATTGGACTTTACAGCAAAATTATGATAACATTTTTGACACACATCCCACACATCTGGTAATCCTGTAGCGGTTACACCGCCACATACTAACTACGCATCAAAGACATGACGTCACACAAATCCTGCATCGCGCAATTAGAGTTTACCGCGCGAAAGACATAGATAAGACTATCCGAAATCAACAGTCGGGCAGTCGGCCCGCCAGACAAAACACCCGTCTGGTTGGAGGATCCTCCCTTTTCTATGGTGGATGAGTGAACTTTACACCCTGTTCCTCATGCCCCTAAATTGGTGACCCCGACGTGATCATCGCAGACAGTTCCGACTCACCGCGAACTGTGCGGCACCCGGTTCCGACTCACTGGAACCTTAGCTGGCACTGTGAAGCATCGCAAGATACAAGACTCAGCCCACTATCGACCTCCGGTCTCCGGAGGGGAGTGATGTAGCGGTTACACCGCCACATACTAACTACGCATCAAAGACATGACGTCACACAAATCCTGCATCGCGCAATTAGAGTTTACCGCGCGAACGACATAGATAAGACTATCCGAAATCAACAGTCGGGCAGTCGGCCCGCCAGACAAAACACCCGTCTGGTTGGAGGATCCTCCCTTTTCTATGGTGGATGAGTGAACTTTACACCCTGTTCCTCATGCCCCTAAAATCCAAAACCACACCTCCAAAGTTATTATCATAAATCACCTTTAAAAATACGATAACAACATCCCCAAAGCATTGGATGCGTACAAAAGATTCCTTTTACGTAAGCTACTTAGCGTCACACAGCCTGACGACCTCACGAAGTCAGAACTTTAAATTCGTAAGGTCTGAATGTCAAGATCCACCTTCTAAAAGTTTGTTTAGAACTCCAAACTCGGCAGGACAATTAATTAAACAAGAAATCTTTTGAAGTACGACACGTTGAGAATAGTTGAAGACTGAATTTCAATTTGCGTTTCTCATTTAAAGAGGCTTCAAGATATTTTTATTACAGACTAAGCAGAATATCAGGTTGTTATAGAGCAGGGCTTGAAGTAGTAGCCTCCTCCTAGCGTTAAGTTACGGTTTCTTAGTAGAGCAGTTCTTTCTTGGGAAGTAGTGTAAAAATTAATCAACCTAATTGAGTTTTCATTTAAAAAGCTTTATAAATTATTTTCCCAGTAATAATAATCTGATGAAGAGAGAGAGATGAAGATGTGGAGATGGGTCGCAGATATTGATTCTATCTTTATTCTGCAAAAGAGGGCTGTCAGAGCCATCTACAACCTCCGAAGACGCGAATCTCTAAGGGAACTGTTTAAGAAAATTAACATCATGACGGTACCTTGTTAGAAAACATGATTTATGTTCGAAAAAATCTACATATTTTTAGTAAGTTATGTGACAGGCATAATTTTAACGCAAGAAATAGGAACAAATTAGATCAACCACGTTTCAGATTGTCTAAAGTACATGGGGTACCTACTGTGTAAAATGTTATAATAAAATACCACTCGATATTCTTCAACTAAATGAGAAGAAATTTAAAACTTGCATTAAACGACACACTATGTAGACAAGCATACTATAAGTTGGATGATTACATTGTAGATAAAAATGCTTGGCTTAATGCAGGTCTTGCTCCACGGCCACTTGGGCTCACTAGATTAAAAAAAAAAAGTTGCTTTCCCTTTTTTTATTTTGTCTGACTTTACGAACTTAATGTTTTTTTTTTTTTATTTTTTTATTTAACCAAGTTTTAATTGCTGAATAGTGAATACTCCAATAGATAATAATGATTTTCATTCTTTTTGGTAGTAAAATTCTTGTAATCTCACAAATACATTGCAAAGTATAGTTTTGTATAACTTAGACGCATTTTTTTTTTTTTTTGTAAATTTGAATTCTATGGAGTCGTTTACTATGTCATTATGTTGTATGTTGACTTGAAAGAGCAGGGTAGTTGAGAGTATGTCATGCTCACTTAAATATCTCGCTGATAGTGGCGAGTGTGTGGATCATTCGGTTCCCTACAAAATGGTTGAGCTGCATGGTGCTGATCCACGCGTCATGTTCGTGAACGGGCGCCGTCAGTTGAGACTGATCATCTCTTATTTGCCAGGGCTTATTTTTAATCTAATATTTTTAATCGTTATTTTTTACATTGTTCTCACATATAGAAGCAACAAGAGTAAGGTACCCAAGATTTTGTAATTTCTATATTTAAAAGAGTGTCCTTGGAGTTTTTTGCCCGTTCTTCTCCATAGAGATCAACGTTTTGGAATGGGCAACTAGCTTCTACTTTCTGACTAACTGACTTTGAGTTTGAGTTTGAAGCCAAAAATATAAGTAATCGTCCTTTTTCTTAGAAGGTCACTGAAAATTATTCTAAGATTAAATCTGATCTAAGATTAAAAGAGTAACTTATCTTTTGATCTTTCCTCATCACAATAAGTTCCTGTTATAGATTGATTGAATATCTACTTAATTCATAATTTCCAACTTGTAATATCAAAAATATAACCATAGTTTAAAGAATAACAATTTTCCTCACAAAAATAATTAGACATAATGAAACTAGCCTTCTCTAGCCTCAACGGGTCCAATCAGTTAATTCACAATATCTACAGAATAATATCTTACCAGAAACCTAATAGAATTTAAGCTCGAGTAAACTTTTGGCAAAAAATTAGCTATCTACGATGGTTTCATATAATAATGCCTTACTGGAGCAGACAGAAAAACAGCAATATAGCTGGTCATAGTCCGCTGGCATTACAAGATTACTAGTAAATTAAATCATAATATTATAAACGCTATTCGTTACGTTTATGCAAACCGTACAGTTTCAGATCTTTTCACTTATATTAATGGCAATATACTGGAGGATCGCGACTTCATAGAGTGGAACAAAAAGTTCGTCGTGCGTACTCAAGACATAAGATTGTCTTTAGAACTTTGACGTCGATTGTGATATTTTGTTGGAGTGGAGGGTGGTTCTAAAGTGAGATCGTAGTATCTTCTTGGATGTTACAAGAAGAAAATATACCTAGGTATTAATAAGTATGACTGAAACTGCAACTGAAAAACATGTTAAATAAATGTTACCATTCTTGTATAAACCATACCATTGTTGTACTGTAATTCATTCACAGTTAAATGTTTATTACAAAAATAGATTAGATGGTTAAAATCATGTCAACATAAAAACCTTGATTTGTAATAAGGTTGTTAAAGTTTAATATTAATCAGACTTTCCATACTCAACTTATAATTGGCCACACATACTCAAATTTTACTGCATGCTCAAATGTACTAGCTGTAAGAGTTCTTAAATAATAAAATAAAATAAAAAATGTTCTGCAAAAAAAGATTTCTACACCTATTGATAAAACAACGTATGTACAAACGTACAGACATTATCGCACCACTTGACCTATCGCGCAATCAATCAGTTGATTCAAGCGAGAATTGAATAATCAATAAAGTTACAATCGTCCATCTGTATAGATTTAATTGTTTTCCTGACCGATTATTGGTCGACCCTTTGGTATAACTTTACCATCTATAAACTAGGTTTGAGTAACTTAGTCACCTCTACGGCAAACTTGCAAATCTACAGAAAATTCATTTTACAAAGGAGCGTTTTGAAAACATCAATGAAAACTTTTTTTTTGTAACATGTATAAAGGTACCGCGGTACATTTGGTTTTAAAAATGGTACTTTTTAGGGTTCCGTATGTCAAAAGGAAAAAACGGAGCCCTTAGAGGATACAAGGGGAGGTACATTATTTAGCAAGAAAACGTCGAAAAAAACACGTTTCTTGTATCGGGTCCCCCTTTAATTTTTTTATTTAAATAATTTTTTGTTATTTGTTATTATAGCTGAAATACACGAAAAATTAACTGTCTACCTATTACGGTTCATGAGATACAGACTGACAAACAGATAGGGGAGTCTGATTAAAAAAATATACTTCTTGAAAAATATGACATTAGTTGGTTTTGATAATAAAAAATCGGGCATATCCAATTATCGTTTTATAGCTGACCCCTTGGTTTCTGAGTAGCGTTTCGGTTCAGACACTAAAATTAATTTGTTGTCAGTCAAGTGATTGACAGCAGTCATATTTAAATTAACAAACATTAGATGGAGAGCTGATTTACAGATCAGGCTTTCAAAAACAGGAGGTAAAGGTATTCAGAACCTTTTCATTGCTCAGAAAAATATACTTAGTCTAGCCATAAATACTGTTACAATTAAAAATAAGTGTTGTGACGTAATGCGTTCAACGCTAACAACTACTTATAAAATAGTCGCTCAATACACTTGTAGTAGAACACACGTCTTTTCATTTTAAAATCCTATACAAAGTAAAGTCAACCTTGTCGTTATCAACATATGGTCGTATTCGAGCCGAATGCAGCAACTACGGAGCGGTAAAGACCTGGCCGATTGAATAAAAGAACCGCATTCCACAGCGATAAGGATTCGTAGAAAAACACCTCCTTCACGGATAGTTATGAATATGTGGGCAACCAGTAATTAGCACTACCTACTACGGAAGATTATCAAGTTTTACGAACAATTTTGATTGAAGATTTGTTTTAAGTGGAATATAGTGAAACAACAATGAGTACTACGAAAGAACAACAGCAATATCTCGCTATATTGGAAGATGGTGCTAATTTGCTACAAAAAACTCAAACAAACTTGAAAAAGTGTCCAAAGGGAAGACTAACAAAAGGTTACATAGATGCACGTGTGAAAATTATTGATGAATATTGGATGTCATTCAAGAACGCACATGACGGGTTAGTAAAAATAACACCCAAGGAACAAAAAGGAATTTTGTCATACTTTTTGAACGAAGAATTCTTTATTTATGAAGAACTATACAGCTCATTAAAAGGGGATTTGCAAGATATGCTTACCTCGTTAACGGAATCGTCATCGATGGATGCGAGAAATTCAAGTATGAATGTATCTTATACATCGCAAAATATAGTGCATTTACCGAAAATAGAATTACCCAAGTTTAATGGAAATTATGAAGCATGGCCGACTTTCAAAGATTTGTTTGTTTCTTTGGTGCACGAAAATAATAACCTCAGTGATGTACAGAGATTACATTATTTAAAAACAAGTGTGAGTGGAGAAGCTGAGGCATTATTAACCCATATACAAGTGACATCCAGCAATTACTCAACTGCATGGGATATTTTGAATAAGAGGTATGGTAACAGACGTATAATATTAAACTGTATTATGAAAAGATTATTTTACCAGAGGAATATGACTTCGCAATCAGCCGTCCAATTAAAAGGCTTGTTAGATACAACTACAGAATGCCTAAACAACATGGAAAATTTGAAAATAAATACCGCCTCTTGGGATCATGTAATAATATTTCTGCTCGTTCAGAAGTTTGACCCAGAGACACATAAAGGCTGGGAAGAGTATGCCTATAAGGAAGACAGCGAAGCATTGCCTACTTGGAGTGAATTAAAAAACTTTATGGAGTCCAAGTTCCGTACCTTGGAATTAGTTACCGGAATTACAGCTAAAAATAATACAAGAGAGAAACAAATCAAAGAACGTTCTTATCATGTTGCCACACCAAGTACAGAGAAGACCTGCATCATGTGTAAAGATAACCACACGCTGTGTCACTGCAAGAAGTTTATTGATATGAAATTAGACGAGCGAACCGAATATGTTAAAAACAAACATTTATGTTTTAACTGTCTAGGACTTGGACACTCTGTAAAGAGATGTAAACTACCAGTGTCCTGTCAGAAATGTCATCGACGTCATCATTCTTTACTACATGAGGCTAAGAAAACAGAACCACCGGCTACACCGAGCACCTCACAACCGTTGGTTTCACAGCATGTAGCAGAAGAGAAGGAAGCAGTTCATGTGAACACAGTGATTGCGTCGCATCATACAACTAGACATAGAATAGCACTGTTAGCGACCGCTATAGTGGAAGTAAGAAATACAGAGGGTCAAATCATTTCACTACGCGCGCTGATAGACCAGGGTTCGCAGGCTACATTCATAAGCGAGAAAGCGACTCAACTATTGAAACTGAAGCGACAACCATTCAAAGGAAGTGTTGTAGGAGTGGGATCTAAGAGAACAGAGATCAAACACGTGGTACAGCTTAATGTAAGATCACAGTGGGACCATAATTATAGTTTACCGATCCAAGCCTACGTGATGTCGAAACAACTGACCACCAAGATACCTACCAAAACAATTGTCAATCAGTCATGGCCTCACCTCGAAGGGCTTAACTTGGCTGATCCGAGTTACTTAACACCTGGTACTGTAGATCTGCTATTAGGAGTCAAGGAATACGCACAGATTATACAGCCAGATTTAATAAAAGGTCCACCAGGCACACCAACTGCACACAAAACAAACCTGGGTTGGATTATTTTCGGAGATATCTATGAAAACCCACAAAACAATACCTACCTTGTAATGCTTAATGCATCACCAAGTTGACGTAGACGAAATGTTGAAATCGATATGGGAAATAGAGATTGACAAGGACAGACATTTAACAAAAGAAGATAAGCTTTGTGAAGATATCTACGAAAAAACAACAACTAGAAATGAGGAAGGAAGGTACATAGTCAAATTTCCTTTCAAAACTTACAGTCCACAACTAAATGAAACGAGCACGAGCACAAAGCTACAAACACCTGAAGGAAACACAAAGGAGATAGCCAAACAAAGATTCTTTCAACTTGAGCGGAAGTTTAGGAAGTCATCAGACCTGAAAAAAGAATACACAAAAGTCATAAATGATTACATAGAACAAGGACACATGGAGAAGATTCCTGAAAGAGAAAAAGAAACAATATCAGTTTACTTACCTCACCACGCTGTGGTTCGTACTGATAAGGAGACCTCTCGAACACGCGTTGTCTTCGATGCTTCCTGCAAAGGCACAAATAACATTTCACTAAATGAAGAATTATTGGTTGGTCCGCAACTGCAAGATGATTTGAGAAACCTTCTTATGAAATGGAGAATGAAGCGCGTCTGCTTCATGGCCGATATCAAACAAATGTATCGCCAAATATTGGTGACTCCTGAAGACGCAGACTTCCAACGACTTATCTGGAGACCCGACGAGGGTGATGATTTAGACGAATACCGTTTGCTGAGGGTAACATTCGGTATAGCATCTGCACCGTATTTAGCTGTTAAAACACTCCACCAAACAGCTGATGATGAAGGAAGAGATCAACCACTTGCTGTGCAATCCATCAAGGGCAATTTTTACATGGATGACTGGCTTGATAGAGCTGATGACACTGAGACTGCTATTTCTCTAGCCAAAATGGTAACAAAGATTCTACAAATGGGTGGTTTTCAACTCACGAAATGGTCATCAAACGATATTAATTTTATTAAATCTATAGATGAAGAAAAAAGGTCAACCAACGCACACATAGACATGAACCTTGATGGAACAATAAAGGCATTGGGCATTGTGTGGAATCTGAAAACTGACACATTTCACTACAACCTGACTTTACCAACATCTGAAAGTACTTATGTAACAAAACGAAGTATTTTATCTGACATACAAAGGCTTTTCGATCCACTTGGTTGGATTGCACCGAGTACAGTAATGGCAAAAATACTGTTACAGAAACTATGGCTCGAAAAGGTGAATTGGGATCAGAACGTAAGTAAAAGGTTACGTGAAGAATGGAATCAGATAAGATCAGATTTTGCTAGTGTGAACGATGTACAAGTTAACAGATGGCTTGGTACAACGGAAACAAACAAAACAAATATACAAATACATGGTTTCAGTGATGCTTCTATACGGGCTTACGCTGCTGCAGTATATATAAGAACTGAAACAAAAGACAAAGTTGAAATAAGACTCATTGCTGCTAAAACAAGAGTAGCACCCCTGAAGACAATATCCTTACCAAGACTAGAGTTGTGTGGTGCATTACTTCTCTCCACGCTTATGAAACAAATTGGGCTAGCAATGAAAATTCCAACTTCCGATATGTATGCATGGACAGATTCCTCTATAGTTATAGCGTGGCTATGTGGTGATCCCAACCGATGGAAAACGTTTGTTGCCAACCGCGTCGTTGAAATTGTAGAAAACCTAAATAACAATCGCTGGTATCATGTACAGTCGAGTGATAATCCCGCAGACTTAGCCTCTCGCGGAATGTTGTTGTCCGAACTGAAGAAATGTGACTTGTGGTGGAGTGGCCCTGGTTGGTTATCTGAAAAGGAAATTAAGATTAGTAAACAGGAAGTTATGACAACAGACATGGAAAGAAAAACAAAGAAAGTTATTACTCACCTCAGCACAGAAGAACAAGAGAAATCTATAACTACACAATTTGACAATTTTAACAACTTACCAGAATTACTAAAAGTTGTTTGTTACTGCAAAAGATTCTTGAACTATAAGGTCAATGTGAACATAAATAAACAAATATCAACACAAGAATTAGAAGATGCACTGACAATTTGTATAAAAAGAGTTCAAGAAGAAGAATACATGGAAGAAATAGAAAGATTAAAGATAAATAAACAAGTGAAAAGGAGAAGTCCGTTGCGATCCCTCAACCCTTATCTTGATGATAAACATATCCTCAGGGTGGGCGGTCGCCTCAGACACGCAAACATACCGGATGAAAGTAAACATCCAATTATTCTCGGAAATAAAAACACATTGACGCCTCTGATTATAGCCGACGCACACTTTAAGACACTTCACGGAGGAATTCAATTAATGTTATGTTATTTAAGATCAAAATACTGGATTTTAAAGGCCAAAACGATAGCTAAGAAACATGTTCACAGATGCCTTATTTGCGCTAGACTTAGTGCTACTACTAGATCTCAAATGATGGGAGATTTACACGATGAGAGAGTGACTCCATCCAGGCCATTTTTGAATAGTGGTGTAGACTTCGCGGGACCATTTCAGATTTTGTTATCAAAAGGCTGAGGAAACAGGACAACTAAAGGTTATGTTTCTATATTCATCTGTATGTCTACGAAGGCAATTCATATTGAGCTTGTAAGTGATCTTACTTCGGAAGCGTTTATCGGCGCTTTTCGACGTTTTGTTGCCAGGAGAGGCAAATGTAATCACTTGTGGAGCGATCAAGGACGTAATTTCGTGGGAGCTGACAAGGAGCTCCGAGATGCCTGGAACGAAGCAAGCTTACAGTTTACTGGAGAAATTGCAGAAACACTAGCCACAGAGGGTACTCAATGGCATTTCATTCCCGCTTACAGTCCAAATTTCGGTGGATTATGGGAAGCCGGTGTTAAATCTATAAAATTCCACCTGAAAAGAATTGTAACAACTCACCTGACATACGAAGAGATGACGACGGTACTCTCCCAAGTGGAAGCCTGCTTGAATTCCCGTCCGTTGTGTCCAATTAACGACACTGATCCAGATAACACGAACCCACTCACGCCTGGACATTTCTTAATTGGAGAAGTACCTGTTGTTGTCCCATCACCCGATATGAAAGACATAAGGCTGTCCAGCTTATCTCGCTGGCAACACACACAGAAACTTGTTCACGACTTCTGGCGGCGATGGCAGAATGAGTATTTATCCAGATTGCAACAGCGTCCTAAGTGGCATAAAATAGAAGAAGAATTTAAGATCGGAGATGTTGTCTTGATAAAAACTGATAACTTGCCTCCTGGAAAATGGTCCTTGGGACGAATCGTCGATAAGCACCCTGGTCCGGACGGTCTTACGATGGTGTATAGTGTCAAAAGTGGTAATTCCGTAACAAAAAGAACTGTGACAAAATTATGTCTATTGCCATTCAATGGGACCTAATATTATTTTTTAGAAATGCTCATTTTTGTTGATATATTTTTTTTTACATGTTAAATAATTACCCCCACCTACAGATTTATATAACGTTAGCAATTGTGATAATTATGTAACACTTTGAATAATTGTTTCCAAAAAGACCTACAGGCCTTTTGGTGGGCGGTATGTTGTGACGTAATGCGTTCAACGCTAACAACTACTTATAAAATAGTCGCTCAATACACTTGTAGTAGAACACACGTCTTTTCATTTTAAAATCCTATACAAAGTAAAGTGAACCTTGTCGTTATCAACAATAAGAAATATATTACATTTGAATTTGGAATCTGTCATTTTTATACGATTGTTCATTGAGTTTTCTAATTTTGGCGCCAATATATTGTACAATATTTTCGATATTAAAATGGAGTGGGGTGATAAGGAGAACCGAATCGCTGTGATTGCATTACACAAAGTTGGTATGGAGCCAAATGCAATTTTTAAAACTCTCCATACGTTTGGTATTAGTCAAATATTTGTGTACCAGGCTATTAATAGGTACAATGAGACCTCCTCTGTTTGTGACAGAAAAAGATCTGGCCGTCCATGTAGTATTCGTACGAAAAAGGTGTTCAAAGCAGTAAGGGAAAGTATTCGAAGAAATCTTGTCCGAAAGCAAAAGATTTTATCTCGGGAGATGAAGATAGCACCCAGAACCATGTCGCGTATTTTAAAAGATGACTTAGGACTTGCAGCCTATAAGAGACGCACTGGTCATTTTTTTACTGATAATTTAAAAAAAGAATAGGGTGGTAAATTCGAAACAACTACTGAAGCGGTACGCAAAGGGAGGTCACAGATTTTTTTTGTTTACGTATGAGAAAATCTTTACAATTGAGCAACATTTTAACAAACAAAATTACTATATTTATGATCAAAGCTCTAAGGAAGCTTCCCAATTAGTTGAAAGAGTGTAACGTGGGCATTATCCGACTTCAGTGATGGTTTGGTGGGGTGTTAGCTATGAAGGAGTGACAGAGCCATATTTTTCTGAAAAAGGTATCAAAACATCGGCACAAGTGTATCAAGATACCATTCTTGAGAAGGCAGTTAAGCCCCTTAACAACACCATATTCAATAACCAAGTATGGTCCTTCCAACAAGACTCGGCGCCCGGTCATAAAGCTCGGTCCGCGCAGTCTTGGTTGGAAGTAAACGTTTCGGACTTCATCAGAGCTGAAGACTGGCCGTCGTCTAGTCCCGATGTTAATCCACTGGATTATGATTTATGGTTAGTTTTAGAGAGTACGGCTTGCTCTAAACGCCATGATAATTTGGAGTACCTAAACAATCCGTACGATTGGCAGTGAAGAATTTTCCCATGGAAAGAGTGCGTGCTTCTATTGATAACTGGCCTCAACGTTTAAAGGACTGTATTGCAGCCAATGGAGACCACTTCGAATAAGCTTTTTATATTTTAAATTGTTTTATATTTATGTACTAACACACTGTAAAAGTAATAAATATTATTTGCAATAAAAAATAAAAAAAATCTTCGTGACAATATTTATGGCAAGACTAGGTATAGTTAATGAATCAAGAAAATACAGCTTTTGTTTTTAATCCAACCTTTCTCGGCAAAATAAGGTACAGTCAGGCTCAAAAGTGTATAGGTACATTGACAAGAACTCATTTGATGCCCTACAATTTGTGTTCCATAATTATATCAATGTATATTTTTAATGCCGTGCATATTTACAGCTACAATTAAGTACCCAGTTTAATTTTTTGTGGCTACACATGTATACAATATGTACGACGACTATTATTGTCATACATCTTTTTGAGGCTGACCTACACGTTGGTGGTGGATAAAAGACTGTACACTATACAGGGATTATTTCTAGAGAGTAATAAAAACAATATTCTAGCTATCGTTAGATATGCCTAGCCCACGCTAATTATAAGGTCTTTGCCAGTTTACTGAAGTGATTAATGATATCCATCTGAAATATCTCAGTTCGCAGCAGCCCGGAGTCTGAATTTGTGCCCGGTTGATGGCAATAGGCCGCCCACTATTACGTGGGACTTAGATATGGAACTGGCGAAATGTTGGTACTATACGTGTACTATAAGTACACTTCTGCCCTTCGAGGAATACAGGCGTGATGTTGTGTTATTTAAAAACAGCTTTGATTTATCTGATTTATTTCTTTAATATAAAACTGACACCCCACACAATATTTCAAAACGATATTGAACCGCAAGCTTAAAATCAACTCAGCTAGATCTCACATTGGTCGCCTGAGCAAATATTTGTCGCACACATATTGGTTGTCTCGTCAACACTTTGATCATAGTATACTGGGTGCCTTCTTCGTTGGTGCATCGCTCTCTCATATTGACAGATTGAGGGCTCACTTTACACACAAGGTTGGCAAAGTATGATTGATTGTGCTTCTTCCGCCGCATAAAACACGAAAAATATAAGAATATGTAGTTCAATTCATGGAACAAAAAGAGACAATCTGCATGGTGGCAGAGTGTTTGTCTGATTGGGATGCTTTAGACGTACCTAGGCAAACATACATAAATAAAAATATCCCAAGTGTGAAATAAATACATACCTAAGTATCGCCACTCGAGAAGTCAATTTTAATTATCTTATCTAAACTGTACATAATGCATGTAATTTAGTTACAGATGGACGTATTTATACTATCAAATCAATCGCAAAACTAATTTCGAATATGATAACAACGCAATTGGCGTTATTGCAAACTGAATGATTGTGTTTATACGAGATTTTCAATTGCCCAATGACGGTTCAACGAGCCATATTTGTTAATGCATTATTTAACTGATATTCTAAAGCAGTGCCGAAGATTACATAAAAATATCTAATTCACAATCCCTAAATTACCTATATGGCTCGCCCTCTATTACATGGGACTTAAACATAACTGGCGCAATGTGGGTGTACCTACTACAGGTACACCTCTGCCCAACCCTTCGGGGAAACAAGGCGTGATGTTATGTTAAGTTAAATTATCTATAGCTTGTGTTCAACTGGACTCTGGAGTATATCATTTTGGCAGAGAATCCTTCATCATTTCCTTTTACCTAACCCCGCATTTTTGTACGATACTAACAATGACAGACTATAATTATAGCCTATTTATATAAAATTGTTGTAGCCTTCAGGTAAAATGGAAAATGGTTCAAAAGCACATACCTACCCACATCTTTATAGATTGATCGAGCCTCTTCATTCGCACTTGCCTTTGATTTGTTATTTGATGAATATAAATGGAGGATGTCAGATTTGAAGGGTGGCTAGCCGAGCCATTTTTGTATTAATTGCTCTGGAGGAGACAGACGAGCCATCGTTAATATTATGTCTATAAATGTAAAGATATGTAATGACAACGTTGGATCACTTAATTTTCTTCACTGTCGTGTACAGCAGTAGACACGTAGGCACTGTGGGAAATAATCTAGTAAATGGGCAAAACTATCGAAATTTGGGTGTACTATACACGTTGCCTATCCACTCTGGACATACAGGCGTGAAGTTACGTTATGTTGATCTCGTTTCTATAAACTCTCATATACTTTATAAAAAGGCGCTTTCGTCAACGTCACTCAATCTCATCCACCACATATATTTAACCCATTTAAGTGTTCAACAAAAGCGGTGACACACTAACCAAATTGCTTCACATTTTTCCCAAAGAAATAAATAGCAATTTAATTTCATGCTAGATCCACTTTAGATCCAACAAAAAGAACAGAGCTACAGTTTCATGAATTTTGCTTTTTACGTTCATTGCTCCTTTCTTGCGAGCATTTTCTGTGAAAGTGAGACGTCTCAAGAATATTTGATACTGCAAAAAAGAGCACTTTAAAATCTTATCTCTGTTCCACCTATCCATAAAAAGGCTCTGGGGGTGGGTTAGGTTCATTTCAGTACCCATCCCGAACATAAACAAGCGCAGTTTGATACACTTTGCCCTATTGTACCACTCGACGTCGTCGCTCGTCTAGCCAGTACATTTGGATGGTACAGTAAATATACTTCTCGCAAATCGAAAATCGTAGACGTGTCAGCGGTCCACCTATAAAGTAATGTGGACCCGGGACCCTTAACCCTTCGCTATTGAATTTTATTCAACATCTCTATATAAGGAGGTGCTTCCCTATTTTTACAATGTAAGGGAATTAGGGACCGGTGAAAGTAGGAGGGTGTTATTATTTATTTGTTTATCTAAGCGTTTGGGGTTACTGGCGGAACAATTTTTGATGTATTGTGGGTATTATTCAGTTAAATAAGGCTCAATTTGGAATTTAATTCGGTAGCCTTTCTAATCTTAGGGCCGATATTTCCAACGATAATTATCTTTATATCTTTATTCGAGGAATTATTTTGAATTTCTGACAGTTTTTGTAATAATAATTTATATGTATGTAGTGAAATAAAGAAAATAATAATAATAATTCCTCGAATAAAGATAATATCTGAATTGGAAAAAGCAGCCTTTCTTCTTCTTTTCGTGTGGTTAGTAAACTAACCTGGTGTCAGAGTTTTAAAGCCACCCACGGGCCTCTGACTTGGCTTCACATGCCGTCGAGAAATATCTCTCAGGCACGCCGGTTTCCTCACGATGTTTTCCTTCACCGTTTTTTGAGCAAGTGATAATTATATAATACGCACATGAATCCGAAAAGTCAGAGGTGCGTGCCTTGGGTTCGAACTCGAGACCTACGACTTGTCAGTCTGACGGTCACACCACTAGGCTATCACTGCTGCAGCAGCCCTTAGAATACTAAAGCGTAATTCACTGGCCGTAATGTTAAACATTACATGACACTCGCCACGGTTAAAAAAATTCAACGACATTGTGACTGTTTCTAAATCACTACAATTATTACCCATTAAACGATTACAACTATTGAACAAAATACGCTTTAAAAGAGCCTCCACTTGCTACAATCAAGCCGCAGAACCTCCTTAAAGAAATTAACATGAATGAAAACCTTTCGACAATAGAGCAGCACATGCGACCCCCAGTGTAAACACATGCCAAACGAATGTGCCTACATACCTACATTGCTGTGACTACCGAGTTGGCATTAGGATGCTGGAGAGATTTCAAGTGAGCCCGATTTGAGAGCGACAGTCACACAAGTGAAATTCTATTGGTTTTATCAACCGACTTCAAAAAGGAGGAGGTTCTCAATTCGGTTGTTTTTTTTTTTGTATATTTGTTACGCGATTACTCCGCCAATTATGAATTGATTTTGATGATTCTTTTTTGTTTGGTAGGGCATACTTCAGAAGTGGTCCCATATAAATTTGGTCAAGATCAGATGAGGGGTTTTTGAGTTAGCTTCAATAATACGTATTTTTCCCATCTAGTATATGTGGATGATATTCTAATAGTTCCTGTCACTGTAATTTACATAGCAGGTAATGGGTATTCAAATTTTTGTGGGGGTTTTGTGTAGGTACCACAACTAAAAAGTGAAAAATAAAAACTTTTTCACAAAAAATAAAACCGACTTCCAAAAAAAAACACTACAAACTGCCACCGACTTCCGAAATCAAAGTTATTTTTCACTTTGTAGTGTTTTTTTTGGAAGTCAGTGTTTTTTTTTGTGAAAAAGTTTTTTTATAGAAAGAGTGATGTTGATCTTTGTGTCGCATGTCGTACGAATGATGTCATGTTAGATGTTTAAGGCTCCGTGCATGAAAAAAAACTGTTCCGTCAGTAACTTATGTAATTAGATAGACCCTAAGACACGTGGAAGACGAGAAGCTAAGGAAATCGGTTTACTTGGCTCTGGACCAGTCCCTACTAACCTACTGCATAACATCCTGGGGTGGGGCAACAAAAAATTCTATGCTAGAGCTTGAACGAGCGCAGAGAGTTATCCTGAAAGTATCCTTATTCCCACCCTTCACATATCCAACGGATATGTTGTATAGGGAAGCAAAGGTGTTAACTGCTCGCCAGCAATTCATATTGCATACGGTTGTCAAACAGTATGGCCTCACTACCTTCAACCACTCACTCTCCCACAGAAGTAGACGATTAGATCCCATACACATCACACCCGGCTCTCGACTACTTCCTCCCATCGATTCTTTTGCTACCTTGGTTGTTTTCTTTATAATAAAATAAATAGGATACTCCCAATTTATAACCTCACCAAAACCTAATGCAAAAGTAAGCTTAGCAATTGGCTCCAGGAGCTGAATTATGAAGAAATAGAAAAACTACTCGCTGTCCCAAAATAGCCAATTTCATTCATTCTATCCCCCCCCCCCACACACACACTACCCCCAAACATTCACACAAACATACACCTTACTCACTCGCAGATACACATTCATACCTACTAAACACGATGGCACGGTTGGCGCAGTAGTTAAGCGATTGACTGCTGCGCTGCGTGTCGCGGGTTCAATTCCCGCACGGAACAAATATTTGTATGACCTACAAGTAGTTGTTGCGGGTCTGGCTGTTTGTGTATGTGAGTTTAAATGTTTGTAAATGCATCATACAGGAGAAATGCCTAGTGTGGGGGGCAACGACATAAAATTAAAAAAATGGTACCATTTTCTTTTTCTTTTATTTTTAATCTAGATTTAAACTTAAAAGTATAAGTTTTTAGATATTCTTGCCGCACCAGTACATAAAAATTAAAATGTTATCATTACCCAAGGGGTGGAGACCTGGTGTCCTGAGATACAGACCTCCCGTCTAGTTTAGGCACCAGTCTCCCACTGTATAATTATTGTCGTGGTGCTCTTTGTAATGATACCTCGCTAATGTACATATAATTGTGGTGAGAATTAAAAGTGTTTTTTTTTTTTAAGAATGCTTGAAATAATTGAAACATTAAGTGTATAAAAGTACAGTTTTTGTGGTGATAAACCATTCGCGTCAGTCACAGCACCTGTTAATAGTTGAAGAAAATATGGTTTATTTCGCCTTTGATTTACTTAATGAAGATATCGTTTAATCATAAAATCTCCCAGCAGCAGCCCGGAGTCTGGATTTGTGCCCGGTTGATGGCAATAGACTCGCCCCCTATTACATGGGACTTAAACATAACTGGCGAAATGTGGGTGTACTATAGATACACCTCTGTCTAACCCTTTGGGGATTACAGGCGTGATGTTATGTTGTTAAAATAAAATTTTGATTTTATTTCAAGGATAGTTGAAGACTAATATGTGATTTGCAAATTTCTTGATGTGGTTTGCTAAATAATAGAAAAAGATATATTACTGACAGGGTACAAAAAAAAAAAAACAACAATATTTTTTCTGCTATATTTTGCATCAAAGTTGAACAGAGCGGTTCAGCCACATGCAAGTGGACCTTTTACCTATGTTGATAATATTTTTAAATATTCAAAATCAAAAGTAGAACTTTCTTGTAAAAAAAGTGATCAAACGTCAGTCTCGCGTCATTTTTCATGAATACTTAACTTATGAAATGTGGCTGAAAGATGCAAAAATGCAGACATGCAAAACAAAGAACTCGACTTTACAAATCACAAATAGTTTGGTTTAAATTCTTTTTCACTTTCTCACAACTAATGAACAAAATTTATCAATATCAGACGTTTTCGTACATGGCCTCTTAAGAATAGGATGAAAAATGGTGTTAAAAGAATGGTAATCAGTTTATTTAAAGTTATGAGAATGAATAACTATATTTAATCTCTTTCAAATTCGGTCTCACACTTTTCGGTTAAGCAGATTTTGCAAATAACACATTACATAATATAACGCCACGCCTTGTTTACCCGAAGGGTTGGGCAGAGGTGTACATAGGTACACCCACATTTCGCAAGTTATGTTTAAGTCCCTTGTAACATGCGGCAAGTCTATTGCCATCAACTGGGTCGGTCACAAATCCAGACTCCGGCCTGCTACCGAGAAAATCCACAAAGAAAAACACAATAACACTTTGCCCAACCAATTTTTCAAGTAGGTAGGCAAATTCTGCAAATATTGGCATCTACTGGTTTTTATTAAACAATGTTGTTTATTTTAATTCTGAAGTGACTGAGTGCACGTGTATCAACATCATTTTAAAACTTGAATTTTAATACGCCTTAATGTAAAGTCCGTAAAAATAAGCAGCTCTTCTCTCAAACCATCAATTACTCGCAACTTCAAAGTCTTAACTCACGAGTAGGTAAGCGGTAACTTGAAAGGTATAACTTTTATAATTCAAAGTTAAATGAAAGTTTGAATAATGGTCGAGGCCTAACCTACTTTGCAGCATTTTAAACTTGGGGCAGTAGTGGGGACGAAAATTGACGACGTTTTGAAATAACGATTGGGAATGGGACTATTTATTTAAACTGCGTTTTTGACAAAATTTAACTAGGTAAACATTTGATTAAGGAAATGATTATGTATTGCACAAAGGGTAAAGCAGAGATTTAAGTTTAGTTGATTCAATATATATTTTGTTTTAATAAGCTAAACATTCCATGTAGGAGGATACATTACGCATATTATTACTATTATATTTTATACGAGCGACCTGCCCCTGCTTCGCACGGGTGCAATATGGTTAAAACAAAATGCAGTATGAAACTGCCAAGAAACTGCCGGATGATCCCAAATTATACAGTAACAAAATATAGTTCTGATCATCGCCGTGGGGCTTTACAATAATAAAAAAATAAAAGTGGTATAGTGTCTATGGATGAAACCACTATTTCGTTGAATTCATATATCAAAGAATGGTGAGTTCTCCATTTGTGGAGTTTGGACGTCCAAATACTTTTATTAATTCAATTCATAAATTCATTTCAATAATCACAGTTTCTTAATAGCCAAGGATAGGTCATTGTGGGTCATCCTTGGAAGATAGACATAATTATGCTATCTTGGACTTTCCTGTTGATTTTGTTTAGATATGCAATCCAGCAGAACATCTTTTTATCTATCTGTAGTGTTTTAGTCAGCGTACGCCATGTAAGCGCTCAAAAAAGTGTCATTTTCACGACTTGATAAAACGTCAAGTTTCAGTACTGCGTTTACGTTTAATATAAAATAATTTTATATATAAACCTTTCGGAATACATTCTCTAAATGATGTAGAAAACCTCATCAAAATCTCTTTCGCATTTTAGAAGAACAACGCGGACATACAGAAAAACACAAAAAGCGACTATGTTTTATAATATTTAGATTAGACATAGAGATATTCTTGTAGGGACTGGTCATCTCTTAGCTGCCACCGCATATTTTAATTTAATTAAAGTTTTTTTTTTTTCCGTAACTGAATCTTGTAACGATTTGCATCGTTCTCACATTTATAAGTAGCTTCTATCTTTCTGACTGACCCGACCCCATGACAATTCAAAAGTGCCTGTAATTGGTTTATTTGAAATAAATGCTTTGAGTTTGCACATTATGCGTACCTAGTGAAACATACAATTTCAACGAAATCAGACCGGTCTTCAATTTTTGAATAAAAATGGGGTACAACTGTCTGCCAGCCTAACAAAATATTTTCTTAAATATGATGATACGTAATTCTCGCGTTACAAATTACAATGTTGAGTTGGTATCCTTCATGTTAGATTTAAGAAAAACAGGTTCCAACCATTTCGGATGATGTTTGAACTGGCTTTTGTCTATTTTGCTGATATACCTTACTTTTGAATTTTTAAAGTAATAAATTAATATTTTGATTTGAACCTTATGCATAACATTCAAACCTGTAATCTTTATAGGGTTAGGCAGAGGTGTACTCATGTATAATTCATCCACATTTCGCCAATTATGTTTAAGTCCTATATAATAGGGGGCGAACCTATTTCCATCAACCGGGCACAAATCCTAACTCCGGTCTGCTACTGAGAAATTTATAATGGAAAAACCCAATAACAGTTTTCCCGACCTGGAAATCGAATCCCTCACGCTCAATGAACGTAATAATAGTAATATTGTACCTACAAAGTTTTTGATATTATAGTGAACAATATGTGTAAGGTTAGTATGGTAACTGAACATTCTCAGCTTTTTCCTCATCATCATAGGATCAAATGTCTTTAATAAAGGACAAAAATACAAGTTGTTAATTATATCTTCGACTTCACTAACGAAGTATTAATTTACCACGAAGATCTTCTTTGTCTAGTCAGGCGTCATTATAATCCTCTCGTACATAATATCTCCAGTTTTAAATATTTAACAATGAAGAAATATTCTCTTTATTTCTATTCTGATACGAAACCCGAGCGCCATTGTCATTCGATCCATCTAATGACTGTTATTTTAAAATTATGAAGAAGTATTTTGTGGCATTTTTTTAATTAAAAGGAGATAGGTGCCATTTCAAGGGCTAAAACGTAATTAGAGCTATTTTTACTTGACTTGTGTTTTCAGGTAACTTGAAACACGTGAATAATAGTAGATTGTTTGCCAAGGGAGCAAACAACTAAATTAAAGGCGAAAGTGTTTCTGAGCGGAGCGAAAGATTCTAGAGTAGAATCCTAAAGCGCAGCGAGGGATTTAAAGTATGTGACTCGAACTTAAAATTGTGTTGTTCCCGAGGTGGACACTCTACTTTTTATCAACCTCTATGAGAAAATAAGTACCTAATTGCAACTTATAAATAAATAAGAATATTATCTAGTACGTTTCACTCTCACTACTTGAGGAAGACACACTCATTTTTAGGGTTACGTAGTCAACAAGGAACCCTTATAGTTTCGCCATGTCCGTCTGTCTGTCTCTGTCCGCGGTTAAGCTCAAAAACTATTGGTACTAGAAAGTTGTAATTTGGCATGAGTATACAAATTAATGACGCCAAAAAAGTGGTAATATAAAATTTTGAAAAAAACAATTATTTAGGGTATCTCCCCTACATGTAAAAGTGGGGATGATTTTTTTTTTCGTCCGTCTCATAGTGTGGGATATCGTTGGATAGGTCTTCTTCAAAAATATTAGGGGTTTGGGAAGACCGTTTTTTGATTAAGTAAACCGTTCGTGACTTATCAAGCTTTAAAGTACCAATTTTCGTTAGAGTCAAGCGTACCCCCTCTACCAACTAAACGGTTGTAGTTATAAATTCAAATGTCACGGCATTAGTACTTATATATAACGAAATTTAAAGGAAAACTAACACACTTAAGTGGGCTTTACAAGTTTACGAGTAATAATCGACCAACTTAAATTTTCGGTTACAAAAACATGTTCTCCCATATATTCCGTATGGGAGAACACGTTTATCAATTACAAAGTTAAGTTTGTTCTTACGATAAATTCATTCCAACTACGGAACCCTTCATTGTGCGTGGTCCGAACCGCACTTGGCCGGTTTTTTATTTTAAACTTAGTTGACTTAAAAAACAACAGATTTTAATCCGAATTTGAGTAAACAATTTACGAAAGAAGGCGGAATGCATATCACGCATTATTTTTTCCCAAACTTTTTTATTTATTTTTTGTTGCGTTTACTTATTCATACAATGTTCATGATTGATCTCGTTGGTGATCGGAACTTTTACTAACAATATACACATTCCAAATTCAAATCACTTTTAGTCCCTAGGGGTTAGAGCTATTAATTTTGGTCCCTGTTTACGAAAAATTAACAAGCTCTTTTTGAATAGATGTAATAAAAAAGTAGATTGTTTGCCAAGGGAGCGAACAACTATTTTTAAGGCGAGAGTGTTTTTTTGAATCCAGAGTGGAGCGAAGGATTCTAAAGTAGAATCTTGATCGCAGAAAGAGAAAAAATCTACATCTTTTTAATAAAATAAGTGAAAGACATAATTTTAATACTAGAAATAAAGATAAAATAGATCAACCATTTTTCAGACTATCTAAAGTAAATACATCTTTTTTGGGGTACTGTGTTAAATGTTACAACATAATACCTTGTGATATATTAGAATTAAATGAAAGAAAATTTAAAAATCATATAAAAAGTACACTTTGTACACAAGCATAATACAAATTAGAGGATTATATCCAAGATAAAAATGCTTGGAAACATGCTGGTCCTGCTCCATAGGACAATTCAGAATCTAGACAAAATCGAACTGGTTGCTAATTTAATTGTATAATAATTTTTTTTTTTTTTTAAACATTTATTTTATTTTATTTTTTGTGATTATTTGAACTCACACACTGACTTATTATTATTAGTATTACTTATTATAATGTTAGAAATATAGTATAATTTTACAATGTTTGTAAGTATGTGAGCACCATGCATCTATTACATAATTATGTCATTACTTCATTTTTCTTTCTTTTTACCTATCGTGGTATAGTAATCTTATTCTAGGTGCATTGTCTTCACATATAATTATATAATAAGTGTATACAAGATATAATGATTTTTTTAAAAAGAGTAACGGTGGAGTTTCTTGCCCATTCTTCTCCATACGAAAACTACCTTTTGGAATGGGCGACTAGAATCAGTTTTATTATTTTTTGTAAAGTTTGACGTTCAAAAGTGCCTTTTTTGTGCCTAATTGAAATAAATTATTTGACTTTGACTTTGCAGCGAGGGATTCAAAGTGCGTCACTCGAGCTTAAAATAGTGTTGCTCCCGAGGTGAACACTCTACTTTTCATCACCCTCTATGAGAAAAAAAACGTGTACGGTCCTACCCTCATCTCTCACGTATGATTTAAAACCAAAACAAAATTATCGCAGCCACCATCTTGGATTTACATTTTGAACTCTTTATCGACTTTAGCAGCTTTAAAAACTCCTGCCTTCACGAATTTTTTTTTAGCCGCCATCTTGGTTTTACATTTTGACCTCACTATCGGGTTTAGAACCCTCGAAAACTATGAAAACGACACCCACGACGGAAAAATTTAAAATTATCGTAGCTGCCATCTTGGATTTACGTTTTGACCTCACTATCAGCTTTAGAACCCATGAAAACTATGAAAATGACACCCATGAAGAAAAATTTTGAAAATTTTCACAGCCACCATCTTGGATTTACGTGTTGACCTCATTATCGGCTTTAGAACCCTCGAAAAGTATGAAAACGACACCAATGACGAAAAATTTTAAATTTTTCACAGCCACCATCTTGGATTTTCATTTTGACCTTACTATCGGCTTTGGCGCCCTCGAAAACTATGAAAACGACACCAATGACGAAAAATTGGAAAATTTTCGTCATGTGTCGTTGCCGCCATCTTGGATTTTCATTTTGAGCAGGCTTATCAAAGTGTGAATAATAATTCACACTTTCTCTCTCTTTCTTGCCAGCCTTTTACTTGTTCATACAATGTTCGTGATTGATCTCCTTGGTGATTGGAACTTTTTCTAACAAAATCCACATTCCAAATTCAAATCTACTTTGCTCCCTAGGGATCAAAGTGCTATTTTGGTCCTTGTTTACGAAGAACAAACTAGCTCTTTTTGAATAGATGTGATGAAAAAAATATTTTGGAAGCAATGTAGCGGTTACCACTTTTAGTTTGTAATTAAAATGCTATTTAACTAATATTGTAAACACTACACCGCACATTTCATAACCTATTACATCATATTTCTCGTTTGACATTTCGACCACAGAGTGACACATTCATACTTCATTCATAGACATCTACGAGGAATATATCATTATCTATTGCACAACATGACTAACAAAATTATATTTACAACTATTACTTATTTACTATATTTACAACACGCATAATATCTATAAACATATTTAACAAATCTAACAATTATATTCACACTCCACACCTTATAATTAAATGTCATTACTCATAATGTGGGAGAAACGGAACGTGCGTTAGGACAGTGAAATGGGACACACGTATGACCTGCAGAAAATCATTCTCAGGGTTCAATGACCTCTGTCTGCGACCTCAGTGCACGATCCTACCTTCGCTCGCACGCACGTTCCGCCTTCCTCCAAAATCTAGGCTTCCTAAAAGTCCCAGATCTCTCTATATTAGCTTCTATTCGTTTTGTGTAATAACTGTTTCGTTCGTACAATTTGTCCTTAGTCTTAATCGTTGTTTTGTACCTATATATATTAAGGAAGTGCCGGGGTAGGCAGTAATACAAGTTTTATACTTCTAAAGTCGTATTTTATTGCATCTACCCGTAACACTTCAGCAATTTACTTTGTCTAGGTACAAGGTATAATACATTTCACTTACGAAAATGATAAGTTAGATTTTTTTCACTTCTTATGCTCTGAAAGTGCTTATTTGTGCAGGATATAGGCTGCACAAAATCGAATTTTGTGCACAAGTGCATTAACGTATCTACTCATAAATGTATCTATATTGAGACAAAGAAAATGAGCCATACAGCCAAACACATTAAGAAGTTCATAGATAGAATTTTATATTAAATATTTATTTTAATTTATTTGCCTTATGTGATTTTTAACTCATAAAAGATATTGAAATTTAAATTCAAGTACGGTAAATTATTTAATTAATTTAAGAAAATTATTGGTTTGCAGCCCAAGCCTAATATCAATGTCGTAAGATTTAAAAAAAATAAAGAGGCGGGAAACAGCTCTTGTTTTTTAATTAAAGAAATGTTATGTTATACTACTGTTTTATTTCCTCGCAATCGAAGTGAAAAGCAGAGTTTATAACTCGTCCACAAAACCATTTTATCCTCGACATTACTATCAGCCCTCGCCTTCGTCTCGGGCTGCTAAACGTCTCGAATAAAAATGGTTCGTTTTGTGCACTTGTTGTAAAATCTACTATTAAATTTTTAAACATAACGTAACCTATTACTTTTTCGTCATTATTCAACGTAACGGCATTGGTAGGTAGAAATAGTTATACTGCGACCAAGTTATCTTTGTGTACCTATTTACTGCAGGGTCAAATAAAATAAGCTAATGAAACCCCGCAGACACGATGGGTATCGATATGAAATGAACATGATGAACGCAAAAAAAAACGCAGATTTTTTTGTTTTGTTAACTAATTTAATTTGATCTTGTATAATATTTTAGCATATTAAGAGCCACTCTTTACGTAGTAACAACGTAAAAAGGACGTAGATACGTCGTTCAATTTTTAATCAACTCGCGTTTATTTTTAAAAATCTCGTATCTGTATCAAAATAGATAGGTACTTGTTCTTCTTCGTTAATTAATTATATTCGGAAACATAGCAACAATAACGATAAAAATCACAATTATAATAATTCAAACTATATTTCCTCTAGGAGTCACAAAATCTTAGGTACTAAAAGGAGGTTTGTAAACTAATCTGAAGCGTTTGGTTATAATTAACGGAGCGACGACGAGGTTTCTTTCACACCGTGGGCTCGCTGATGTAGATGTGGTATACGAACCGAGTTCTTTCGTGGCTCACTATCACACCACCGCGTATCATGAGGTGAGAATTATTTTACTCGAGCATTGATCTTGAATATGGATCTAAGGAACAAGACCCAAGTTGATGTAGGTACATAACTATGTAAGTACCTACCTTAATAATATCATTTGTACAGATCTATAAGTCTACTGATTCAAGGATTATATTTTAGTACGAGTAGGTACTTGTACATAACCGAAGTATATAATGGTTAACAAAATCATGAAAGGTGGTCTAATTTAAATGGGAATAAAATCCAAAGATTTCCTGTAGCTTTGATCTCGCGAATTTTCTTTCCCAGTAATTGCCTGTGATTAACAATTGTATGGGGAATTCTATGAAACTGCAGCATTACATTGGTTTCCCTTTTCAAAAGTCAATTTATCAAACAGAATAAAATGAATATTTGCGATTAGCTTTTGATTTTAATCTTTGATATATACTCCATTTTTTTTCAAATCTTTATTTTATGAGCTTGGTCTCGAGACTAAGTCGCTCCATTCTTATAGGTAGTTTAATAGATCATTTTATAAATAAAATACAGTTTTTTTTTAAGAGTCTCTTCTACGAATACCAATCTGCACAAATTTATATAGCCTCGCTGTTACTGACAAGGGGAATGCCAGAATATTATTGTATCTTCCCACCTCTCTAACATCAATACCAAAGTGTATCAATAACTCAGCACTGAGATCTTCGTTGCGGGCACACTCCACCAAGATGTGAAGAACGTCTTCCACGTTCCCACACTCTGTGCAGTTGGGGTGCAGTTGGGATAAGGATCGTTTTTTAATCAAGTATGCGAACTTATTTAAGGGGATATGCCTAGAAAGAAGTCTGAGAGCTGTTACAATTTCTGTTCTGCCCAAAAAACATGAATCGAACCATGGAGATTTCAATGGTTCTCCTTGTATTGTTTTATACCACATCCCCTACTCCACAGACCTCTGATCAAAGTGTTAACTAAACCTTTTTTACAGTCCGTTCAACCGATCTTGACTTCTATTGCGTTGGTGGCATTACAAACGGCAGCACTGCAGTAAGCAGTTGGTATTGTAACCACTTTTTTGCTATTAATGCCATCCTTATGCCTACGGTATAGAAGTCAGAATCGGTTGAATGGACTGTAAAAAAGGTTTGTTTAAATGTCTAATCTTATTTCAAATGGAGTATAAGTTAGTCAAAACGTTACCTATCTACTTCTTCTTCTTCTTCTTTTCGTGTGGTTAGTGACTAACTAACTAACTAGTTTTAAAGCCGCTTATGGGTCTCTGACTGGGCTTCGCATGCCGTCGAGAAATATCTCTCACGCCAGATTCGTCACGGTGTTTTCCTTAACCGTTTTTGAAAGAAATGATAATTATACAATACGCAAATGAATCCGAAAAGTCAGGGGTGCGTACCTTGGGTTCAAACTCAAGTCCTATGACTTGGCACTCTGACGATCATACCACTAGGCTATCACTGCTCTACTTATCTACTAAAGACGGGTAACGAAGGTACTAAAAAGCGATCTGAGCAGTGATGAAAAAAAGTATATAAGAAATTTTGTTTCATAAAAATCACTCGTTTGCTTCATGAAAACGATAAAACGAGATATATTCATAAGTTTTCAGGCCTTTTTGATTAATGTACGCGCTGACATTATGTAGGTGCGACACGTATGTTACTGAATTATCTAGTTTTATGTTACAATAATATGTCAATTTCACCCTGTAATTGTCACAAAAGTTATAGCTCTCATTCGCCAAGTGTGCAGAGTATAAAGTGCGTTAGGGAACTTCGTTGCAGAAAGAAAAAGTACAAATATTAAACCAAAATAGTGCCTGTCGCACAAATAAGCAGTTTTATGCACTGCACGCAAATTATACATATTTTTTGGTACTTCCACTTTGGTATTTCTTCTTCGAGAGAAACGTACGAATACATTTTGAATATTCAACGTTGGCCATGTTAAACATATACATCCAAATGTATAGAGAAGTATTAGCAAACTAGCAACCCATGACATGCTTTGCACGATTTTATCGATATGAGAAAACTGCAAGAGTAGGTATAATACACACAAACTCTCTGAAATAAATTCTCAAAATAACGGTGAAAACCGCTTGAAAATCCATTTCGTAGTTTAGAGGAACAACGCGGTCACACAGCTAGACACGAAACGCGATTTTAATTTATGATGTGTGTATGCATATACGGATAGAAGTGTAGTTTTTAATAACTAAGCTTTTAAACACCACGTAATTTTTGTCATCCCTGATAAACAAAGTGTTTTTTTTTTTTTTTTTGGTTTGAAAATCACACAATTGCTTCTCCCGCGCTGGGCGGAGCGGGAGGGCGTGTCAGACTCTTACTGACTAAAACCCACCCGTGTTCCTTCAGTTGCCTGTGCATTGCCAGGGGCCACGGTATCCCTTTCGGACTTTCGCGCAACCCCGTGATAAACAAAGCTGGATGGCTAAGGAAATTTGGTAATCTCCTTGGTGATTTATTATTTATTTGATTTCCAATAATTCTAAAGTTTTATGCTATAAGTAAAACTAATACAAAAAGGCCTAAAACAAGGAAAGTTTTCCAAAAAAATATAAATACATAGTTTTGAAGATTACATTAGAACACTAGAAATGAAATGAAATAAAATTGTTTATTCTGTAAATAGGATATTGGAATCACTTTTACACATCATCTTTAATAAAAACCAGCCAAGTGGTAGTCAGACTCGCACACGAAGGGTTCCGTACCACTACCTATAAAACGGCAAAAAAATCATGTCTGTTGTATGGGAGCCTCCTTAAATATTTATTTTATTCAATTTTTATAGCGTATTTTTTGTTATAGCGGCAACAGAAATACATCATCTGTGAAAATTTCAACTGTCTAACTATCACGGTTCATGAGATACAGTCTGGTGACAGGCGGACGGACGGACGGACAGCGAAATCTTAGTAATAGGGTTCCGTTTTTACCCTTTGGGTACGGAAACCTAAAAACTACTCTTACTCTTAATAGACTCCATGTGTGTATCTAATAATCATTGATACGAGTACGAGTAAATCATTTTCATTCAAACCAATAATTCATATTTTAAAGCTACTAAAATGAGAAGTCATTTATTTTTTTAAGGACAAAAATATTCTGAATTTTATGTTTTTTTTTTATATTTCACGCAAAACTGTTGTAAAAATGAAGTTTTTTTTAAAAAAAAAATTTTTGTATAAGTCATTTGATTCTTTGTCATGGTTTTGTTAATACCATAGAGTTATGGGATATCAAAAGGAACACTTGTATGCCTTTTAAGTTTTGTCGTTTGAAGAAAAATACACAACTAGAACCTTATAGTACTTTTTATTGTTTTTTCAAAGTATTCACCACGTAGCTTAATACACTTTTCCATTCGTTCAAATCAGTTATTATAACATTTTTTTCACTCGTAAAGTGGGGGTGATCAAAATGGCTGACTTGAAAGCGTCGACTGCTTCTTCACCGGACTGGAACCTTTGACCACGAAGACTTTTCTTAATTTTAGGAAATGTAAAGAAATCGTTAGGGCTTAGGTCAGGACTGTATGGAGGCTGGTCAAGAATTTCTACTTTTTCCTGCTTCAAATACTCAATCGTTTGACGAGCGCTGTGTGAGCTTGCGTTGTCGTGGTGCTGGATGATGCGTCGCTTTAAGTTAGATTTTCGAAGTTTGGCGATGACGTAAACAAACTGTGGTATACCACTTTGCATTAACCGTTCTACGATCTTCAAGTGCAATAGTCGCAACATGGCCGGTTTTTCCAACGAGCGTGGCCACCATCTTCTTTGAAGTGCTTTGAGAACGAACAACTTTAGTCGGCTTTGGCTCGTCTTGAAAGACCCAGATTGTAAACTGTTGTTTGGAATCAGGATCGTAGGCATAGATCCAAGATTCGTCACCACTGATGATGTCGTAGACGTGATTTGACTCTCCTCGGTTGAACCTTTGCAGAGTTTTCTTACACCATCTGACGTGGGCCGCCTTGTGATCGTCGGTAAGCAGATGCGGTATCCAACGGCAAACTAGCTTTCTTACACCAAGCGCTTCATGTAACATCTTTTGAATGGTTTTCCCTGAGATTCCTAATAGAGCCTCTATCTCTCGATACGTCACATGACAATCTTCGAGAATTAATTGTCTCACAGCAATGATGTTATCTTCAGTGAAGGCGGATTTTGGGCATCCTTCGCGAGATTTGTCACTAACACTATTATGTCCACGCTGGATTTCTAAATACCAGCGTGGACATACCAGTGTGTTCGACAGTCCGCAGACATGGGGATTAAACACTGAACACAGATGTTAGCTGTTCAAAACACTGAAGCCGTGTCAGGCCTCTTCTAAAGTCGTAGAAAATGATGGCACGAACATTTTCCTTAGAAAGATTCATTTTCGTACGTAACCTGACAGATTCCAATCCACGCTGTGACTACACTAATACTTTTAACTGTTTTGAGATTCAAAATTTAACACATTCGAATATAGAACAGTTCTAAATTCAAAATTGCCGGGAAATATGGAAACGACCACGGATATCGAGGGATATGCCTTGGAGGCGTGGCACGTGGCGCCTCGATATGCTGTACGCTTCATTCAGTCGCTTTGCAATTTCATACAGTGTACTATTGATGCGTAAAAAACCAAAATATCGAGTTTTGCAGTAATAATTTGTAAAAATAGGTCTAGTACCATCAACCTCATGACAAATGGCGTGTCCTACTACCGGTAAATAAACATTTAAGTCACTGTTTAATATTTAAATCATTTTTTTAATCATTTACTAACTTACGTCAGGAGCGATACGAACTAGCCTGAACTAGTCCGAATCTTCCCGAACGGAACGAACGTTTTGGATTTAGAGAGGTGCAATCGAGCGCGTGCGGCTGATTTTATCAACATGCATATTATTGCAGTCGAATATTTTTTTACAGAACTCAATGGATATTCTCAAATTGCATGTAGGTATAGTATAAGAGTTAAATTAGTTATTAATTTACTGTTGTTTGAAGCAAATAAAGACATTGTTATTTCAATACAATTACTCGTGAATAGTATAATATTTAACAGAGAGCGTTCCCTTTAACCAGTAATACAATATAAAAAAAATATTCCCATTTTATTTTAGTAAACATTACCCATATTTTCGGATAGGTATATAAAAACAAAAGAAATCATATAAAGAAAATTAAACGAAGTTATAATAATACAAGAATGTGCTAAAATTAAATATCGATAAAAATTATCGATCATCGCTTTCGACTCCCTAATTGCATGCGTGTGCATTGAATGTTCGCAAATTGCAAGTGTTTACAAGTGAAAGCCCCGCCCATTCTATGTATGTGTGCTATTAGAAATTTATTTAGTGTACCTAGCTGCTTTCTTCTTAGTGTGCGTGTTAAAATTTTAAGTGTGTGTCGTAAGTACAATATTTGTAAATGTTGTAATTATTTTGGTGGGAGATAAGCGGTGGCACTAGGATTCCTTACTATTCCGCAATGAAGGCATATCTCTGGATATCTATGGAAACGACAGAACTTAAAAGGCATGCCTAGTATAGATGTTGGCTTCACAATATTTTTTTACCATAAATCTAAGACTGCAATTACTAGTATAGCTTGTCCACTCAATATCTTTATAGCTTTACCATAATGTGTACTTAAGTGTTAATTATATAATTTAGATCATTAAGGACTCTGTAGGGCACAGCAAAAGAGTAGAAAAGACGAAGTCCTGTTTTACGAGATAATTAAGTTGTTTTTGTGGGAACAAGTTTTAACTTACATTTATTATAATCAAAGTCAGGAGATCGCGAATAAAATACTAAATATTTTTTATGTATTATTTTATCTGCAAAATGTACTTAACTGTTTAAGATTATTTTATGTACCTGTACATATATGCATTATAATTCTGTTTATTAATTTGCGTAAATTGTTTTTCATTGAATATATAATTCATTATTATTTTTGTTATTATTATTTATTAATAATTATTGTATCATTAATATATTTTAAACATACCTATAAATTGCGTGATTTTCATTTATTTTTATTCTTTATGTTTATCATTTAAATATTTGTCGGCGTCACATCGTAAACAACACGTGCATCGGGCTACGCTGTAGCACTATGACGCCGTAGCGCGCTACGACATTCTCCCACCTCCTCGCTGCTGGGCGGAGTTAGTGATCGCTACGTCGTAGCGCACTACGTCGTTGCCCCACCTACAATACTACCGTATAAAAGAGTCCGCACGGCGGCGAAATGTCATAAACCCCGATAAGAGTCAAGCGGTCCTTTTCAGGAAACCGAGACTCAGAAGAAAAATCCCCCTCCCCCGACCAATCACCTTGTTTGACAAGCCGATCCCCTGGGAGAAGCAAGCCAAATACCTAGGTGTGGTCCTAGACGAAAAACTGTCATTTTCAGAGCACATAAAGAAGGTCCGCTCGCGAGCCGCTTTCGCTCTAGGAAGACTCCACTACATGCTGAATGCGCGTAGCAAGCTGTCACTTAGGTGCAAATTGCGAACGTACTTAGCATGCATCCGCCCTATCATGACCTATGCGTGCGCCGCCTGGGCTCAAGCCAAACCCCGACACGTGCATAGAATGCAAACCCTCCAAAACCGTTTCCTACGAATGGCAACGGGAGCCCCCTGGTACGTTAGGAACGAGATCCTCCATCTCGACCTAAAAATCCCCACTATAGCCCAATTTCTAAAACGCAATTCAAAGCGTTTCTTTGATAAAGCCGCCCTTCACCGCAACCCTCTGATTGTAAAAGCGGCCAGTTATGTCCCCTCTAAAATCAGTAAGATTCGCCGTCCGAGGCATGTTCTCTCCGACCCAGATGACCCTATAACCCTCCTTCAGGAAAGCAATAGGGACACCAGCACGGTACAAAACAATAAAAAAAGACCCGCATTCCGACCTCGCCGACGAGGTCCATTGCGCCCGCGACACTCCCGAATAAATAATACTCCCACCCGACCCTTGCTCGCAGAAGCGCCAGCCCGCGTTACGCTGAGAAAAGTAGATTTAAATTCCCCGATCAATAATAATGAAAATTTGATCCAGCCTGTCCCACCTTGCTGTCCCCCCGCCAGCGACGCCCTAAGCCGAGGTTCGTACCCCACAGGGGGTGCCCTTAGCGAGCGTTCGCTTAGTATAATATAGAATAGTTTATGCCCCTGGCTGGAGGCTTTAAGTTAGTAGCTTAAGGCATCCACAGGATAGTCCGGTTAAGCAGCTGCGACCTCAATCTGAGAGTCAACTGCGAGATGCCATATCAAAAAAAAAAAAAAAAAAAAAAAAAAAAAAAGCGAAATGTCATTCTACCATCAGGCGTTGCCCGGTGCACAGGTTGTATTGCTTTCAATTATTGTTACTCTGCCTCTCTGTACATTGTTACTATTTTGTGTAAACTAAGCTATTACTGGGTGTCATGGCTATTTGTGTCTTGAAACTGATTAAGTGTAGTTTCGTGTAAAATTAATTGATTAAATAATTTATAAGAAAATCTAAATTCTTATTATTTAAATAACCTCTTTTATTTTACAATATATCTGATCCTGTGCCTTCATCAGAAGCGGGATCAGACCCACTCCCACCTTTATCTGGGACTGCCAGTAATTTAATACAGGAACAAATGTATTTTTTTCGGCTAGTATGGAATCAATTATTTAAAAAAAATAGCAGATAGTATGACACCTAGCTACATGACACCCAGTACGCAATCAATGCTGGTTCCTTTAAATCCTAATGCACCTGAAACCGACATGATTAACTGGTGTGCGTTAAAATCAAGCCAAATAATATTTCATGGGTTGCTGTTAAGGAAATGCTGGTCTTTAAATTTTTCAAATCCATGACAATGAAGGATCATTTTGATTTAATTATTAAATTTCAAATTGATAATAAATTCAAGGCAGGAATGCAAATTTACCGGGAAATGTACTAACCGGTTTTGGAATATCTATCCTGTCACAGTGCGATGACAAAATTTGGCCTAAACTCAATTCTGTCGTTATAAACGATAAAAATCAACTCTTCCGCATACTGCACAGCTTCTCATTAAAGAGAAGAATTGAAGAACCAGGTACGTCTGAATCGTACACGAAAATGCCCCGTCCATCAACACCATTTCGGAGAAATTGCAATTCGATCGGTTCTAATAACGTTAATTGCTCACTCCAAATAAAATTCCCAACCGACACCGAGTTAGGAATCGTTAATAACAAGGTTCAAGAATTACTAGATGTTTACATAATTCGAGAAAGTTCTTCGCCTTTCGCGAGTCCCATATTATTCATTTAAAAAAAGGGACGGTAGCGATCGTATGTGTGTTGATTACCGGGAGCTTAATAGCAATACTCGACCAGACAGCTATCCTTTACCACTAATTAGTGATCAAATCGATAAGTTACAGGGGGCCTGTTTCTTCTCTAATTTGGATATGGCCACTGGATTTCACTAATTTGCGTCCATAAGGAGTCTATAGAAAACTGCTTTTGTTATACCTTCGGGTCAATTTGAATACCTAACCATGCCGTTTGTTTTACGAAACGCTCCACAGGTTTTTCAAAGGGGCTATAAATACGGCACTTAAACCTCCTGAATCAAAGACCGTTCAAGAAGGGTTGATTCGTTTAAATAGATTAACTTTAAAAAATGTTCATTTATGAAGACAAAAATTGAATAACTGGGTATCGTAATATCCTCTGGAGAGGTTGGACCAAGTCCTCATATGGTTGAAGCCCTAAAAAATATCCCTTCTGCAAGCACTGCTACTCATCAATTTACAGGCCTGGCCACATATTTTCGACAATTTATTCCAAATTTCTCAAAATTGATGAAACCTTTGTATCCTCTAACCGCGGTCAAAAAGGTTACTATTAATTGGACCTGTGCATATTTTAGTCAGAAAACCACAAGTGCTGAAAGTCGTTATCATTTGTATGAATTGGAAACATTAGCCGTAGTTAAATCTGTGGAACATTTTCGACATTACCTGTATAGGCGTAAATTTACGGTTTTTACTGACTGTAACGCCTTAAAGGCCTCTCATTCCAAAAATGACATTACACCTAGAGTACACAGGTAGTGGGCAATTTTGCAGTCGTATGACTTTGATATAATTTATAAAGAGAGGAAAATATAGCACATGCAGTCTTTCTTTCACGTAATCATGCTGACACATCTTTTACTCATAAACCAGCTAAAATTGTAAATTTGGCTGAACTAGAGAGGTGTTGGTTATCTGTAGAACAACGTGATTCTGAAATATCAGACATTATTTCCAAATTCCGTTCAAATTACTTGCCGTCTGAAATATCACACACATACGATATTAGACAGGGCATACTTTATCGTAAAATTTAACGTAATAAAACCACAAAATGGTTACCAATATTGCCACACTCTTTAACCTGATCAATGATTAATCATGGACACAGCGAAATAAAACACCATGGTTATGAAAAAAAAAGCTCGATAAATTATACGATCCTTAATGGTTCCAAAAAATGTTTAAACTTAAAAAAAAAAATGTAGATTCATGCGTCGTTTGTAAGGTTTCCAAAGGTCCGTCGGGTGCCCAGCAGGACCATCTATATCCAATCCCTAAATTGCCCATTCCATGGCATACAATTCATTTGGATTTAACTGGCAAACTCAGCCGAAAAAGCGAGCGTAAGGAGTATTGTTCCGTGATTATTGATGGTTTTACAAAATTCGTCTTGTTAGAGCATACTTTAACCCAAATGCATCTGATGCTATTAAATCACTTAAAAATGCAGTGAATTTGTTCGGCGCTCCTAAAAGAATAGTTGCATATCGTGGTAGGTCATACGACAATGCTGAATTTAAGATTTTTTTTAATGATAATCATAATCATATTATAGCCACTGGTTCCAGTAGGGCAAATGGCCAGGTCGAGCGTATGCTCACTATAGTTGAAACATATTCGGAAAGCTTATAGCAAGATCATGTAGGCGACATCCAATTAACTCTCAATAGTACTCGTAGATTAACAGGGTTCACGCCCTTGGAATTAATGTTTGGTATTAAGGGCAGTTCATTAAGGATATCAAGAGCATCTACTAATAAGGATTATTATGAAGATAGGTTAAACCTCGAAACCATTCGATCCGATGCTTCTGCTAGTATAAAAAGCTGGCGCAATACTCGTATGACACAGGTCGATTTAACAAGGGTAAAGCTATAGTTAAACCTTTTTCAGTAGATGACTCTGTCTTTGTTAAATGCGAAGAAAGACATCAAACGAAACTAGACCGTAAATACAAAGGCCCCTTTAAAATAACCGCTATTTTGGAAAATGATGGGTACGAATTAAAACACATTAATGGAAACAATAGAGTCTACAAATACTCTCATGAAAACTTCCGAGTAGTACCCCGTGGTCAGTCATTGTTTTTGGAAATCGCAGAAAATTATGATGAGGATGACGTGTCTGCGGATAATAAGAACACAGAGGTTCTTGTTCACGAGACTAGGCAACATATTAACTTGGATGATATTCAGTCTACTAATAGTGATACTATCTCTGCCAATAATAATACCATGTCTGCCAATAATAATACCATGTCTGCCAATAGTGATACCTCTGTCAATAGTGATACCATGTCTGCTAAAAGTGACACTATCTACCAGTTCTCATAATAATGCAAATTGTAGAAACTCTGGTTTACGTGCTGTTTCAGTAGAATCTATTGGCCCTGAATCAATTAACATTGTAACAGAAGCACTTGTACATCAACCAAAGTATTGAGCTATTTGTTAATTAAGCTAAAAGAACGATACTTGTTCGGCCTAGCTAGATCCGGTCCAGTTTAACTGAAGGGATACACCTGAAGGGCAAAACAATTAACCACATGCTTAGATTACAAGCATAAGCCATTACGAGAAAGAACGAGAACCATTACGAGTTAGATTGTACCACTTTAATTTCTGTTCTGTCTTCTTCATCACGTTCATAGCAATATCTTTGTAACGACAAAGACTACACGTAAGTTTTATACCAATTTGCAAACCTTAGTAATTGTACAAGTTTTTAAAATAATAGTACACTTCGGTGTCATACATTTTTTTTACAGGAGAATTTTTCCAATTCTGGTATTTTCATCGTAAATACAAAACTTTTCAATTCAAGATTGTTTTTCTAAGGCAAATGAAATGTTATTTAAAAAAATGGTCTTTTATAACATTAGTAAACTATTCAGAAATGTTTGACAAAAATCACACCTAAATATGTTATCATTTGCAGCAACAGCATTAAAAACACTGAATGCTGGTAGAGAAAATGGTAAACATCGAAAAAAAAATATATCTTGGTTACCTTACCGGTTTTTTTTTTACTTTTCAAATTAGTTGTTGGAAATGAGGTAAGCTACCTACCCGTTACGTTTGATCCATTATTTACGGGACACCCTGTACATATTTCAACTGATTAATAATTATAAAATATTTGTTCAAAGAAGACTGCGTAAAACGAATACGAGACGTAAACTAAATTATTTTGTAACTGAGAACGTGCTGATAACATTTTTTGAGCAGGATGTTGCCATGATGTAAACATCTGAGCACTGCTTGGCTAATCATGGTTTCGAATTGCTTGAGTGGCGATTGTGTATACCATTTAAATTTGAGGGATGCTTATATTTAAGTAGCTTTTAGATGATAATGAGATTTGACTGGCGTTTCAGTATTCGGGTGTGAGTGTGAGTAATCTTATTATAAAATTAAATTGTAATGTCACGTTTAGCCGAGCTGGCTAAATGTAAGTCACACAAATAAAAATCTAATATTATAAATGCGAAAGTGATTTGTTTGTTACGTTTTAAGGAAAAAATACAACAGATAAATAGAAAAAGATAGGAGAATCAGGTCAGAGGCTGTGGTTTCAGGCGAATCTGAGACTCGAGACACTCGGAGTCAGGAATGTGGAACAGGTAGTAGCAGAGCAGAAACTCGGGATGATCAAAGTCAGGAACGTCGAGCAGGTAGTAGCAGAGTAGCGGCTCGGGATGCTCAAAGTCAGGAACGTGGAGCAGGTAGTAGCAGAGCAGCAGCTTGGGATGCTCGGAGTTAGGAACGTCGAGCAGGTAGTAACAGAGCAGCAGCTCGGAGTGCTCAAAGTCAGGAATGTGGAGCAGGTAGTAGCAGAGCAGCGGCTCAAGATGCTCTAAGTCAGGATCGTGGAGACGGTAGTAGCAGAGCAGCGGCTCGGGATGCTCGGAGTTAGGACTGTGGAGCAGGTAATAGCAGAGCAGCGGCTCAAGATGCTTAAAGTCAGAAACGTGGAGCAGGTAGTAACAGAGCAGTGGCTCAAGATGCTCAAATTCAGGAACGTGGAGCAGGTAGTAACAGAGCAGCGGCTTGGGATGCTCGGAGTTAGGACCATGGAGCAGGTAATAGCAGAGCAGCGGCTCGGGATACTCAGAGTCAAGAACGTGGAGCAGGTAGTAGGAGAGCAGCTGCTTGAAGTCAGGAACGTGAAGCAGGAACGTGAAGCAGGAACGAGAATGACGCTGTAGCATCTTGCAGGATCGGAGGAGTATTGCTTTCCTCTCCAAAGGAAGTAGTATTAATAATGGTGATTTTGTGACAGCGGAGATGTTTTATATCCTGCCTCCTTTTTTTATAAATATTTCCTATATTTTGCGTTCTCAGTCATTATTCTAGCATTAAAAGTCTCATAATTATTAGCGATTGAAAAATCTTACATGTTTTTGCCGGTCAGAAATATTGAACCAACTACCAGTACTCCGACCGAAAAGACGATTTCACGTCAAAAAAAATTGCTCTTGCGACGTAGAAAGCCTGGAATCATCTTACGTGTAGGCTTTTTAATACAATATAGTAATAATTATTAAACTTGTTTTGTTTACTTCCATATTAAAATAATGGAACAATGTATCTTAATGTTTGCATACGTAAACAATGTTCTTTATGAACATCAAGATATTGTTTTTTTTATAAGACCGAAAATAATGATTTCCCTGTTTTTATGCATTTTTTTATCATTCAGAATTTTAACGGGACATCCGTTATTATTAATCTAAACGGAAACAGCTAAAGGTACCTCTACAATTATAATATTTATCTGAACAAATTAAAGTCAGTTTGCGTGTCTTTGTGACCACGTTGTTCTTCTAAAGTTTGGCACCGATTTTGATGAAGTTTTCACCATCATTTAGAGCATTTATTCTAAAAGGTTTATGCGTATAATACATTATTTTTAAACTAACTTACAAAAGAGAAAGCTTGTTGAATTATTGTCAAGTCGTAAAACCGTGCAAAGCAGGGACGGGTCGCTAGATAATGTATAAACTAAGATTTTATTGAAGATAGTAAGGAATGGTTAATGAAAGAAAAACTTGGTCAGAATGGCGTGTAAAATATAACTCTCATTATGAAGAACATGGTTTTATTAAAGACTGATAAGGTCATAAGGCCCATACGGTTCTAGATTCCCAGGTCAGGCAGAGTGTAATTGGGTTTTTACTTCAAGAATTTCTTAATAGCAGCCTGGAGTGCCATGTTGATGGAAATAGGCTCGCCTCCTATTATATGGGACTGAGGCATAACTAGCAAAATGTTGACGTAATACAGGACACCCTCTGCCTAACCATTCCGGTAATACAGGCGTGACACCTACTAAATGTGAGGAAAGTGAAAAGTAACTGGGTAAATCGATTATACATTATATTATACAACACAGTAAGTATACTCTTTTAAAGTTGGTAGCAGGCCTCATAGCCCGACTCCGTGTGCTCGATGAACTCGTCAACGACGACCAATAGGGTCGTCGTCGACGGATGTAAAATTTGTTATGTGATGCCAGACAACTAGTGTCTGACGCTGGTTTTCAACTGGACCTTATGTTACGAGGACGTCTTACGAATGCAAATTAGTTTTATAGTAAGTGTTTTATATTTAAATAAAAATATACAGTAATTATATAGTGCTGTGTATGGAAAGAAATAAAATGGTATGGTTGCACAAGAAACAATGGACGGTCGTCAATAAATTAATATTAGATAACTACATCATGGATTCATAGCAATGTAACATTCAAATTAATCATGTCTAGCTTCCATTGCGCATCCATGAAGTACTGCCGGAGGCGTCTTCTAAATGTATCAATCGTGTTAATAGATCGAATAGGTGGTGGCAGGTTATTCCACACTTTGGAAGCCGCATAGCGGAAGTTACCTCTAAAAGCGGCTGTACTATGAGACTGAGTCGAGAGTTGCTGCGAGCATTGCCTTCTCTCACATTCTCGTCTACTCGCTACCCAACTCAACTTGTCGTATAGGTAGTCCGGGTTTTGGTATTTAACTACACCGGATATAAGGCAAGCCAAGTGTAGTTTGAGTTAGGACTTCATTTTTAGAGTTAAATGCTTGTTTACGAAAGGTGTTACATAGCTTCTGCGAGGTATACCGTAACAAAACCGAGCACAAGCATTTTTTACTCTTTGGATGGGGCGGTCTGTACGAGCTAATAGGCGCGGCCTGTACACTATGTTAGCGTATTTCAACCTAGACAGAACCAGGGTTTCCACGAGCTGTTACCGTAGTCTTTCGAACAAGTAAGGCCTAATCTTGTACAATACTTTCAGGCGGTAAAAGCAGTTTTTCAACGAGTCGGCTACATGCTTTTCGAAACGAAGGTCTTTGTCCATAATAAGACCAAGATTCCGCGCTTCATAGACTCTGTCAATTGGTTCGCCCATTAGCTCCAGGTGAAAAGTCGCAGGTAGTTTTGCTAGTTGTTGTCTAGTGCCAAATACCATGAATTTAGTTTTGGTTGGGTTTAGCGACAGGCTATTCTCTTTAGACCAGGCGGCGATTCTACGTAGGTCATCGTTTAGATTTTGAATGGCACTATCGTACTCGTCTGGTCCAAAGGATACATAAAGTTGGACGTCGTCGGCGTATATGTGGTACTTGCACCTCTGGAGGCACTTAATGATATTATCTGCACAGCACAAATTAACATAATTAGGCCCAATATAGATCCCTGCGGAACCCCTCTCTCAATGGAAGTAAGAGACGATGTAAGAGCAGTGCCATCACCCAAACGTAGATCCGCAAGTTGTTTTCTATCACTAAGGTAGCTGCACAACTATTGCATAGCGCTGGGGTCAAATCCGTAATAATTTAGCTTCCGCTCCGTAATAATAACAGTAATAACGGGATATTTATTGCGTCGAATGCCCGGAAAAAATCCAGCAAGACCAGCAATGAACACATTCCTTTATCCTGGCCTGATAACAGATTATCAGTAACATCTAGTATGGCCGTGACAGTACTGCGCAGTTTTCTGAAACCAGACTGTAAGTATGTGTTATCGTACACTTATACCGAAATCACTAAACGGCTAAAATCATCTACGGGCTCTTGCAAAGCGGTTCAATTAATATAAATTGGTCACTAGGAAGAACGATCACGCATACGCAATACACACAACGTTAATATAGTCTAGCAGCTAGTGCTCCGTTCATCTAGAGATCCATTTATGTGATTTGTAGTCAATCAATTGTCTACACTGATACTGATACAGATTGACGTACTGGGGCAGGAATAGCATGAAATTATTAAGAACGCTTCCTATTTACATTGCTATAATTTATCACTAAACAAGCAACTACTTTGTTGGTCTAGTGGTAGCAAGCGTTGTAGCGGTCCTGGGTTTGATTTGGTTTAGGCAGTTTTTTTTCATCTAGATTTTTTTATTTATTTGGTTTTTACCTGGTTGATGGCAATAGGCTTGCTCCCTATTAGATTTGACTAAATCATAACTGGTGAAATATTCAAAGGTGTGATGTTATGTTAAGTAAAAGAATAAATGTTTTCAAACTATATATGTTTGTTAAGCTAAATAGTTGTTAACTTTCATAACCTACGACAAATTAATATAAGCCAGTCACTTGGTTGTGACGTTGGCTATCTAGTTTTGTCTTCCAGTGTAGTAAATATCTAATGCATATTTTTTGTGAAAGTTATATAACATAACATCACGCCTCGTTTGCCCGAAGGGTTGGGCAGAGGTACACCCACATTTCGCCAGTTATGTTTTAAGTCCCATGTAATAGGGGGCGAGCCTATTGCCATCAACCGGGCACAAATCCAGACTCCGGGCTACTACTGAGAAATTCCAGATAGAAAAACCCAATAACACTTTGCCCGACCCGGGAATCGAACCCAGGACCTCATGCTCAGCAGTAGCGCTTGCAACCACTAGACCAACGAAGCAGTCAATACATGCACGTGTGAGAAAAAGGTTATTAGATATACTACATTTAGAGGCATTGATATCCACTTAACTATCAACTTTTGAGTGTTAGGATTTTCAGGTTACCTATTAGTTAATTATTTAATCATGTAGGTATTTCAATATGTGGGTGTACCTACTACAGGTGCACCTCTGCCCAACCCCTCGGGGAAACAAGGCGTGATGTTATGTTATGTATTTTAATATCTATGAATATGGTGTGTAGGGAAAAGGATTATAAGAAAGCACATGGAGACAAGACTAGGCATTTATTTCAATTAGACTTGTCAATAAATAGGTATTGTTAATGAGAAAGCTAGTTATCCGTTCTAAATCTAGGTCTTCGTGGAGAAGAAGGATAAGAAACTCCACGGAAGCTTGTTTTGAAATATTTTATCAACACATTTTTACATTAGCATTTAGTTTTGTTATTACATTAATCTCTTGGACCATTTCTTAAAGCTAACAACTTTATCAATCACAAGAAATAGAATATGAATATTCCTTAATTCGATTTAACACTTATGTAGCAATATTAGCAATATTTTAATACATACAGAACATCATAGTTATCAGCAATAATCAAGATATAATGACAATTTAACTTACATGAACATTGTAGTCAGTCGATCTTTCACCAGAAGTGATCTGATGGTCCTTATTTCAATCCATTTTACAATAAAAGCAGAACTACTGATATGCAACATTATTTCCTTATATTAGTTTTTAGCAACTCAATATTACGGACATGGACACCACTCAGGGTCTGTTCTTAGATGTTAACTTAAGCTTTTATATTGTTACCTGTCCAGTGACACGTACAGAAAAGAGAACAAGTTTTTTTTTTTTTTTTTTAAACGGTGGCATCTCGCAGGTATACCACTAAGGTATTTACTGCTCAACCGAACAATCCTGTGGCTGCCTTAAGCACTACACTCAAAGACTCCAGCCAGGAGCAACTATTCTAAATTAAAATTAGGCGAACGCTCGCTAAGGGCACCCCCTGTGGGGTACGAACCTCGGCTTAGGGCGTCGCTGAGGGGAGGACAGCAAGATGGGACGGGCTGGATCAAGGATATATTATTATTATGCGGGGAATTTAAAGCTACGCGCTCAGCTGCGGCGCGGGCTGGCGCTTCATCGGACAAGAGTCGGGGGGGAGTATTATTTACTCGTGAGGGTCGCGATCGCGGAGGACCTCGGCGGCGAGGTCGGTACGACGGGTGTCGGGTGTATTTGTGCACTGTACTGGTGGCCCTATTGCTCTCCTGGAGGAGAGTGGTGGGATCATCTGGATCGGAGAGGACATGCCTAGGACGGCGAAATCGACTAATACGGGAGGGGGTATAATTGGCCGCTTCAACAACCAGAGGGTTGCGGTGATTGGCGGCGGAATCGAAGTGACGCTTGGAAATGCGTTTTAGGAACTGATGGATTGTGGGGATTTTAAGATCGAGGTGGAGGTTAATATTCCTGACATACCAGGGGGCGCCCGTGGCTCTTCTGAGAAATCTATTTTGGATCACCTGCATCCTATGGATATTTCTGGGGGATGTGTGTGCAAAGACAGCACCCGCATAGTTCATGATGGGGCGGATGCACGCTGTGTAGATGCGCAATTTGCACTTGAGTGACAACTTGCTGCGTGCATTAACTATGTAGTATAATCTACTGAGAGCCAAGGCGGCCCGCGAGCGAACCGATTTTATGTGCTCTGTAAAGTTGAGGTATTGGTCGAAGATGACTCCCAAGTACTTGGCTCGCTTCTCCCAGGGGATAGGCTTGCCTAACAAGGTGAGTGGTCGGGGGATGTGAGGGGGTCTAGATCGCGGTTTTATAAATAAAACCGCCTGACTTTTGTCGGGGTTCACCTCAATTCTCCATTTCTTAAACCAGGCGCCAAGGTTATTGACAGCCCGTTGTAAGAGAAGGTGGATCTGGGTCTGCGACAGGCCCCTGCAATATATGGCCGTGTCATCTGCGAACAGAGCCAACTGCGCCGTATTGCTTTTGGGGATGTCGCTTGTGAACAGCGAGAACATGAGCGGGGCGAGCACGGAGCCTTGAGGGACTCCGGCGCGGATTTGGCGGGGAGAGGATAGGGCCCCCTGGATGCGATAGCGGAAAGTGCGATTCGACAAGTAGTCCCGTAAGATGAGCACGAGACGATCGGGCACTCCGAGTTTGTAGAGCTTATAGATTAAGCCGTTGTGCCAGACTTTTTCGAATGCTTTCGCTATGTCGAAGGAGACCGCACCTGTCGACATGCCGCGGTAGTAGCCGCCGCCGATGAATTCGACGATACGGTGGACCTGATGCACGCTAGAGTGCTGGGCTCTAAAGCCGAACTGTTCGTTGGGGATGAGGCCTTTGGTTTCAGCGTAGTCCCTGAGACGCTTATAAATAAGCCTCTCATAGATTTTGCCTAATACCTTGAGCAGACTGATGGGGCGGTAGCTGGAGGGTTCGGTTTTGGGCTTGCCAGGCTTTGGGATACCTATCACTATGGCTTCTTTCCACGCTTGGGGGAAGATATTGTTGCTTAGAGCACCATTGAAGATGGTGGTCAGTAGCATAATAAGGTGGGCGGGGAAGAGTTGGATCACCCTATTGGTGATTCCATCTGAGCCGGGGGCTTTACGGATGTGGAGACCTTTGATAATGTCATGCACTTCGTCTGGAGTGACGGGAGGCAGAGGACTTTCGGGGTCTTCGACGGGGGGCAGAGAAGCTTTACGTTCGACTTCAGCGTCTATCTCTGAGAGGTGAGCTTGGTCTACTGGTAGGGAGCTGGGAGAGCATTGAGCCTCGAGACTGTCGGCTAGGCATTCAGCTTTGTCGATGTCGTCGAAGGCTATGGTTTTGTCCGGGCGTACTAGGGGGGGCATGGCAGCTATCTGATTTGATTTGAGTTTCCTCTGGAGTTCCCAGAAGGCCTGATGGGTGGGCTGTAACTCGCCCAGCATCTTATCCCAGCTCGCGTCACGCAGCTCCGCCATGCGTGTCCTTACAGATCTCTGCAAGTAGCGCATGTGGGCTTTGTTGGCGGGACAGGGAAAGTTGCTGTATGCACGGGTGGCCGCGTTCTTCTCGGTCAACAGGGCACGCGCATCGTCCGGGAGTTTCAAGTAGCGGTTATCCGCTTCAAGAACCTCCCTTGAACAGTCGTTCAGGACGGTTTGCACATGGTCAGTGAGCGAGTCGATCGCAGCCGTCGTGTCCGCGATTGAATCGAAAACGTTTGGGATGGAGTCCAATTGGGGGGACGTGTTGGTTTTCAGCTTATCGCCTACTTGCCTCCAGTCCGTCACCCTTTTGGTGGCTGGGGGTTGGTTGGGGTCAGAGGGACCTATGCGGGGAGCCAGTCGTATGACTATTGGTCGGTGGTCCGAGGTAAGCTCGTGGACCGTTTCTATTGAGTCTAATCTTAGGTTGACGTTCTTAAGGAGCGCCACGTCAAGAATGTCGGGGGCATGATTAACACAGTGGGGATAGTGGGTTGGAGTCATCGGAGCGATGACGTCAAAGTTTTGAGCGAAGGAGAGATTGTACAATTGATGCCCTCTGGAGTTGGTAAGGGAGCTATTCCAGGAGGGATGTTTTGCGTTGAGATCGCCTGCTATGATAACAGAGTCACTCATGCCGAATAGAATATTTAGGTCGTCCGCGATGGGTTGGAATCCCCCTGCGGGGTTGGGAGGGATGTAGGCCGATACTACGGTGACCGGCTGATGGCCAGTCATAGCTAGTCGGCAGATGGAGACTTCTAATTGAGCTAGCGGGGGAGGGTCAATAGGGATGCAGTACAGATCCTTTTTGTAATAAATTAGTGTGCCGCCCAAGTGGGCTCGCGACCTATCATTACGAATTACACGGTAATTTGCGATGGCTGGATTACGGAGACTGGGTTTTAGGAAGGTTTCCTGTATGAGGAATAAGTCAATTCGATGATCACGGAGGAACTCCGATATTTCATCTCGTTGACCTTGGATGCCGTTTGCGTTGAAGACGCCGAGGTTGAGGGATCTGGGTTTGAATCTACTTAAGGCCGTGTTATTCATGATGAGATAACAGAAAGGGCTTGGGTGATGTCCTGGTTCGCGACTAATACGGCCAGGAGAGATTGGATGTCGCCGCTTTGCTTAGCGGCGACGATATCGCTTGCCATTTGAGCCGCACGGGGCGTGTTGAATATGGCGAAGGCGCTGGCAATGATGTTAATGTTTTGCGCTGCGATATTGTAGTTGATCGCGGGGTGCGGTGCTTGAGGAGCACGTACGGGTTTCGAGGCGGGCGCTATAGGTGCGGGGGGCGCGTAAGGCGTGGTAGGCGCGGAGGGCGCGGGAGGCGCAGTGGGCGCGGTGGGTGGGGTGGCCGCTGAGGGCGGAGGGATACGGTTACGCGGATCCATGAGTGAGTACATGGGGGTTTGAGGGAGCGGGGGCCTCGCGGTGGCCATGGCTGGAAAAGCCTGCTGGTGGTGGAGTTGATTCCACGGGCTAGGTCTTTGAGGACTTAGCCGCTGGGGGATTTGGGAGGAGGGAATGAGGAAATCCCTCTGTTTTGACTGCCAAGCGTCGAGACGCTGGGTCAGTTTGCCTTGGTTAGATTTCGGTGCCTTGGGGCATCCACGATAGTTGGCAGTATGCCCTACATTCCCGCATAGCACGCAGCTAGGTGGGCTATCGCAAAGGTTGCGATCCTTTGGCCGTGAGCAGTCTGAAGTGCCGTGGTCGCCCAGGCACTTGACGCACCTGGGTTTAGCATGACAGTTCTTCTGCGCATGGCCGTACAGCTGGCAATTATGGCATTGCCCTATAGCGCTGTTTTTCCAGGGCTTCTCGATGGTGAAGCCCATAAGGTTACAAATTGTCTTGACGTTAAAAATGGGGTGATGCCCCTCGGTCGGGGAGCACACGACTAAAATCATGTCGTATGCCTCTCTACCGCGCGAACGGTGCATGCGGTGCACTTCATCTACGGGTATCCTTTGCGACTGAAGGTCTGCTAGGATGTCGGATGGGGAGATTTCCTTGGGGATCTTCTTGATCACCACACGGATCTGTCTGTCTTCTGGGAGGGAGTAGGTGTGGAATGACACACCTCTCGCTTGCAGAAGGGTATTGAAGTCCCTATAGTCACGGGACGTCGCGAGAGTTACTTTAATACCCTATTGGGTCGACCTGGCGTTGGTGTAGCTGATCCTCTGATCGACACACCATTTGGAGATGGCCGTCCACTTCTCCTTGTCTTGGATGAAGACAGGGGGAGGAGGCGCGACCTTCTTGGGACCGGGGGGGTTTTTGGCGGGGGCATCCTGCGCGGAGGATGGCGTACTCGCGATCGGGCGGGGGGTGGGGGGGGATACTACGGGGGAACCTACGGGGAGGGGGGTGGGTGAGGGTGGGGGAGCATCCCTATCTACATACTGGGTAGACGGGCTATCGTCGATGGCGACTACCTTGGACGCCTGAGAGGAGCTTTGTCTCTTCATCTTCCTCTTACCGGAGGTGACAGCTGTGAAGCCGTCATCGTCCGACTGCGAGCTTGAAGAAGAGGCATGCTCTTCGGTATCGGAGGGGAGAACAAGAATTAAGTTACACGACCTTTTAAAACATTTCAAATGACAGTTGTCTACCCTTACCCTATCTAACATGAATATTGCCACAGATAAAATGAACTGAACTATTAGTACAAAACAAATACTTTTAAACTATAAACTGTAATAATGCCTTTACAAAAATATAATTTATATGTAAACTAATCTCTTAGATATTCTTAACAAAATAATTTAATGGAACTTGTATCCTCAATCATTTAGTATTTAAATATAGGAACAACAAATAAATCAGTGTGACCCTACTACATAATTCAACCAAGATATTGGAGACAATAACACAACAGTTGAGTCAAATCAGTGTTTGACTTATAAAAAATAAGTTTGTTATTAAATTCATTTAGTAAATTAACCATAGATAATAATTACATTTATAGGTATAACAAGTATAATTACATTTATATATCATATTATTTATTTTTAGACACAATAATTACATTTATATAACACACGAATGATGCATGCTTCATGCGTGTGTGAGAAAAATGATTGTTTGTGTTAACGCCATCTAGTGGCGTAAAGCCAACAACACACACGGCACCCTCTATCGTCGAGTAAACGGAGACTCGGTGGAAGAGGATGGAGCGAGAGCGGCACCCCGGGAGCGCTGATTGGTCGTCGCTGAAGGATTCTCAAAAAACGTTCGATCCTTCGTTCAACGGGTCAACAGTTCGTTCGACACACAGGAAAAAGATGGTAGTCGGTCCACCATCATAATTTTATTCTCATAAAGTCATAACGCAACCAATGTACCTAAATTCTACAATAAACGCATGTAACACTTAATGGAGAAGTTCATTGAAGAAGCCTGACCCTCAAATACCAAAACATATTGGACCTTCGAACTGGATCTGAGCGGCTTCAAGAAGAAGTACAGGTGGAAGTCGGCAACCAGCAGAAAATAAAACGGTCAGGCCATTCAGTGTTCCTATCCAAACCCATCCTCAAGGATCATTTGTGCTAATATCGTGTATTCTTGTTCTTGTGCAAAATTCCAGTTACCTAGTCGTGCCGCGATTGCCGCGAGCCCGCGTTTGAAATAACTACCTACCGCCATATGTGGCGTGGTGTCGAGTTCGATCAAGCAAGTTAAAAACCGTAAGTACTTTCTTTTGTCTCTTAAAATCTCCCAAAATGCCACTCGACGAATGTAAAGATTTGAATAAGAAAAGGGGTGTAGTGAAAGGAAAGTTTACTGTATTCGTTAAATATGTGCAATCGTTACAAAACGTAGAAATAACAGAATCTCAAAAGATAGCTCTAGAAGATCGTTGTAATAATATTATGTCACTATTAGAACAGTTCTCAACCATTCAGGATGATATAGATTTTCACCTATAAGATTCTGACCTAGATTTAGAAAAACAATTGATTGAAAGAGAAACCTTTGAAAATCTATTTTATGAGATCACATCTAAGGCGAAATGCACGCTAAAGAGTAAAGTAATTATTGATAACGAAGTTGAAGTCTGCAATAAGACCTCTAGCATTAAATTGCCCACTATTTCATTGCCTTCCTTTGACGGTTCATTTGAACAGTGGTTAGAGTTTAGAGACACATACATCTCCTTGATTCATAATTCTAAAACTATAGATAAAATTCAAAAATTCTATTACTTGCGATCCGCACTCACGGGCACTGCTAGTCAAATAATAAAATCTTTACAGATTACTGCTGAAAATTACACAATAGCCTGGAGTTTATTGGAGAACAGATTTAATAATAATAGATTACTCGTTCAAAACCACGTTAAAGCTCTGTTCTCATTACAGTCTTTACATAAAGAATCTGCATTTCATATTCGTAAGTTGATAGATAACATACAAAAAAATATTCGTGCTCTTAAAGGTCTAGATGAGCCCACAGAACATTGGGATACTTTAATCATATTCCTTATTTTTACTAAGATGGACTCAACTACCGAGAAAGAGTGGGAAAACCATAAAAGTGCACTTTCTAAATTACCAAATCACACTAATAAAAAATTAACACTAAACGATATGATTACATTTCTTACCGATAGGGCGGACATGTTAGAATCTATTAAAGGTACACATGATTCTGGTAAGCAAACGTTCGATAGTTCCGTAAAGAAATCTTCCAATCAATCAAAGCATGCTAGTTCACATAGCTACGTCGCAACACGTAATAATAATAACTCGTCTAAATCATCACAAAAACCTAATTCGAGCAATGATTCAAAACGTTACCAAAGGTGTACTATATGTAAAGAGAATCATCCGCTATATTCGTGCAGTAAATTCAATGACCTTCCTATGAAGGACAAATTGTTATTCGTAGACGAGAACAAACTATGTAAAAATTGCTTGCGCGCTGGACACACAGTGTCTCAATGCTAGTTCGGCGCTTGCAAGCTATGCAATCGCAAACACCATTCGCTTCTTCATGGTGAGTGCTGTGATAACGGCAGCACGTCAAAGCCGGTAAGGCCGCACGACGCGCAAGCGCCGGCGTCCACATCGTGTCGCGAGTCCGAAGCGACGGGCAGCGCACACAGTACAGCGCTACACAGTGCGTCAACTTCAACGCGTCAACAAGTTGACAATGGGTATTCATTTCAAGAACCCGTTATTCTTTCGACTGCATTATTACAAATTTTAGACCGTGATAACAAGTATCACACTATTCGTGCTATTCTAGATAATGGCAGTCAACATTCATTTATCACAAAATCGTTATGCGATAAATTAAAAATTCGTTTGATACAGTCCACAGTACAAGTCGCAGGGGTAGGTAATTCGGTAACCCAATCTACACAATCGTGCAAAGTGCAGTTGCGATATAAAAATAGTGAATTTAAAACGCATTTAAATTGTCTCGTCCTACCGTGCATTACCGCAACATTACCTTCCGTTACTCATAATATCGCAAAATTTATGATTCCGAGTAATGTATCACTCGCCGATCATAATTTTTTTATGTCCAATAGAATCGATTTATTAATCGGCGCAGATAAATTTTGGGAACTATTAAGTGAAGGATTAATTCGACTTACAAACGGCCCATACCTACAAAATACCAAGTTAGGTTGGGTTGTATCTGGTGTCATACATAATACAAAAGTTTCATCCGGTAATCGAGTCCAATGCAATTTTACGCACACATACGACAACTTGGATATTCAATTAACTAAATTTTGGGAATTAGAGGAGATAAGTTCAAAAACAGATAACATGTCTAAAGAAGAACATGATTGTGAAAATTTATTTATAAAAACAACTACACGTGATAATCAGGGTCGTTTCTCTGTGCGTATTCCACTACGCGAATCAGCTGATCAACTAGGCGATTCATACTTACAAGCCGAGAGTCGGTTCCTCGCGCTCGAACGCAAGTTAAGTCGGTGCACACCGAGTTATAAAAAATTATATTTCGATTTTATGCGTGAATATTTGGAACTCGGTCATATGACAAAAATAGATACTTATACATCTCCACATTATTTCTTACCGCATCACGGTATATTTAGAGAACATAGTACCACTACGAAATTACGAGTAGTGTTTGACGCTAGCGCTAAAACTACTTCCGGTCAATCGCTAAATGACATCCAACTGATTGGCCCGTCTTTACAAAATGATATTGTTGCCATTCTATTAAGATTTCGTCAGTACAAATATATTGCCTGTGCAGATGTCGAAAAAATGTACAGACAAATATTAATTCAACCCGATCAACAATATTTACAGTTAATTTTATGGAGAAAACCCGTTAGATGCGCTCGGTGTGTACCGGCTTAACACAGTTACTTACGGCACGGCGTCCGCGCCATACCTAAGTATGCGATGTTTGCAACAGCTGGCGTCGGAATGCACTGATAACGACATCGCTAATATTATTTACAAAGATTTTTAGTAGACGACTTGATAACGGGTTGTGATGATAAACAGGAATTATTAGACATTTGTAATAAAGTTTCTACGGCATTACAATCGGGTTGTTTCTGTTTACGAAAATGGTTGTTCAATTTCGATTTGTCAACTTTAAAAGCGTCAAAGAATTTATCTCTAGGCGAATCCTGTCAAAGTAAAACTTTAGGTTTAGGTTGGTTCGCTAACACAGATGAGTTACATTATACGACTAAACTTAAGTTGACCGGGAGTCACGTTACTAAGCGCATTATGTTATCGGCAATCTCACAAGTTTACGATCCGTTAGGTCTATTAGCGCCTATTATAATACTCGCAAAAATATTATTACAAAAATTATGGACGTATAAAATCGGATGGGACGATCCGGTACCTCATGATATTTTAATTAATTGGCAAAAATTCGTTGACACTCTTGATTATTTGGCTAAATTACGTATACCACGCCAGGTTATAAATAGCAAAATGCAATATATAGAATTGCACATATTTACTGACGCCTCTCAAAATGCTTACGGCGTTTGTGCTTACGTGCGTATGTACTCGGATAACAATACCAATGTAAAGGCCGTAGGCTTGTTATGCGCTAAGTCAAAGGTCGCACCTATCAAACCAATAACTATACCGCGTTTAGAATTATGTGGGGCATTATTAGGTGCAAAGTTGTACACAAAAATTATAAATTCACTTCGTTCGAGTTTCACTAATGTTTATTTTTGGTCTGATTCCACAATTGTGCTAGGATGGCTACGAATGTCACCTAACACTCTTAAAACATTTGTACAAAACAGGGTGGCTCAAATAAATGAACTCACTGGTAGTTTACCATGGTTACACGTAGGAAGTAAATCCAACCCAGCTGACTTGGTGTCACGCGGGGTCACGTTGGACACGCTGCGCACAGCTGATATTTGGTGGCACGGCCTTTTTGCACGAACGGCTGTGTAATTTTAGTTATGATCATAGTTGTCATAATGTTAATTTCAACGAGTTGCCAGATATTAAATTAACTACCACACTGTTAGTACATCAAATTAATGAGAAAACATTTCCGTTTGAGAGATTCTCTTCATTTACTCGCATGAAGCGTGTATTTGCTTACATATTACGTTACATTGATAACGTTCGTAATAAAATAAAGGTAAATCGTAAACACGGCCCGCTTCAAGTAGATGAGTTAAATAAATCTATTATTATGTTGACTCAAATGTCACAAAACCAATCGTTTCCTGATCTTGATATTTCATCAAAGGGGAATGTAACTTTAAAAGCTACCCGTAATATTTCTGGTCTTAATATATTTGTTGATAATAATAACATTATCAGAGTTGGGGGTAGGTTAGCTAATTCTTTAAGTTTCTCATACAATATAAAGCACCCCATCCTGTTGTGTAGTAAACATACCTTTACACGTTTGTTATTTCAATATGAGCATAAGCGGCAGCTTCATGCAGGTCCTCAATCACTGTTAGCTAGTATACGAGAAAATTGGTGGCCCCTCAGAGGCCGCAATCTGGCTAGAACTGTTGTACATACATGTGTGACATGTACACGTATTAAGGGTAAAACTGTTTCAGTTCAAATGGGTAACTTACCTGTAGAAAGGCTAGAACCAGGTTATCCGTTTATGAGGTGCGGTGTAGACTATGCAGGACCTATGTTTATTTTGAACCGTAAAGGGAGGGGCGCTAAACTGGAGAAGTGCTATTGTAGCGACCCTGGCGTTGCGTTTTGCTGAATTGCATTTTTGGTATCGTAAGGAACGCCAGCGCCGGGCACGCCAGTCGCTCACATACCTTCGCCTTGCCACGTCATATATATTAAGGAAATAAACGTAACCAAGTATTGTGAACCTTTTAATAAACAATAATTACATTCAGTAAATCTCAGAACTTGATATCATTTCTTGACCCTTCAAATAACACGCATAACAAGTGGTGACCCCGACGTGATCACGAAGCCAGACAGGTACCCCATACCGAGGATACAGGATTTCACGTATGGACTAGCAGGTAAGACAATTTTCGGAAAAATAGATATCAACCGGGCCTACCATAACATTAGTATAGCACCACAGGATATCGAAAAAACAGCAATTATAACTCCTTTCGGGCTTTTCGAGTTTCCACGGATGTCGTTTGGTTTGCGAAACGCAGCACAAACGTTCCAAAGATTTATGAATAACACAGTGTTGCAAAATATAGAATATCTCAAGGACGGCCAGGAAAGCTCGTATTTATTCTGTTACATCGATGACCTTGTAATAGCCAGCACCAACGACCAGCTTTTCAAAAAACATTTAAAACTAATTTTCAGTAGATTCGATCAGTATGGCATAACAATAAATTTAGCAAAATGCGAGTTAGGGAAAAAGGAAATAGAATTTTTAGGCTACAACGTAAATAGAAACGGAATAAAGCCACTAGAAAATAAGGTCGAGGCCATACAAAATTATCCGCGACCGGAAACAATCGAACAATTGCGTCGATTTCTAGGTATGGTAAACTTTTACAGGTCCCATATAAAACACGCGGTCGAAAGCCAGGCGGAGTTAAATAAATATTTGCACGGCGCCAAAAAGAAAGATAAGTCTAAAATAGAGTGGAACGATACAGCATTGGCGGCTTTTGAGAAGTGCAAGGATAGCCTAAAAAACGCCATTACGCTAGCTCACCCGGGACAATCAGGCAAACTAGCACTAATGTGTGACGCATCAAATACTTGCGTAGGCGCAGTTTTACAGCAAGAAACAAACGGTAAATGGCAACCGCTAGGATATTTTTCAAAGGGGCTTTCAGCAGCACAACAAAAATACAGCACATACGACCGCGAGCTGACAGCAGTTTTTTTGGCAATCGTCCATTTCAGGAACATGGTAGAAGGTCGCGAATTAACCATTTTCACCGATCATAGGCCGTTAACATACGCATTTACAAAAATAGGCACGGATCGAGAAACACCAATGCGCGCAAGGCAGTTATTGTACATCAGCGAATTCACGAGCGACATGCAATACGTCACCGGCAACGAGAATGCGGTTGCTGACGCGCTATCACGGGTAGAGTCCATTGTTTGTAACACTAGCATAGATTACGACGAAATCGCGCAGGCGCAGGAAACAGACGCTCAAATGTCACACATGTTAGCAAGTTCACGAGGCAACATTGTATTAGAACAAATTCAATCACCTTTATGTAAAAGAAAGATATATTGTAATATTACTAAAAACCAAGTAAGGCCATACATCCCATTACAGTACCGAAAGCCAGTTTTTAACTCAGTTCATAGCATAAGCCATCCAGGTATTAGGGCCACACGAAGAATGGTCACAAGTCGTTATTTTTGGCCGGACATGAATAAAGACATCGCTAAATGGGCGAGATCATGCATACAATGTCAGAGAGTAAAGGTACATAGACACACCGTTTCAAAATTAGGTACATTCCCGATAACAGAACGATTTGAACACATACACGTAGACATAGTAGGGCCTCTACCGACTGCACAGGAAGGTTATCGATATTGCGTCACCGTCATAGATAGATTTACTCGCTGGCCGGAGGCAATTCCAGTTACGGACATTACTGCTGACACAGTCGCTAAGGCGATCTATGAAGGTTGGGTATGTAGATTTGGTTGTCCTAAAACGTTAACCAGCGATCAGGGCAGACAGTTCGAAAGCGAAATATTCAGCAGTCTGATGAATATGTTAGGCATAAAGAAAATCCGTACGACAGCATACCATCCACAGGGTAATGGTATGGTAGAAAGAATGCATCGTTCCCTTAAGGCAGCAATAAAGGCAAGACTGTTAGAAAATAGGTCATGGGTTGACGAATTACCTACAGTATTGTTGGGACTTCGTGCAGTTTGCAAAAGTGACCAGAATGTAAGTTCAGCAGAAATGGTTTTAGGACACACGTTGCGTTTACCAGGCGATTTTTATCACGAGACAGAAAAACCGCAAGTAGGACATTTACCGACATTTGTAAGCAAATTGAGAAATATAATTAATGACATGCGCCCACAGTCACGAGCGGTTAGCGGCTCGCGGAAAATATTCGTTCATAAAGATTTAAATACCTGTACACACGTATTCATTAGAAATGACATGGTAAGGAAGCCATTGACACCGTCGTATAGTGGTCCATACCAAGTTATTAGCAGAAACGATAAGACGTTTGACATACAAAAAGACGATCGTCAATCAACCGTGTCCATTGATAGATTAAAACCAGCATATATTATTAGTGAGGATACGATACCAGACAGCGTAACCACTCTACGGTCCAAGCCGCGCGGCGATTCCCCCCCCGCCGGTCCGCGCATGAAATCTCACTTTTTTTTTTATGACCGCGCGAGACGCTCTCAACAAAAACGATTACTACTGAAAAACTGTTATAGCTACATTCGAATAAAAAATACTCACGGAAAGCTCAAAGAATCCAAATTTTAATTTAATTACAAGTAAATTACTCTAAATAACAATAAAGGATGAAAATAAATCATAAAGTTGGAGAAATAAAAAAGAAAGGTTTTTTTTTTTTTCGAGTTTTACAAGAAAATTATAAAAGTTACTGGTTACAATTTTTTTTCTATTCTAATAGTATATAATATACCCTTTAAAATGACACCAATATCTCAGTATAAATATTTAGTTTTCTGTCATGAAAAAATTAACAAAGTCAAGTACTTCTCAAAAGGTCCACTCACCAACACTGTAACGAGTTGCATTTTAATCATTTCTAGACCCCATCTCAATATATTTCGTTTGTTAATGGCTATCGTACTAATAGTGAAGAATTATCTTATATTTATTACAAAGAACCAATTAGAATCCAATTAGAATACATGTAAACAATATAGAATCATCAAACGATGATCGCGTAGTGATCATATAGCTTTTCCAGCAAAATTATTCTATGTAACCATTTTGAAAATTTCGTAGTAATGCATATTTCGTCAAGAAAATATCTTCACGTTTAATTTGATGTACAATAACAATAGAAATAAGGTATAAAAACAGCAATCTTACACATTTTACTTTGAGATCCACACACATTAACAGTTTGTTGACAAGAAAGTCAAACTGTCACTTTCACTTTTTTTTTTCTAAATATTATTTTTTCCTTGCACAGGTTAAATTTACTCGCGCGGATGACAAATTTCATATAGCGCCATCTAGTATTTTGTTACTGTACGACTATCACCGGACTTTAGTGCTGTACACGTTTAAAATGAACGATTTCGTTCGGGGAATGTATTCCCCATGGACAGTTAAGGCAATAGTTTTTTGGGGGAATGTAGTACCCTTGGACTGTTCAGTGGGTAAGGAACAATAATAACAGTGAAACACAAAAACCGCAGGTTGAGCCAAACTCGCTACCGCCTATCAATAAAACCACACGCTCAGGCCGAGTAATCAAGAAACCGGTGCGATTTTTGCTCGACTAGCAAAATTAGCTTAAGTATATCGCAAGTGTAAGGAGATTCATGTACAATTCACTATTTACATTACCGAAATCAAGTAAAGAGCACAGATTTATAGACATGGGTAATTTTCATAATAAAGAATTCATCTCAATAGCCCAAGCACAGGTAGCAGCTGGACAACAATTGGAACACAAACTGAATTATTTTGGGATAATCCTTATCATTATTGCGGTAATATTGGGAATTTTGTTATGCTACGCAATAAAAAGAGGCTGCATAGGCCAACTGAGAGGTTGGCTGAAAAAGGAGGTGACGACACTGGCTGGAACAGCGGCCGGAAATATGGGTAATCCGGCAAGCGCAGCAAATTACGTGTAAACAGGTACGAAAAGTGAATTGTGCAGGAATCTGCCGGTTTATATTATGTGTTAACGCGAACTATGTACGGTTACATTTAGCTGTGGTATCCCGTCAAGATTGTATTATCGTTATAATTATTTGTAAGTATTTATTGCACTGGCGCTGTCATAACGGAAGCTGCCGGCCCTAGTGGTGTTATTGAATATTGCAGAGCGGACGTTATGACAGCTACCCTTAAACATATCTAAACCTAATATATATTTTTTAAAGACGGCTCTTCAATGTGAAGAGACCGCAAGGGAGGAGGAAGTAGAAGTAAGCAACATTTACGGTGTACTGTACCTATTGTGTAGTGTTGCACGCAACATTGTAATTGTAAGCCCAGTGTATTTTTTGTAAAAATTTTTTTTGTGAATTATGTTATTTTTTTAAGAAAGGGGGGGTGTGATGTAGCGACCCTGGCGTTGCGTTTTGCTGAATTGCATTTTTGGTATCGTAAGGAACGCCAGCGCCGGGCACGCCAGTCGCTCACATACCTTCGCCTTGCCACGTCATATATATTAAGGAAATAAACGTAACCAAGTATTGTGAACCTTTTAATAAACAATAATTACATTCAGTAAATCTCAGAACTTGATATCATTTCTTGACCCTTCAAATAACACGCATAACACTATATTTGTTTATTTGTCTGTTTCTCAACGCGTGCAGTTCATATAGAATTAGTTACTGATTTAACAACTGATGCTTACATATTAGCTCTAAAACGGCTTGTGTCTCGACGGGGTAAACCTGCTGAAATATTTTCAGACAACGGTAAAAATTTTGTTGGGGCAATGAATGATTTTAAAAAAATTCTAAGGAACAATCGTGATAATATTATGGAGATTTTAGCTAATGACAACATCAAATTGAATTTCATACCACCATATACACCGCATTTTGGGGGATTGTGGGAGGCAGGAGTAAAGTCTTGCAAATATCATATCCGTCGTGTTATTGGCAACACGAACTTAACGTACGAGGAGTTTAGCACTATACTAACACAAATCGAGGCCGTCCTAAACTCTCAACCCATGTACCCACTGTCCACACAGCCCAGACCTGACGACTACAGCTTCACATCGCCTGTCCCGTTATGACCGCGTGGAAAAGATGCGCCAGCAGTTCTGGCAGCGATGGTCAAAGGAGTACATAGCAGAGCTTCAGACCCGAACGAAATGGAAGACAAGTAAGGAAGAATTGGTACCTAATACTCTTGTACTCATCAAGGAGGATAATCTTCCGCCTCTCAAGTGGCGCTTGGGAAGGATCCTTCATACTTTCCCTGGGAAAGATGGCCTATCACGAGTCGCTGACATCAAAACGGCGACTGGGACGGTGCGAAGGGCATTCTCAAAAATATGTTCTTTGTTACCACAAGAAGAGAAGGAGAAGACGGAACCACACTAATCATACATTATAAAATGTCAACGCCATCGGTACTTCGTTGGAAGCAGGAACTTCCAAGGCCGGGGGCATATGTTAACGCCATCTAGTGGCGTAAAGCCAACAACACACACGGCACTCTCTATCGTCGAGTAAACGGAGACTCGGTGGAAGAGGATGGAGCGAGAGCGGCACCCCGGGAGCGCTGATTGGTCGTCGCTGAAGAATTCTCAAAAAACGTTCGATCCTTCGTTCAACGGGTCAACAGTTCGTTCGACACACAGGAAAAAAGATGGTAGTCGGTCCACCATCATAATTTTATGCTCATAAAGTCATAACGCAACCAATGTACCTAAATTCTACAATAAACGCATGTAACACTTAATGGAGAAGGTCATTGAAGAAGCCTGACCCTCAAATACCAAAACAGTTATATATACTATATTTAGAGGCATTGATATCCACTTAACTATCAACTTTTGAGTGTCAGGATGGTTACCTACTAGTTAATTATTTAACCATGTAGGTATTTTAATATCTATGAATATGGTGTGTAGGGAAAAGGATTATAAGAAAGCACATGAAGATAAGACTAGGCATTTATTTCAATTAGACTTGTCACTAAATAGGTATTGTTAATGAGAAAGCTAGTTATCCGTTCCAAATCTAGGTCTTCGTGGAGAAGAAGGATAAGAAACTCCACGGAAGCTTGTTTTGAAGTATTTTATCAACACATTTTTACATTAGCATTTAGTTTTGTTATCACATTAATCTCTTGGACCAATTCGTAAAGCTAACAACTTTATCAATGACAAGAAATAGAATATGAATATTCCTTAATTCGATTTAACACTTATGTAGCAATATTAGCGATATTTTAATACATACAGAACATCATAGTTATCAGCAATAATCAAGATATAATGACAATTTAACTTACATGAACATCAGTCGATCTTTCACCAGAAGTGATCTGATGATGCTTATTTCAATCCATTTTACAATAAAAGCAGAACTTCTGATAAACAACATTATTTCCTTATATTAGCTTTTAGCAACTCAATATTACGGACATGGACACCACTCAGGGTCTGTTCTTAGATGTTAACATAAGCTTTTATATTATTACCAGTCCAGTGACACGTACAGAAAAGAGAACAAGAATTAAGTAACACGACCTTATAAAGCATTTCAAATGACAGTTGTCTACCCTTACTACTTATCTAACATGAATATTGCCACCAGATAAAATGAACTGAACTATTAGTACAAAACAAATACTTTTAAACTATAAACTGTAATAATGCCTTTACAAAAATATAATTCATATGTAAACTAATCTCTTAGATATTCTTAACAAAATAATTTAATGGAACTTGTATCCTCAATCATTTAGTATTTAAATATAGGAACAACAAATAAATCAGTGTGACCCTACTACATAATTCAACCAAGATATTGGAGACAATAACACAACAGTTGAGTCAAATCAGTGTTTGACTTATAAAAAATAAGTTTGTAATAAAATTCATTTAGTAAATTAACCATACATAATAATTACATTTATAGGTATAACAAGTATAATTACATTTATATAACACGTGCATTTGGATGTTGTGAAAATTAAACACACATAACATATTACGTTACGTGGAACTGCCAAGCGAACGTCATAAAATAAGACCTCTTATAGCTACGAGATCACTAAAGCGTAAATCAAAATGTCACCACCGTTTATTTATGGTAACAACAAAGGTGAGAATATCTTTTACCAAAATTGCATGCTAGATAATCATAATTGGATACCTCGTTGTTGCAGAGAAATTAATTTGTTTGTGAATTTCAGAAACTCAAAGGTCTGAAATGTTGGTTAAGGTGGCTGGCGAAAAGATACGTTCATAATATGTTTGCTAGTGATACTCGTAAACATATTATTATGCATCATTTTGCAGGTGCAGTATTCCAGTACGAAGTTCAAGCAAAAAGTTGAACTAACCACAAATATGTAACTTGGAAAATACTATTCGAAAGGATTTTAAAGCTCATAATAAACTTAGTCTGGCCATAAATACTGTTACAATTAAAAATAAGAAAGATATTACATTTGAATTTGGAATCTGTCATTTTTATACGATTGTTCATTGAGTTTTCTAATTTTGGCGCCAATACATTGTACAATATTTTGCGATATTAAAATCGAGTGGGGTGATAAAGAGAACCGAATCGCTGTGATTGCATTACACAAAGTTGATAAGACGCCGCTGCCGATGTACATTCGCAGGACATTGTGACACATGACACATGTTTGTGTAAATAGCAAAACAAAATTTCGTCCATGGCAGGTCAAAAGGAAATTCCAAGCACTAATCATCATCTGCCTAGCCTGGGGCCTTATTATGAAGTATTAATGCCATCATTATTCCACTGCGAAAAAAGGATGGTGCTAGCGGCCTAGTATAGCTCCGTCTCTCACTCACACTGGAATAATGGTGGCATTAATACGTCATAATAAGGCCCCTGATCCCAACTATAATGGGGTCGGCTTCCAGTCTTACCACATGCAGCTGAATGCCAGTATTTTATAAAAGTAATTTCAAGTATTAATGTACCGAAAAAAATACACCATAGACATTAAATTCAGCCTACACTGTTTCCTGCACACTACTGCATAGGTCTTCTGTCTGTGAGAGAGAGTGGGCTGTACTATCACAGTATTAAAATCCATAAATTTGCGAAAGGATTTTAATACTGTGATACTTTCGTTTCGCAAATGTATAGATTTACGCAATTTGCGTAGAGCAACGGCGGCGGCGGGGATCACGCGGGGAGTCGGGCAATGCTGTTCGCGGCCTTCTCGACGACACCGACTGTTCGCCACATCCCATTGCCGCACTATGTCGCGCGCGCAATCCCCGATGTGTCGCATGTGTTAGGAGGTGGATGAAAAACTACATTTTTAAGCATTGATATCAACTTAACTATAAACTTTTGAATGTCAGAATGGTTACCTACTAGTTCATTATTTAAACTATGTAGGTATTTTAATATCTAGGAATATGGTGTGTAGGGAAGGATTATAAGAAAAGCACATGGAGACAAGACTAGGCATTTATTTCAATTAAACTGGTCAATAAATAGGTATCGTTAATGAGAAAGCTAGTTATCCGTTCCAAATCTAGGTCTTCGTGGAGAAGAAGGATAAGAAACTCCACGGCAGCTTGTTTTGAAGTATTATATCAACACATTTTTACATTAACCGGTTTACGGCCGAGTGACGTTCAAGGACGTCACTTCGCCCCGGCCGTCAAGCCCGGCTGTCCAACATGTTGGACAGTGACTTTATGCGGCTTCCATCTCTATTTGTACTCATAATTAAAGTCTAATATCCTCTGTGGCATTTTTAGTCAATGGTCTGATAAATATTCTTGTCAAATAAATCAACTAAAAGCAAAAATACACAATAATTATGAGAAATTAAAAAAAAAAAAAGTAAAAACTGACGTTTGACACAGAACGGAGTGCGCGTGTGATTCACTATAAAATAATTGGTTTTTATTGTTTTTGTGGAATAATCGAAGGTAAGTTGTTAAATTATCATTTATAAGGAGTTATTATATTTAATCATACAATTTTGTGTACATTGATTTAGTAGTTTTATCAAAAATAGACGAAACAGGAACAAAATACATTTCAGCCAGTTATCTGTTTTTATTATTTTGTTATAAATACAATTCTCAGAACACGAGCTCGGCTTACACATAATAATATGGTCTGTTTATTCACGAAATCAAAACAGTTTACATTATGAGCCTCAAGTGCATAGAAACAACAGGAGAACGTTTTATGTAAACAAGGTCAGAATGACGTCACGCTGTCGGAATGCGAGCCGGGCTTAAGCGAAATTGCGTATTCGGCGCGCAGGGTCATAAAGGTCATTTAGTATTGTTATCACATTAATCTTTGGACCATTTCTCAAAGCTAACAACTTTATCAATGAAAAGAAATAGAATATGAATATTCCTTAATTCGATTTAACACTTATGTAGCAACATTAGCCATATTTAAATACATACAGAACATCATAGTTATCAGCAATAATCAAGATATAATAACAATTTAACTTACATGAACATTGTAGTCAGTCGATATTTGACCAAAGTGATCTGATGATCCTTATTTCAATCCATTTTACAATAAAAGCAGAACTTCCGATAAGCAACATGATTTCCTTAAATTCGCTTTTAGCAACTTAATATTATGGTCATGGACACCACTCAGGGTCTGTTCTTAGATGTTAACGTTTTGAAAGTCGAAGAGCAACTCGGCTTTATCATTATTTTTTTCTATGGCATCTCGCAGGTATACCACTAAGGTATTTACTGCTCAACCGAACAATCCTGTGGCTGCCTTAAGCACTACACTCAAAGCCTCCAGCCAGGAGCAAAACTATTCTAAATTAAAATTAGGCGAACGCTCGCTAAGGGCACCCCCTGTGGGGTACGAACCTCGGCTTAGGGCGTCGCTGAGGGGAGGACAGCAAGATGGGACAGGCTGGATCAAGGATATATTATTATTATACGGGGAATTTAAAGCTACGCGCTCAGCTGCGGCGCGGGCTGGCGCTTCATCGGACAAGGGTCGGGGGGGAGTATTATTTACTCGTGAGGGTCGCGATCGCGGAGGACCTCGGCGGCGAGGTCGGTACGACGGGTGTCGGGTGTGTTTGTGCACTGTACTGGTGGCCCTATTGCTCTTCTGGAGGAGAGTGGTGGGATCATCTGGATCGGAGAGGACGGCTATATCACTGTGGCTCCGCTCTTTTATACCCGCTAACAAACAAGTATGAATCCCAACAGTTGAGTGAAATAAGTGTCTGATTCATACTTATTTGCTATACAATATTAAAATACATCTTATTCAATTTAAAATGATGTTATCTTACATGTTATTTACTACATTTAATTACAAACTAACTTACTACTTTTTATTACAACGTAAAATATGTAGTTACATACTAATTACATCGGTATAAATCTAATAGGAAGATCTCTAAATAAAAGGAGTATTCATTAATCTAAATGTAAAACACAACGTTGTTTAATATCATAATGATCGAGCTGGTGGGCGTGGCTCTTTACCCAACATTTCGTGTTCCGGACTTCTAACTATTCCAATTTCGACAAGTTTGGAATTCCCGATCGCCTTCACTTTAGAATCTAAATAAACTAGTTCTGAAACCAATCGGGTTCAGTTAATGAGCGTAGTTTTATGTAATGATTTTTTGCTGAAGAGTTAAATATTTTGGGCTTAAGTTAGGGATTAATTAAGGAAGTAAGAGAATGTTTAATATACTATATTTTGTAAAGGGTCGGACGGTGCCGCAAATCAGCTTAAATCGTGGACGTCACTTTATTATAAATTTTTATCAATTAATCACATCTTTTTTGTTGTTATTTTGTTAAATTTTGTAATCTTTTTCCCTGACTCCCATTAGACTTTGCAACGAATATAGATCTCCAACTGATTTACAATAGGAAATACATATACTTTGTAGATACTTTTTACCAAAGTTAATGGAAAAATATAAAACAACAAGTTTTGCAGCTCATTTCTAATTGATAGTTTTATAAAGAATCATTAAAACGAATATTCCTTTCGATATTGTATAAAATGCACGGGATCACTAAAGATAATATTGAACTAAGACGGTAGCTGTAATAATACAATTTTGTATTATGAATAGAATATCCACAGCTAGTTAGTATCATTATTTTAGCCGAAAGACGTCCACTGTGGAACATAGGTAGATACATCATCCCCCAAGCACCGCCACTTTGACCGATTCTGTGCCTCCCGCATCCAGCGGTTTCCTGCAGTCTTCACAAGAAGCGAAAACGATTCTGCATCATCGGTCTTCAGTTTCGCAAGCTGGCTCTGCCCAATAGACAGATCTCTTGCAAAAACCTTGGAGCCCTTGTTCCACTCTATCGCGTCCTTAATACAGTTCTTAGTCACACTGTGGACTCTGGGCTGAAATACGAGTGCCACCAGCGCCTTAACCAGGTAGGTGAACTCAATATAATAACTATTCAATGGATCAAAGGCACAGCGGTTTGCTGGGGAACGATGCTGCCGAAGAACTTGCCAGAAGGGGGTCGAGCATGGCACCAGTGGGGCCCGAACACATTGCGCTCTGGTAAGGAAACGAACTAGGGATCACGAAAAAGGTTCTCCGATTAACTAAAATACAGCAGTTATAACTGGCCATGGGTCATTTAATAAATACCTTTTTGTCATAGGAGTCACAGATAGTCCGCTCTGCAGGGCCTGCATGGAAGATGACGAGACAGCAGCTCATGTGCTGTAAAACTGCCCGGTAGTCGCCACTTACAGGGTAAAGTACTTCGGTAACCCAGGTAGGCAGGTACCCTACGCGAGATTGCCAGTAACACCAAGGCGTTGCTGGCCTTTTTTGAGGAGCTGGGGTGGATCGAATAAAGGATTATCCCACCCTTACGCAAGATACGCGCTTTGACGCGGAGTTGCGGAAACCAGCACGTATTACCTATCCTATCCTACCTATCCTACGGTTCTTAGTATAATGGCAAAGGTCGCTTTTCAAGGACTTAGAGATCTGTCTATTGCAGGATCATCTCTCGCCTTTCCTCCATGAGTTGTAAAGTAGCATCAAAGAGCTTTTTGTTTCGATTTATACGACGTCTTGAAGTTCTTGGACCCGACCGTATGGACAGTTTCCACGAACCCATCGTTATAATCGTCCACGGAGCTCCCTAGGCACTCGAAACGATTCTGAAGTTCGAGCTGAAAGCTCTTGGGGTTTTGAAATTGGATCGGAGCTGGGCGAAGCGTAGACTTCATCAGTCGAGATCTTTTCAGCTAGATATTTAAGTTCAACGTGCCTCTTACCATGCGGTGATCACTTCCGGGTTTCACCACGTTGACCACAAAGACATCATTGAATACTTGCTTCTTCGTCGGTATAATAAAGTAATCTCATTTTTTGTTGCACCATCAGGGTTCTGCCAGTTCCACTTTCTGTGCTCACGTTTTCTGAAGAAGGAGTTCATCTTATAGAGGCCTTCTTTCTATATAAAACTAGCCAGTTGGTAACCCCCGTTTGCCCAGTTTCGCGTTGAAGTCGACCATGATAACGGTGAAGTGAGTTTTAGGGCCATGCATGGCTCATATATATCCTCATATATGGTCTCCACCTCATCGGGATGTGACGAGACTAGGGCGTAAACCTGTACGACCTTCAGCGAATATCTTGCGGATATTCTGAGTATAAGGTACGCCACCCTGGTCGACACACACTCGAACTTCTCCACGTTGCTCAAAAGGGACTTATGGACGATAAACCCGACACCATCTTGTGACTGCTGGTCCCCAAATTTGAGGATTATCGAGTCCTCCCCCTCTCTTCGGACTTCAGATAATCCTACTATACCCCATCGTAACCTGCTCAATTCTTTCTCGAGTTCAATGATCTTCTCGTCGGTCCGGAGTGTACGCGTGTTGTATGTCTTTTCCGGGGATTCCTCGCACCCCTTGCCTTACCGTGGCCTTGACCGCTACAATAGTCAAGGGTAGGTGGGCCGTCGGGCACTAGGGGCCATTTCTTTTTGGTGCTTATCATTTGGGGGGGGGTCTGCCATAATCGCCAAGCTTGGCAGGAGGGTTGGCGATCACAGTATGGTGTTAAAAATGCATAGAGAACGCTGCTGCCCATTCTCTAGTAAGTCCCTTAGTCGCCTTTTACGACACACATAGGAAGAAATAGGGTAGTGCTATTTTTGGACTCCAGCATCATACATTCTTACCGTACTAGATACAATTTAATTCCACTTGGAGCATCAAGCGTACTTAAAATGTATTCTAGGCTAAACTTCTGGTTCTTCTTTTGCGAGGTCAAAATTATATACACGGTGGAGCATACGGTGGAGGTCTGCCTAGCTTGGGCAGAGCATCGCCGTGTCCTCGTGAAGGCGATCGGTGGCGGGGATCTCTCGCGTCCGGCTCTGGTCCAGGCCATGGTACGGAGTGAGAAGGCATGAGAGGCCGTCACCTCCTTCTGCGAAGCAGTAATGCTCGCCAAAGAGGAGTCAGAACGCGTGAGGGAGAGGCAAACTTCGCTCCCTCACGCCCCTATCCGCCGCAGGAGACGCCCTGGGCGTCGGGAATCGCAGACTGATTCCCGGCCACCGTAGGCACGGGCTTACGGACGGTGAGCAATTTGTAGTTCGCCGTCCGATAAGGACCAGGCCCCGATTGACGGTGCGTTGTGTTCCACGCACGCTTCAAAGAGATGTCAGCAGAACTGATTAGGGGGTCCGACAGGACCGATGCCTGCCGGGGTTGCGGGAAAGTCCGAAAGGGATACCGTGGCCTCTGGCAATGTACAGGAAACTGAAGGAACACGGGTGGATTTTAGTCAGTAAGAGTCTGACACGCTCTCCCGTTGTGCCCAGAGTGGGAGAAGTTATTTGATGATTCCCACCCTAAAAAAAGGTCAAAATTATATCAGCTAATGAGGATAAAACAAAATATATTTTTTCTTAACTTTTAATTTACAGTTAATTTCGGTGTCATCGACCGCTGGTATACAGGGTGGATTTTTGAGATGGGGCAGTAAGGGCAACTACCTTAACCATTGTAGCCACAGGAAAACGGTCTTAGGAGACTGTCCTTAACTTTTTGAGACATTTTGATCTGCATTCACAGATTTAGAAAAAAATTGAAAACAAAATTTGTTGCTTTTCAAAAAACTTTCCGTAAAAAAGTATTTGCGTTTGCAATCTTTTGTTACTTTTGTCTTTTTTCATGTTTCTCATACAAGACTGAAAGTTTAAAATTATTTGAGGTAATTTTTTTCTTAAAACGTCGGTTAACACAAGCAATAAACGAATTTGTTCTAAAAGCAAATTTTAACGCGTATTTGACAAAGTTTTTTTTTTTTGGGCTTGTCTGTCCATAATAATAATGGATGAGATATTCTGAAATAAAGTTAATATATATTATATAAAAAAGTAATTTGGATTTTTTTTCCTACATAAAGTATCGAATAAGTTTCTAGCTACCCCTACTGCCCCATCTCAAAAATCCACCCTGTATTTAGCTAGTTACTTGAAGTTATGAGGACGATTTTTTTTTCTTTTTATACATAAAATTACGCCTTCTTTCTCCGAAGGGTTAAGCAGAGGTGTACCTGTAGCTAATGAGGCAGGTAATTTTCGCCAATTATGTTTAAGTCCAAATGCAGACTCCGGGGTGCTACTGAAAAATTCCAGGTAGAAAAACTTCTTTTTATCTTCATTACTCGTAGATATCGATAACCATCAAGTCTGTAGTGTTCAGCCAGTTTATTATATCTACTGTATTTCATACAGGTTCAAATGAAATATATTATTACATAGATGGGGCATTTAAGCAATCAACTCAACATCCCTATAATTTTTGAGAGAAACTGCAGTCGATCAGTCAGTCTACAGTCTACAATGATCTTAATAGCTAGTAACGACTATTCTATTACTGTGAGTACTCGTCGCGATCAAGATTGTCTGCAGCTCAGAGTTAAAGGTGCGGACATGTTGATAAGGGATAGACATTTATTAACAGTCTGTAGTAAAACTAAGAGGAATGTTTGAGATACTACTTACTATTCATAGATTGATGGCTAATATCGGAGTTATTTTTTTTTCCTAAGATCGCTAATTTAAATTTGGAACCGAATTCTTCAATTAATAGGGATGTTGGCACTTTACCTGGGCCGAAGCAGAACCACTATTAATTATGCCGCAATTAAATGAATAAATAAATAAACATTTATTTCCAATAAATTCCAAAAAATAAAATTAATAATAATATTAAATAGCGTCACCTTATCCGATAGGGATAAAGTGCCGCTAGCGGCACTCTATACACTTCCTTTAAAAATACGGATACTCGAGGCTCAGTTCCTGATTTTACGTAATTCCTAGAATGGATCATTAAGTTTGCATAACACCTTTACGTTTTAATGTATTTAATGTTTTTCCAAAACCTTTGAATGTATCACAACATCACGCCTGTATTCCAAGAAGGTTAGGCAGAGGTGAGCTATTAATAAACCCCCAATTTAGCAGTTTCTTTTGTTAAAGTCCCATGTAATGAAGGGACTATCCTATTGCCACCAACCGGGAACAAATCCAGGGCCTCATGGTTAGCAGTCACGCTTGCGACAACAAAATTATCTAGGACTAAGACCACTAAACTATAATTACGTACTATTAGAGAGTATTTCCACTCTGTCCCCACAGCAAATAGTCGTACTGTTCTAGGGGGTCGTGGCTAAGCTAATAAGTCGATTCGCATAGATATATGAGCATGATTTCTTGTTGTTACGAAATAATTCGAAGCGACCGACTTCTTACTATAACTACGTCATCACGAAGTGTAACGATTTTTTACGATAGCTAAATCATACCACCTACAGTCGTTACGAAGGTACACTTCGTGACGACTGTAGGTGGTGTGAAAGTACGCGTTTCTGCGCCCATAATACACGCCAACGTGGTTAGATAGAATTTCTATTAAGTTTTGAGTACCTGAGCCTTCATGTCACTTGAAACTACCTCCTTATTACTATATTATGATGTAAGAGGAACCCTAACGAGGTGGGGGTGTGTGCCAATCTTACAGTAGTCTTGCTCATTCCTTTGTTAGGTTATTTGGAAGTAAAATTAAACAAACTGCCTTTGCTAGAGATGGAATCAGCATGTTTTTGAAGAAGTCACTTCGATTTTCAGGACAGGCAATTACCGTATAGTTGAGAGATTGACGCCCTGGACGTCGGGAATCGATAGCCGATTCCCGGCCACCATAGGCGCGGGCTTGCGGACGGTGAGCAATGGGTAGCTCGCCGTTCGGTAAGGATCAGGCCCAGGTCAACAAAGGTGATGTAAGAGGAACCCTAACGAGGTGGGGGTGTGTGCCAATCTTACAGTAGTCTTGCTCATTCCTTTGTTAGGTTATTTGGAAGTAAAATTAAACAAACTGCCTTTGCTAGAGATGGAATCAGCATGTTTTTGAAGAAGTCACTTCGATTTTCAGGACAGGCAATTACCGTATAGTTGAGAGATTGACGCCCTGGACGTCGGGAATCGATAGCCGATTCCCGGCCACCATAGGCACGGGCTTGCGGACGGTGAGCAATGGGTAGCTCGCCGTTCGGTAAGGATCAGGCCCAGGTCAACAAAGGTGATGTAAGAGGAACCCTAACGAGGTGGGGGTGTGTGCCAATCTTACAGTAGTCTTGCTCATTCCTTTGTTAGGTTATTTGGAAGTAAAATTAAACAAACTGCCTTTGCTAGAGATGGAATCAGCATGTTTTTGAAGAAGTCACTTCGATTTTCAGGACAGGCAATTACCGTATAGTTGAGAGATTGACGCCCTGGACGTCGGGAATCGATAGCCGATTCCCGGCCACCATAGGCGCGGGCTTGCGGACGGTGAGCAATGGGTAGCTCGCCGTTCGGTAAGGATCAGGCCCAGGTCAACAAAGGTGATGTAAGAGGAACCCTAACGAGGTGGGGGTGTGTGCCAATCTTACAGTAGTCTTGCTCATTCCTTTGTTAGGTTATTTGGAAGTAAAATTAAACAAACTGCCTTTGCTAGAGATGGAATCAGCATGTTTTTGAAGAAGTCACTTCGATTTTCAGGACAGGCAATTACCGTATAGTTGAGAGATTGACGCCCTGGACGTCGGGAATCGATAGCCGATTCCCGGCCACCATAGGCGTGGGCTTGCGGACGGTGAGCAATGGGTAGCTCGCCGTTCGGTAAGGATCAGGCCCAGGTCAACGGCGCGTTGTGTTCCACGCGCGCCTGAATGAAATGTCAGCGAGTGAAGGGGTCCGATGGGACCATTGCCTGCCAGGGTTGCGGCAAGGTCCGAAAGGGATACCGTGGCCCCCTGGCATTGCACAGGCAACAAAAGGAACACGGGTGGGTTTTAGTCAGTAAGAGCTCCACCCAGAGCGGGAAAAATTACTTGATGATTTCCCACACAAAAAAAAAGGTCGGCTATAAGAAATCGTGTTATGGTATTTGGCCACTGAAAAAACGTCTAGCTAGCTGAAGAGTTTCACCAGTCAGTGAAAAATAGGATTGTGGATAAACCTTGTAGATGATTGTTAAAAACATTGAATATCACTAAAAACGTGCAAAAAGCTCTGCCGTATTTTAATAACTTTAAGTCACTTAAACTTAAAGTCAAAGTCAAAGTCAAAGTCAAATAATTTATTTCAATTAGGCACAAAAAAGGCACTTTTGAACGTCAAACTTTACAAAAAATAATAAAACTGATTCTAGTCGCCCATTCCAAAAGGTAGTTTTCGTATGGAGAAGAATGGGCAAGAAACTCCACCATTACTCTTTTTTAAAAAAATCATTATATCTTGTATACACTTATTATATAATTATATGTGAAGACAATGCACCTAGAATAAGATTACTATACCACGATAGGTAAAAAGAATGAAAAATGAAGGAATGACATAATTATGTGATAGATGCATGGTGCTCACATACTTACAAACATTGTAAAATTATACTATATTTCTAACATTATAATAAGTAATACTAATAATAATAAGTCAGTGTGTGAGTTCAAATAATCACAAAATTAAAATAAAATAAATGTTTAAAAAAAAAAAAATAATAATTATACAATTAAATTAGCAACCAGTTCGATTTTGTCTAGATTCTGAATTGTCCTATGGAGCAGGACCAGCATGTTTCCAAGCATTTTTATCTTGGATATAATCCTCTAACTTGTAATATGCTTGTTTACAAAGTGTACTTTTTATATGATTTTTAAATTTTCTTTCATTTAATTCTAATATATCACAAGGTATTCTGTTGTAACATTTAACACAGTACCCCATAAAAGATGTATTTACTTTAGATAGTCTGAAAAATGGTTGATCTATTTTATCTTTATTTCTAGTATTAAAATTATGTCTATCACTTATTTTATTAAAAAGATGTAGATTTTTTCTCACATACATAATATTTGAATAAATGAATTGGCAAGGTACCGTCATAATATTAATCTTTTTAAATAGTTCCCTGAGAGATTCGCGACGACGTAGATTATAAATGGAACTTAAATAAATACTACAAGGAACAGTGAACCCAGCGATATTTTTGTTTTCCATAACATTACTTCTGTTTCGCGTAGAAAGTTCGGAACTTTTCGGAATTTTCACGGTCACAAAAATGTAACATTCAGTTGACGGAGAAAATTCAGAAATTTCCGGAGTTTCACCATTATACGTTATACGGCAGTGCTTTTCGCACGTTATTAGTGTTTTCTTTTTTTTTTTTATCCTCGACAAGGTTTATTCTAAATAAGATTTTTTCATTGACTAGTGAAATCTCTTCACCAAACCAATATTTTTTTTGTAGCTACTTCTTTTATATATAAACTAAAAACTTATCGAAATCCATGACACGATTTCCTATAGCCGACTCTTAATGAAGAAAAACCTTTATTTTTATAAGGTGCCTAAAACTTTTGACAGAATTTAAATAGGGACTTAAAAACCTATTTGAGAACACAATCCAAAAAACAAAAGAAAAAAACCGGCCAAGTGCGAGTTGGACATTCATTATCTATAAAAATGACAAAATATAATGACTCAATCAAAAATCAAAATCAAAAGTCATTTATTCAAATTAGGCTGAGAATCAGCACTTTTCGAACGTCAAAATTACATAAGACAGTCCCCCAAAACGCCCACCCTTCACCACTTCCTAGTGCTTTTGCTGGGAAGAAGAAGTGGCGCAACAAACTCCCCAGCAGCACAGCTGTCTGTTCAGTTAGGAAAAAAAAATGATTCTATACAATAATTTATAAGATAATTTACATTACGCAAAATAAAATTTAAATTATAAATTAATAGCCATATGACAGCTAGCACACGCCAATATACCAACCAAAAACATCGAGAACTATACTCAAGCAGAAATAAAAATAACTAAACGTAAACAATATCTAAAAAAAAGAAAATAAAGCCTCCAGGCATAAAGGGCGTGCCCGCTTACATAGAGCTGTAACTAGAAGTTATAATAATATTGATAAACTAGGACCATCGAGGTAAAATAAATAATTGTCGAGGTCGCTAGCTAACCACATATTGTAATACAACTCATTAAAAAAAAACATTGTAATGAGTAGATTGTGTCAACAATAAATAAAAATAAAATAAATGTACATAAAAAGTAAAATTATAGACTTATATAAACTCATAAAACCTGTCAGTAGGTAAACTAATTCTGGAGAAAGAACATTTAAACATTGTCTTGAGTTAATCACAGCGACCAACTATTCTTATCATTTAAGTAGTCGTTGATAGAATAGTATGCCTTTGAACAAAGGTTGGACTTTACTTTAGTTTTAAACGCATTAAAAGGCAAATCTAGCAAACAAGAGGGTAGCTTGTTATAAAAGGTTATACCAAGCCCAACAAATGAGTTATGAACCTTATGAAGCCGGTGAAAGGGAGCACGTAGTTTATCCTTACTTCTAGTGTTAACATTGTGAATATCACTGTTTTTAGTGTATAAGTGTATATTCTGCCTAATATATAAGATGTTGTCGAAGATGTATTGTGATGCCACTGTGAGGATACCGATATCTTTGAAAAAATCTCTCAGAGAAACTCTGGCACCTAGCTGGTAAATTGCTCGAATAGCTCGTTTTTGGAGGACAAATATATTTGGAATATCTGCTGCTTTGCCCCAAAGCAGAATACCGTTGGACATAACGCTATGAAAATAACTAAAATAGACTAACCGAGCTGTATCAACGTCAGTGTATTGTCTTACTTTTCTGACAGCGTAGGCGGCCGAACTGAGCCTTCCCGCTAGGCTCGATATATGTTGGCCCCACTGAAGTTTTGCATCTACTGTTATGCCCAGCAAAACTGCCGAGTTTACAGTTTCAAGCACCTCTTTATCTAAGACGATGTTGGGTCCTAGATTTCTAACATTTGGGAGGGCAAACTTTACACATTTCGTTTTCTTGGCATTGAGAACTAGGTTATTTGTCGTAAACCAATCCGTAACCATTGAAAGTGCACTGTTTACTTCGTCAAAATCTTGTCTATTCCTGTCTACTTTAAAAATAAGAGAAGTATCATCTGCAAACAGTACAACTTCACAGATATCCTTTAAATAGAATGGTAAGTCATTGATATACACTAAAAACAAGAATGGACCCAGTATTGAGCCTTGAGGTACACCTAACTACTAGCCCGGAAGATTTTACACCATCAACATCTACACATTGCGACCTATTATTTAAATACGAATTTAAAACGTTTAGAGCTTCGTTTAGCACACCGTAATGACGCAGTTTACGCAAAAGCTGAAAACTGTTGTATGTATCCCCTTAAATATTAATTTTATTAACTGTCAACGGTCTGTTAGATATGTATATGTATGTAAGCGCGCGCGCCCCTACCCGCGCGCCCTTCCCGTGCGCCCTCCCGCGCACCCCCCGTTGTACCTGTGGCTGTACGCAATAAAGAGTGCTATTCGAACCACCGGTCGTTTTACTTGTGTCCACGCCCGCATACCCAACAATGGCGACGAGGCAAACCAATTATGGCGTGCTCAGTACATTTGACCACGTCACACAGACGTGGAAAACGTACAAAGGTCGGGTTAAACAATATTTTGTGGCAAACGAAATCAACGATAAAACCGACCCGGCGGGCGAAAAAAGGAAGGCGATCTTCCTCAGCGCACTCAGCGAATGCACCTACAAGCTGGCAACAGATCTGGTGTTGCCCAAAGATATCGACGACGTGCCCTATGAAGACCTGCTGCTTCTGCTAGACGGACATTTCACTCCGAAGTGCGTCGGGTTTGGGGAGCGACACGACTTTTACGCAGCCGTGCAGCAACCAGGAGAATCTTATTCCCAGTGGGCAGCGAGGCTGCGAGGCCTGACCACGAGATGCCACTTCCTCAACGTTGAAGAGGCGCTCCGTGATAAATTTATCATGGGCATGCTGCCTGGGCGGGAGAAGGAGAAGATCTACACGAGAGACCTGGCCGACTTGACGCTGACCAAGGTCGTGGAGTTAGCTGAGAGCCTGAGCCGGGGCCGCGCCGCCGCCGCCGCCGCCACGTGGGCTGGCGGAGCGGGCGCGACCACGTGCGCGGGCGCGCCGGCGACAGCGGGGATGCCAGCAGCGCCCACACCGGAGCAATTGTTCCAAATTGCAACGAAGACCAAACCAGTGAAGTGTAGTGTCTGTGGGTTTAGCAACCATAAGTCAAAGGATTGTAGATTCGCTAATTATTCGTGCAAGAAGTGTCATATCAAGGGTCATCTAAAGCGTATGTGCGGGAAAGTGAATTTCGTGCAAGTGGATGGCAGTGACGAGGGTAGCGAAGATGACGGTAAGATTTACCATATCCGTTCTTGTAGGGGGGACCCCATGGTGGAAACAATTTTGATCAAATCAGTCCCACACAAGTTTGAAATCGATAGCGGTTCCGCGGTGACAGTGGTGTCGGAATCTTTTTACGAAACATATTTCAAAGATGTGCCATTATCACCTACTCTTAAGCGGTTATTGTCATATAACGGAGGAAAAATTGAATGTCTAGGAACATTACATTTACCTATAGTTTACGTGGGAAAAACACGTGGCCTCACGATGTACGTCGTGCGGGACGGGGGGCCGCCATTACTGGGTCGGGATTTTATTTCTTTATTTAATTTACAGTTAACACCGATACAGTTTTGTGCTGAATCAGGATTTACAATAGATAAGTTACAGCAGACGTATTCAGACTTATTTTCAGACAAAATAGGGACGTTTAACAAATATAAAATTAAATTATCAGTAATGGAAGGATCCAAACCCGTTTTCTTTAAGGCACGCCCAGTAGCATTCGCGTTGCGTGAAAAGGTTGAGAAAGAAATAGATAGATTAGTCGCGTTAGGTATTCTTGAACCTATCGAACATTCGGCATACGCATCTCCAATAGTTCCCGTACTTAAAAGGGACGGTTCAGTCAGGTTATGTGCTGACTACTCTGTAAGCATAAATAAACAGTTGTTAATAGAACAATACCCACTCCCAACAACTAATGAGCTATTTTCAAAGATCTATGGAGGGCAAGAGTTCAGTAAACTTGATTTATCGATGGCTTACAATCAATTTGTTTTAGAAGATGAATCGAAAAACATAACCTGCATCAATACGAACCGCGGACTTTATCGGTTCACGCGCCTAGTATTCGGATTGGCTAGCGCGCCGGCTATCTTCCAACGAGCAATCGAAGGAGTACTCTCCGGAATAGATGGGGTCATGTGTCTGTTAGATGATATATTAATTACAGGGAAAAATAAACAAGAACACATAGAAAGGCTTCATTCCGTCCTGAAACGCTTGCAGGATGCCGGATTAACGTTAAAAAAAGAAAAGTGTAGTTTTTTTCAAAACGAAGTCAGTTATTTAGGTTACATAATAACAAAGGATGGTCTAAAGAAATCACCTGAAAAGGTCAAAGCAATGGCGGAAGCACCGATTCCCACTAATATTAGCCAGTTACAATCGTTCTTAGGTTTAATTAATTATTACAGAAATTTTGTACCGAATGCGTCCACCATTCTCAGTCCCTTGTATAACTTATTAAAAAAAAACGCCAAGTGGGAATGGTCTGTTTCACACCAGACGGCTTTTCAGGAAATTAAAAAAATAATGATATCAGATCAAGTGCTTGCTCATTATGATCCCAATGCAAAGATCGTATTAACGGTAGACGCTTCACCCGGCGGGCTGGGCGCGGTGCTATCACAGATAGGCAAAGATGGGGTCGAAAGGCCGGTATCATTCGTCTCTCGAACTTTAAATTCCGCGGAAAAACGGTACGCGCAGATTCAAAAAGAAGCGACAGCAATTATTTTCGGCGTGAGGCGATTCCACCAATATCTTTATGGTAGGAACGAACCATTTATATTGCGAACAGATCACAAGCCTTTGCTGGCTATTTTTGGACAACATAAAGGCATACCAGAAATGTCAGCAAACCGATTACAAAGATATGCTTTATTCCTAAGTAGCTATAACTATAACATCGAGTACGTGCGCAGTGTAAACAACAGCGCGGACTATCTGTCGCGAGCGAGCCTGCCGCGCTCGAGTCACGAGTGCGCGTGCACCGAACAGTGTAAGTGCTGCGACTGTGAGGTAGCGTACGATCGCGCCACTTATGTTTGTTTCGTTGTAGACGGGAGCATGCCTGTAACTTTAGAGACATTACGAGAGGAAACAAAGCGCGATAATGTGTTAGGATTAGTTATAAAGTTTATTTTGAAGGGTTGGCCACCGAAATTAAATGACAATCAGCTAAAGGCTTTTCATTTGTGTCGGTCGCAATTGTCATACGAAAATGGGTGCGTAATGAGAGGACATAAGGTTGTCATTCCTTCGAGTTTGTATAAATTAATTTTAAAAGAATTACATACGTCCCATCTTGGGATAGTTAAAACGAAGGCCGAAGCTAGATCTAGATTTTGGTTCCCGGGTATAGACCAAGCGGTGGAGACGATGATAAATTCGTGCGACGTGTGTATACAGTTGCGACCGTCCCCCGCTCGCGCACCTGTCGCTCAGTGGACCGTCCCACCATGTCCGTTCGATAGGATTCATATTGATTTCTTGGGTCCCATTAGAGGCTGCGTCTATTTAGTAGCAGTTGATGCATATAGCAAATGGGTAGAATTGTACAACATGAATACAACAACGTCATCATTGGCAGTAATCAATAAGCTTTGCGACGTCATATCTAGATTTGGTGTTCCAAAAACAATAGTGAGTGATAATGGCACAGCTTTTTGTTCACGGGAATTTGAATTGTTTTGTACGACAAACGGTATTGTCCACTTGACTTCCCCAGTTTATCATCCACCAAGTAATGGACAGGCAGAAAGTTTCGTGAAGATCGTTAAAAGAGGTATTAAGTCTTGTCTTTTATCATCCCAAGGGTCAAGTAATACTTCGTTAAAACTACTAAAATATCTTATGGACTACCGTAATTCTGTACATTCCACCACGGGGCTGTCACCTGCTGAAATGGTTTTCGGGCATAAGTTAAGATCTCGACTAGATTTGATTAATCCGCGATCTTCGGAACCCTCGCCACCGTCTGTATCTAACCGTATCAAAAACCAACAGTGTACGCGCATGGGGGAGAATGGGAAAAATAAAACAAATAGTTTTAAAAGAAACGATGTTGTATTACATAAGAAATTCACTAATAAGACAAGTTATTCATGGGCTAAAGGAGTTATTATTAAAAGGATAGGGAAAGTTGTATACTTGGTAAAAGATATCGTAAGTGCAGAAACCTGTAAAAGACACATAAATCAGCTAATGTTGTATAAAGGAACTGATGTTAGTCAGGAAGATAATTTTAAAACATTAAAATCAAAAACGCACTTACCTGGGTTGTCTCCGTCACCGCCGCCGTCGCCGCCGCCGTCACCGTCGCCGTCACCACCGCCGCCTCCGACATTGGTAACACCTGTATTTGAACCTGACCCCACCTTGACGAATGTCAGATCAAACTACTCAGGCATAGATGGAAGTCCAACTAGTCACCCGCTCATGGAAGAGGAGGAAGGTGAGACAGAGCTACAACAGGCTCAATGTGAAACGGCGAATGTCTCCGAGGTCAGTCATTCGAGCTCTGACGTTCCAGAAGCTGTTGTACCAGAAAGCCTTTCCAAAAGGTCATTACGATCGACACGGAAACGAGATTTATGTTACAAAAAGTATTTTTAAGAAAAAGTTAACATTTAAGTTTGATAAAAGTAATTTGATAAGTTAAGCTGTTATTGTGTATTAACTAAGATAATATTAGAAAACTAAGGGGGAGGACTGTTAGATATGTATATGTATGTAAGCGCGCGCGCCCCTACCCGCGCGCCCTTCCCGTGCGCCCTCCCGCGCACCCCCCGTTGTACCTGTGGCTGTACGCAATAAAGAGTGCTATTCGAACCACCGGTCGTTTTACTTGTGTCCACGCCCGCATACCCAACACGGTCTAACTATCATGGTTCATGAGATACAGCCTGGTGACAGACGGACGGCCGTACGGATAGCAAAGTCTTAGTAATAGGGTTCCGTTTTTATCCTTTGGGTACGGAACCCTAAAAAGGCAAAATTAAAAATCCCCAAGTAACTAACTTGTAAAAACATAAAATATTTTTTTTTAATGATAAGTGTATCAGACTGGATAAAACCTGGAATGCGGCTAAGGAAACGTTGCGATCTGCTTATCTGTGCTCTGATCGCGACTCGCTATGTTTACGCATAGTTCTGAATAGCTCAGATTATTGCGGTGAGCCTACCTGAGCCTACAACCAACACAAACCCACCCAGCATAGTTAATGCTCAGAATTATCTTAGCAGTTGGTCCGAAAATCTACACAAAGGTGTGAACAGAATAGGTATATATATAGTGTCTTCGTGAAACACATACATAGGTACCTAAAAAATAAATAGTAAAGCTATAGAATAACTAACTAATAACTTTGACAGTTTAATTAATTTGACATAGATTATAGACATTTTAATAATTCCTCATTTAGGTTTGACATTAAGTATTATGTAATTGTTCAATTTATTTTCTATTTTCATACTATAAAATTATAATGCATGATTTTAAAATTTTTGAGTAGGTAAATAATTTATAATCCTCATTGCATACCATTTTTGTAAACTTAAGACCTGTACTTTTATTACCTATGTTAACAAATAAAATTATGATTTGATTTGATTTGATTAAAAATAAAATCTAAAATCAGCAAAGCTAAGTTATTCTTTAAAAATAAACGAGACAACTTCCCGTCGCTCCGTCTGTCTGTCTGAGTTGAACAGAGGGTTATGTCGAACTTCCACCGACCAAAATTCTATTGAGTTACTCCTGCTACCATAAAACGGGAGAGCATGATATACTTACGTATGGGGGCCAAGTTATCATCATTGACACTATAGATGTTTAATTTAAAACCTTTATTGTATCTATGATTGACATCGTATAGTAGATTTTGACAGTTTTGGTAATCTCTTAATTGCAAGACATCATTATGAATTTCCGAAGACGTATCCCTGACACTGCATTGATATTTCTTTTGACACTGACACTATTATGAATTTAAGAGATTACCTAACTTTTAGCAGAATGTTAACGGTTTTGCCTTAGTATGGTTGTCATAATGACTAATCATTCAAAATAGGAGAGTTGACCCCCTGAACTATACCCAAAGTCAGAACAAGAATAGCTCTAAATCAACACAACAAATTAAAATAGCATCACAAAAAAAATAAAGAAAAAATTCACTTAAAAAAACTAAAGCGCGACGTAATTCGCGTACATTTATATGTCACCACCCTAAACCCAGCTCGAGATCGTTTCCCACTTTTTGTCTCTCTTGGCAAATAAAAATTTGCATACAAACAGTGCTGTTACGTCTCTCACTGTGTTCCATTCGTTAGGACGCTTATATTAGCTTAAGTAGTTACGCTTTTCGTAGTTAATTTTCTTTCTGTACTGGTTGGTTCTTACTACGTGATGAGCTTGGCTTTGATAGCCGTTTGCGATGCTAATAGAATTAGAATTGTATTGCAGAAGAGAAACCTTCCGGTTGATTTAATTGGGCTTGGGCGTGAATAAAACATGCTTCTACAATGCAGACTCACTGCCAAGACACTTGAGTCTGTCTATCTTGTGAACCTATGAAAATAAGGCCTACCTCAGTTTCATATAGATTCACGGTATATACGGTAAACAATTTCTGAGTCCCAGTTAAAGGGCCCATGAAATAACGGGCATTTCATTTGTTTTTATTTGTAGCCAAATTAACCCTGCATGTCTTGCTTTGAACTTTCGTTATAAGGTTCATAATTAATGCAATAGTCCATGTGTCATCCTCTATCAATTTTATCTTAACTTCCACACAATCAATAACATGTACCAATCCACTATGTTGGGGACGGCTTCCAGTATAACTGGATGCAGCTGATTACCAGTATTTTACATGGAGCGACTGCCTGTCTGACCTCCACAACCCAGTAACTGGGTAATACGATACCCCTTGGTAAGACTGGTAGTCAGACTTTCGGGCTTCTGACAACTCGTAACGACTGTCAAAGATTCACGAATGACAGACAGAACCGACGGCTTAACGTGCTTTCCGAAGCACGGAGGAGTATTCGTATGTAAAGATGGTCACCCATCTACGGACCAACCCCAGCAGGCATAGCTCATCCTGATGGATGGACCCGTGCGCTAATTTTGCTAATTCATTTACTCTGCACCTTAGTGCAACCCGCACTGCGCGCACTTAAGAGATTAGCTCAATATTCGTGCACATAACCACTCCGCTGAGCAGCTAAGTAGATGAGCTCAGCATTATCGCACGTCTGCTGCAGTTGCGTACTGATGCTGTAATTTAGGTTTTATACTTTTTATCACAAGACTAGGTGTTAAGGAAGCACACTAAATACCTAATAAACTGATTATTGTTAGTAAGTACATCTGCACATGTTAAAATAGTATCAAGTCGAATCATGTGTGGATATTAATCAAGTCGGGACATGAAGTCCAATAGGTAGCATCAAATCTGGAAAGTTTTGGTCCAGTTCTAACATGTCAACTAATATAGAATGTTTCGAATGGATAATCCAACAAGTTAGAACAAGAAAGTCTAGTAAAATTAAAGATTCCTGACACAAAATCAGGTCTCTAGCAATAACCAATGTACCTATAGACACCGACTTAACTAAAAGATGTGTTAGACATTCGTCCGTGTCTACAGGTAACTAAAAATACCTTATTTTCGCGTGTTAACCTGTCCTTATGTAATAAAAGGTATATAATTCCGTTGTCAGTCATAATACAATGTTTTGATTATGACTACAACACTGACTAGACCATTTCCCACCTGAATACCTATTTAAAACAATGAGAATACCTATCTGTGTTTAAAATTACGTAATCCATTGTTCTAGAAGTAATTATCATGTCATAACTCGCACCTGCGCAACCCTGCCTCCCTCATTTGTGTAAACACCCTCGTCATAGCAAAATGGGAAATACCCAGCTATACCCCGACCCTCTGTCGCGTCCCTGAATAGCGAACTGCCCCGATCTATAGGACCAAATTATTGTTTGCACAAATGGTACCCGCTACTTGCCCTATAGTAAAAATCTACTTAAGGTATCGGGTCTGATTTTACAATTGTAGTTGCCTAGTACTAGTTGCCTAGTACTCTCTTAGAAAGTCTCAGATTCTTAGTCAGTTGAGCTTTAACTTCGTTCCTACAAACATCTCGCTACTTGAGGTATAAATTCGTATTCGGATTACATCTAGCTCTAACCTTTGTCTGTATTACTGTTGTGTATTTTAAATATATATATTAAAATACAATATATATAAATATTTATATATATTGTGTGTGTGTTTTATGTGCAATATACGTGGATCTATTACATTAGCTGCTTGTGGTTTTTCTACTGTGCCAAACCTTACAACAAACCGCCCCCTTCAAACGACATAAGCTGGTCGTTTACACTAGGTGCAAGCAAATTTTGGTACAGCCAGCCTCAAAAAGATGTTAACATCGACAAGAATTAATTTGATAACAATCATGTTTTGTGATGACATTATGTTTACAATCATATTTAGCTCAAAACATAATGCAAATAATTTTACGAAAAACACTAATGTCCTTGTAAAAGTATAACTAGCTAGCAATATAGTCCGGATTTATAAGCGCCTTATAACTACTATCATATCGTAATATTCGAATTAAAAACTTCAAAACGAGTTTATACTGACATTCTTTATAAACACAATACCTAAATTTAAAAATATAATCATACACTGGATTGCAAAAATTCCGGGTCGCTAATAAATGGCGTGACAGTTTCTTAAATCCATAAGACTAATTTGCGAAACTATAGTATATTGTAGATGACTGATTAATAATTATATAAAAAAATGTGTAACACGTTTTGTACACTATATAACTTTAATTAACCATAGGGATAATAGGCGCAAAGGCGCATAGATGGGCGCATAGGGTCCCAGGATTATGCTGAGCGATGGCCGTTTTGCGTGGATGTGACGCATATTTTCCTCCAATTTGTTATTTTCGTGTTTATTTGTTTTTTTTTTCTTTGCTTGCGTCATATTTTACCGCAAATAAACGTATTTTCTTTCTTTTCAAAAATACACTTCGCAGTAAATCTTAAAAAATAAAAGATATTTTGTCAATTTAATATTTTGTATATCCTCCACGAGCCCGTATCACTTCATTATGACTTCATTATGGCATGCTGAAAACCAAATTTTTAATACGATTTTGATCTATGTTTGCCCATTCTTCCACTAGCGCATTCCTTAACTCGTATAAGGTACCGGGAGCAGGGGAGCGTTGTCTCACGCATCTACCGAGCTCGTCCCATGCATGTTCAATGGGATTTAAGTCTGGGCTGCGAGCTGGCCACTCCATGCAGGTAATACTGACGTCTTGAATATATATATTGACCAAACGAGCAGTATGTGGTCGCGCATTATCGTGCATAAAAATGAAATTTGCACCCATATTCACTAAGAAAGGACCAGCATGCTCATCTATAACCTCTTGTACGTATCTGACAGCAGTCCGAGAACCATTTTCTATGATCACTAACTCCGTGCGATCCTCTGAAGATATCCCAGCCCAAACCATTATTGATCCTCCACCGAATGGCTCCTTTTCTTCAAAACACGCTTGATGATACCGTTCTCCTGGTCTTCTAAATACTCTTTGTCTCCCGTTGTGCGTAAATAAACAAAATCTGGACTCATCGGAAAACATAACCTTGTACCAATCTTCATCTGTCCATCGAATGTGTTTTCAAGCAAACCGTAACCTGGCAACTCGATGTTCTCTGAGCACTTTGGGACTATTTGCTGGTCTGTAAGGCTTTGTATCAGCTTTAATAAGACGTCATAGAATCGTATCAGAGCTCACATTGTTGTGGTGAATTTCTTGAAGAATGTTTCGGACCTGAACAGCCGTGAGATGTCGATTTCTTAACATAGTGCTCACGATGAATCGGTCGTCTCGTGTAGTTGTGCACCTGGGCCTGCCATTTCCTGGTCTCTTCTGTTCATGTAATGTTCATGTCTCTTGAAATTGCTGGAGTACTCTTTGGACCTTTGATAAAGATTCTCCGTAATGATCTAGCAGTGCCTTGCTGACTTCTTCCTTCTTGTACCATGGTAATAATCCATGTATATTCTTCAGGTGTTAACGACATGATATTGCACTGAATACTCTGATCAATCATAGGAATCATTTATAATGACAGCTCGCTTTGAAACAAAAGCAGAAAAAATATTATTTTCCTCATTATAAAATTTTCAAAGAGTAGTGTTTTTTTTAATGTATTACTTGTACAAAAAAAAAACCTCTTTAGAGATTTAGAACAAGCATTAGTAACCTGCTTACTACATAATATTTATTCTAGCGATCTAGGTATGTAATTTATGGAGATATCACGGTTTTTATTAGCAACCCGGAATTTTTGCGATCCAGTGTATTATAACACTTTTTCTCTATGTTCTTTTGACTATGTTTTAAAATCTTCGGTTGAGTCAATCCTGAATGTGTCTTTTAATGATGCGCAGTGGAGGCATCTCATGAAACATAGTAAAGTAGTTCCTTTGTTCAAATCCGGTGATAGTAAGGAACCCAACAATTATAGGCCTTTGTCAATTCTGCCAGTTCTCAGTAAGGTGTTTGAAAAGTTGATTCTCAATTAAATGTTAGGGCACTTTAATAAAAATTCCATCTTTCATGATCAACAGTACGGTTTCACCAAAGGGCGTTGTACCACTGACGCCGGTGTCACCCTAATAAAGAACATTTTTAACGCCTGGGAAGAAGCACAAGATGCCATTGGAATTTTTTGCGACCTTTCGAAGGCTTTCGATTGCGTAGACCATGAGACACTTCTGCTGAAACTGGAGCACTATGGGATTAGGAATACAGCTCTTGATTTACTAAGATCATACCTGAAAGATAGAAAGGTTAAAGTTCAAGTCAACGGCACAAACTCATTAGGGTCTGAAATGGTAATGGGCGTTCCTCAAGGTTCGATATTGGGTCCATTCCTCTTTTTAGCTTATATTAATGATTTACCCCAATTATTTCAAAATCAACCAAAGATGGTGTTATTTGCAGATGACACATCATTGATATTGAAAATAAACCGACGGTCACAAAATCTTGACGACGTAAATAACTGTATTGTTCAGGTCCAAGATTGGTTTACAGTAAATAATTTGGTACTAAATAATAAAAAAACAAAATGCATTAGATTTAAATTACCAAATGTTAGAAGCAGCGAATGTGACATCATATTGAATGGAGAAAAACTGGAATTTATTAATCAAACAGTTTTCCTAGGAATCACGCTAGACGAGAAATTACAATGGGGACCCATATAACATCTCTCGCGGGGCGGCTAAGCTCGACCGCTTAAGCTGTTAGAAAGATAAGACAGTTAACAGATGTAGAAACCGCGCGTTTGGTATATTTTAGTTACTTCTACAGTATTATGTCGTATGGCATTTTACTATGGGGTCGGGCTGCTGACATTGAATCCATTTTTATTTTACAAAAGAGAGCTGTCAGAGCCATTTATAATCTAATTCGTCGCGAATCTCTCAGGGAACTATTTAAAAAGATTTATATTATGACGGTACATTGCCAATTCATTTATGAAAATATTATGTATGTGAGAAAAAATCTACATCTTTTTAATAAAATAAGTGATAGACATAATTTTAATACTAGAAATAAAGATAAAATAGATCAACCATTTTTCAGACGATCTAAAGTAAATACATCTTATGGGGTACTGTGTTAAATGTTACAACAGAATACCTTGTGATATATTAGAATTTAATGAAAGTTAATTTAAAACTCATTTAAAAAGTACACTTTGTAAACAAGCATATTACAAATTAGAGGATTATTATCCAAGATAAAAATGCTTGGAAACATGCTGGTCCTGCTCCATAGGACAATTTAGAATCTAGACAAAATCAAACTGGTTGCCAATTTAATTGTATAATATTATTTTTTTAAACATTAATTTTGTATTCTGTGATTACTTGAACTCACACACTGACTTATTATTAGTAGTACTTGTTAAAATGTTAAGAATATCGTATAATTTTACAATGTTTGTAAATATGTGAGCACCATGCATCATTCTATCACATAATTAATTTATGTCATTCCTTCATTTTTCATTCTTTTTACCTATCGTGGTATAGTAATCTTATTCTAGGTGCATCGTCTTCACATATAATTATATAATTTTATTAATGTATACAGAATAATATTGTGAAAATATTTTAAAAGAGTAACGGTGGATTTTCTTGCCCATTCTTCTCCATACGAAAACGACCTTTTGGAATGGGCGACTAGAATCAATTATTATATATATTTTTTGTAAATGTTGACGTTCATAAGTGCCTTTTTTGTGCCTAATTGAAATAAATTATTTGACTTTGACTTTGACTTTGGCAGGCAGCTTCCTATCCGGATTGGGGGTCTTGGGGTGCGGGGTGTGCATGATGTGGGCCTGCCGGCTTTCCTGGCGTCGACACACGGGGTGGCTGACCTCATGTCTGTTATTCTACATTCCAATGGTGATGAGGCAAACATACCAATTATGTTGGACGCCGGGTCAGCTTGGTCTATCCTCAACATGGGTGCAGCAAACCCCGACGCATCGCATGTTCAGCGCGCTTGGGATTACGTCACGTCTAAGCTGATCCAGGAGCAGATGTTGGTGGGTTCCTCGGGGGCTGATCTAGCCAGGCTCAGGGCTGTGTCGCAGCCAGAATCGGGGGCATGGTTGCACGCGCTACCTTTGCCTCACCTGGGCACGTTGCTTGATGACGACTCTTTGCGTGTGGCGGTGGCCCTCCATCTGGGCTGCAAGGTGCGTGAACCCTACAGATGAACCTGTGGTTCTATGGTGGAGGCCGATGGCCATCACGCTTTGAGTTGTCGTCGTTTCTCGGGGAGGTTCCCGCGTCATCATGCGTTCAGTGATATTGTGAGGAAGGCATTCGTGTCGGCAGATGTCCCCTGCGTACTGGAGCCTCCGGGTCTGTGGACTGCGACCGGATGGGCTGACTCTGGTGCCTTGGAGGAACGGCAAGTACCTAATGTGGGACGCAACTTACGTCAGCACTGTTTCCGCCAGCCACCTTGGCCGCACGATCCTCCCGCCGTCGGCAGCAGCTGAAGACGCTGCTGTAAGGAAGAGGGTGAAGTACGGTCCGTTGGCGGACCGTTACCTTTTTGTGCCCATGGTCCATGGTCTTGTTGAGTCCATGGGGTGTTGGGGCACTGAGGCCAAGAAGCTCATTAATGATATAGAGCACAGGCTTCGTGATAAAACGGGTGACTCCAGCTCCTGCCCATTCTTGGTGCAAAGGTTAGCCATTGCCATCCAACGTGGTAATGCAGTTAGCAACCGTTATGGGCACCTTTGCGCCGGGAACAGTTAGAGGCGGGTTATTTAACTAGTTTTTTGACGTGTTGTTGTTTATGATACCTATGTCAAAAAAATAAACAAAATTCAAGTCATTTATTCAAACTAGGCTGAGAATCAGCACTTTTCGAACGTCAAAGTTACATAAGACAGTCCCACAAAACGCCCACCCTACTACTACTACACTACTGCACTTACTACTACTGACTACTACTACTGTACTACTGTGTGTTTACTACTGTACTTGAATAAATAAGTTAGTCATTTAACAACAATTTGTAAGGCTCGAGCTTCAATTTGTATTGCTCCCTAGGTGAACACTCTACTTTATTCACCCTCTATGAGAAAAAAAAAATGTATACGGTCCGAATCCCATCAGGAACGAAGATCGTTCTCGTTCTCACGTACGATTAAAAAAAATAAAAAAAAAACTGCCGCCATCTTGGATTTTCATTTTGACCAAATTCACACTTTCTCTCTCTCTTGCCAGCCTGTTACTTGTTCATACAATGTTCGTAATTTATCTCTTTGATTTTTTACTTTTTACTTTTTTACTCGCTGTGCTCGTGATTCAATTATAGAATCCTTCGCTTCCTCAGGATTCAAAATCAACACTTGCAGCAAAAAAACAACTTTGCTCTCTCTAAACTATTATTTTTCTTTTACTATAAAGGACGAATCCAAGAAGTTAATATCACCAAGGAGTTTCCATCAACTTTTGTAATGGAACATTACGGGGGCAGCAGCACCGCTCTAGCGCATGCGCGGTGATGTGCTGGGTGCAAGCGCCATTCATACGTGAATTTTTGGTTCTTGATCTTAAACTTAGTAGGTTCAATCCCAATGTATGAAAGTAGATAAAGTAGTGTATGAAATTGCACATAACTAGTTATTATGCAACAGTTTCATCAACTACTATTACACGTCAGGTTTCAAACTTGCAACCTATACGAAGTAGTTCGATAAGAACTAAGCATGAGCTCCCAGTTTCCACATTCACACACAGTAGGCCTAGACAAAGTGACATAAATGATGATGCAAAAGACAACAATTTCGGTGTAGAGTTATGAAACGCTTTGAAAGCGATTGACATTATGTAGGCTCTCAGGACTTTCAATACCTATTTCTAAATTTAATATTGCACCGAATTACCCGATGAACAAAAATTAGTATTTCCTCTTGGTCCAGGTGTTGCCATTAATAACCAAGAAAAAACGATTCAAAATGGTTTAAATATGTTTTCAAAATAGTAGGCACACTGTTTCCATTTATAGGGCCCTTTCCTCATTGGTCGGTAAACAGCAGTGTGGTATAGTATGCTCTGTACACCGAAACGATACCGCACTGCTATCATTTACAGACGTGACTATGTTTTAGACATAATTTGTGCAGTACTGCATAGATCCTTGCGAGAAAATGTCGTCTTCGAGTGATGAAGATATTGTGGCGTGTTATATTTATCTCCGTTTACGAAAATAACAAAAGCGCTATTGGCAACCTCCATAAATTGAAAAATATTATTATATATATTCAATTAAAACTCGTGTCCTAAAACACCGAAATGATATCGCCTCATTCCCTAACATACCGAGGCAAACTAAAAACGCTCATTGAAATATAGGTGTTCGGTGAACCTTCGGTACCGGGTATACCACGTATGATGATCCCGCATCGCTGACGCACCGACCAATGAGGAAAGGGCCTAAGAGTACAATTAGCTGTTGCTTACGACTTCGTCTGCTTGTAGGTATTTTGTATATTATCATGTTTTAATACAAATATTAAGTAGCATAATTATGTCCTTCTCCAGGTCCCAAACTACCTATCGGTCAAGTTTCTTAACGATCGGTTCAGTGGTTGAGGCGTGAAAAGCTGGCAGACAGATAGGATCAGTTTCCACATTATCATAATCTACCTAGCCTTTTCCCAACTATTTTGGGGCCAGCTTCCAGTCTAACTGAATACCAGTATTTTACATGGAACGACTGCCTACCTGACCTTCACAACCCAGTTACTGGGTAATACGATACCAGTTAGTAAGACTGGTTAGAAAGTCTGACACTTTCGGGCTTCTGACTACCCGCAACGACTCAAAGATCTACAAATTACAACCGGGACCAACGGCTTATCGTGCGTTCCGAAGCACGGAGAAATCTTGGTATGTAAAGATGGTGACCCATTCATGGACCAACACCGGCAAGCGTGGTTTAACCTGATGAATCGACTCGTCCGGCTGTTATTACATGGCCACGAGCTCCTCATTACTTAAACATTTTTATTATTTTTTAATTTATGTAGTATGGATATAGTAAGGTTGAAAGAGAGTGTTAAAATTTAAATATAATTATTTATAAACGATACAGTTTAAGACAGTGTCCAGTTAAAATTTGCGATTGTTTAACTATAAAATTACTGACAATTATAATATCAAGTTCGCAAAGAAAGTTGTTGTAGATATTTTATTAGATTCTGGTAATCTAAATCTCTTTATTCTTTCTACGGAATGCTTTGATAAAAACAATAGCTTTTACTTTTTCTTATTTAATTTATTAATAAGCTTACTAATAAAGGACAAATATTTTATGTTACAAAAAGAGTTTGATTTAAGCTCGAGTTATTGTACGTTTTAATATACTCGTATTTTGAACTATGAGTTTAAGCATTTTCCGTAGTAAATTATGTCCATAATAATGCATAGTCGTAGTTGAGATTGAAGTTTAACCGAGTGTATAGTTTCTTAGTAAAATAGGGATCTACAAAGACAATTTTTGATATTTTTATATAAAATGGAGCCGAAATGCTGGAACTGAAAATTCTTCACGAACTTATATATTTTTGATAGAGTACGATCTTACTATAATAATACCGCCTATTGTTAGATCATTGTTTTCTGTCTGACACGCACTTACGTTCGCCAATTCCTCAGCAACTAACGAAGAAAATAAGGATATCAAAGTTATGACAATGACGTTAACGTTCCTGTGTAATATCTATTGTTGATACATTATAATGTTAGGTCAAAAAAATTACGTACTTAGAAAATGTGATATACTTTATAAAAATAAGACTAGTTTTCGTTACAACGTAATTATTTTTTCTCTGCTTGGAAATTCTAAAATTATTTTGACAACCTTCTTCGAGATGAATCAAAGTTGCGGTACTGGTCAAATACATGCGAGCGCCTGGCCGGCAATTTTTGTGTGAAAAACCATATGTGTCGTGTTTAGCGGCCAAATAAATAACTATGAAAACTCATATGATCTGTCGTGTTAAAATGGAACGATTTTTTTACTTCAACACATGGCAACCAAGGATGTACAGGCTCGTACATACCAGCGCGACTTATCGCGCGACGTGTCGCATGGCGATTCTGCGATATTATCGCCACGAAACACCTTTCTCACTACCGCGATAACGCGCGCGATTCGCAGCGTGACACCGACAAAGGAATGTCCCTTTGTCGGTGCCGCCGCTCTGCGAGTATAAATGGCGGTCCATTCCGAGGTGAGTTCAGTAGTAGACGATCTTCGTCAGAGGACGAAGGCTGGTCTGTGCGCGTTTGCTGAGCGTGCGGTCCTAGGTTCGATTCACCAGTCGATTAAAATAACCCAACCTCCAAACCTAAGTAGGTACCTAAGCTTGACACACAAGCACGAATGACAAAACTTCCGAATTCGGTCATGTTTTTACGAAGTATTCATTTCAAAATCAAGATATTTATTTCCTTTTATTTCCTTTCCTATTTATGTTATTTCGGAAAAATAACTTAATTTCAACATGTTAAGTGTACTTTCGGCTGCAAAACGTTTTTATGAGTAGGTAGGAACTTTCGAATCATTTTAAAATCAGCAACATACGAGTAGGTAGGTATATTGGAAGTGGAACTAACCTAGGGTGTACTATAATAGGTACCTATAGCTCTGTCGAATCCTTTTGGGATTACAGGCGTGATGTTTAAGAAATACTTGGTGATAATAACTGAATATATCTAATAAATGAGTGATCCAATTATAAAATTATAGTAGGTAACTACTTACAAACTGCCTCGTTGGTCACAAGTACAACTGCGCTTGAGGTCCTGGGACAATGACGGGGGACTTGTAATGTTAAACAGCCGTTCACATTCAGACGTTGTACTCGAAATTACTCTCAGACTGCTGATATCACGCACTCGACTGCAGCGAAGCCCTAGAGCTAGCACTAAGTACTGATCTACGGCGCACCTACCTACCTACCTACCTACCTACCCTACCTACCTACCCCTACCTACGTTGCCTATACCCTAACTACCTTACCTACCTACCCTACCTACCTACCCTACCGGGATAAAAAGTATCCTATGTCCGTCTCCTGGTTCTAAGCTACCACCCCACCAATTTTCACCCAAATCGGTTCAGCCGTTCTTGAGTTATAAATAGTGTAACTAACACGACTTTCTTTATAACTGAATGCCAGTAGGTAAGAATTTTGAGCTCTGTTTGGAAGCCCTCATTGTGCTCGGTTTTTTATTCATGTGGCAGGAGCAGCTGGCTTCCTGCTGGTTCAAAAGGTCATTAGTAAGTCATTGCAATGTAACTCTTATATAAATAATTGCTTTAAGGGATTTATTAGAATGATTGACATTTGCGATAACATTCTTTATTAGAACTGGAGAAATCCTTGTTTTTTTAAATAAATTTCGTCAAAAATCCTAATTATTACCTTACAAAAATGAGATAAGAGTCACATTGTAATGACTTACTATTTTGCTACTGATTTTATTTTTTATTTCACTTTGGAATAAAACGCCCAGGAATCGCCGTCATGCTTGTGTGGTCAAGTTTAGGTACCTGCACCTAAACACACCCCAAAGCGCTCGCGGGGGGGGGGGAAAACCCCTCGGCGAATAGGAGTGCAGTAAAGCAGTCCAAATGGCTTCACAAAAGCCTATTAGTACTGAATTAGTACTGTGGAGCTAGAGATGTAGCCGAACGAAAATATTAAATGCACACAATTTAATATTTTATTATACTTCAGGCTTCGTTCTCGATATAACATTTACAATGCAGCTTCGTCACGTTAGTCGACAACCATACGCATATTTAGAGCTGAAAGCAAAAACTAAACGCACAAGTTTAGCTACTCCACTCTATATGTCATCTGTCATTCTTTACGTTTGCGCGGCAACCAATACGTTGTAATTCCCAAAGAATATTAATTAGTGTTTAAAACTAGTTTAAAGTGTGTTTAAAGTTGGCATAAGTTATCATGCCGAAACGAAAACATGGAAAAGAATATTATCTTCAAAAAATCCGAAGATTACATGAAACGACACCGGTACAACACCGATTCATCAGTTTTTCTTCACAAGACAAAACAATGTAACACGCGGGTAATGAACGAGATGCATTGACGCGAACAAATAATTCGGGGCGTTTACAAATAAACGGACGAGTTATATCATTGTCTTAAAAGATTTATACAGTAAAAACATAAGTATCTTACATGGCTTGTAAACGATATTTATTGTACCTCGCGGGTAATGTACGAGATGCATTGACGCGGATAAATAATTCGGGGCGTTTACGAGATAAACGCACGAGTTTTATCATTTACCTATTTTAATGGTGTAGTCCGAGAGGCTACGCTTAGGTATGTATATTATGGTACATTGTCGGGGTCAAACTCTAATACAGCTATTACTGTAACTGACGCTCTACCTGAGCCTGACCGAGCACCTGTGCTAGACACTGCACCTACTGATGTTTTATCCCTGGATGTGCTGCAAGCATTATGGGATTTGATGCATTAATATGCATACAAATGAGCAATAAACAACGACATAACCCGTATTTGAAATACAATTTTGAAGAAGGGTCTCACCATTTTAGGTGATGCATTATCTATGTTAATCAACAACAATAATAATGATAGAGATCACCCAGCTCAGTGACGCTAGAAGGATGTTAACAGAATTATTCTTCACTCAATCAAAACCTTGGAAAAAAAAACCTTATTTTCCCTGTCCTGGCCAAAAAATGCTTAGATATCGTCAAAGAATTAGAAACAGATAATCACCTTTATTGTAATCTTACCTTTATGGTAACAGCCTATTTCAAAAGATAAAAAGTCCTACAAGCTTACCAAAGAACAGGCCAATCTATATACAAGCCAACTACTTTTACCACAACCCGTCATCCCTGACGGTACTTGTGGTTCACTTGGTTACACACATACAACCAACAGAGGACAAATTTGAGGCTGGGACACAAGAAACCAGTTCTCATATCAAGCAAGGAAATATCAAAGAACAATACAACCAGTACCAGCCACAGCATGCTGTGACAAAGCCCAAAGCCCCACAGGACAAGACTCATGCTCGATACTAGTTAGTCATGCTGGAAGATTAAATATTTTTTACCAAAAATTTTTTTTTTTTTTTTTTTTTGCTTGTTGGCAAAGCATCTGATGATGTTTCAATATTGAAACATGTCAATGGATACTCTATACCTTTTATTGACACACCTTATAAGTCACAATCTCAACAGTCATTATAAAATGATAAGTATTATAAATGATCCTGATATGCATACCGCCATTAATAATCTGCTGGCATTAGGTGCAATTTCTCCTTGCACCTTATGTGTTTTGTTTCCAAAAACTGAAGGGTAGCAAAAGATTTATTATAAACCTTAAGCCTGCTAACAAATTTGTAACTGCATTAATAATAATGCTGTGTAATTTCTCCAGGAGACTATTGATTTAAAAGAATGGTATCTAATGGTAAATAGTAATCCAGTTCACAGGAAGTATTGATGCTTTGAGTATGATAAATTATACAGATTTAATGCATTCCCATATGTCTTGTGTTCTGCACCTTATGTGTTCTCTAAGATTATGAGAACGGTGGTTAAACAATTTAAAAATCAGTACAAGACTTTGATGACCTCTTGTGCATTGATTCTGATTATAAAACATGTTTGGAAAAATGTTAATGAAACAATTGCAATTTCCAAAATTCCAGATTTGATATAAATTAAGAAAATAGTATAATTAGACCATACTCAGTTAATAGGAACATTGACTGCCACATGCCTGATACCTGGCAAGTACATATGTTTGGTTTAACACATAACTATTAGACCACAAAACTATTACACCATAATAATCATAAATATCATGGTTTACTTTAAAGTGAAGGCTGATAAAAAGATTATCATTCACCCAGATATTAAACTAGATCTACAGCCGTGGGCTGATAATATCAATAGTTTACACATAAAAAATATAGCATACTCAAAATATGATTCGGAAATATTTACAGGTCAAAAAGTGGGTGGGGGGCCATTTATAATGATAATAGGGTTCATGGATTCTGGAAAGAGACTAAAAAATTATAAGTATCACATAAATCATCTAGAACAACTTGTCATATTTTTTACCTGTTTGTTAAAAATATACAATATTCACATATATTGTTACATGTTGATAATAAGTGCCATATTAACCAAATGGGAGGTATTCAGTACCTACATTAAATAACTTTGCCAGAAGCCTATTTAGCAATGGTGTGAAGATAAACTTTGGCTATTTGCTTCTTACATAAAGCAACTTGACTATTTGCTTCTTAAATACAGCCAATCCTGACATAAAGTAGAAAATAAATACCTCCACATTCCAGTACATTTTGTGACTCATTTAATCAGTTTGGTCAACCTGATAGGTATTGACTTTTACTTCAAGAATTAATGCAAAAACGTCAATCTTACATATCCTGAAAACCGGCCCTGATGCATCGAATGTAGTCTATGCTTTTACCATGTCTTGGTCAAACTACATCTTTACTAGGTACGCGTTTTTGTGCCCATTTTGCCTATTATTAAGATATTAACAAAAAATTAAGAATGGTAAATTGACGGGCATTATGGTTATGGCATACTAGCCGTCATAAGCCTGATAGAATCACCCTCTACATCTCCACCGGGATATTATCAGGAAGGCAGGGCTAAGACTAGCTATCTAAGTTCATTTTTTTGTAGTTAATTTAAGTTCTCTTTCAAATAATACCATGAAACAATACAATTTCACCTATAAATTATGGTGGGCCATTTGTCAAAAACAAAGTACTTACCATTTACAACATCTATAGGTGCCAATCTAAACAAATTTTTTTTTTTTTTTACCAAGCAATTCAAGTTATGGGCCTTGTATGGGGTCTTTAAATTAACTTAAGGCAGCTCTTGCTATCGCAATAGACTCAAACATGGGGGTTATGACCGCATCAAGAGGCTACTTAAAGGTTTCTATGGGGCCAAGTATGAAACTAGCTGGGACCCCAACTAAGTTTTAAATGTTTTAAAAACTTTGACTTTTTTAAAATAATTATAAAAATACCTAACTGCACAATAATGCATGCAGATCTAGTCCTGGTCACAGCCAACTGAACCTTTTTTATTACCTTTCTTTGAAAAGTCCGAAAGTCGAGCTTGTACATTATGTGATTACATTAACTAGAGGTAGGTACTAATACTCACTTAATACCTTCATTGTATAAGCCCCCACAAACCAGTTTCTGCCTCTACCATTCTCTCACCACCACCTCTATCATTTGGTTTCTATAATATAGGTAATATACCAACTCTCTGTTTGCATCATAGATATTAGTGTTTTTTCAGGACATAGTACTAGACATACCTCGACATCCACTACGAGTAGGTACTAACGCTAAGGGAGCGTCATTCGATGTAATAATGGCAAACGTCAGGCTAGACAAATAGCTCTTTCACCTTTCGGTAGACTTTTTAATAGAGAAATTGTCAATAATTCAAACGAATTTACTCATGTTGTGCTTAATACTGAAAAAAATACTTGAGTATTATGAATGCGAATAATCATTATAACGTACCTTAAAAAGTATAAAACTAAATTACACCAGAAGTTCAATATTAAGATGAATAATTTGTTTGTTTATCTACTTATATTGGTATCTTATTAAAAAAGTATAAAACAAAATTTGACAAGTTCAATATTAGGATGAATAATTTTGATTATTTATCTATAATGGTATATTGTTTATCTATATTTGATTAAAACTTGTTTATAAGTTGGATAATAAGTCCGTTATTAAGATGAATGAGACTTTATCTATTATTTTTTATTAATGTCATTTGTGTCCAAAAAACTAAAAGATTTAATATGTCATTTTAACAAAAATGAAATCCTCCACGATCAACAGTATGGTTTCACCAGAGGACGTTGTACCACTGACGCTGGTGTTACCTTATTAAGACACATTTTTAACACGTGGGAAGAGGCCCAAGACGCAATAGGAATTTTTTGTGACCTCTCTAAGGCATTTGATTGCGTCGATCACGAAACCTTACTTTTGAAACTTGAGCATTACGGACTTGGAAAACTTGCACTCAATTTAGTAAAATCTTATTTAAATGATAGACAACAGCAAGTTCAAATAAACGGTATCAATTCACTAGGTTTAAAAGTAAAAATGGGTGTGCCACAAGGCTCGATATTAGGTCCATTCCTCTTTTTAGTGTATATCAATTATCTACTCCATTTATTTAAAAATCAACCACAAATGGTGTTATTTGCTGACGATACTTCCTTAATTTTTAAGGTAGATAGACGTGTTACAAATTTTGACGACGTAAATAACGCCCTACTGCAGGTCCAAATTGGTTCACTGCTAATAATTTAGTATTCAATGGAAAAAAAACTAAGTGCATAAAATTTTCTTTACCAAATGTCAAAAGTAGTAATTGTGAGAGTATTGAATCAAGATAAACTAGAATTTGTCGATAAAACTGTTTTTCTGGGGATCACGCTCGACTCAAGGCTACAACGGGGTCCTCATTTAACATCTCTTGCAGGACCGCTAAGTTCAGCAGCATTATGCTGTCAGAAAAATCCGTCAATTTACTGATGTAGATACCGCGAGGCTAGTCTATTTCAGTTATTTTCATAGTATCATCTCTTACGGTATTTTACTTTGGGGACGGGCTGCAGACATCGAGTCTATTTTTATTCTGCAGAAAAGAGCGATCAGAGCCATTTATTATCTCCGCAGGCGCGACTCCCTAAGGGAACTGTTTAAGGATATTAACATCATGACGGTACCTTGTCAATATATCTATGAAAACATCATGTACGTAAGAAAAAATTTACATCTTTTTAGTGAAAGAGGTGATAGACATAATTATAGTACAACCAGGTTTCAGACTGGCTAAGGTAGACTCATCTTTCATGGGGTACTGTTTAAAATGTTATAATAAAATTCCTCCCCACATACTTCAACTTAATGAGACGAAATTCAAATCCTGTATAAAACGCACACTATGTAGGCAGGCATATTATAAGTTGGGGGATTACATCACTGATAAAAATGCTTGGCTCAGTGCTGGCCCTGCTCCACAACTAATTGACATACACATGATTAACATTTTGAAAATACTGATGGAGCTGCTAAAGATTGTAAGACCATTTTTGTATTGTATAAACTGAATTTCCTTTGTATTATATAATAGGGATGATGACTAAAAAAATGTTTTTTGTCCGTAATGTAGATTATGAAAAAATAACGTACACGTATTTTTTCTTTTTTTAAGTTATCATTTGATTACGGCGATACATTGAGTTATAATGTGCCATGACGTCACTTGTATGTAGATTTTATACATACTTGTGACGTATCAACCCCCACTCTCCAACTTTAATGCGTTGTATCCAAGTCATTTTGTATTAATATGATAAAGCAAAAAATACGTGTCTAATATTTTTTTATTATCTGACTGACGGACTAAATAGATTTTCTTTTTTTTGACCCAGGCATCATCCCTATTGCATAGCACAGGTGTGAGTACTATGTACTAAAGAGCTACCATTTACCGGGTAATATGTAGTATTTCATTGACTTGAATGTGCCCTGGCGGCTGTGAGTATGTCATGCTCACTCAAATGTCTCGCTGATGGTGGCGTGTGTGTTGGATCATTTAGCTCCCTTCAAAATGGTTGAGCTGAATGGTGCTGATCCATGCGTGATGTTCGTGAACGGGCGCCGTCAGTTGGGACTGGTCATCTCTTAGCTGCCATGGCTTATTTTAATTTATTTTAAGTTTTTGAATGATTCTTTTTTTATTTTTATTACGGACGCTTTTACGAACGCGCACGTCTTATTACATTGTTCTCACATGCATAATTTCAAAATGAATGATGTAACCAATATTTTGTATCAATTTTATATTTTATTTAAAAGAGTGTCCGTGGAGTTTCTTGCCCGTTCTTCTCCATAGGTACCTACTACGCTTTGGAATGGACAACTAACTTCATATTTTTGACTGACCGACCCCTTGACAATTCAAAAGTGCCTGTAAATGGTTTAATTGAAATAAATGCTTTGAGTTTGAGTTTTTGAGTTATTGAAATACGATTTATTTATAATTTCATATTGGAAATCTCAATTTTCCTCATAATCTCTTAACATCTGCATTGTAAATGTTATATTATATAATTATAAGAGAATCTCAATTTTTCTGGGGTAGGGTAGGGAGGGTTCCTTATATCTTCGAACAAAGCCCTTCGTATAGTAATGATCGAACTTCACAACAGGTAAGTTCGTTTGATCACTTATTATTTATTTATTTAATACTTCAAGTTCAAGCACAGAAATGTACAGAGGCGATGAAGCGAGGGATGTTCGTTCGATTAGACATAATACATTCAATAAGCTAACAGTCTACGTCCGCGTCGGCGTCGGTTTCGTTGCTATGTGTGGCTCAGGAGGGCCAGCTAGATAGAAACATATAGATACCTATAGCAGTGGTGTGAGCGGCGGGCGCGGCGCGGGCGGCTGCAACGAGCGGCACCTATAAAAAATACCTAGTTCTTTGACCGCGCCGCCGCCCGCGCGCCGACGAAACCATTATTAAGTCAGTGCAATGTAATTCTTATGTCATTGCAATAAGGTATAAATTAGTATGATTGACTTATACGGGGACTTTTTAGTTTGAAATTGAGAAATGATTATTTTATGTAAAATTAGTCAAACATCCTAATTTATATCTTAAAACAATGACAAAAGAACCACATTGCAATGACTTACTATTTTGCTTATGATTTTATTTCACTTTGGAATAGTCATCAATAGTCTATCAGTCTGCCTAGCCTTTTCCCAACCGGCTTCCAGTCTTACTGGACGCAGCTGAATTTTACTTGGAGCGACTGCCTATCTGACTGGTTGTCAGACTTCTGACGACCCGTAACGATTGTCGAAAATCCACGAATGACAGCTGGGACCACGCGAGGAACGGAGGAGTCTCGGTACCTATGTAAAGATCGTCACTATCCACGGACCAACCCCCCCAAGCGAAGTACGATTGATCGACCCGTGAGGCTGTTATTACTTTTTGGAATAAAACGTTAAATAAAACTAAGCCGCTCGCGTGGGCAAGTTTAGGTACCTAGGTTAGGTTGGGTTTACGTTGACCAACCGGGGAATCGAAGCTAGGACCCCACGCTCAGCAAACGTGCACAGACCTGCGTTCGTCCTCTGACAAAGATCGTCTGCTACTGAGCTCAGCTTTTTTTTTTTTTTTTTTTTTAACTATGGCATCTCGCAGGTATACCACTAAGGTATTTACTGCTCAACCGAACAATCCTGTGGCTGCCTTAAGCACTACACTCAAAGCCTCCAGCCAGGAGCAACTATTCTACATTAAAATTAGGCGAACGCTCGCTAAGGGCACCCCCTGTGGGGTACGAACCTCGGCTTAGGGCGTCGCTGAGGGGGGGACAGCAAGATGGGACAGGCTGGATCACGGATATATTATTATTAGACGGGGAATTTAAAGCTACGCGCTCAGCTGCGGCGCGGGCTGGCGCTTCATCGGACAAGGGTCGGGGGGGAGTATTATTTACTCGTGAGGGTCGCGCGCGCGGAGGACCTCGGCGGCGAGGTCGGTACGACGGGTGTCGGGTGTGTTTGTGCACTGTACTGGTGGCCCTATTGCTCTCCTGGAGGAGAGTGGTTGGATCATCTGGATCGGAGAGGCGAGCTCAGCTCGGTATGCACCGCCATTTATACTCTCTTGGTGTCGCGTTGCGCCAGCTACGTAATATCGCCGCGATATCGCGGCGACGCCATACAAAATGTTCCTATTTTTGGTGTCGCGCTGCGAATCGCGCCAGCTACGCGATATCGCAGCGCGGCTCCAACGAAGGTATATTCCTTTTGGGGATTTGCGTGGCGCAATGTTATTGCATCACGTGACGCGATATATCTGTGTCTCGGCGCTACGTTGTTTTGGATTGTGGTTTGTAACTACATCTGAGTAATTAAGCAAATTATCTGGCCAATTTTACGTTTAGTTGAGCTACTGCTCCTCCGTACTTTATCTGTTGATAGTACTTTCGCGAAAGGACGCTTTATTTATTGTGCTGTGAGTGTATGTGCTTTAATTAAAATGACGAGTTTGCAATGCATCAATTGCAACGTTCGCTTGTCCCGAATAAGAAGGCACGCTTTATCCGATGAGAGTGAAGATATCGTCAATACTATTCGGCTGTGGACATATCCTAGAGATGTAAGTAGTTTCCAAATAACATTTTGCGTACGAGTGTGCCAGTTACGAAGTGATAACTTTTACGTATTAAAAAGTAGTCCTTACCATTTAAGCTACACGATATCATACTAAAATAATATGTGTGTACTAAAACTAATCTAAACATTATTTGAAAAAATAACAAAGACCTTTGTGGTTGTATAAATATTTACAATGTGTCATATACACTCGAGAGCAATGAATCCGGGTCACTTAAAGAATCCTAAAAATCTCGGAAACTAAAAATGCTAGTCTAAGGGGTTTTAAGTTAGATTCAGCAAGCCGACGTCTTACTGTCCATGCACTTGGGTTCCTTCCTCCGAGGCGTCGAAACTGATTTGTGAGTTCAGTTCCTGTAAGAAAGCGATTTCGAAGCATGGTGTTCACCAAGTATCGGTCTTCTCGTGCTGTGGTACACCTGGTTCTGCCCGTTCCTGGTCTGCGTAGGTTAGAACCAGTTTCTTCGTAACGTCGGAGAACTCTTTGTACTGTTGACAGCGACACACCGACAGTCCTGGCTGTATCGCGCTGACTCCGGCCGGTTTCCAGCATTGTAAGTATTCTGGTGCATTCTTCAGGCGTAAGCGACATAATTTCAGCTTGAATAATGAATATAGAGCACTATCAACATGGTTTATGTACCCACATAAATGACAGATTACAAACAAAAGCAAAACCAAATGCTGTAATTTCGTAGTTCCATCTTCGAAAGTGGCCCTTTTTCAAATTTGTTTTTTTTATGATATAACTTTACAATAACTAAGAAGTTTTAATACCTTCATTTAAGGAGTATTACATTGTCTATTAAATACAATTTATTGCATTAACCTATCATTTTTAGTTTCCGAGATTTTTAACATTCTTTAAGTGACCCGGATTCATTGCTCTCGAGTGTATAATGTACAAACACTTATGTGATCGTTTACATGTATTGTTTACTTGCCTAACACTTGGGTTTGCCTAACACTGTTATAATAGTTATTACTCTGTTAGTATGACTGCCATAGTGTCATAGTCATATAAAGCAATGTTGGCCGTACTCAAAATCACTTCATTATTTCCAGATTACACCCGCTGACCATGTTTGCCATGCATGCTGGCAGCTAGCTACTCATCCACGTTCTTCTGATAATATGCTTAAATTACTTTGGAAAAATATAAAAAATGTTACTTATTCTTATAAAATTAAGACTGAAAATACGGAATTATTGAACTTAATGCCATCCCCTACCGTGTCAGTTAATCATGTCAACAATTTTTTCGTTAACATTGGTAAGCAACTAGCCCAGCAAATTCAACCTGACTTAGACTCTGACCCCCAACATCTAATTGGAAATCAATCTTCCGTATCTCATTCTTTTGTACTCTTTGATACTGACTGTGATGAAGTTGATAGAATTCTAATGAGCTTAAAAACTGATAGTGCCCCCGGCTGGGATAGAGTAACTTCAAAATTTCTTAAATAGTAAAAATGGTAGCTGTTCCAATCTTAACTCATCTGACTAACCTGTGCTTTAATAAAGGCGTCTTTCCGGAAGAACTAAAAATATCTATTATTACACCTGTTCACAAGGGAGGGAACAGAGACGATGTCAACAACTATAGACCAATATCAGTACTACCAGCAATTTCCAAACTTGTTGAAAAACTAATAAATAACAGGCTCATTAACTACCTACGTAAATACGACTTACTGTCGCCTACACAATTTGGGTTCAGACAAGGTGTATCAACCGAGGATGCAGTAACCGCTCTAACATCGCTAGTAGCTGATACTATGGATAGTGGCAACAAATGTGTTACTGTCTTCTTAGACCTAAAAAAAGCGTTTGACACCGTCTCTGTTCCAACCCTGGTGAGTAAATTAGAAAAATACGGAATAAGAGGAACTCCGCTATCTCTTTTATTAAACTATCTATGTGATAGGAGGCAGTGCGTTAGGATTGGAAAGTATACCAGTGACTACGCGGATGTAACTTACGGCGTACCGCAAGGAAGCGTATTAGGTCCAACGCTGTTTTTAATATATATCAACGATCTCTGCTACTTAAAAATCAAAAACAAAAACAGCTAAAACTAATTGCATGTGTTTCAGTATTAGTGCACGAACTGAACCGACGGATGATTTTAAAATTAAAATTCACGATTGTGAGGACTTCAAGAATAGAAATTGTAATTGCCCAAAAATAAATAAAGTAAAACAAACCAAATATTTAGGGGTAGTAGTAGACCAGAGACTATCTTGGTATCCCCATATCGAACAGGTTGCTAACAGGGTTAGAAAACTGTGTTGGTTATTTAGTTCACTAAGACATATTGTGGCAAAAAATATAATAATATAGTCGTAATAACACTTCTAGAAATGTCCATAATGAGATATACGTCGCTTTGGCTCAGTCTGTATTGGTATACTGTATTCCTAACTGGGGAGGGGCAGCAAAAACTAAATTCTTAGAAGTAGAGCGTGCACAACGTGCCCTGATAAAACTATGTATTTTAGGAAAATTAGATATCCAACAGTTAGTCTTTATAAATTAAGCGATTTACTCTCAGTTAGAAAACTATACATAGTTCAAACTATATTAAATAAACACAAGACTCTACCTTACGATGCATCTAAACTAGCAAAGCGAAGAAAATATGCTATTGCAGAAGTCCCCCAAACAAAAACTATGGTTGCCTCTATGCAATTTAATACACGATCTGCACGGTTATAATTATAATAGAATAAATAAAGAAATATGTATATATAAAAACCAATATTATGAATGCAAAAAAAATATACTGAAATGGATCAAACCACTATAACGAAACGGAAGAAATCTTGAAACCCACGATATAACCTATACTCTCACACAGGCACACATACACACAACACACACACATACTCGCACACATGCACCCTCGCACTCACACACATTCACTCACACACACAAACTATGCTTATATGCCAGGCTTGTCTACTTACCTATGTTAAATACGAGTATGTTATTAGTATTTTCTTACTTTTGTTATGGAAGAGCGGAGTCTTCTAATACAGGCATTTTTTGCTTAAAGGAAGGCTCCAATCACAAACTGATTGTTGTAATCTTGTGGAAGAAAAAAACAATTTTGATTTTTTTGATTTTTGATGCTGAGGAGAAGCATAGGCCATCAAAGTGTTTGTGTTGTATGCGGACGATCCATACTAAGAATCAGTAGATGCAGGATTTTGATTGAAGGTGCAAATGAAGAAGAACAAAGAATGGCTAACACAGTTGCTACTTGGATCCAACCACGCGAGGTATAACAACATGTACCTATTATAACTTTTATCAATTAGGTATCTTGATTTGATGTATGTGTTAAAACAATGTAAATTATTTCCCACTAATCCATGCATTTTTAAATGCAAGGTTTTTTATTTATATTTTTTATTTTAGCTTCGTTCTGAAGATGAAGCTTGTGTGCCGTGTTGGCTAAGAGCTAGAAGAACTAGGGTTGTTTCACCAAATGAAGATATTCAACCCATTGTATCTGATCATCTGGAGGGTGATCATTCTGATTTGATGTGTGCTGTATGTGGTCAGAGTCTATCCACCCCGACATCAGATCAAGAGTGGAATGCCGACAACACTGCTCGTTTGTTGGAGCACCAACAGGTATATATGAAATAATATATTTATAGTAATTAGCTTATAAAAACGTGTCATGCAAAGGGCAATTACTATTTTATGTTGCTAAATCTGGGACAGTCATGATGTTACCATTTACCGGGTAATATGTCTTACATTGACTTGAATGTGCCCTGGCCGCTGAGAGTATGTCATGCTCACTCAGATGTTTTGCTGATGGTGGCGCGTGTGTTGGATCATTTAGCTCCCTTCAAAATGGTTGAGCTGAATGGTGCTAATCCATGCATCATGTTCGTGAACGGGCGCCGTCAGTTGGGACTGGTCTTCTCTTAGCTGCCACGGCTTATTTTTTAATTTATTTTAAGTTTTTAATTGTTCTTTGTTTTATCTTTTTATTACGGACGCTTCTAACGTGCACGTCTTTCTACATTGTTTTCACATGTATAATTTCAACATGAATGATGTAAACAATATTTTGTAACAACTTTTTATTTAAAAGAGTGTCCGTTGAGTTTCGTGCCCGTTCTTCTCCATAGGTACCTACCTACTACGCTTTGGAATGGGCAACTAGCTTCATATTTCTGACCAGCCGATTCCTTGACAATTGTGCCTGTAATTGGTTTAATTGAAATAAATGCTTTGAGTTTGAGTTTGAGGTGGCTCTACTAACAACAAAAGGATACTGGTTTTTCCATTGTCACATAGCCCTTCTCTCTCATATTAACACAACATAGATATTTTTGGTAAAGGTTTTCTGTAAGGTGAAAACCGATCATTTTATGTCAAGAACTATTCTGTAGCTTGGTCATGTTGGGGGCAATTTATGTCTATCAAACTTAGTGTTTAATTTGTATTTCATCAATGTTATTTATTTACAGATGTCATCCATGAATGAAGTTTGTGGAGTTTGTTGGAGCCAAGCTCGCGATTTGAGCTTCTATGTTCTAGAAGGACCACAAGAAAGACCCCAATATATTGTGTTGCCCAATATAAGAAGAGCGGCTGAAACACAAAGACACTGCATTTTCCAAGAGTGCATGGAACCAGAGTGAAATATTGTGCCTGAAGAAACCAAGCAAGATGTATTGGTTAGATATCAATATTTTATACCAAGAGGAGCTCGTATTTGCTCCTTACAGACAGGACGCTAATTATGAAAACTTGTATACTGCTGAGTATAGCCTTAATAGCTTTACTTCCACATACATAGAGGAGATCATTTTTATATTAATGGAAGGGTTAAGTAACATCTCTTATGAGAATATTCAAAACTACCCCGATAGCCAAGTACAGTACTTTATAGGCATAAATAAACAACAACATCAACAAATATTAGATGTAACACCCAGGCTTAGGAATATGCATCGGGGTAGTTTTGCATTAACAGCCTTATTGTGTAAATTAAGGACTGGGGATTCAGGGGACAGATTGTCATGTCTATTTCAAGTTCCAAGAAGGACCCTAGAGACATTAATGTCTGTAGCAAGAAATATTTTGCTAACTGATTATGTTCCACAATTTCTTGGTTTTTCTCATTTAAGAAGAGAGCAAGTGGCAGCAAGAAATTCATACATTGCCGATCACATTTTTGGTGAGCCTAATGCACCAGCTGATCAAAAACCTGCAATCACAATAGCTGATGCAATATATATTTATACACAAAAAAGTAGTAATTACTTGTTCCAAAAGGATACATATTCCCTTCATAAATATAGGAATTTATTAAAGCCATTTATCCTCTGTGCCTCTGATGGATATATTATAGATGTATGCGGACCATATAGTGCCACTACAAATGATGCCACCATAATGAATGATTTATTAAACGAAACTGAATTTAATGATTTTTATAACGAAAACGATATCTTCATTGTAGATAGAGGTTTTCGTGACTGCATGGATAGTCTGCATCAGAAAGGATACATAGGTCATATGCCTGAAACCAAAGAAGACGGCGAATCACAGCTATCTACTCTTGATGCCAACCGTTCACGCTGTGTCACTATTAACAGGTGGGTCGTAGAAGCTGTGAATGGCCGTTTTAAGAGAGACTTCAAAATATTCTGCCATGAATATTTTAACCGTGGTTGTCGCAATTTAATGGCAGATTTTAAAATAGCAGCTGCTCTGCTGAATGCGTTTACTCCGCCATTTACAGAAAATATTCATGCAGAGCAGTTTGTGTCAATCATATTTGAGCGCCTGTTTTTAACGAATACTGTAGCTGAATTAGTTAGGTTACATAATTTAAACAGGCGCGGTTCCTGGTTTGTACCCATAGATGCGACAACCCTCTCCTTTCCGCGGCTATCCATGGAGGAATTGATATTATTTGCTTGTGGTATATACCAAATTCGCCAGGCTCGTTCTTAAGTGGGTGAGCATTTTCGCTTTCATGGAGTATATACATTAGAGGTATCTCGAGAGAGAATACATGGCTCAGAGGGAATAAACCCAATGTTGCTTCGTGCTAAAATAAAGTCCCGCCATTCTTCTGCTAGAACTTATTTTGTCTTCATAGTTGCAGAAACAAATATGAATGGTCGGGACGCAATCAAAAGTTATTGCTGTAATTGCATTGTAGGTTTAAGAACAGTGGGATGCTGCTCACATGCTATGAGCATTATTTGGTACCTTAGTTACGCTCGCCATGAAGGTATGACCCGACCTGCCCCTTTCTTAGATGAAATAATATTAAGAATCGATTAGGTAATTATAAGAGCAATAAAATAAATGTAAGTTCCTACAAAAACAAAGTTGTTTCATTTACCCACACTCAAAACTCCATCAGCACTTCATCATTCATCATCATCATCATCAAACTATGGCAGACCGCTGCTGGACGTAGGTCTCTCCTAAAGCACCCTACTGAATAGGTACCTACAATTCTCATGTCAATTTGCCAACTTAATGATAAGTAAAACACTACAATACTACTATCTAGAATATATCCTTTTTCACCAAATCAATGTTTATCTGCCTACACGTAATAATATTTATTAGGACATAACCTCAAAAATAAAACTGGTTGTAACTTTTAGGTCCCAACTTCTAAAAATCTAAGAATTTTAAAAGGGCTTGCCTATCGTATTAACTACCAATTAAAACAAAAAATATCCCAAAACACGATATTTTATTAGGTGTACGAAACTCCCATACAACCCTGCCGTTCGCCTTTCGATTTGGCTTGCAAATAGAGTTGTTTAATAAAAAGTAAACCAGAAACAAATGAACATACGATGGCCCCACCGAATAAACGTGTAAGATAAAAATGACAACTTTTCAGCAAAAAATAAAAACGTTTAAACTTTAATAACGCTCATTTAATTATAAATAGGTATGAATAATGTGTAATCGAATTATAGGTAAAAAAATAAACTATTGACTTGTATAAATACTTTTTTTTAACATCACAGAGTTTCAGGAAATTCATGAAAAACTATTTAATGTTTTTACTCTTGTTAAATTTGTATGAATAGGTCACAGTAATATATTATTACACGTTTATTCGTGTAATAATACACAACGAATAAAACGTACTGTAATGTTACACTATTATTCTCCGTAAATCAAATTTATATTTGAATCCAGCTATAACTATTTACACGCTATAAATTTTGTAAAAGGATGAAATAAAATACGGATTTAAATAGATTAAAAAAATATAATTATGTTTTTTATCCACGTGAACACAAAGTACTAGTCTTCTTGATAAAATAAATAAATAACGAACAACAATATTTGAAACACTAATCCTCCTCCTCACTGTCGTTGAAGACCGAGATGGAGTTTTCCAATGGCAGTAGATTTTTATTAAAACTTTGATAATGGTTTGGTATTGCTCCTGAATCACATAGACTTATGAAGTGGTACAGGTAACATTCCAGCGTACGCTAGTTTTAATCTTTCAGCATCTTCTGTAGGTTCTCCACGCCGCCTTCTTGAGTTAGTCCTTGTCATGATTTGCATCTCTCGTAATTCGTCTTCCAAACTATACCTGAAGTAAATTGTATGAGAATGATCATGAATAGAGTTTACTTCTTTTATTTTCCTCCAGTAAATTTTATCGCTGTTTGTGTCCTTTAACCAATTCTTCCCCTTTATTAACTCTTTTAAATCTATACAATCATTTTGTGTCATTTGTTTTACTTATGTCCTGTAACTTTAGCATTCTCTATCAAGTAATACATTTGATCGGGAGTGTATATAGTATGTCTTTTCTTTGAACGCTTGATAGCAGCAAGCATAGAGTCACCCTCTGATTGGCTATGACCCTTCTCTAAAAATCGATGTGTTATATTGACGTTAAATTTCTTCGACGCTAAAGATAACATGGCAAATACAAATCGGTAACGATTTTGCCCAGTGCATGAATCAGAGCCAAAGATATATTTTAAATTCCTAACTCAACGTGAGCTTGGATATATAACCACAGGCAACTCGCTATTTATATGGCTCCCCTTTTAGCAATCTGACAATGCCAAACGTAACAGTATTCTTTTTAACCGACTTCAAAAAAAGGAGGAGGTTCTCAATTCGACGGTATGTTTTTTTTTTTTTTGTATGTTTGTTACGCGATTACTCCGCCAATTATGAATTGATTTTAATGATTCTTTTTTTGTTTGGTAGGGCATACTTCAGAACTGGTCCCATATAAATTTGGTCAAGATCTGATGAAGGGTTTTTGAGTTAGCTTCAATAATACATATTTTTCCCACCTAGCATATGTGGATGATATTCTAATAGTTCCTGTCACTGTAATTTACTTGGTATTTAAATTTTTGTGGGGGTTTTGTGTAGGTACCACAACTAAAAAGTGAAAAATAAAAACTTTTTCACAAAAAATAAAACTGACTTCCAAAAAAAAAACACTAAAAAGTGGAAAATAACTTTGATTTCGGAAGTCGGTGACAAAAAAAAACTAAAATAAAAAACCCAAGACACCGACTTAGGAAATCAAAGTTATTTTCCACTTTGTAGTGTTTTTTTTTTGGAAGTCGGTTTTATTTCTCTAAAATATTATAAACTGTAAAATTATATACAGGATACTTACGTTTGTAATATTGAATATTTATTTTCTACTTAACACTTTCTCGAGATCAAAACATGCTACAACACTGTCCTTTCTATCAAAATTTTCTTTTTCTTGTTCCTTTAACTGCCTTACCAATTCCTTTTCTCACAAATGCTTTTCATAATCAACTTTTAACTGTTCTTTTCTTGTACTCTCAGACGTTTTGTAAATCGAACATATTTCACATAAATCTTTTTTAGGTATATGGGAGGAAATATTAAATTTGGTGTTAAATAACTTCGTGATAGACATGTGAAACTTTCTGAAACAAATTAAAGAGATTACTATTTACTTACTGCAATACTTTTCAACAATCGAATCCCTATAATGTATGAACAAGGTGTAGCAAACTGATCTTCTCCTTACTGTACCTACTAAACGCGGAGTGGAAGATATTGAAGGTGCTATAAAGGAGCCTTCCCGTAGCACACCCTGAATAGTGGCGTCTTCCATTGTCAACAAGTTTTTAGCGCAAAGCATAGTGACTATATCCAACCGCCGGGCAAGACTTACCAGTGCATGAAACTACAAATGCCCTGGCATTTGTAGTCGTAATTAGTTTTGGATTATATTTTTCCTGAATAATAGAATCCCGTAACTATTTTAGTACGGAACTCTAAAAAGAAAGTATTGATAAAATAGTTATGAAGTTTAATTTTTACCTGATGGTGAAGAAGTAATCTGTTCTCCGAATTTATTTTCGTTTTTTTATTCAAATACAATACTATTATTAGCCTTATTCTTATTATCTGAAAATAAATACATTTGGAAACTCGGTAAAACAAGCGACTACCTTGTTTATCTACTGATCGAAACCGAATCAAAAAGCATATACATACTTTCTGCGAGTAGTTTAGCAGTTAGGCACATTACATACTATATTCATTGGCACATCATAAGCTCAAGGTCATCATTCATATATCCGTTTATATTGGTAAGTACAAAAAACATACACAGCAATAACTAGTGATTTGTAGTAATCCATTGAAAAGTACTGCTGGTGAGATCTCCATCAGATCGTCACCAATATAAATAGAACTAACCAAAACCTTATTTTTAAGTCGTTAAAAACATTCAAATCACTTATTATACACAGCCGAACAGTCACATAAGCTTTAAATTAGCACTGGGGGCTTTTTACATCGGTCTTAGCTAAAATATTTGATAATATTAACACTTACCTAATATTAAAGTTGGTTCTTACCTTTATTTCGTTGAAAGTTCGCTATTTCTAATATCCTTTTGCAGCGACTAGAAGCATCACGATACCTACTCATTGTTATACTTAATTACAAAACAACAATTTGACTATAATAACATTTATAATCGAATGTAATGGCGCGAAACAAAATTACGTAATAGCGCGCATAGAATCACAACACTCGCATCTTACCCCCCGTACCCGTTTCTAACGTTACGTACGATTGCAATAGAATTTATCGCGTAAACATTTTGTTTATTTACCGTTACTAGCTATAAACTTAAACCAATATGCAAAAAATATTAATGTTTGAATCGTTAACACAAATTGTTAGAAAAAAAATATATTATGAGACAATGCAATACTTTAATTTTAATAAGCTATTTATATTCAAACTTCTATTTTGTGGTAAAAGTATGAAACTACAGATTTTTTTTCAGTTGAATCAATCAATCTGCCTAGCCAATTGCCCCAACATAGTTTGGAAAACCCAATGTTGGGGTTGGCTTCCAGTCTAACCGGATGCAACTGAATACCAGCATGTTACATGGAGCGACTGCCTATCAGACCTCCACAATCCGGTAACTAGGTGATACAATACCCCTTGACTAGACTGATTGTTAGACTGTCGGGCTTCTGATGACCCGTAACGACTGTCAAAGAAACCACGAACGGCAGCCGGGACTAACAGCTTAACGTGCTTTCCGAAGCACGGAGGAGTCTTGGTATGTAAATACGGTCACCCATTCACGGACCAACCCCGGCAAGCGTAGTTTAACCTGATTGATCGGACCTCCTCCTCCTGCTAGTGAGCAGGAGGAGGAGGTCCGATCAATCAGGTGAATCATTTATTGAATTTATGGTAACAGTCCCTTACACTCTGTATAACTACTTTCTCCAACTCTTTGTCCAACTTAATCTTCATCATACAACAAACAAACCCATTAATACCAAAATAGAATACTAGAATAGTGAGACACATGTACAATTGTACAGTAGTGTACACAGCGATATCTCACTAATTGGAATGAGCTTTGTATACATTTGACGAATTATTAATCTACTGCCTATGGCGACGGTGGGAATGGGACGGAAGTGAAACCAAAGCAAAATGATATATACGAACTAGTACAGCCAGGCTAAATAAATAAGTCTTAGAGTATGGTACTGCCATCAAATTTAGTACAACTTTAACCGTAAGAATACGTTTAAAATTATACAAAAGTCAGATCTAAAGAAATATCGTCACAATGAATAAAATAGCGAAAAACACCGTTAATATGTGTAATATTACGCAAATAGTCATAGATTTTGGTTTCAGAGTTTTCGTTATTGTACTTTGTTGCTTTTTTCATACTTATGAAAGCAATATACAAAAACTAGTTTTGTTTTAAATATTCTAAATTCAAAAGTCGTTTATTTAAACTAGGCTGAGAATCAGCACTTTTCGAACGTCAAAATTACTTATGACAGTCCCTAAAAATGCCTATCTTCCACTACTTCATAGTGCTTTAGGTAGGAAAAGTGGCGCAACAAACTCCCCAAGAGCACAGCTGTCTGTTCAGTAAAAAAAAAACTATATAATAGTATGCAAAATAATTTACATTACGCAACACAAAACATAATTTAAATTATAAATTAATAGCCATATGACAGTGCTGCCAATATACCAACCAAAAACATTTATTTATTTAAACATACATCTACCATTACAGCTAACCAATATGGTAAATTAATGCGCCTTAATTAAACCTCGTATACTCAGGCAGAAATAAAAATAAAGACTAAGCGTAAACAATATGCCATCAAAAACATAATCTGTAAAAAAAAACAAGTCTCGCAACTCAGTTCTTGTTCCTGTCCTATCGTAAAAAGTTGTGAGATCCATCAAGAAACTTTGATTAGTTATAATTCTTAAACTACTGGTTCAAATTGAATGCAATTTAAAAAAAAATACCGTGTTTATACAATGCCTGCTTGGTTACAAAAAAATCAGGCTTCTAGTTTTATCTACAACGAAGGTATAGGGGTGTCGAAAATGGCCTGAACTGCTTTAGGAAAAGGATGGTACGGTGGTGCCGCTTGTTTTTGCTCGACTTGGCGGGGACACTGCAGTGCCCCCAGATCAGTGCCTCCAGGCATAAAGGGTTTGTTCGCTTACATAAGCTGTAACTAGAAGTTATAATTGATCAACTAGAACCATCCCGGTAAAATAAATAATTAACCGCATTGTAATAAAACTCATAAAAAAACATTGTAAAGAGTAGAATAAGTCAACAATAAATTAAAATAAATTGACTTACAAATTTGAATTTTAGATAATTATATAAACTCATACAACCCGTCAGTAGATAAACTAATTATGCAGAAAGAACATTTAAACATTTTCTTGAGTTAATCACAGCGACCAACTATGTATTCTTATCATTTATGTAGTCGTTGATAGAATAGTATGCCTTTGAAAAAAGGTTGGATTTTGCTTTAGTTTTAAACGCATTAACCCTTCGATAAGGCAAATCTAGCAAAGAAGAGGGTAGCTTCTTATAAAAGGTTATACCAAGCCCAACGATTGCCAATATTGGTTGTCATGAAAACATTTTCATTTCATAATGTTTAGTAAGTACTCTGTACATATTAACACTATTCTTAACTCTGCCAAATTTCCTGTGGGGCTTAGCGTAAAGATAAATGTATAAGTATTAAATACGTCGAAGTTCTGAAATTGAGTTAAACGAAGCATTGAATATTTAACACTTTCAGGCGAGCTCGCGAGATTGCGGGAAGCGATCACACCAAGTTGGTAGGTACCTATGTACTTATGTACTTAGTATCTTACTTATATTGCCACTTTTTAAAGTAGGTGAGAAGAATTTGAAATTTTGTACCATACTTTGAAACAAGGCATCTCTTTTCTTGCGGGCTGCTGTTATATGCATCATAACTTCTACTCTGCGAAGAATCAAACAAAGAACTTCATAGTATCGTAGGTGCATTTTACTACGTAAACTTAAAGTAGTGCTTTCAATCTTATATAAGAATTACGGTAAAGACTGCGTCACGGCCGAAATCCAGTCTTATCAGCGTCCTATGGATCATTCAATAAAGTAATGAAATGCAGTTGAAACACATCACTGTTGGACTATAATATATATTATAAAACGATTTCTTATTTAAAGTATAAATTGCACGAAGCAAAGATCGATGTTGCTACTGCTCATTATTCTTTTATAAGCTGTCGACTTCGACTACTAACCGAATTATTATTTCTATAAAAACTTTTTCACAAAAAATAAAACCGACTTCCAAAAAAAAAACACTACAAAGTGAAAAATAACTTTGATTTCGGAAGTCGGTGTCTTTGGTTTTTTATTTTGGTTTTTTTACGTCAATATAACTCAAACAGAGCACCTGCCATCTTATATCTTCACCAACCTCGGTAGTCTGTTTGAAAATGCCTAAGGCATTAAGATTCTAAATATTCATTTATCTGTACCATCATATAGCTAGTTAAGTGTTGAGATTAAATAAATTAGTTTAGGTCGATAGTTACAGTATAGTGTTAAGAGTGAATGCCTACGCGATTGCTACGAGGTGGTGCTACGCTTGCTACGTGGCTACGCAGTCGTAGCAAATAAGCAATACGCTGCTTGCGCTATACTTTTTAGGAAGGACTTGTATTTTTGTTTGAGACTGATTTCATCAGTGTTATGAGACTTTTTCACTTTTATGATAACTGATAAATTAAATGAAAATTCCGAGAAATACTGTCGGTTAAAAGTTAATTTTTTCAACAAATTATTTTTTCATTACTCTGGCAAAACAAAAGCCTACGTAAACTATACCTTCTTGATTTTTTCAGGTCTTATAAAATAATAAATCCTTAATAAACTAATCCATCGACGTTCCCCTTCGTAAAAAATAGTGTGCGCTTCACTTTGATACGATAACTTTGTTACGACTAGGGCCCCTCCCTAGTCGTAACAAAGTTACCGTATCAAAGTGAAGCGCACACTATTTTTTACGAGCTCTGTTCACTGCAGTATCAGTATAAACATAGGTTTATGATGCATCGGTAACGTCTTCGGGTATTTGAACATATTGTCATATTGCACGGGCTCAGTTTGTAAAGTACAAATTTTAGTACAGCTGAATTTTGATTGACAGGTTGTGCTAAATGCAAAGCTGGTTGGTGTACATATGTCAGCATTTTAGTAAATATTTACTTTGATAGTATAGTATACTTAAAAAATACAGCTCATCATCTGCCTAGCTTTTTCCCAATTATGCTGGAGTCGGCTTCCAGTCTAACCGGGTGCAGCTGAATACCGGTATTTTTCATGGAGTAGCTGGTTACTTCCATAACCCTGATACTGGGTAATACAATACTCCTTTGGTTGACTGGTTGTCAGACTTTCAGGCTTCTAACGTAAGACTGTTAAAGATCGATGAATGACAGCTAGGACCTACGGCTTAACGTGCTTTCCGAGGCATGGAGGGGTCTTGGTATGTAAAGATGGTCACTCAATAACGGACCAACCGCGGCAAGCGTAGCTTAACCTGATTGATCGAACCATGCGGCTGTTATTACTTAGCCACACTGTGAATATACAGCTAATAGAATTTAATATGCCTCGTTGTTAGCCTGGAGACTGCAATGCGTGACCTATCTTCGATCTAGGTCGGGCAAAGTTCTATTGGGTTTTTCAGATAGGAATTTCTCAGAAATAGCCCGAATTTTGGAATTATATGCCCCGGTTATGGCAATAGGCTTGTCCACTCGCCCCCAAGGAATTACAAAAAATAATTGTATACATAAACTAGTTCCAATGGGACATTGCTCTTGTTGTAAGTAATTATAATTATATAAGCATTAATAATTTCGTAACTAGTTTATGCTTTCGAACATCAATTAGGTAGAAGATGAAAATCTCGAAAAGTTTTACTATGTCTTGGTAAAGGTTCACTTTTTCTTAAAAAAACATAAAAGAAGTAATACTACTAGATTTCACTTAATCCAGCGTAAGGAGAGCCTTTTATGGCTTGTATATAGGTCTCCGAGGAGAGCTAGATTGCAGTCTAACATTAACATACTATGTTAGGGTTAAGACTGGCTAGATAACGTTCTTATTATATATTAGTGGTACAATTATGTGACAAACTGCTTGTTAAAGTAGTTTTTAAATAATATCAAAAGTATGATATTTTGTTCCTGGAAGGTCTTGGAGGAGGCCGTTGTCCGGTAGTGGGAATAGTATGCTGCCGCGCTTGCTATAACTGCTGTAAGTATAATTATGTTCAAATTGAGTTAACCATAGATTCGGAATCAGTGCAGTGAGCTTGTAGCGGTTACACCGCCATATACGAACTACACATCAAAGACATGACGTCACACAAATCCTGCATCACGCAATTACAGTTTACCGCGCGAACGACATATATAAGACTATCCGACATCAACAGTTGGGCAGTTGCCCGTCTGGTCGGAGGATCCTTCCTTTTCTATGGTGGATGAGTGGCCTTTACACCCTTTTCCTCATGCCACTAAATTAGTGACCCCGAATACGAACGTTTGAGCCTTCGTGCAACTACATCAGCGTGACGTCATCATCCTCATCACACCCGCAAGCTTTCGTGAGGCGAGTCACGCAGACAGCCAGCACCCACGGCTTCAACGGGTATCCTGACCACCAGCATGCAGCGAACGCGCATTCCTGGTCATCACCCTTAGCCTTATCAACCTTGGCACAGCACCTGCACTTTCAGCCGGTCCACCAGCAGATCTCTTACTACCCTCTTCTGGTCGACGCTAGCAGTCAGCCACAACCCGGTGCTATACCACATCCGACTCACTGGATTGTGATGCGGCGCCACCCTAACTCACTGGGGAATCACCGCAGAAAGTTCCGACTCACCGCAAACTATGCGGCACTCGGTTCCGACTCACTGGAACCTCCACTGGCACTGTGAAGCATCGCAAGATACAAGACTCAGCCCACTATCGACCTCCGGTCTCCGGAGGGGAGTGATGTTACACCGCCACATACGAACTACGTATCAAAGACATATGACGTCACACAAATCCTGCATCGCACAATTAGAGTGAAAAATGAAATAAGAAAATGAAGACCAAACAATTTTTATTTATTTTTTCTGGTAATGGGTTGGAAAACATATGAAATTAAAAAATGTTGTTTAAATACTTTAATTACAAAATAGGGCAAGCAACTATATTTTAAGCAAGTGCGGAAGTATTTGATTGCCCCAGAAGAAAGGTAATGTTGGTGAATGATGTGTTTGAGAGCCATGTCTGGTTTTTAAGGAGATTGATGCTAAAGCTTGTCAATTACCTTCCACAACATTTCATTTTATCGTAAAATGAAACCATAAAAAACATCCTTTGAATTTCATTCGACGAACTGTTTGAAACACTATTTAAACAATTTCTAGCAAAGAACTCAATAGAACCAAAATATTATACCTATGAAAAAAAAAACATGATAATGTGATAAAATAAACAAGTTGTTTTTCGTATGTATCAAAATATAGAATACGAAGTGGAACAACACGTCAATAAAGAGACGCAAAAAACCATTACATAAAAGGCAGGCAAAATACTTCAATAGGTTATAATACAACATTAACAAGCTAACAAATATTCTGGAAGAGATGGATGTAAAACATTTAACTGAAAACAGTTAGTGCCGGGTTGTAAATCTCAGTAGTTGCTCCATGTAAAATAGTAATATTCATCCAGTTAGACTGGAAGCCGACCCCAACATAATTATATAGGAAAAGGCTAGGCAGACGACTGAAAACATTATTCAAATGTATTTAAAAGAGGATAATCTTATTTATTTATAATTTCTTGAAAAAGTAGACTCAAGGGGCAAAAACAATGAATTCCCCAAAAGCCAAAACAAAACTGAAAAACTTGAAGGCCGTTTTTATCGTTATTTGTCATATATGTTAAACATTTCAAACAATTATCAAGTTACTTCTTAATTTAATGATGGCCAGATCTAATTATAACGGTTTACAGAGGGAACAATCCTACACCTGCCCTTATTGTGAAGGTTACAGTGTATTCATCAGCTTTGTAAGAGGTCTGGAAGAAAATATAGCGTACTTGTCCATGGTGTGTTGTGTCTATGGTTTAGAGAAGCAGATTGGACAGATAAAAGCTTATATTGAAAATGTCAGAATATAAAATATTCTATGATTTTTACAAGGAATAATATAGTACCCAAAAAATAAATCTTAGAATCTAAAATAAAAATTAACACAATTATCAATCACAGAATTAAAATTATGATTTTCAGTGGTAACAGGGAGTCTTTTTTTCATAATGCCCCGTTTCGTATACACTGTCCGATAACAGTGTTAAAGAATATATAAAAAGTGGGTAACATGAGTGTTATAAAGTTTCAATAGGTAAATAGTTCGAAGGTTTGTTTAGTATACATATAAATAGAATACCACATTATGTAACTTACCTACTTCAATGTCGTAAAGTATCTTTTTTTTAAATAGTTTAAAACTAAAGAAACATACCCTCATTTAGCCAGCCAGCGCAGCAAAAGTATGCAAAACAGTGAACTTTGTAACCGTTTACAAGTACAACTTGTTTACATCATTAATATAAATAAAACCAAATCTGTGGTGAGATTTAAATACGGCCCATCTGCCAACGTCATAATTGCATTAATTTGTGCTTTGTTTTTTGCGAAGGACAAACCCGTGATTTGCATTGCTAATATCGGTTTATCATATTCGTGACGTCGTACAGATGGCGCTATTGTCTGTACAAGTGTCCTGTTGAATGGAAATTATAAGGTTTTTGTTAATAATTGAAAACGTTTTACGTATTAAGGGAATAGTATTTTGGGTCTGAGAGATTTGTTTTACATCAGGCATATGGAAATCTACTAAGGCATTATTTTCTTGTTAAATTTTAATATTGGACAGCCATTGTATCTAATCAGTAGTAATCTTGACAAAAACAATTGTTAAACTTAAAATTAAGGTTTTTAAACTCAGTACTCGTGTATTATAATCGGCTTGTTTCAAGCAGTGTAAGGTAGGATTTCCCATCGGAAAAAATGACGAACACCCACAGTTTTAATCTCCTATTTAACCGCTTTAGTAAATAAACATTCAAAAATCCTTAAAGCTTTCTTTAGTAGTTAAAGGAACTTTTGTACAAAATTTCAAGCTTCTATACCCAGCGGTTTTAGGCTGTGAATATAAGTAACAAAAGCTAAACCGGTTAAAAAATTTCCAAAGCAGCTTAAAAATCTTAACAACCCCAAAACAAAATCAATTTTGCAAATCGGCGGCTGCCAAACAAAATGGCCACGGCAACAAGACTCCGCAAATTTAGAATAGCCTCTGCTTACAATCTTAATTGGCCACAATTTACCGTGGAAGGTGGGCCAAATGGGCCATAATGGACGTAAAGGGTTCAGGATCTAATCTCAATTGTGTGGTCGATATAAATGTGAAATCAGAGGTTTGTTTTGTGGGCTGCAATAACGTCGGCAGTGGTACGACGTGGCGACGTAATTGGGTAGGAGGATAGTGTTGATTGTTTTAGATTCCTCTTGAAAGGCCTTCGTGTTGAGCTCGGTTTCGGGTTGTTAGTGAGCCTTTGGTCGAGCCTCAGTTGTTAAGTTGGAGGATGCTTTGACTTCGGTTTGTATTTAAAGCGTCGACCGTTGTTTTGCAAGTGCTTGTAGGGTATAGACAGATAGATTTTAGGAATGCGTCTTATTGAAGTTAAATATTAGACTATTCAGAAAGATGATAAAGAAAAATGCAAAAATCGGCAGGTATATTGAAATTTAGAAGAACTGCCTCGTTCTGACTATACAAACAATAATTTTATAAAACCAAACGTTGTTTTAGCATGAATACTAGCCACAGATTCTTTTCAATACTAGCCACAATTCGTATATTTCGCGTTTCTATTTTTAGCTGGGCCGTCTCCCACAACGTTGCTATGCATGCCTCCGTTGGATTTTTGTGCAATTTGTTTATGTAATGCATCCGTGTTGCATGAAATCCTGATGTGACACTTCATGTGAAATACATTGAAAACCAGGTTAAATTCCTACATAAACATTTGTGAGCTAGATCTCTTGCGTAGCATTGAAAATGATGGTAGCGATTCATATTCGTATTACTTTACTTTTTCGCTATTGGTGCATCCACACCAAAGTTACTTTTATTAGAGTTGTTGAGAATTTAAGAAAAACGATATTTACAATAGACGGCGTTCAAATCTTAAACCAAAAAATGTTAGTAATACGGCATGAACTTTTCAGGGACATTCTGAAAACTGTAAACCTGTCTGAAATTTCAAAAACATTTCCATTTTTCCCTTCGTCAAACAAAGGTTAATTGGATCAAAAGGCACCGCTGTGTTTACAGATTTCTACTTTTAATTTTTATTTGAATGCATTAAAATGCAAATGAATTTAGGGAAAGTTCAAACATTGTTAGAATTTCGCCAAAATTTAAACTTAGTTTGAATCGAGTTTTCTATCTTGACGGTTTGATTTTGAATCCCGATCGGACTTGAAGACGAGTAGTCGATTGCTTCAAAACGTTCTCGAGTAAACTACTCGATATAGGCAGAAGCTCTTCAATAGTATTAGAGCTTTAATCGCATTCGATAATTGTTATTGGAAATTTACATTAAGTTACTTTATTATTGCACTGACTGACGACTCTCGCCCACCTGTCCCGATGCCTCTTGTATACATCGCCCGCCCAATCCCACTTCAATCTAGCAGACTTATTGCCCAAACCGGCGATTCCTGTTTTGAAGCGTATCATGGTATTACGTATTCGGTCGTTGAGTTTAATACCCATTACGCTACGCTCCTGCGCTGTTTGGCAAACTTTGAGTTTTGTTAAAGGTTATTTAATTAAAATCCATTACTTCGTCAATCAAATTTTAAATTCAACCGTGTTAATTTATATAGTAAGTTCTCAATTTTCATCAGGCAATGCTTAATTGCGATTATTCATTTATTAGTTTTGAAAGGTCCCTTTCTTTTTATTACTCACTATATAGAGATCTGCTTCGTTTAATTTTAAGACATAAATTATTAACTTTTTAATGAGGGAATGAGACTGACTGATTATGAAATCAATAAAAGTCCTTCGAAAATATTCTGAAGACATTTTTTTCTGTGAATTTTTCTTTAGTAATTGACAAAAATCGATACGAGAGTGTAAATATTAATCAATGACGGTGGACAAAAATGAGTATGACCGTAGAGGTAAAAACTGAATCATTTTATTTTTTTCAAAAATTTAATTCACCTAATTAAAATTATATTTTTTTTAATTAAGCTTTTTGAACGTCAAAATTACATTTAAGACAGTCCCCCAAAATTACCGCCTTTCACCATTTCCTAGTGCTTTAGCTGGGATTAAGAAGATGTGGTGCTACAAACTGTCCAGCAACACAACTGACTGTCAAGTTAGAAAAACTGGATTCTATTCGTTCTTGATTAATCGTATAGAATTTGTTCACCTACCAGAGGAAACATGCGGTCTTATGGTCTGCAATGGTTACCAGCTCGCTACCTTAATTGACGAAATATTATTTGGCATTTTTATGTAGTAAAGGTTTGTATTATTTAAAACTTTACATCTGTTCCTTTTTTATATCTGGTACTGTGTAAATGATATTCAGTTATAATATGACCTAAAAAGCAGGAATTCGAAACTACCGGACTTCTGTGCAGACTATTCTGAATCCCTGAGTGCTTTGACCCCGGATTTGAATCCATACAAAAGCATAGCTCACTGCGAGAACTTCTGAACGTCCTCTGAAGTTAAAGCACCGTGAAGTTTCATTTTTGACGTTTATCCCTCTTTGATATTCGTACAAGGCGCGCTCACTGAAATTCAAGCGGTATGAAAATAAAGCCTTTAAAGGATTCATGTTTTCGACTGAGTCTTGCAAACTTATGAAACATCGCGACACAGTTTACTTTTGAGGGTAAGATTTATTTTTATTGAGAAAGAATACTGTGTATAAAAATATCGGCCAAGTGCATCTCGGACCACGCACAATGAAGGGTTCCTGTAGTTGAGGTGAATTTTTCCCAAGACCAAACTTAACTTTGTAGTTAATAAATGTTTTCCTTTATGATACATTCCAACTGCAAATGTAAGCTTGTACCCAAAATATTGAAAAAATCACCATGTTATTTTAAGACCATAGATTTATTATATGTTTTCCTGTAATCTATAAGTGTAGAACTATTTTCTTAGACTTAAATTATAAGACATATATTTGAGACGTCCCCACAGTAAGCCCTTTCATTTCATATCTGACATCTGACTAGGTACAGTATACAAAAGTTTTTAGTTTTCCTCCATTCATTTCAATTCATTTATTTACGTTACACGTCCGTATTTGGGTCACAGAATTTCATATGTAGGTACAGTCACGAGCTTTAATTTGGGACCCACCTAAGGTTGAATATCGTGTAGCAAACTTTCGCCATTTAGAGCTATTATGTTAACGCTGTCACTGCACAAACAATAAACGTCATAATGTTTACCATCGACAACTTTACGTTTCTAGGGGCTAACGTCAACTGGAGCGAGGGCAAACGATCATTACCGATTTCCGAGTAATAATTACTTTTTGGTCCTGTGGTCCCATAAGAAAAAAGAAACAAATAAAAAAGAACAAAATTATATTGTCAATATATGATAGCTAGTCAACTAACCCGCTTATTCTTCAAACCTATATTAGTTAAAAAGTTTTGTCTCTTTCTCAAACATAAATATCAAAGTGACGGACCAAAACAACATATTTAAAATAAAATAGGTTTAAAGGCCGTTTATGATTATGGGGGCTTAGAAGATTTCAGCTAAAATATTGATTAATAAAATCTTTAGAAAAACAAAGTTATTTATTCTTTATATTTATTAAGACATTTATGACACAAACCTCAATCTTAACACAATTATATAGAAAGCATGGTTAGCGGTGCACAAAATAAACACTTATCACCGAAGGCTACGACTAAATTAATTTAAATCTCTCCAGTAATTTTTTTATCATAAATATTCAAAACCGCGTATATCCACCTTCATTGTCAATCACAGCCTGGAGCCGGTTACGCATGGATCCAATCAATTTGTCACATATGTCAGTTCCCCTTAAACTTTCCCAGACTGTGAGTCAGTGATCCATAAGTGCTTCTCTAGTTCTTTCGTTTCTATTTGACCATTTTTGAACCATTAAGCCCCATAAATTTTCTATAGGATTTAAATCGGCACACTTTGCAGGCCACGGAATACGATTTAAATTTGCTCTATTATTGTCGAACCAAGTTCTAACGATTCTTTCCGTATGAATTGTTGCGTTATCTTGAACAAAGTTTATTGGAGCAACATCTTCTTGTGGATAATATAGTTGCAATGTTGGAAGGACACTCTCGTCTAATAAATCGACATAATCTTGAGCAGTGGCCCTGGGTGGTAAATTTATTAGTTCTCCAATGCCGGCTGAACTAATCCAGCCAGACATGTTAACTGTAATGCGACCAGACGCGTTGTTAGCTATGACGTGGTCTTCCGTGTATCGCGTCCTGTCAATTCGCCACAAATGTAGTCTGCCCGTTTGGGAAGATTGAAAAGTCTTTTCATCGATGAAAGCCGTCGTCGTCCAATCAAAATTTAGAAACTGACGTGCGAAAATAAGTCGAGCAGCTTTATGGGCATCCGTCAACGCAATTTTTTTTGCAGGCCGCCTGTGATGCAGTCCCATAGCTTTAAGATGCCTTCTAACTGTTGAAGGGTGGACTTCAAACGCTTCCGCAAAATGCCTCGTTGGCGTAAATCCATTCATCAGGTATTGCCTTTGCATCAAGCGGCTCTGCTCTTGTGTTATAACTTGCGGGTGATGGTTGCTTCGTCGTAAGTCAATAATATTTTCCTCGTTCCCGTGGCGTCGAACCCAGCGGTGAACTGTGTTTCTTGTCACATTTATTCGTCGCGATATCTCGTGAATGCCTACTCCTTGTTCGTGCAAATCAATAATTTGGAGCCTTATTTGGTCACGATTAGCCGCAAGCATTTTATTAATAGGTAAATTATATTTTGTGAAAATATCACATTAAACTATTTTCTTAAATGACACTGACACGACACATGTTCGTAATTAGAAAATCGTAATGATAGCTTTTTGCAACGAGGTTATCATTTCATAGGTCGATTAGATAAGACATTTTATGTCTTAACTTGACATTCAACATTTCAACCTTAAAGCAAAGTTTCAAAGTTTCGACCTTATTGCATTATGATTGTTCTAACAACATTTAACGGAAATGGGTCCCAAATTAAAGCTCGTGACTGTACCTATATCAAATTTTAACTTAATCGGTCCATTATGTATATTTGGAGCAATTTTAATTGCCTGTGACAGACGGACAGACACACGAGTGATCCTATAAGGGTTCCTTTTTCATTCGAACGTACAGAACCCTAAAAACTGTAAGGCTATTTATGAATAATGACCATAGTCACATATTATTTTGTTGTGTCATTATTTCCATAGGTACCTGACACGTGAAGTATAGTCCGTCACCTTTAAAATATGTTAATTCAAAAGCACAATAAATATTGTTTTAAACTGTCAAATGGAATCCATAAAATTCCGGAAAATACGTCACAATTTTCAACACCAGCAAAACATTTTTTCTGATATTTTTTGCTTTATAAGCGCGACTAAAAACTTTTATTAAGCATAATTCTGTTTAATACATGTTAATTTTTTCCTGTATTCTGAATGGGACACTAAAACAGCGTCAAAATTACACGTGTTAATTCCCGGGCCATTTTATTATTACGTCTTTATTTTGCACGTCCATTTACCTGGACTTTCAACCGCACAACAAATTGGCTGCGCGAAGAACATAATATAGACATTATTACAGTGTGACGCGTGACACGGCGCTATTAAACTGTAAATCGTGCTCGGCCTGGTTCAAGACGGGTGACATGTGTGTGTTGTGACGTAGTGTGTCTTATTTTCACGCTGTTTGACTAAAACGAAGTCTAAAATGGATTGGTCACGTAAAATAACTTGTTATAGACATTTTTACAGCGTAATTTTAGACTTTGAATCGTGTTCAGCCCAATTAAAGACCGAGACAGTACGTGTCGTATGTTGTGATAAAGTACTGTTGTGTATCGTCACGCTGAGAGTAATTTCGAATTCAAAATATATCTAACTGTGGTATAAATAGCTAAAGGTGATCCTTACAGTCACAACTGCCAAAATCAGTCCGTTTCCCTAATATCTGCGGTGTCTTGCACACTAACATAATACACTAACAGTCTTACTACGCCAAACTATATTTTTCAGTCATGCTCGAGAAAACGAAAGGTTCCACAAGAACGACTAAAACGATTACCAAAGTAGCTTGCACGCTGGGAATACTCCGACGAACACGTCGATCTGCCGATGTTAACCATCGCCTCGTCGACTTCCAACGTTGTTAGAGCATTCCGAAGGGAAAACGTATGCGCTTTCGATGCATCAACGTTCGGTTTGTAGGTAGGTACTCGGATTTTCAGAAGATATGGATATGGAATGGAAATGGGATCGTTTGAGATCGATCAACTGTAGAGAGTGATTTACGCCACTGAATATTAATTTGTTTCTTTTGTGACCTTCAACTAAATAGAACATACAAAAAAGTAATGCATCTTTTTCTGAATCAAATGAATCATATATTGCCAAAATTATCACATCTAAGTGCTTATTTTTCAACCGTCTGATAACTTGTACCTTAAGAATAAATCTTGACTTATTACTTTCTATAAAATACAGTCCAACTGTCATATTTCTTTCTCAGATAAAAGTTATTTGACAATTGAAAAATCAGCACTAGGTAGGCTGAAATATGACAATTAACCTACAACAAACTTATTAAGAATAAATTGTTAAAATCTAGACAATCTTCATAAAGAGACATTCAGGCTCTTTTAATCCGAGACCACACAACGTAAAATTGCATAACTAACTCAAGCCAACTCAATATTCTGCTCAGCCCTTCAGCTCACGTGTACACCGAGCCTAACAATAATAAATTCAACGTCATTACGGCAAACGAGGTTAATATAAAGGTAGCTACTCATTGTCGGGAATGGCGGCATTTACACGCGGGACGTGGCGGGTTGTGTATGAAGTAACGATGTTTAACTTATGTCTGTGAGAAACGGCGTTATTTTGCCGCGTCATTCTTGGTGGTAGGTGCAAATTGTTTTATATAGTGTACGAAACTAGGAAAGTGAATGTCTGGTTAGTAGTTTTCAAATATATTGAGTGTGTTGGATTTTTTGGTTTAGGTGTTTAAGTCAAGAGAATAGATTACTTCTTAGCAAGTGTCATGCGGCTCCATCGTTGACCACATTATTGTTTTCCATCAGGCGATAGCGGTCAAACGAAAAACCTATCAATAATATTAAAAGAATTTGTAATTGTTGGGTATATCATGGTAAATAATCGCACGGGTGATAAAATATTTAGAATCGTTTTGATACGCAATTAGGTCTTTTAAAACCATCCCAGAACGTCAGTATGGCTTTAAAAACATATTTTTTAACTGACCCTGTGCTTAGACGTAGTCCTGCTATTGTTCAGCGTATAATCTGCAAAGTCATCTGCAAAAGACCTATGTAACGTATAAATAAACGTTTTAATAAAACAATATTTGCTACTTGTTTTTCCAAATTCATTGCCAACAACTTATTTATTCCCATCCAGAACAACAGCATAATAAAAATTCCTCTGCCTTAAATAACAGCATCTTACCTTCCCATTCCTTAGCGGAATTAAGCGATCGTATTGCAAGCCGTAACGCAGTGATACCCGGTCTAAACCACGCGTTAATACCGGTCTAAACCGTGACTCGGAAAGGCTGTAGCCGCTAAAGCAGAGGTCCCCAACTTTTTCGTGTTGTTGATCACTTGTTATCTGGGAGGTCCAGCCAGCAAAAAAGTTAACACAGGCTACAATTTACCGAGGAAAAATATTTTTTACAAAATAATTATAAACTTACACGCTTTTGAACGTAACTTTTAAAATTATTCATTTATGTTTATTTATAAAAAATATATTAAATAGAAGTAAATATGTACCTAAAATCTGTGTATAATATGGATTATTCCATTCATGGAAAGCCAAAATTAAAGTCACGACCCGCTTAAATGAGATATCTTATGGACCCCAATTTTTTTCCTGCTGACATAGACTCCTTCTTCGTTGTCGACTCCTGGGGGTCGATATAGACCACTTTGGGTATCACTGCGCTAAAGTAACAAAAAAGAAATCCAAAGGATTCTCGTAAATGTTCGCTATTATGGTAAGGTTGCCAAGAGAAATGTCGCCGTTATTTCCTCTTGTGTTGTATGTTCGTGTCTTTTTTCCTTGTGTGGTGATTTAATCTTTGTGGCGTTAGGTTGGCTGGTATTTTTATGGGGCTTGTGGTAAAGGAAAGTGTAGACCGATTTGTGACAAAATGTTGGTAAATGTGTGAAATTTTTTACAAAATACGACTAGTAATATCAAGGTGCCTATTTGTAATAGATACGAGGGTGAATCAAAAAAATCTTGGAATCAATATTAAAAAATGCAAAGATTTAAACAAAAATATTTTATTTTTCTACATAATCTCCCTCCAATGCAATGCATTTAGATTCAAGATTCAAGATTCAAGATTTATTTATTGTTTGTCACAGGTGGAAATTCAGCTCTTAAAGTTAGTATTATAACAAAGTATCACTGTAACATACCCATGGGGTGTACAATCTTTAAAATTTACAATTATATGTCAAAAGAAAAACAAAATAAAATCATTCAAGTAACATTATAACCATTAGGGAAAATAAATTAAGTATAAATATAAATTGGTATTTATCATAATTATTGCATCATTAACGTCATACTAAATAAATTTTAGTCAAAAACATTTGTCACTGAATTAATTGATGTCCAAAGAAAGAAAAAAATAATAATAATATAAACCGTCTTAACAAGTATACAAAATAGTCAAGGCAATATAATATTCATTACCACTACATTACAGATAAATAAATTAAAAAATAACTAACACTTTTCATAATTATGCATTATCATAGTACCATTAAATAAATTTCAGTCAAGACATTTGTCATTAAAGAATTCATTGATTGTATAATATACTTTCTGTATCAGTATTTTGGAGTTTTCTGTGATCTCTCCAAAGCCTTTGATTGCGTGCACCATGACACGCTTTTGCGTAAACTGCGTCATTATGGTGTGCTAAACGAAGCTCTCAACGTTTTAAATTCATATTTAAATAATAGGTCGCAATGTGTAGATGTTGATGGTGTAAAATCTTCCGGGCTACCAGTTCAGTTAGGTGTACCTCAAGGCTCAATACTGGGTCCATTCTTGTTCTTAGTATATATCAATGATTTACCATTCTATTTAAAGGGTATCTGTGAAGTTGTACTGTTTGCAGATGATACCTCTCTTATTTTTAAAGTAGACAGGAATAGACAAGATTTTGACGATGTAAACAGTGCACTATCAATGGTTACGGATTGGTTTACGACAAATAACCTAGTTCTCAATGCCAAAAAAACGAAATGTGTAAAGTTTGCCCTTCCAAATGTTAGAAATCTAGGACCCAACATCGTCTTAGATAAAGAGGTGCTTGAAACTGTAAACTCGGCAGTTTTTCTGGGCATAACAGTAGATGCCAAACTTCAGTGGGGCCAACATATATCGAGCCTAGCGGGAAGGCTCAGTTCGGCCGCCTACGCCGTCAGAAAAGTAAGACAATACACTGACGTTGATACAGCTCGTTTAGTCTATTTTAGTTATTTTCATAGCGTTATGTCCTATGGTATTCTGCTGTGGGGCAAAGCTGCAGATATTCAAAATATATTTGTCCTCCAAAAACGAGCTATTCGAGCAATTTACCAGCTAGGTGCCAGAGTTTCTCTAAGAGATTTTTTCAAAGATATCGGTATTCTCACAGTGGCATCACAATTCATCTTCGCCAACATCTTATATATTAGGCAAAATATACACTTATACACTAAAAACAGTGATATTCACAATGTTAACACAAGAAGTAAGGATAAACTACGTGCTCCCTTTCACCGGCTTCATAAGGTTCATAACTCATTTGTTGGGCTTGGTATAACCTTTTATAACAAGCTACCCTCTTCTTTGCTAGATTTGCCTTTTAATGCGTTTAAAACTAAATTAAAGTCCAACCTTTGTTCAAAGGCATACTATTCTATCAACGACTACTTAAATGATAAGAATAGATGGTCGCTGTGATTAACTCAAGACAATGTTTAAATGTTCTTTCTCCAGAATTAGTTTACCTACTGACAGGTTATATGAGTTTATATAATTGTTTATAATTTTACTTTATAAGTCAATTTATTTTAATTTTATTTTAATTTAGTGCTGACATAATCTACTCATTACAATGTTTTTTTTATGAGTTGTATTGCAATATGTGGTTAGTTAGCGACCTCGACAATTATTTATTTTACCTCGATGGCCCTAGTTTAGTTTATCAATTGTAACTTCTAGTTACAGCTATATGTAAGCGGGCACGCCCTTTATGCCTGGAGGCTTTTTTTTTTTTTTTTAGATATTGTTTACTTTTAGTTATTTTTATTTCTGCTTGAGTATAGTTCTCGATGCTTTTGGTTGGTATATTGGCGTGTGCTAGCTGTCATATGGCTATTAATTATAGCTATTTAATTTAAATTATTTTTTGCATATTGTAAATTGTCTTGCATACTGTTGTATAGAATCATTTTTTATTTTTTTTTCTAACTGAACAGACAGCTGTGCTGCTGGGGAGTTTGTTGCGCCACTTCTTCTTCCCAGCAAAAGCACTAGGAAGTGGTGAAGGGTGGGCGTTTTGGGGGACTGTCTTATGTAATTTTGACGTTCGAAAAGTGCTGATTCTCAGCCTAGTTTGAATAAATGACTTTTGAATTTGAATTTGAATTTGAGTAGTTTTTTAAGTTTGTATTTAAAAGTAGCTAATGTTTCAGTGGTTTTAATAAAGTCTGGCAATTTATTATAAATTTTCACACCCATACCAAATATGCTTGATTTAAACTTAACTGTTCTACTCTTAGCTGCCTTAAGGTCATTTTTATATCTTGTACTTCTCATTGTCTCATAATTACTGATATCTCGCTTTGTCATTGAGGCTGCTTCCAATATATACATTGACGCTAGGGTTAAGATTTTTAGTCTTCTGAATTCTGCTCTGCATGAATCGGTCTGTTTATGCCCACATATACTTCGGATACATTTTTTTTGGGCTTTGAATGCAAATTCTCTGTTAGTAGAGTTACCCCAACACAGTATACCATATTTTAGAGTAGAACCCACATATGCATGATAAACATTGAGTAATACGTTTTCATTTACAATTTTTCGAAGTAAATAGAGAGCATATGAATATTGATTAAGTTTTTTGCAGACACCATCCACATGCATTTTCCAGTCAAGTTTTGAGTCGATATGGACTCCTAGAAATTTAGTGTTACTGACCTGATTTATTGAATTACCTCTATAATTAACATTGATTTTATTTGATTTTGAATTTTTATTTGTGAAGGTCATATAGTTTGTTTTATCAATATTTATTTTTAAATTATTAATTATTAACCAGTCTATAATATCTTCGAGAGATTTATTAACCTGAGCTTCAAAATTTTCTTGACCGGTATCTGCAAAAATGGCCGTGCTATCATCCGCAAACAATATAATGTCCTGGTCTATAGACCTTGGTAGGTCATTAATATATATAACGAATAAAAGAGGCCCAAGGATACTTCCTTGGGGAACGCCAAATTTTACAAGTTTAGGGTCCGACATATAGATGCGTTCGAATTTTGTGTCTATTTCTATTTTCGTTATTCGTGTTATTTGAAAACGATCAGTTAAGTACGACTTAATAAGTTCCAAGGCATTCCCTCTTATTCCATATTTCTCTAATTTGTTAAGTAGGATATTATGGTCAACATGGTCAAACGCCTTAGTCATATCCATAAAAATAGCGGTTATTTGTTGCTTGCTATCCAATCCAGTCATTACTTTCTTAAGAAAATTAAAAAGAGCATCACTGGTGGATCTTCCTTTACGAAAGCCAAATTGTTCATTAGTAAATAAGTTTTTGAGTTCAAAGAAATAATATAAATTATTATATATAACCTTTTCGAAAATTTTTGCCATCACTGGTATTAACGCAATCGGTCTGTAAAAACGCATATCCTCTCTATCTTCTTTTTTAAATAATGGATTTACGATCGTAATTTTCAATTTTGAAGGAAAAACACCTCGTTCTAGACACTGATTGATAATGTTACTAATTACTGGAGCTATGTGACTAGACACTCGTTTTATAATGTTCGTACTTATGTTGTCGTATCCTGTACTATTCGTGTTGTTTAATCCTTTTATAATTTGACCTATTTCATGTGGATTGATTGGTTTTAAAAAAATAGAATTTGAATTTGTATTGTACGTTTTTGTAACTGAGCCGCTAGAGGTAGAAGTGGACTGTATTCCATCAATGAAGTAGTTGTTGAATAATTGTGCTATTTCCTTAGGATTTGTAACTAGTTGATCTTTTACTTTTATTTGTGCAATATTTTCTTTTGGAGTTACTGTTTTATTATTATTTATGATCTTCCACATTGCCTTTCCCTTGTTTGTAGCTGAATTAATATAATAACTGTTTTGAGCCTTTTGCGTTTTTTTAATTATAATTCTAAATCTTTTTGAATAGTTTTTAATTTTTGTTTTATCGTTCGGATTTGACGTCAACCTATACTTCCATAATAATTGGCGTTTTCGTTTCGAGCATATTTTTATACCCTTACTTAACCATGCAGGCTTCTTGGAAATTGGTATTTTCACACGTGTATCTGGGAAACATAAGTCATAGAAAAGACAAAATAAACTATAAAAAGTGTCAAAGTTTTCTTCAGGGTCATCATTAGTGTAGCATTCGGAAAAGCTGAGATTTTTAAGACAATTTATAAATTTTAATATATTTTCTTCGGAATAGTCACGTTTAGTTTTATACCAGTGTGTGATGTAGTAACTTTTCTTTACTGGGCAAGTCAATAATTGTGCTGTATGGTCAGAGAGTGAAAGTTCCACTACTTTTGTTTTTGAGCCTCTAATATTATGTGCTATATTATCAATACACGTCATGCTATTTAGTCTGGTAGGTTGATTTATTGTCAATGTTAGGTTAAAGCTTGATAGTAATTGTTCAAATTGTCTGGATATGTTGTTTTTCTCAAGTCTGTTAATATTAAAGTCACCACATAATATAACTTTTTTATTTCTATACGATATTTTACTTAATAATTCTGCTAGCCTAGAAAAAAATTGATCCATTATGTCTCGTTTATTTTTTAGGTGGTCTGTAAATGCATAATATTATAATTTTGTGGTCAGTCAATTCAATACCACTACATTCGAAAACATTAGTTATACTTAAGTCTCTAGCATCTGTAATAATTTTAAATTTGTGGTATGTTCTTATCATTATACATGATCCCCCATTCCGGGTTTTACGTGAAAAGAAATCTCCTAAAATAAAATTGTGTAGTTTAAGTATTTTGGTATCTTCCGGGGTCATATTGTGCTCGGTAGGTAATGCATAAAATGTCAATAGGATTTTCATTATTGTTTTTACTTAATGAGTATCTAAAGAATATCTAATTTAGTAATGAGGCCATTAATATTTTGATGCAGAATGTTTATATTTTTATACTCGAAAAAAATCTTTATTAGTAGGAGAACTCTCATTTTGATGATTTGAATTTTCATTATTTTCTGTTTGTGTACATTTGTCAATATACATTGGAGCAGTATCAACGCTGAGCCTTTCCATCGAATACTTATTAAAATTTTGTTTATAAACAATCCGTAATATTTCCCTTAGTGTCAACTGAGATATATGTAATGCCAAAGAACTATAATCTGGAATAAACATTGAATAATTCATGCTAATGTATGTTGCGTGAATGTATTGAGAACACATAAGTTTAAATTCACAATTTAACTTTTTTACATTCAAATGAATATTATACAAAACTTCAGAGACGATTACATTAGTATTTTGTGTATTGTTTAAGAAATTTATCAAATTAATTTGAGTTTCAACTGGGTTTCTATCGTTAACTCCCCCTAGTACAATTACAAAATCATTTTTGTCCAATAAACTTATTTCTGATTTTTCGGTGTTTAAGACTTGTTTCAATGTTGCCCCTCGCTTCCAAAAACATGTAACTAAAAATTTATCTCCTAATAGTTTTTGAAGGATTCTTTGGACAAAGCGTCCCTGCTGATCAGCAATAATAATGATCTTATTTTTAACATTGTAGCGTACCGCGTTTGTAGATTGTTTCCGTTGATGGGCATTGATGATTTATTTTCTACAGTGTTCTGTTTTTTGACATAGGACTTTTCTTGGGCGTTTTTCTGTTGATTTTGCAGTAATACACTATCCTCAAAGACGTTATTGTTCAAATTGTGATTCATTTCCGATGTTATAATATCAGTACATTCTAAGTTAATTACAGTAGATTTCGTGTTGTTTACCTGTCCATTGCAATTTCTTTCTTGTATCGTCAATGCGTCTGATTGCCTTTTTTCTATAACAGGCTTTTCAATTATTTCTTGTGACATGTATAATTGCTTTTTATTTGTTGCAGGCGTTCTATTTTTGTTTGTGGTAGATTTATGTTTGTTTTCTGAGCGTGGAGTCAAATTTCTTTTATTTGGAGAATGTATGTCTTTATAAGCACTTATTATGTTTATGTATTTATGCAAGTCTGTTTTTAATTTAAAATTTTCGGAGTTTAAATTTTCGATTTCTTTGTGGGCGCTCTGTAAATCGTTTGATAATAGTTTAACTTTTTCCTGAAGATCAATAACTGTTTGACTCGAGTTTATTGATGTATTTGGCAGACTCATCATAGTTGTGTCGAAAAGAAGTGAATTTTCTTGACTGATGTCATTGACAGAGCTCGATTTAAATAATTTTTGCTTTCGGAAAGTAATGTTGTCTTCCATAGTTATTATTGGTCCCAAATAAAGATTCAAAAAGAAATCCTGGTCGCTGGAATCGAACTCGGAGCTTGCCACGTACAGAGATTCAGAGTAGGAGGCGTTACCACTGGACTACTTGGGTAATGTTTTCAGTGTCGAATATATGGTTCCCAATGTATATTTCGTTGTTTTAAAAGTTGACTGGCGGTTATAATTATGACTATAAGCTCATTTCTGTAGTATCAAATATTGAGCTCGAAGAATTATTTAAGTTTTACTATTAGTTTTACGGCATGTAACGTTGTCAGAATTCATTACTTTTGGTTTTTATGTGAATAGGAATCACAAAAAGAGATCACCGATGGCGGGGATCGATCCTGGTACTTTTCAAACAGAGCGTTGGCGATGGTCAACACATTACGGACCGAGCCATTTGAACAGTGATAGTTAAGTTCAAATAGCGCTTCGTATGTGACCTTATATCAAAAAAAGTCGTTAAACACGTTTTGAATTGAGAATGTCTAATGAGGTCCAAAGTTCACTTCTTTGTTTGATTTGTACACTTTGTTTACCTTTTGTTTTTGTTCCTTTTTATCACTTATTTAATCTTATACCGTGTTTAAGTTGAGTTTGTATGTTATTATATTGCACGTTGAACACTGTTATATGGTTGTAACACTTGATATATGTCTGTATTATCGAGTTTATGGGAGACAAGTATATGGGTATTCAATATTAATGTTCACTGCAGTATTTAAGTTTTTTTTTTTTTTTTTAACACTAACACAGATGCACAACACATATTAGTTTGTTATCGTACTAATTATATGATAGTTTATTTGGTCTTACTATTTTTAAACATTTAATAACGCAGAACACAAACTTGCCGTGGCTAGGGTTGCCAGCTGCTTAGAATAAAGCGTTTCTTACTTCCTTATTCCTTGTGAAAAAAAATGTTTTTCTTGACTCTCGAAAAACTCCTCTACGGCAGCCATAACCGCGTCATTATTGTGAAATATTGTTTCGCGAATGTCCTCTTTTTATTTTGGGAATAAGTGAGAATCACTTGGGGCTAAGTCCAGAGAATATGGTGGGTGGTCAAGGAGATTGCACAGCGGATTGCGTTGAGCGCAACTTCCGATCGATGAGCAGGAGCGTTATCTTGAAGAAACAACACGCCCAACGATAGTTTTCCACGACGTTTTTCTTTAATCGCTTCACGCACTTTCGGGATTACATTTGCATAATAGGGTCCAGTAATCGTCTGGCCTTTTGGCATGTAATCAATAAAAAGGATTCCTTCACTATCCCTGAACACTAAGGCCATAACTTTGCCAGTGGTAGGAGCAACTCGAAATTTTTTAATGGATGGAGAGGATGGTCTTTTCCAAGACATGGTTTGTCTCTTAGTTTCTGAATTGAAATGTTGGACCTACGTTTCATCCATGGTGACAAGGTGACGGCAAAAAATATCCGAATCACGCTATAACATTTCGAGATTACGCTTAGAAATTTCCAAACGTCGCTTTTTGTTTTCGTCGGTTAACATTCGTGGCACCCATCTTGCCGACACTTTTTTGAACCCCAGTGAATTAATTAAAATAGATTGAGCGCTACCAAATGATATCTATAGGATCTCAACTATATGTTGTATAGTTATTCTTCTGTGTCTTCTAAAACCAGATTCTCAACCTTTTTGACATTTTCTTCCGTAACGGAGGTTGAATGCCGCCCTGAAAGCGGGTCATCCTTACAGCTTGATCTACCTCTTTTAAATTCAGCCACCCAGTACGCAACCGTAGAGTAGGGTTTTTTTTTAATGCAAATAATATTTATTACTTTTACAGTGTGTTAGTTTAATACATAAATATAAAACAATTCAAAATATAAAAAGCTTATTCAACGTGGTCTCCATTGGCTGCAATACAGTCCCTTAAACGTTGAGGCCAGTTATCAATAGAAGCACGCACTCTTTCCATGGGAAAATTCTTCACTGCCAATTAAGATCGGGACTAGACGACGGCCAGTATTCAGCTCTGATGAAGTCCGAAACGTTCACTTCCAACCAAGACTGCGTGGACCAAGCTTTATGACGCGGCGCCGAGTCTTGTTGGAAGGACCATACTTGGTTATAGAATATGGTGTTGTTAAGGGGCTTAACTACCTTCTCAAGAATGGTATCTTGATACACTTGTGCCAATGTTTTGATACATTTTTCACAAAAATATGGCTCTGTCACTCCTTCAAAGCTAACACCCCACCAAACCATTTTCAGATTCAAAAAGCAAATAAGAAAGAAAAAATAAGATTCAATTGTATATTTATGGCCAGACTAAGTATAAAATATGCAATTCTAGGAACTTTTTGATTCACCCTCGTACCTACTTCATCAGTCAATATTGCCAAAACTAAATGAATAAACACACTTTAAAAGCTAAAAGAATTTTATAGTTGAGCTTATGGTCAAGAGTATAGTACAGAAAGTAAAAGTAATAGCCAATTATAGATAGCGCAATCCACGACGACGCGCCCCACTCCGCTCCGCTCCGTACTAAAGTACAGCTAACAGTACAGTAATCGCGGAGTGGGGTGCGTCGTCGTGGATTGCACTATCTTTATGTAGTTCTTTTAATAAAGTCAATAATTCCGAGGAGTTTCTCTGAAGCCGTAACCATCAGTAGCTTTAACAGTGACCCTAGTGTTTGTCTTGTTTTCTCTTTTTTTTTTAGCCTAAACTGTCCCAATGTTGAGCAAAGGCCTCCCCCAAATCCTTCCAGGCATCCTTTTACAGAACCACGTCGATCCAACCCGAGATACGCGTCTAGGTCGTCTCGCTACCTATTACTGGGCGTGTCTCGGCGGCACCAACCATCCTCAGACACCCACCGTGTGGAGACTTTTGCCCAGCGGTCACAATAATTGTAAACTCAATTTCAAAGCATTTATTTCAATTAATCCATTCACAGGCACTTTTGAATTGTAAATGAGTCGGTCAGTCAGAAATATGAAACTAGTTGCCCATTCCAAAGCATATTAGCTACCTATGGACAAGAATGGCCAAGAAACTCCTTGGACACTCTTTTTGAATCAGAAATTTGTTACAAAATATTGGTTACATCATTCGTGTCGAAATTATACATGTGAGAACAATGTAAAGACGTGCACGTTAAAAGCGTCCGTAATAAAAATATAAAACCAAGAACCATTCAAAAATAAAAATAAATTTAAAAAAAGCCATGGTGGCTAAGAGATGACCACTCCCAACTGACGGCACCCGTTCACAAACATGACTCATGGATTAGAACCATTCAGGTCAATCATTTTTAAGGGAGCTAAAAGATCCAACACATGCGCCACCATCAGCGAGACATCTGAGTGAGCATGAAATACTCACAGCCGCTAGGGCCATTCATGTCAATACAAAGCAATTACAAAATAAATCAAAATATTTCAATCGATTTTAAGATTTTATTTGTATGCAATTTGACTTGTAACTTTGTTCGATAAAATTGGCATAGACGATAGGGCCATTAGGAGAAATTTTATAACCCTGACAGAGCGTTAAGCGTTTTCATTTTAGCGTACTTACGAAATACAAAAAGCATAGGCAAAAGAAATGATAATACTCAGAGAACTTCGAAAAAGACATTTTCATCACATCTATTCAAAAAGAGCTAGTTTGTTCTTCGTAAACAGGGACCAAAATAGCACTTTGATCCCTAGGGCGCAAAGTAGATTTGAATTTGGAATGTGGATATTGTTAGCAAAAGTTCCAATCACAAAGGAGATCAATCACGAACATTGTATGAACAAGTAACAGGCTGGCAAGAAAGAGAGAGAAAGTGTGAATTATTATTCACACTTTGACAAGCCTGGTCAAATGAAAATCCAAAATGGCGGCAACGACACATGACAAAAAAATTCCAATTTTTCGTCATTGGTGTCGTTTTCGAGGGCGCCGAAGCCGATAGTGAGGTCAAAATGAAAATCCAAGATGGCGGCTGTGAAAATTTTCAAATTTTTCGTCATGGGTGTCGTTTTAATATTTTTCGAGGGTTCTAAAGCCGATAGTGAGGTCAACACGTCAATCCAAGATGGCGGCTACGGAAATTTTCAAATTTTTCGTCATGGGTGTCGTTTTCATAGTTTTCGAGGGTTCTAAAGCCCATAGTGAGGTCCAAAACGTAAATCCAAGATGGTGGCTACGATAATTTTAAATTTTTCCGTCATGGGTGTCGTTTTCATAGCTTTCAAGGGTTCTAAAGCCAATAGTGAGGTCAAAATGTAAATCCAAGATGGCGGCTACAAAAATTTTCACATTTTTTGTTATGGGTGCCGTTATCATAGTTATTGAGGGTGCAGACGTGAAGGCAGGAGTTTTTAAAGCTGCCAAAGTCGATAAAAAGTTCAAAATGTAAATCCAAGATGGCGGCTGCGATAATTTTGTTTTGGTTTTAAATCATACCCCCCACAAAATTTAAATACCACTACCTGCTATGTAAGTTACAGTGACAGGAACTATTAGAACACCATCCACATATACTAGGTGAGAAAAATACGTATTATTGAAGCTAACTCAAAAACTCGTCATCAGATCTTGACCAAACTTATATGGAACTACTTCTGAAGTATGCCCTATCAAACACAAAAACAATCATCAAAATCAATTCATAATTGGCGGAGTAATCGCGAAACAAACACACACAAAAAAAAAACTAATTGAGAACCTCCTCCTTTTTGAAGTCGGTTGAAAAGTTCCACTATATAAAATATTGATATTAAGTAAAGGAATAAGCTGGCATCTTGCTTTTTTTCAAAGTTAGGTACTGGATTTTTGAACGATGGAGCTTCATTTTCAGCCTGCTGTGCGGCGTGCCGCTTATTTTTGCTCGAGATTTTAGAAAATAAGATTTTTAAGATACTGTGTTAAAATATTATGTTACGTTTAAATAAATAGAAATTAACTTGAGTTCAAATATAAAACATTAATGATTAATATAATAAATAGTTACAATATTATAAAAGTTTAACGTCCATCTATTGACTAAAAATTCGCACGCTTCGCTGCATTTTTTGTAACGTAGACACAAGGTGTGATGTAAATCGAATACTGTTTTTCTGGGTCATTATATTTTGGACTGTCGACCTGTACAATACAGGCTATGTGTAACAGTGTAATATTTGTATACCTAACTGTTATTAATTAAAATGATTTACCACAGTACTAGTATAAGTGTATTTTCTTTCACTATGCAGTATGCATGCAGCTGACGTGATCCCTTCGCTCTTCTACAATATTAGCCAATCAGTACATGTAAGTATCACCACACGCATTTAAATGTACCCCATTACGTGTTGTTAATTAACCTGTATATTAGCTAATTGAGTATCAGTTTCATGTAAAATTAAACTGCCAAAACCACAAACTGCATAGCACATCAATATAGTTTCAAAAATGTATCCCATTGAACTTTAATGAATGCATCGCGTAACATTCAACGAATTTTCCGCAGACCACAGCCGTAAGCGGAAAATGAAACAATCAGTGCTGAATTTAATACTAAAAGTTAGCGTTATTTTAATCAACACTTTTGTTGAGGATTGTTCTTTTAATAATCCCTAAAAGGGTTCTTGGGACTGTTAAACACGTTTCTCGAAATTATCCGTCTTTTCTAAAAAGTTTTTGGGACTATGTTTTTTATGGTTAGAAGAAGCTTATACTTAACAAGAAAAATTAAAAATGCAAACGTTGACTTGACATTAAGAATAAACGTTACAGAGAATCAATCCGAAAGTCTTATTCTAACATACTTAATGTGTTGCAAAAACCTGATGCTAACTCCCAAACTACGCCTAGTCCTATATATTGGGGGCAAGTGATTCAGCCATTATATGATTTTTTTACAAAAATACATCACTTGACAGAGAACACTTATCATAACATTACGTCTGTATTCACCGAAGGGTTAGGCAGAGCTGCAACTATAGTACACGGGCGAGCCTATTGCCATCAACCGGGCAAAGACCGGGCAAAGACCACAGTCCTCCAGGATGCTACTGATAAATTTCAATAGAAAAACCCAATAACACTTTGCCCGACCCAAGAAACGAACCCAGGACCGACAGTCACAAAAACTTTATTTTTTCTTACCTAAAACGTAGAGGCAGGAAGACAAGCCAAAAGACGAATGGAAAGTTGTTACCACTGCCAATAGAAACTAGCAACACCAAAGGATTCTTTGCCAACCTTAAAGACAACGTTGAAATGTCTCGAGTGCCTGCAATTTCACAAGCACTTAAATAAATTTACCTTTTAAACGTGAACGCAGTGAGACCGCTTGGCACGCGAAATAGATAATAACTACATAGCCTATAACAAAGAAAACGAACTGTTTTGTTTTAAAAATCCAGCTTTACATCATTAATTAACTTTTAGTATTGCGAGTATGTTATGGCAATTAAGTTGTTTTTGTTTAGTTTAAGTTGTTTACACGTAGCCTCAGGCTGTTTTGACAGCATTATTTACCATAATTTTAGGTAACTTTATTTCATAAAAACTGAGCCAAGACTAAGCTGTACGATGATACTTGGGACTTTAAAAAATAAACAAAGCAAGTTTTCTTTCAACACAAAACTTACATTTTGAAGTTAAGTTAAAATATTTACACTCTTAGTTGGCTAGATGTATTATTCAAGTTAGAAGTGTTTAAAAGTTCAAGTCTCACCCCGTAGTATTGAAGTGACGAAGAATTTCGACGTTAAGTGGATATTTTTAAGTGTTGAAACGTCTTAAAACTTTGCTTCGTTTTAATTTTCACGCTTTTACAGTATTAACATTTAATGTGCAGATTAATTATTTTTGTTTTTATGAATGAGATTTATAGATTTACATTCACACTATAATGGATACTTATAAAAACAAGTTGTCTGGTTTTTTGTAAAAGGATGCAAAAGAATAATATAAAAATTGTAAACAAACTTAAAAAAAAAAAACATCCCTAACTCCATTTTTAAGATCGCACATTCTAAAGCTTCAAAAGAGCCAATACTTTAGCCCTGGACAGTTGAAAGCGAAGTGTTTCAGTAATTCAGCAGGACCACCAACCGTCTGGTCGGAACACCTGCAATATTCAGTGCGGTCCTGGCTGCAGTGATAAATATTCAATGCGATACGTTTTGTGGGCTGCTGCTGTGATGCATTTAGTCACTTTGTATGTGAGTGAATGAATGAGGTTTTTAATTCCTTTATATTTGTTTTTTGACGATTTCAAGTGGGTTTTATTACATGTTTTAGGAATTAATGTGAATACTATATACCTTTTAATGAAACACGGTAGACACAAGCTCAATGGGATCACTTCTATTGTGATGAATTAGATGTTAATTCTTCATTATTGATCCTCCTTATTCTAATGTGTTTGGGGTCGGGGTGTCTTCTTCTCTCACACACAATGAAAAGCTTATTAAATTCCCGTACCACATGAAACAACATAAAATATGCAACGCGATTGCTTGCTTAACTAATTAGGTAGATTTGGATTGGATAAGCTTTGTTTTTCACACCATTACAAAAAATGTTTTCCTCTAATATAAAAAACGAAAACGAGATAGGTAGGTAGTTACAGCCCCAAATATCGCTAACATCTATCTCAGCCTACTTAGCCGCCTACAGTATCAAATAACCTTAAGATTATCCCAATGACTTGCGCCTAAAAATGAGAATCAATCATGGTTATAACTTTGAGTATTAACGCCTAGAAGGAGCACCCCGAACCGCGCTGCCGCTGAGGTACTGTAAAATATATCTAGCCAGTTTACCATGAGTAAGCAGAGATGTCTTTCACAACCACAATCGCCTTTTAATAATATCTTTAATCAGGTACATATACAAACTCCGCGCGATCTACAAATGAAAAATTTCTAACGGAAAAGTCCAATTACACTTTGCTCGACTACTTTGTATCGAAGACCACGCTCAGCAGTCAATAGTGTAACCAAATAAATTCGATATATTTGTCTTCAACCTCAAGCAGCATGCAAGTAATTACACTCGCTGTGAAACACATAAGAAAATTAAAATTACAGCACCGACGGACAAACTGTGCCATATAGTACAATATAGTTCATGAGGCTTCACTCGTTCATGCTTCATCCAGTCATTATTACTCTAAGGACCATAATAATATCATATTTTTCCCGATTCTTTATCCTTCAATATCGTTACTGGGGGTGTAAATAGGGTTATAAAGTATAGCCATTACCATTTATCAGACGGTAATTATTGTCCAAGTCTGGGGTTGAAAGGGAAATTATGAATTTAGCATGATCTAACGATGTGGGATGGGTGTTGTGTTGGGTTCGGCCACCATTACTATGAATTTGAAAGGACCTGATCCTAATTGGGAGCTGTAAGAAATAATCGTGGTCTGTTACGCTGGGCCCATCATTAGTCATGTTTTGAAATGTTTAAATGTCTTTTTGTTATCTGTTGCAGTCTAACAGTAAGATGTCCGAAACTCCGGGTTGAGATAGTATTTATGTACGATGTGAAATTGAGTCTTCCAATTAACACACATAACATAACATAACATAGCATCACGCCTTGTTTCCCCAGAGGGTTGGGCAGAGGTGTACCAGTAGTAGGTATACCCACATTTCGCCAGTTATGTTTTCAGTCCCATGTAATAGGGGGCGAGCCTATTGCTATCAACCGGGCACAAATCCAGACTTCGGGCTACTACTGAGAAATTCCAGATAGAAAAAACCAATAACACTTTGCCCGACCCGGGAATCGAACCCAGGACCTCATGCTCAGCAGTAGCGCTTTCAACCACTAGACCAACGAGGCAGTCAATCCAATTAAGTATTATATTAAATGATAAATGATAAATGATAAGACAAATGATATTTATATCTGTAAATTGGTTCACAAAAACATTATAACACGTAAAAATTTAATTATGTTTTAAAACTAGGACTTCAAGTGAAAATAAGTTTTAATCAGCCATACAGTCAAACTAAAGGTTGACTGTATGGCTGATTAAAACTTATTTTCACTTGGTCAAAGCTGCAGGTATGTTTACAGCTTCAAGGGGTCCGCTTGAAGGGGTCAGTCGTAAAATGACCACATCGAAAAATGTCTACGGGACGCAAAATGTTCATTTCTCAGAATGTCTCTTTCGCAAAATGACCACTTCGTAAAATTTCCGATAATGTCCGGTACATCTTGCGAAGTGGTGATTTTTTGGCTGAGCCGCTTGAAGTTGGTTATTCAGCAAAATAAAAACTCATATCAACACTTTCAGTGGTAGTATCATTTATTGATTCATAGCTACAACTCTTATTTACGCTGTGAGTGTGAATACATCAATGATATTGATTTGATTTTGATATTAAGAAATAGTTGAAAACAAAGGGTTGTTAAATCAATACGTAACTCGTATGTTTGGGATGAGAGCAAGTATCTAACATGTAGATAATAATATATACCTACTTGCAATGTGTAAACGCCCCTATGTTATATTTGAACACGATCTATTGTTGGGAAGTTTATCAAATACTCTTATCTCATATATTGTTTTTGGCGGCAGTATTCATTACTCAGTGGCCTTGAAACTTTCTTTTTTTCTTGCCCTTTTCCTGCAATACTCCGCTATTATATATATATTTGTTTAAATAAGCTACTACTACTATTTACTTTTAGACACACTACAAAGCAAAAGGTTTTCAGCTTTAGACGGGGATGAATTTAAGGAGCCAGTCGTAGTTATACATAGGTATGTTGGAAAAAAACTCAAACAAACGAAACGCCTCGGCTACGTCAGCTTTAGTAGGTAACTAATTGTCGACCATAATCTCAAGTTGTTTATCTTCCTCAACCGATTTACACGTTTCATTGTTAATAATTTTCCAAGTGTTTTTTACTTTATTATTAGAATTTATAATTGTATCGCTTAAAAACACTAACCATTTTACATAATTTTAAATAATTTTTGACATACTCTAGGAAAGGAGTATCAAACCTATATTTTTTCAAATCATATAACTCTTATAGTCTCGCTCTACTTTTATAAATACCCGGAGTGGCCCATTGGTTAAAGCCAACGGAGGTGCCATTAATTTAAATACTTTTCTAGTCTTGGTCTTTTCTTGTCATTGGTACTCTTTTTGCACAACATCAAAAAGGGCTCCATAGATTTCATTTGGTGTAAAAAATGGGTGGGTGGGTGAATAAATGAATGAATGATGATATATTTATTTTGGTTTTAGTTTTTGGTATAGTACACATTTAGTAGTTAGCAATAATATAAAAATAATAAAAATAGTTTTATAATTTAAATTTAGATTACAATGCAAACACACTGGATGAACGAACACAACCTTGAAATTAACTTCAATGAGACAAAAATAATAACTTTCCACCCTCGACAAAAAATACCTATAACAATAAATTTCAAATACAATGGATCAAAATTAGAAGCAGTAAATAAATTCACCCTTTTAGGCCTTGACATAGATTCACACGTAGATTGGAAATCGCACATTCAAAAAGTAAGAACAAAATTGTCTAAGTTTTCATACGCCCTCCGTGAAATCAAGAAAACAACAGACTTAAAAACAGCTCTAGTAACGTATTACGCATACGCATTTGCGTGGCTCAAATATGGAGTCATTTTATGGGGAAATAGTACCGACGCACCTACACTATTCACTATACAGAAAAAAATGATCAGAATATTAATGAATATCAAGGAAACAGACTCATGTAAACCCCATTTTAAAGACCTCAAAATATTAACCCTGCCCTGCCTCTACATACGTGAAATTTGTAAATTTGTACGAAATTATCCCCAATTCTATTCCAAACGAGGAGATATTCAAAATAAAATTACACTCAGACATGAAAACAGACTAAACATACCCACTTCACGATTAAAAATGCACTCTTCTGGTACATAATATGTTATGTCCATTAAAATATGTATATAGCAAGCTTCCGGAAAACATAAAAAATATTGACAAAAATAATATATTTACTAATAAATTGAAACAATTTCTAATAACTAAAAGCTATTACACTATTGACGAGTACTTAAACGATAAATTTCAATAACAATAAAACCATTTTGACATCAAAATTTAGGTGACATTTAATTTATTATTTAATTTTTAATCCATCACTTATTTTTGAATCGCAAATATACCATTAAAATGATTAGGTACACTATTTTATTGTATGTATTATATTTTAGCCTATACCTATATAATTATATTTATAATTTTAATTTAATACTTAAATTTAATAATGCAATAACATAAAACCAACGACCGATATTAATAGCACAAAAAAACTATTGTAGGTACTATTTCATTTATTTATTTTTTCTAAACAAGAAGCGCCTTCATCCTCTCTCCTAATGAAATGTTTGTAAATAATAGTTGTAAAAATCCACTTTGCTGTGCCCGACAGGGTCCATAATTGATTCTATGTTTAACATACCAACTGTTTTTATGTACACATTATGGCATGCAATAAAGTATTGAGTATTAATAAAATTTAAATGAAATATAATTCTATTAATTAATAATTATTTATATTAAAAATAGCAATCAATAATAATAATGTCATGTCAATAAAAAATAGCCAGAATAATGAATATGTTTCAAAATTATTTAAGTAATGTCATTATGTAGATGTCATAATAATTATAATATTAGATAAATGAAATAATTGGGAATCAAACGAGCTTACCTGTTAAGCGAAGTCTTGATTCTAATTTTATGAATGGCGATCTGAAATTTAATTATTAACAGAGTAGTATTCCCTAATACACACCATCTAACATCGCGTTGTTTAGAGATAAAATATTGCAGATATTTTTTTAAATAGAATTATTCCCGTCGATGGCAACACATGAAATGTCACTTATTTTAGAGATCCATAAGATAAGGAACAGGCTCTGTTTTCTGTAAGGAGTAGTTCCGCATATTTAAATTCACTAGGTTTTCCTGAAAGGATAAGTGAATTAGGTAGACTAATTATTGCTGCTTTGGGGCTGTTAGCTAGTGGCGGGTGGGTAATTATAATTATTTCAGATCGCCATTCATAAAATTAGAATCAAGACTTCGCTTAACAGGTAAGCCCGTTTGATTCCCAATTTTACTTCATGGCGATCTGAAATATAATTATTAACAGAGTAGATGTTTAGAGTTGTCTGCAATAATTCAGTTAGTTAATAAATTATCTAATTATAAATATTCTGGTTTATTGAATAGGTAATTTTATTTCCGATTAGCCTTGGTTATTAAGGAATAATAAGCTATTGTTAATCAGCATAAAAGCATAATCAACAGCAAGTAGCCCCACATTGTGTCTCTCTCGATTGATGCCAGCTCTAAGTTGAGGTGCTGTATGTGTTGTCCTGTGAAGGGAAGAATGAATCACTCTCACTTTTATTATTATTAGTTATAAACTTTAGGGTAACTTTAAAACATTATTTGTTTTATTAGTCCACAGAGTCGGCATTAGAGCCAACTTCTTTGTAGGTTTTTTTTAGGTTTATTCTGTATTTGTTTCCGATAAGCTCATAAATTCTATAGTGATGTTGTGTATTTATGGTCAATTCCTGCAATTTGTAGGCCGCGTCATGTGGTGTTTCCAGGCGGTCACCAATCTAAGTACTGATCACGCCCGACGTTGGTTAACTTCGGTGATCTGACGATAACCGGTGTATTCAATTCTTGTATCTTTACCGATAATGGGGCAAAAAGTCCCATAGCTCTACATGGAAGGCCCTCCCATATGGGAGTACCTATCACAGAATCTATTTATTTGTTTGGTATATAAGATGCTACCATTGTTAAGCAAAATGATTCGTTTTGTTAATAGTAACCGAGCATTAGTCACTAGGATAGCATCTATCAGAATCGGCAGGGATTCTTATGTATTTGACGCCTCTACGCCATTGCGGCAATATTCCTTAATCAATCCCCCCACATGGTCTATGCACGGGTAATTGTGTAACTAAATCATCTTCTTTCAGATTCAGCGACCTGGTTGGGAGGTTTTGCAGCTTTAGCTTACGAGTTTGGTTATTGAGGTTATTTTGGAAAATAGTGTGTCAAGCACGGAATGAGCTTTACCCTTGGTCAATTTTAATTTTTTTGCAAGCACCATTTAAAAGGTTAATTTGGCAAAATCTCGCTTTGTGGCCTGACACAGGTCTCTTACTCTTCTTAATGTTTATTACCATTTTGCCTGTGTGTCCGAATTAAAATATTTTTCTTTCTTAATTTACATAGAGTGAAAGTGTCTGTTTCAAAAGTATAATTGACATGTGTAGAGCTACTCGTAATCGAAAAAAGTAGGTTCAATTTAGAAGCATAAAATTATGAAACTTCTTTCTCTGACCTCATACTACATAATATATCCAAGATTAAATTATGGAATGAGTTATATAGTCTAAGTAAGGAGTTGTATAGTTAGCTATAGTGTGCACTTGGTGAGCAGGTAGTTTTAGTGTGCAATAATTTGTAGTTAATTCATTCATCTTCTCTACATTGATTATATGGTACTTGACCTTGTTCATGTTCTAATCACAATCCATCAATACTTTATCTTCACATCAAAATGCGCCCCTGCCCCTCTTTTTTTCTTTGACAATTTCATTTTAGTGATGTAATTATCACTGAAATCTACTATTAAGTATTAAGGCTAGTAGTTGGAATGGTTGAATGTTTAATTAGATATTTGATTTTATAACCTTTGAGTTAGGTCACCCATCTCTACCTAGCCTAGTCCTGTCAAATTAATCAGTGCCTGACGTAAATTGACGTAATTTTTATGGGCAAGTTTTTAATCATGTCAAAACTTGTATGGATTAGTGTCAGGGGCTGATTAATTTGACAGGACTAAACAAAAATGTATTTTCTGTCCTTTTCTTAATTAAATAGAAATAAAAAGATGCACTGAACTTAAATTTAGTTTAGTTTGTGAACAAGGGAATCGACACCATTGTCAGTATTAAGTACTAGAGTTAGTACTGGGAATATTTGTCATTTTTGCCAATCAAGTGGTGGAATTCTCACTGTCCTAGGGGAGCTTAGTAATAGTTTTAAGTTCTGGGTGAAACTGAATTTTCTATTTTATTTGAGTTGTTGTCTTGGAGTGTAGATATGAGCCGGGTTGTTTTTAAGATCTACCACAACTATTAATTTTGTTTTCAGTATTGAGTGATTCCTGTTATTGTAGTTAGTTGTTTTATTTTTTTTATTTACTATGACAGATACTCAATACTCAATACTCAATACTCAATTCTTTATTGCATTCCATATGTATTACATAGATGGTATAAAAAGTAAAAGATCAATATGGACCCTGTCGGGCACAGCACAATTAGGAGAGAGGAAGAGGGATAAGTTACAATTAAAGCAATTAATATTTTTATAAATTAATTATTAGATGTGTTTAATTGAGTGTATAATTATTTATATATATATATATATAATTATACATTATTATTATATATTACTACGTTTGTGTAAATAGGTGTAATTTTGATATTATGTATTTATATGGATAATGTAGTGAATTTCTCAGAAGTATTTTGATTATTATTATATTATATTATTAATTATGTATTCATATTTTCATATTTATATTTGATTTTCTATATTCCATATTAGATTATATTTATTTCATAATGTTTTCTGTAATAAGAGAGAGAATAATTTTATTTTGCAATCGTTTTGTCTTCTAAAAACTCCTTTACTGAGTAGTATGACTTGGATTCCAGAAATTGTTTCAATTTATGAATAAATGTATTTGTTTTACTTACTTCTCTAATTTCATTTGGCAATTTATTATATATTTTTATGGACATAACTAAAGGGCTGGTTGAGTGCATTTTGAGTCGGGATTGAGGTATGTTTATTTTGTTTTTATTGTGTCGAAAGGTGTATCTTGTTTGTGTTTCTTCGCAAGTGGTGTAAAAATCTGGGTGGTTTCTGACAAATTTACATAATTCTAAGATATATAGACAGGGAAGTGTCATTATTTTGTGTTTTCGGAAGTGTGGCTTGCAGCTATCTGTTTGTTCTATGTTGGTTATTATTCGAATTAACTTCTTTTGCAAAATAAATATAGTTAGTGAATCTGTACTGTTACCCCACAGCATGACCCCATAGCTGAGCCATGCCTGGGCATATGCATAGTAAGTAACAAGTGCAGTCTGTAGGTTAGTAGTTTTTTTAATTTCACGTAGTGCATATGAGAATGTTGATAATTTTGCTCTTATTTTCTGTATATGGGATTTCCAATTTATGTGGGTATCTATAGACAAACCGATCAGCTCATGTTGTACTAGTTTTACGTTTTTCAATAGAACTGGTAAGTTTTCTTTATTATCATAAGAGTGAGTTTCTTGTGGTTTTAATATTTATTGGTTAATTGTTAATGATTATGGCTATAAAGTTGTATGCTTGAGTTCGTTAAATATATCTGTTTGTTTATCAAATAGAGTAAATAGAAATTCAGGTCATTTAGAGATGATATTACTTTTGTTCTGGTTTTATTTTAGTGGAAGTGAACGTTGACATTGTCAGGTATTTTGTTTCTTCGGCCAGGTCAGCCAACAGTTTGTTTTGTGCTTATATTCTTCATAAGCATAGGATCAGTAACTGCTTTTCCTATGATAGAGGTAACCAGTGCAATTTGTTTCTGGAATATGTCATTCCCTTGTTCCCTCCGTTTAGGGGAATCTGGGAGTAAGGTATATGCCTTATGAATAAATATGAGCATGGAATGGTACTTTGTAGGGGTTTGGTCCATGAGTAATTTATCATTAGCCATTGTATCACAGGATCATATCAACATAGTATCTTGTACTAGTATTTGAGTGTATGAGTGTAAAATTACACAATTTTACATTGTTTTTAATTTATGAAAAAGATATCATTTATCAATTTGTATCAGGATAATTAAGTCACCTAGTGCTTAGGTAAGTCACTGAATATCTTGTACACGGTGATTTCTTTTAATTAGGTATATTTGTTTGTTAAAAATAGCAACTCAGCGGTATAGCCATGAATATAAATATAATGGCATTTTAATGGGCTGCAGCTGGTGTTTATATCCGGGCATGTGTAACATTAGCTGATAAGAAGTAATCAGTCAAGACAAGGTGTGCTTTGATAATATCATCATCCTTGATGTGAAGCTAGATCACGCATGGTCCTGGTTTAAATGCTATGAGCATCTCGTGCTAAGCATGTGCCGACCATGTCAAATATGTACTAGCTGGCAACGTAGAATCTATGTTGTCAAGAGTATCCCGTACTTGCTGATAACAGTCCAGTTGGCGGGGTAGAATCCCTCGCTATAGAGAGTATAATGCTTTTGCAAGTTTATTTATAACGCACAGATGATGTTCAGGGTTAAGTAAGGCTGAGCATGTACCCAGTATGTCAAATATGTACCAGCTAGCAACATAAAAACAATGTTGTTAAGAGTATCCCGTACTCGCTGATAACAATCCAGATAGCGGGGTAGAATCCCTCACTATAGGGAGTATAATGCTTTTGCAAGTTTATATATAACACACAGACGATGTGCAAGGTTAAGTAAAGCTGTCTCGCAGCTTTCATGCCCATGGATTAAAGCATATAGAACCAACTTTTTACAATATCTTAGCCAAGATCATAGAAATGGGACTTACCTCTTACGACGAGTACAAACCAGCATTAGCTATGTAGAGTAACCTCGCTAAGTGCATCACGTGCCGCATTGGTAGTTTCTCGTCCAGCTAGTAACGTGGAATTAACGTTGCTGAGGACATCTCGTGTCGACTGGAGGGGTAATGGTGACAAGGGCATACCAGCTAGCTATGTACCTACAGTAACATCGCTAAGGACATCACGTGCCTCTCTGGCAGCTTCTCATCCAGCTAGTAACGTGGAGGTAACGTTGCTGAGGACATCTCGTGTCAACTGGAGAGATAATGCTTTAGCAAGTTTGCAGCACCCATGCAATGAGCAGTGTTACTGTTCACCATAGTGCTCATATTATGTAAAACACTGTCAGTATCACGTACAAGGTGGTCAGTTGAGGCCAGGCACTCTCACACATTAAGGTTGTGGGAAGCTTCAGAATCTAAGTACTTCCAATGTTGGTCAGAACTGAGTGCTTCGTGTCGTTGATGAGCGCCGCGGCCGTCTCAGATTTTCCGTAACGATGCACTTTATACACTTTCTATCACATAGCATAGTTATTTAGCAGTAGTACGTTAGTAAAGAGTATCTTAAACTTATTTTAAATTAATATTTAGACTAGAGAGAATTTTTCTTGCGATGTCAGAATGCGCGCGAAAAGAAAAGTGACATTTCATTTGTTGCCATCGACGGGGGTAATTCTATTTAAAAAAATATCTGCAATATTTTATCTCTAAAAAAACGCGATGTTAGTTGGTGTGTATTAGGGAATACTACTCTGTTAATAATTATATTTCAGATCGCCATGAAGTAAAATAATCAATTTTACATTTTACACTCAAAATATTCATTGATGGAATAAAAACATCTTTCACACAACCAGCTGTAAAGTTATCTATTAAATTCGAAATCCGTAGCACTTCTGAATTCTTTGGCTAAGTGGTTATATATTTTCATTGCCATAACAATTTTTTCTGCAAACTTTTCGTCTATTACGCGGGACTACTATTGACTTTTGTACTATTTTCCTCTTTGACATAGCCTTTTCATCTTTTTCAAAAAGCGAACAATTGTTTCTTTTAATTCTATGAGCTATATTATTTTCAAACTTATTGCAACGACTAGCTAGCTGTATAAGGCCTTCATTCTATTTTATGCGGCTTTTTATGTAATGGCATGAGAAAACTAGCTAATAAACCACGGTGGTCAGACGTTAAGTCACTTAACACAAACTTATTTTTGGCATCACAATCACTAAATATATTATCACAAGACAATTTGACGAAGATGCCGTGATCCTAGTAGGTTCAAAAAACAAGTTAATTAAATTATAAGACCCAAACAGATTAAGAAGTCTAATACTTAATGGAGTAACATTTTAAATATTATGTATAATCTCCACATCAAATTATACTTTTATAACTTGATTTTATCCTATTGAACGAATCCTCCATTACCGCTTCAAAACTAATAAAATCACCAGAGGGGGTCGATAAACGCAAATTATAACATATCAAATACGTAAGGACGATACAGGTTTGTACTCATAACCAATACAAAACAGTAACGCCATTATGAAACCAAATTGTTTTTGATACATAAAATTACCATTGTTTCCACTCACCGAGCTTCAAGTAGTCAAAATAAATCTAAATACATTTCTCATCCGGGTCAGTACTCGAAAACAACATTATTTCGTACAAAATAACATCCTCGCATTGTATTGTGAGGTTGTCAAGAGATTATCGTCTAAAACGGGCCAGCACTTCAGGTAAGAAAAGCAACAAAAAAATAATAAAAAAAACAAAAATATAATACGTACGTATGGTTTTATTTTTTATTTCTGAAAAGAACAAAAGCCGAGCGAAGCCTAAATGATCCTCAGCAAAGTATGAAGTATTGCAAGTATTTAACCGCGCCCGGGGACAAATAAATTTTCAAAGTAACCCCGGGAAAGTGCTTGAAGAACTGGACGCGGTTTATTTGGCCTCCATTGTATGTGGGTGTGTTTATACGTATGTAAGTGAAAGGGTGTGTGTGTAATGGGGATGTATTTATTTCTGTGTTCGCTCGAGTTGAAAAGTTTATTTATTTTACGTGCGTCAGACAATTAACTTATGTAGCTTAAAGTAGGTTGTAAATGAACTTTTACAACAATTAACAATTAACTTATGTAGCTTAAAGTAGGTTGTAAATGGGCTTTATTTTAAAATAACAAACAATGAGGTGACTTGAAGGTTATGATTTGGTTACGTAAGGATTAAAATAACTCTCGCTACATTTTAAACACAATTAAATTCGTAAATGGGCTAAATCTGAAGTCAGAATGTAAACTTAATAGGCCATTGTCATCTGAAATTATGAACCTACCACGCTCTACATAAAAACGTCGATGAACTTTGTTATTTTGCTACTTTAATATTTTTCTCTGATTTTAAAATCCTACCCATTTAACGGAGATTTTATGTTTCAGCAGTTGACTAAAGGATTTTGCGGTATTACTAACCAGTTTATACTGTCGATTTGACTAACATAGCTGGAGCATCATTTAAGTGGCAACGTTAAAATGTCATATGCCTGTAACGTCATCAACTCTCCAAACTGGGATACACAGTTCCACTATGCCATGCTCACTTAAATACCTCGCTGATGGTGGCGAGTGTGTTCGATCATTCGGTTCCCTATGGTTGAGCTGGATGGTGCTGATCCACGCGTCATGTTCATGATCAGGCGCCGTCAGTTGTGACTGATCATCTCTTATCAGCCAGGGCTTATTTTTATTCTTATATTATGAATTATTTTGATTATTTTTTGTACATTGTTCGCACATGTAGAAGCAACAAGAATAATGTACCCAGGATTTTGTAATTTATATATTTAAAAAAGTGAGTCCTTGGTGTTTCTTGCCCGTTCTTCTCTATAGAGATCTACAATTTGGAATGGCAACTAGCTAGCTAGCTTTCTAACTAACTTTCCGACTATTTGACAATTCAAAAGTACCTAGTGCCTTAATTGAATTATATGATTTGAGTTTGAGTTTGACAAACAAATACTTTCACAAGGAGCTCTAGTTCTAATACTACTGAGAAGAGCTCTCCACACATGGTTGCCTATACGGTGTCCACGTGAACTTCAACTTCGTGGAAGCCACGCTCTATATTTCTGCCTTATTTTGAGTATTAAACCATCACTTCTCTGCCTGCAATGCAATTAGCACTGCTTTATACAATTAAGAGGTATTTTGGAGACTAACGGCCGAATCCAATAACCCATATATCACAATTTCTATCTTCAGATAGAAAAACCCATCTATCCATGGTTTTGACGTCCCAATAGTCTGGTAGAGAATAGGGAATCTTACAAAATTGTGGGACGACATTCAATGAAAGATAGAATTATACCGTCTACCATTAGTAGCGATCTGTCTTTTGCTGAAAATAGGTTTTTGAGTTCGGCCGTAAGTAATTAACACTAGGCTTATCGCATATTAGCCTGTAATTATAATTTTGTATGGGTATAGGTGGTCGGCAATACACAGAAAACAGTGGGAGACCTATGCCCAGCAGCGGGACAATACAGTTTAAAAAAAACAAATAGGTGTACTATAGGGGAAAGGTTAGTTTGAGTGCGTTAAAATAACCTGTGCAAGTGATGATACTAAGCCTCTTATGTAAGTCGCAAACAGCTAGTCTTTTTTGTAAAAATCTCATCGTGAAGTGGTAGCCGGGATTACTGGCCAACCAATCTATTACTGACCAACCGATCTATCACTGACCAACCGATCTATTCTGTAAAACAACTTACAATGAAAACTTAGGTGAGGCGACCTTGAAGAGAGCTGTCACTAGTTTCAATCCCTAGTATCATGTAGAATGATAGAAAAAAAAAAAAAAAACAGATCGATTGATCAGTAATTCTGGTTACCAAACTAGCTGTTTACATGATATTCTCACCACAACATGGAAAATTTCCGTCTAGCCAGCGTACTTGCCGAAACGATGGAACTGTACTTATCGATAACAGCATGAGACTGACTTTCAAGCTTACCTAATCCAGACAAAGCCTATTATTTATGAAACATCCCTATTGATTTCTAGATTATGTTATACATTACTATGGTTTGTAAAAAAAATCAGGACCACCATCAAATAATTTTCCCCTACTCCAATAAAAGATCATTGAATGTTTTACCTCAACTTTCGTAAGCGATCAATTTACACCATAAATCGTAAACCGCATCCAAACCACGTCGCCCTCGTAAACAAGGGAACGAATTAACCCTCCCTTACTTACAAAGATTATTTACAGACTACCATTATTACTAAAACAACTATAACTCATCACTGTTGCAAACTATGGAGGTAAGAAACTTCATTCCTGCTTAAGATATTACACATAGGAGGATACTTTTTGTGTGGCTACATTTTTAATACTGGCAATAATTCTTGTGGGTAAAATAATTGACATTTTAGTCTTTTACTTTTCAATATTCCACCCTCCCCAGCTGTTTATTTTAATTCTCATCTGATAAAATATATGTTGCCGATTTAAAATATTTGGTTTTACATATAATTATTGTTAATTACTGTTGTTGTTGTTTGTTTTCATAATTTATTTTTTCCGCATTATTTCAAAGACACCAGGAGTATCTGAGAAAGCAAAAAAATAAAAATACAACTATTACACATAATTATGTAGCGATTGTTTAATTTAACCTACTATCAATATCTAAAAGAACCACTAGGTACCCTTTTAGGAATCCTTAGCTACCACCATCTTAAAAAAAAACAACTTTAAATTTACTACAAACAAAACTATTCAGGAGCACAACATGCGCCGTTCCTTACAAAAACGGCGGTAGCATGTACCGGTGCGTTTCATTCCGCAAGATGAGCGTCTGGCGGGACAAAGGTGAGACTCTGTACTTTGTATATACCTGTAGTATATACCCATGTACTAATCACGTCCGCGAACCAACGTCTTACCACAGAATAGATGGGTACAGAAGGCCGGCTCCATACAACGGGCGAAATAAGCCACACACACACATAAAAGCGGAAATACGTAAAGTAAACACACGGCTGAAGATTTATGGCTTACAGAGTTATAATTGGACTCTCTAGGCCGTCGTTACAGCCACTTACTCGAATGTCTGTGTTAGAATAAATACTGTTTATACACTTAATCCATACTGTGTATTTATCAATCAATCTGCCTAGCCTTTTCCCAATTATATTGGGGTCGGCTTCCAGTCTAACTGAATACCATTATTTTACATGGAGCGACTGCCTATCCTATACTGTGTATTTATGTAGAATAATATTGGTTTTCACTAGAAAAATAAAATTAAACTATCAAGGCCTACAATTCTTTCTTTTCACTAGTATATTATACTACAATTTAATTATATCAACACTGGTGCCGATTCTCTTGTCACAAATGCGTCTAAACTAGACTAAAAATCACCAAAATTTGGTTTACTCCTGTCAAACGATGATTTCCCATTCTGAAATAGACTAAAGTGGCACAACTTAACTATATTTTAGTTTGACAGCACTAAGATTGCACTGAGATTTTAATTTAGTGAAAATGAAAATTTTTGCTATTCTGAATTTGACGTTTTTCACCTAAAATTTTAATTGTCTAATTCTGTCAATTTTTAATCGCCACTGAAAATGGTGTGGAATATTGTTAGTTGTCATGAACTAAAATTCACACGAACATCTCGACTTCGGGTGCAAAACAGTACTGTACTGGATTTTTTTCTTAACTTTTGTTTATATCTCGAAAATGGTGTGTCCTATCGCAAAAATAATGAAAATTTCCCACCCCCTTTATAAAACCCTTATACTCATAATACTCAACACGTAGGTAACATTTTTTTTTAATTTTCCTTACAAAAAGTGAAAAAAGGTAGGGCAAACAAGTATGTACAGTCACGAGCTTTAATTTGGGACCCATTTCCGTTAAATGTTGTTAGAACAATCATAATGCAATAAGGTCGAAACTTTGAAACTTTGCTTTAAGGTTGAAATGTTGAATGTCAAGTTAAGACATAAAATGTCTTATCTAATCGACCTATGAAATGATAACCTCGTTGCAAAAAGCTATCATTACGATTTTCTAATTACGAACATGTGTCGTGTCAGTGTCATTTAAGAAAATAGTTTAATGTGATATTTTCACAAAATATAATTTACCAAATTATTGATTTGCACGAACAAGGAGTAGGCATTCACGAGATATCGCGACGAATAAATGTGACAAGAAACACAGTTCGCCGCTGGGTTCGACGCCACGGGAACGAGGAAAATATTATTGACTTATGACGAAACAACCATCACCCGCAAGTTATAACACAAGAGCAGAGCCGCTTGATTCAAAGGCAATACCTGATGAATGGATTTACGCCAACGAGGCATTTTGCGGAACGTTTGAAGTCCACCCTTCAACAGTTAGAAGGCATCTTAAAGCTATGGGACTGCATCACAGGCGGCCTGCAAAAAAAATTGCGAGATATCGCGACGAATAAATGTGACAAGAAACACAGTTCGCCGCTGGGTTCGACGCCACGGGAACGAGGAAAATATTATTGACTTATGACGAAACAACCATCACCCGCAAGTTATAACACAAGAGCAGAGCCGCTTGATGCAAAGGCAATACCTGATGAATGGATTTACGCCAACGAGACATTTTGCGGAAGCGTTTGAAGTCCACCCTTCAACAGTTAGAAGGCATCTTAAAGCTATGGGACTGCATCACAGGCGGCCTGCAAAAAAAATTGCGTTGACGGATGCCCATAAAGCTGCTCGACTTATTTTCGCACGTTATTATCTAAATTTTGATTGGACGACGACGGCGTTCATCGATAAAAAGACTTTTCAATCTTCCCAAACGGGCAGACTACATTTGTGGCGAATTGACAGGACGCGATACACGGAAGACCACGTCATAGCTAACAACGCATCTGGTCGCATTACAGTTAACATGTCTGGCTGGATTAGTTCAGCCGGCATTGGAAAACTAATAAATTTACCACCCAGGGCCACTGCTCAAGATTATGTCGATTTATTAGACGAGAGTGTCCTTCCAACATTGCAACTATATTATCCACAAGAACATGTTGCTCCAATAAACTTTGTTCAAGATAACGCAACAATTCATACGGCAAGAATCGTTAGAACTTGGTTCGACAATAATAGAGCAAATTTAAATCGTATTCCGTGGCCTGCAAAGTGTGCCGATTTAAATCCTATAGAAAATTTATGGGGCTTAATGGTTCAAAAATGGTCTAATAGAAACGAAAGAACTAGAGAAGCACTTATGGATCACTGCCTCAGTCTGGGAAAGTTTAAGGGGTACTGACATATGTGACAAATTGATTGGATCCATGCGTAACCGGCTCCAGGCTGTGATTGACAATGAAGGTGGATATACGCGGTTTTGAATATTTATGATAAAAAAATTACTGGAGAGATTTAAATTAATTTAGTCGTAGCCTTCGGTGATAAGTGTTTATTTTGTGCACCGCTAACCATGCTTTCTATATAATTGTGTTAAGATTGAGGTTTGTGTCATAAATGTCTTAATAAATATAAAGAATAAATAACTTTGTTTTTCTAAAGATTTTATTAATCAATATTTTAGCTGAAATCTTCTAAGCCCCCATAATCATAAACGGCCTTTAAACCTATTTTATTTTAAATATGTTGTTTTGGTCCGTCACTTTGATATTTATGTTTGAGAAAGAGACAAAACTTTTTAACTAATATAGGTTTGAAGAATAAGCGGGTTAGTTGACTAGCTATCATATATTGACAATATAATTTTGTTCTTTTTTATTTGTTTCTTTTTTCTTATGGGACCACAGGACCAAAAAGTAACTATTACTCGGAAATCGGTAATGATCGTTTGCCCTCGCTCCAGTTGACGTTAGCCCCTAGAAACGTAAAGTTGTCGATGGTAAACATTATGACGTTTATTGTTTTTGCAGTGACAGCTTTAACATAATAGCTCTAAATGGCGAAAGTTTGCTACACGATATTCAACCTTAGGTGGGTCCCAAATTAAAGCTCGTGACTGTACCATGTGGAGTCACAACTGTCAAATTCGATTTATTTGTGTCAAAATAATTTATAAATTTAGAGACTTTTTACTACAGAATAGCTTTAAGATTCTCATAGCCAAAAGTAAGGAATTTTAGTGATAGTTTAGTTAGTTTAGTTCAATGTACAAGAGAATTGGCACCACTGTCTAAAATTCTATCCGTCTCGTTACGTAAAGTTTTTACAAAAATACTGTTGGTTTAGAATTTTCATTTTTTGCCACCGACTTCCGAAATGAAAGTAGTTTTTCACTTTTTTATGTAATAGCTTCAAAAATATGTATTTTAAAGCTAACTCAAAAACTACCCCAGCAACGTAAATAAAATTAATATGGGACCACCTCGCAAGCATCCTCTTCCACAAATGACGAAAATATCGATGGAAATAAATAAAAATAACATACAGTCGAACAAAAGTTACGGGGAAAGTTAAAAACGAGTTCTCATTTGAGTTCAAGCTTAAACCTTCGAGCCACGTTTTTGTAATATGGGTTCCCTACATTTTATAAGTGTAACCGAAAAAGGTGAAGTAAATAGGTGGTTTTTGGTACCCGATGTTTTATTTTTGAAGTCAGCCTTATAGAACGTAGGGAACCCATCAGATAATGTCATTGTGACCCTCACGAAGCCCGAGGGTTCGCAGGACCTATCATCTTTCAGCAATACCAGCTCGCAAGGTGAGCGAGCTACCCCAAAACCCTCACGATGCCCGAGGGTTTGACAGAACCTTATTTCGGTTTTTGTAATTAGAACTTAAACTTTGTTGGAATAAAGTTCGAAATAAAAAAATGACGTGATGGTTTAAACCTGCATTTAAAAACAAACCTTGTAACGTGCCAGCCCACACCTCAGCGCTTCAAAGCTTGCGTGCCATGCGTGGATGACGCGCATGCTTTTCAGAGATGTGATCTGCCAGAATGGCAGCTAAGTTTGGTTTGAATGACGTTAGATTTTCGTGTGTGATCTTATAAATTATAATGTTTGTTATATTATACGAGATTTATTGAAGATAATCCTTTTACACTAACTTGTTTTGTTATAAGATCGTAAGTACCATATTTTAGCGGTTAAACCGTCACATACGAACAACGCATCAAAGACATGACGTCACACAAATCCTGCATCGCGCAATTATAGTTTACCGCGCGAACGACATATATAAGACTATCCGACATCAACACTCGGGCATCCTTGATCCAGCCTGTCCCAACTTGCTGTCCTCCCGCCAGCGACGCCCTAAGCCGAGGTCCGTACCCCACAGGGGGTGTCCTTAGCGAGCGCTCAACTAGTTTTAATTAGAATAGTTTTTGCCCCTGGCTGGAGGCTTTGAGTGTAGTAGCTTAAGGTAGCCACAGGAAAGTTCGGTTAAGTAGTCATCATCTCAGAGGTGAGCTACGAGGTGCACTAGTCAAAAAAAAAAAAATGAACACTCGGGCAGTTGCCCGCCAGACACAACACCCGTCTGGTCGGAGGATCAACGGACGCGTACTGTACGGCAATCACAAATAATGTCAAATGAATGACAGTCGCGAGTGCTCTTGCACTCGCTGTACGTAGACGCGTGAATGTGTGCGTGCGTTTTTGCTGGTTGTATGGAGCCGACCTTCTGTACCTTTCTATTTCGTGGTATTTTTATGTACTCAGATGTTTTTAGGATTGTTAGTTCATATTGTATGGTCTTGACTATGAATACGTTAATTTGCTCTAATAATATTCATACAAGAAATGATGATCTATTCATAGTCTAAAAGAAGGTCTTGTAGGAGGTTGTGGGTAGAGATCAAATGATTTATTCATTAACCGCTCTCATTTCAAATCCCATTTATGATCTAGAAAATAGGTGTAATCCAAAAGTTGTGTCTTAAAATAAAATATCTGTCCTAAAAAACACTACCTATTTGTTGAAGTTGTAAAAAAGATAAACATCGATGACATTTTTACAGCTCTTTCTAAAATAATATTAAAAAAAAACAAAATGAGTTGTTTGTTCGTTTGAAATATAATCTACAGTCCTACCAACTTATCTGTGATTTGAAAGAGGACGGAGGTTTTCAAGAAGGAAATTTCACATTAGACATTGTTCGGATATACAGCGAAATCATGGCGAGATCTAATGACCATTCGATAAACGTTCGAGGTTTTTCCCTCAGCTCGATAGATGGCGTGAGCCTCGAATTTTGAAGTATATTAATATACGCTATATAACCGAATATAGTGCTTGTATTATTTACTCCTCGCCTATATACGGACCCTCGGTAAAATACATGGTCCTTCGGAGTCGGAACGGTCCGGGAGTGTTTGTGGTAGTTCCGGTGGTGGTAGTGAATTACCACCCTTCGCGTCGTTACTGGGCAGTGGATCGCTGTCCAGAGCAGCCCCTTCAGTGGGCACCAGGTGAGGTGCTCAAGAGCTGGAGGTGGAACCGGTTGGAGCCAGGAGCAGCCGCGTGGAGCAGCCACAGCTGGTAGCAACAACCGGAGGAGCGACGCAAGGGAGGTGTAGAGCGGCAGATCGTGGACAAGCAGAGGGCGCCACTTGTGCGCTGTTTTGTGGAGCAGTACAGCGCGCCGCCTTTGTGGTGCAGTGCAGTACAGCGCGACATCATGTGTCAGTGAGTGAAATAATTGGTGAAAAAACCGTGAGTACATTTTTCATTTTAATCAAGAAGAAGCAATATAAATTTAAAAAGTGCAGTATTTTGAAGTTGAACATTACCAGAAAATTAACATTTTGCTTCGTAGAAAATTAGGACTTGTAAAAATTTTGTGTGAAAAGTGGTTCTGACGGGGAATCCATGCCCGTTTTTAGACCCAAAAGACATTAGTTTAAAAAGACTTGTGAAATTTAAGCGTTAACTTGAAGAATTGGAACTTTTCATCATTTATGTTAAATTTTATTTTGTTTTTGGTTAAATTAGTATAACATAATTGTTGCAAAATGGAGGCCTTCCTTGCTGTACAGGAGGATATTAGTACCAAAATGGTTAAGGCAAAAACCAATTTCAAGAAAGCTCCAAAAGAGCGATTAACCTATGCATATGCAGAGACCCGTCTCGAAAATTTGGAACAATTATGGAATACATTCACAGCCACGCATAAAGAAATATTAATTACGATAAAAAAGGTTGAATTGTCTAACTCTAGTTATATTAAAAATGGTCTTTATGATGAAGTTGAGGAATTTTACATAGACTTTAAAAGCGAATTAAAGGAATTATTATCTTCAGGAAATTCAACTACTTTATGTGTGGATTCTAAGTCTATTTGTCAGAATGAAAAGAGTGTCAGCAGAGTTAAGTTGCCAGAAATAAAAATTCCCTCATTTTCGGGAAAATATTCAGAGTGGCAAACATTTAGAGACTTATTTGTGGGATTAGTGCACGATAACACATCACTCGACGATGCACAGAGATTTTTTTATTTAAAGGGACATTTAAGTGGGGAGGCTGAGCAATTATTAAGAAACATTAAGGTTACATCTGACAACTATAAAATTGCGTGGTCTAAATTAGATAAAATGTACAACAATAAAAAGTTTCTAGCAAATGGTATAATAAAAAGATTACTCAGTCAAAAGACTTTGTCCTGTGAATCGGCTAGCGAAATAAAAAGGCTTATAACTACTACTTCAGAATGTTTGGAGTCAATTGGTAATTTAGGGGTAGATGTCTCTTCCTGGGATCTTATTGTTATACATATAATTAGTGGAAAACTAGATAAAGAGACCAGGAAATGTTGGGAACTCAAAGTGGCTTCGGATTCTAGTGATAATTTACCTACATTTATACAGTTTTCGGATTTTTTAAATAGTCGCTATAGAGGTTTGGAAAATTTAGACAAAACAGATAACAAGGAAAGACATCCACACCCAAAAGGAACTCAATCGTTTCATGTAATAAAAGATAAAAAGTCAGCATCATGTACATTTTGCTCAGCCGATCATAAAATTACATCTTGTCCGAAGTTTGGTAAAGAGTCAAATGAAACTAGGCGTAATTTCGCTCAGGAACATAATTTGTGTTTTGTTTGTCTATACAATAACCACTCTGCCAAAAATTGCAAAAACACTCTCAAGTGCCAGGTGTGTAAACGCCGCCACCATTCGTTGTTGCACCCAACAGGTGCTTCTGGGTCTGTTATTGGTGAATATAGTAGTGGGGCTCACGAGGAAACCTCATCAGCCGTTGTAAAGGTGATGAAGGAGGCTAATAAATATAGTAACGCTGAAGTAGCCGCACAAGCGGAGGGGTCAAGCAAGCCGCTAGTTTCATGTTTCTCGACTGGAAGTGGTCGGAAAACCGTTTTATTAACTACTGCGTTAATTAAGGCGGAGTCGAAAGATGGGACCTATCGAGTGGTTAGGGCTTTGCTTGACCAAGGATCGCAAGGTTCTTTCGTTACGGAATCCACGGTCCAATTTTTGGGATTAAACAAAACGCCATCCAGGCAAACTGTGATAGGCGTAGGTGGGGACAAAAGTGCGACGGCTAAGTCAACCGTTGTACTTAAAGTGAGGTCTAGAATAAATCCCTCGGTCCAAATGAATGTAAACGCTTTTGTCCTGAAGTCAGTCACTGCCCTTCTCCCAGCTAAGAAAGTAACTAGGGTAGAATGGGTAGACTTGACCGATGATGATTTGGCTGATCCCGAATACTACAGGCCTAATAAAATTGATGTTTTATTAGGTGCTGAGGTTTACAGCCAAGTCATCCAGGAGGGCATTAAAAGGAATGTGGGTGGAACTCTTTTAGCGCAAGACACCACGTTAGGGTGGATATTGTCAGGAACTTTTGAAGTGGATCATTCTAGTAATCCCTCACGTATCACCGTTATGCATTCATGCCTGGGTTCGGATGATTTGCTTAAAAGATTTTGGGAGCTGGAAGCGGAACCATCTGGAAAGAAAATGCTAACGGAGGAAGAGAATAAATGCGAAAAAATATATACAGCTACTACGGAACGTGACAAGAGTGGTCGATATATAGTAAGGCTGCCATTGCGTGATGTAGACCCGGTGAGCAAGGTTGGTGAATCGAAGGGCATCGCTGAAAAAAGATTAAGATCTTTAGAAAACAAGTTTAGCAAAAACAGCAAATTCAAAGAAGAGTATTCGAGAGTTCTTGAAGAATATTTAGAGCTGAAACACATGAGAAAGGTGGAAGAAGATGAAAAGAATAATCAAAAAGCGATCTACTTGCCTCACCATGCCGTTATCCGGGAGGATAAGGAAACGTCGAAGGTCCGCGTCGTCTTTGATGCTTCCTGCAAGGGAAGGAATGGGATGTCACTCAATGAAAATTTGTTAGTTGGTCCTACCTTGCAGTCGGAACTCCGGCACACTATTATGCGATGGAGAACACATCGGATATGTCTCGTTGCGGACATTATCAAGATGTATCGGCAAGTCTTAGTAAATAGGAAGGATGTAATATTACAACGTATCCTCTGGAGAGACAGACCTGAAAAGGAAATAGATGAATATGAATTGGATACAGTTACCTTCGGCACGGCGTCGGCACCATATCTCGCTGTACGGTCGCTACAACAGTTAGCATACGATGAATGCGTAGATAAACCGGAAATAGCGAGGATAATCTTAAATGATTTTTATATGGACGATGTAATGACAGGAGCTGAAAATGAAGAAATCTGTTTTAATATATACACGGAGTTAACTAAAGTGTTATCCAGAGGAGGATTTCCATTACAAAAATGGAGGAGTAATAGTAAAAAATTACTAAATAAAATAAGGGATGAGAAAGAAACTACGGACGAAGAGTTAAAGATAAAAATGGATAGTGTTACGAAGATTCTGGGACTTACCTGGAACTCGAACGAAGATTTCTTTCAGTACTCAGTTGATCTCCAGCCGCTGACCACACCTGTAACAAAAAGAAAAATTATTTCCGAGATTTCAAGATTATTTGATCCGTTGGGATGGTTAGCACCTAGTATTATCTTAGCCAAAATATTTATTCAGAAATTGTGGCTGGCAGGGTTAGAATGGGATCAAGAAATTCCAAACAATTTAAAACAAGAATGGGTTACTTACCACCGTAACTTAGTTTTTCTAGTTAATATTAAAATCCCACGATGGTTGCACCAAGAATCAAACAACGTGAAAACTGAATTGCACGGGTTCTCCGATGCCTCTAAAATGGCGTATTCAGCAGTCATTTACATTAGGGTTGTCGATCACAAAGGAAATATTTATATTTATTTGGTCACTTCAAAAACGAAAGTGGCACCCATTAGACAAGTTTCTATTCCGCGTTTAGAACTTTGTGGTGCAGTTCTCCTTGCCAAATTGATGGTGGAAGTTGGCGAAGTACTGAACATACCAAAGACCGATTGGCATGCGTGGACGGATAGTGAAGTGGTGCTAGCTTGGCTCAACAGTCATCCGAGCCGCTGGAAAACTTTTGTGGCTAATCGTGTTTCAGATATTTTGAACCTATTAGACACACATTACTGGTCTCACGTGTCATCAAAACAGAATCCCGCAGATTGTGCGTCGCGCGGAGTGCCCCCTGCTGAACTTGAATCCACTGCTATATGGTGGAAGGGTCCGGATTATTTAAGACAGCAAGTGGTGGAGTACAAAAGGCCGAAACATCTGGTAACACATTTAGAAGAAGTGAAAGTACATACGGTTACCTTTGACGTTACCTTTTGGAATAAATTTTCATCGTTGTCGAAATTGATTAGAGTTATAGCGTATTGCCGTAGATTCTTGAATTTGAAAAAAAACCGGGTTGGTACAGGGTCACGACATCTATCTAAACAAGAGCTAGAAGACTCAACAGAGACATGCGTAAGGAAATGTCAAGAAGAAGGATTCACAAATGAGTTGGAAGAACTGAAAATCAAAAATGTAGAAAATAATAATGGAAAGTTAAAAGCATTAAACATTTTTCTGGATTCTAAGGGAATAATCAGAGTTGGAGGACGGCTTGAGATGTCGCAGCTAAGTTATGAAAGAGTACATCCTATACTGATACCAAATAACTCTTTTTTAACCAATCTTTTGATAGCAGACGCCCATGATAAAACCATGCATGGGGGCCCGCAACTGATGATTACATATTTAAGGTCAAAGTATTGGATCATGGGAGTAAAGTTGCTGGCAAAAAAGTATGTAAGGGGCTGCGTAAGATGTATACGATATACCGCCAAAACACGTAAACAACTTATGGGGCAGTTACCAGTTTCTCGGGTAACGCCGAACAAACCCTTTTTAAGTAGTGGAGTGGATTACGCAGGACCTATAAACATACGAGTATCGAAAGGGCGCGGTAACAGGTCTTACAAGGGCTACATCGCTCTGTTTATATGCATGGCCACAAGGGCAGTGCATTTGGAAGCAGTGAGTGATTTAAGCACTAAGGGATTTCTCACTGCATTCAAACGGTTTGTGGCTAGGCGTGGTCGATGTGCGGATATTCACAGCGATAATGGGACTAACTTTGTGGGTGCTGCGCGAGAACTACTTTACTTGTTTAATGAGGAAAAGTCAGCCTGTAATCCAGAATTGGCAGAGGAGCTCGCAAACAATGGCACGCAGTGGCACTTTATACCTCCTCACTCACCAAACTTTGGGGGTCTCTGGGAGGCAGGCATAAAGTCTACCAAGTATCACCTAAAGCGAGTGATTGGGAATTCCACGCTGACATTTGAAGAGATCACAACGGTGTTAGCTCAAATTGAGGCATGCCTCAATTCGAGGCCATTGTCTTATGTGGAAGATCAGGACAAGTTAGTGATCTTAACGCCAGGTCATTTCTTAGTTGGGGAACCATTAGTGCTACCGCCTGATCACAACTATGAAAAGGCCAACGTTAATAGTCTCCAACGATGGCAGCTTCATCAGAGGATGACGCAAGATTTCTGGCGTCGATGGTCGCACGACTATCTTCACCAATTCTTGCAGCGTCATAAATGGAACCATAGAAGCCCGGAACCATCTGTTGGTGAAGTAGTTTTAATAAAGGAGGATGATATGCCTCCTGGCAAGTGGTTGTTGGGTAGAATCGAACAAAAACATCCTGGGCCTGACGGTATTACTCGGGTTGTTACATTACGCACTCAATCTTCGACTATAAAGAGACCAACAGCTAAACTGTGTGTATTACCTATAACCAATTAGTGTAAAATATTTTTAAGTTTTTTGTATTTTTACATGGTAGTATGTTTTAGGGTAAGTTTTCCAAGTGTTACAAAGTGTTATGTTGTTACAAATAAGGATCTAGAACTTAAGTTGTTTATTTATATTCATTGTTCTTTTCTTTTCCCACCAAAGACATACTAATTATATATTAATCTAGTTGGTAAAGAAGGACATTTTCCCAATATGTCCTTGGTGGGCGGTATGTTCGGATATACAGCGAAATCATGGCGAGATCTAATGACCATTCGATAAACGTTCGAGGTTTTTCCCTCAGCTCGATAGATGGCGTTGGCGTCGAATTAGATCTCGCTATGGTTTCGTTACCGGCATTTACCTTGGCAGGATTGATTTTTTATTTGTGTGTGAGCCTCGAAATTTGAAGTATATTAATATACGCTATATAACCGAATATAGTGCTTGTATTATTTACTCCTCGCCTATATACGGACCCTCGGTAAAATACAGACATAATCGTTTAATAAGAATTATAATAATATAATATTGTTTTTAATTTGTAAAAACTGTTAACAAATTAAAAACAATGATACCTATATAAAAAGAATAAAATAAATAAAAATAATTTGATAATTTACAGTGACGTAGGTACGCTAACAGTTTAGTCTCTCAGCAATAAACAATGGCTTTATCTAAAAAGTAATCCTATGAAGTGGAAATTCAGCAGATAAAATGTTCCACGGGGGGGATACAACTTTCATGTAATGCGAAGTTAAGTTGGTACCTACCCTGCAAGAGGTACCTGATGTCTAGCATTTAGTTATGACCGTACCTGACCCCTAACACCAGATTTGACTAATTATAATTAGCAGTGGTACCTAGTGGTAATTTAGTGTAATAAAAAAACAAATTGCTTTACAATAATTTATTGAAAACCAGGTTTACAGTGATTGCGATCTTTAGATGAACCTGCCACAACTTCATCCTGGTTGTGAGGCCATACTCCGCTTATATCCGTACCACTATCATCATTATCACTATCGCTTACGGTTTCAGTGTCACTCACCACTTCTATAATAAAAGGTTTATCTAAATACAAATCATGTATTCTCCTTCTAACCTGCAAACGTGTTTACAATGCTGTGCCCACTCATGAACTGTAATAACGTCAAAAGCTTCTCTAACTAGGCGGGGAATTTCAGCATTTTTGTGCTCAATATTTACATCAGCTACTTTTCTTTTCATTGTGCTCCATATGAGTTCAATGGGATTGAGATCACAGTGATAAGGTGGTAAATATAAGCATTTGTGTCTATTGTCTTCTAATTTTTTTTCAATCTCATATACGGTTCAGGCTTGTTTCTCTTAATTATTTCTAAAAGCTGAGGTTTAGTCAAATTCTCTCCGTAGTCAATTTTATTTTGGGTCAACCATAATTGCATATCTTTTTTTAAGGAATTCGTATTTGGGACTTTATTCACACAAATACGGTGATAAGGAGCATTATCCATCACTATTATTGATGGCTCTCGTAAATTAGGCATAAGTTTTCCAACAACCCACTTTGTCAACCCAGTTGCTACTTATTCATCTCGTCATGATAATCACCACTTTTTGTGTTTGATTTAAACACAAGTAGTGCATTTGTAACAAATCCAGTATCTCCTCCCGCATGAATAATAATATATCTTTGCCCTTTCGATACAGGCTCCAATACTTCGTCTTCAGCCTCTCCGTACCAACATTTTTAACAGTAGAGACCTCTTTTTTAGTAGAACAAAATTAATGTACTTTCTTCCGTATAACTCCCATGTCAAAATCATCAACATGCACAAATTCACTTTTACGTTTTCTCTCCTTGCCTGGTGTCCGAATTTTTGTACCAGTTTCTCCTGCTGCGTGCCCTTCCTTAACTATTTTTGAAATTAGTTCTTGACTCACACCTGAAATATAAGATAAAAAAATAAATTTTAGTAGAAATTTGGAATCTGACAGGTTAGTTGTCTCACTCACTTAGCAGGTTACCTAATAGATGTACGTTACTGTTACGCTAACCTGCAGCAAGAATAGAAACGAATATTTCGTGGACTTAAATTAATTAGTTAAGTATCGGGTAACTTATAACAAGAAAGTTGACAATACTAACCTGTCGCTGCGGAAATTCTTGCTTCTTCTTCAAAAAAGGTTTTCACCTTTAGAATAATGTTTCGAGCATCACTTTTAATAGCTTTCGTCATATTTAAATTCAGCAATAGCAACCAGAGAACCCGAGTGTAGTAGACACTGACAATCGAATGACATTTCAACATGACGGCCGTAGTTCCAATTTTCGCCATTTCACAGATAAGTTGGTAGCAGTGTACATCAAGTTTAGAGTAGAATGGAATATTGTGGAAATTTCTCAACAATTATTATTCATAACTAGAGCTGTAATAATATCTCCAGCATACAGGATGACTTGTAATTTGAGTTACTTTTAAGTATTTGATGTTTTGGAAAAATTGGTTACACCGAAAGGTTTGTTAAAGTATTAGGTATCCAATGGAATAGCAATGAAGGCCATTAAATTTGAGAGTTTGGCGAAAAGTAATATTTAGTGAAGACTTCTGGGAAATTTTAAAAATTCATTAAAAAAATATTTTCTCGTGTCCCATATATTTTCACCTAGGCTGTAGGGGGTGCTTAATTGTTGCAAATGGGTCACATTTTCACTTCCTGGAAGGAATACGTCAAATCACAAGTCACCATGTATATAATAATTATTACTATTCAATGCCAATTGCAGCGTCTATCAATGATTAAATTATTACATACACAATCATGATTAGCCTAACTCATTCACATGTAATCACATTCATTCAGATGGTGTTATTTGCAGATGAAACATCATTGATCTTTAAAATAAACCGACGGTCACAAAATCTTGACGACGTGTATAGCTGTATTGTTCAGGTCCAAGATTGGTTTACGGTAAATAATTTGGTACTAAATAATAAAAAAACCAAATGCATTAGATTTAAATTACCAAATGTTAGAAGCAGCGAATGTGACATCATATTGAATGGAGGAAAACTGGAATTTATTAATCAAACAGTTTTCCTAGGAATCACGCTAGACGAAAATTACAATGACCCAATATAACATCTCTCGCGGGGCGGCTAAGCTCGGCCGCTTATGCTGTTAGAAACATAAGACAGTTAACAGATGTAGAAACCGCGCGTTTGGTCAATTTTAGTTACTTCCACAGTATTATGTCGTATGGCATTTTACTATGGGGTCGGGCTGCTGACATTGAATCCATTTTTATTTTACAAAAGAGAGCTGTCAGAGCCATTTATAATCTAAGTCGTCGCGAATCTCTCAGGGAACTATTTAAAAAGATTAATATTATGACGGTACCTTGCCAATTCATTTATGAAAATATTATTTATGTGAGAAAAAATCTACATCTTTTTAATAAAAATAAGTGATAGACATAATTTTAATACTAGAAATAAAGATAAAATAGATCAACTATTTTTCAGACTATCTAAAGTAAATAAATGTTTTATGGGGTAGGTACTGTGTTAAATGTTACAACAGAATACCTTGTGATATATTAGAATTAAATGAAAGAAAATTTAAAACTCATATAAAGAGTACACTTTGTAAACAAGCATATTACAAATTAGAGGATTATATCCAAGATAAAAATGCTTGGAAACATGCTGGTCCTGCTCCATAGGACAATTTAGAATCTAGACAAAATCTAACTGATTGCCAATTTAATTGTATAATATAATTTTTTTAAACATTAATTTTATATTCTGTGATTACTTGACTTATTATTAGTAGTACTTGTTAAAATGTTAAGAATATCGTATAATTTTACAATGTTTGTAAATATGTGAGCACCATGCATCTATCACATAATTAATTTATGTCATTCCTTCATTTTTCATTCTTTTTACCTATCGTGGTATAGTAATCTTATTCTAGGTGCATCGTTTTCACATATAATTATATAATTAATGTATACAAGATATTGTGAAAATATTTAAAAAGAAGTAACGGTGGAGTTTCTTGCCCTTTCTTCCCCATACGAAAACGATCTTTTGGAATGGGCGACTAGAATCAAATATTATATTTATTTAAATGTTGACGTTCATAAGTGCCTTTTTTGTGCCTAATGTAACGAATCTACTTGCCTATTAAAAATAAAACAGTAAGTAGACAAGTTAAATATTTATATTATTAAATTAGTCTAAAAAAATACAGAAAGAATTTAAAAAAATGACTAACCTACCTAAAATAACCTACCTACTCTCAGAAATAAAAGGTTATATAAAAGGGAGGTTTTTTAGGGGAGGTATGACACGGCACTCAGGTCAGGCCTCGTCAACCAGATCCGCCTCCCAGTTGTTTAAGCAGGATCACCGGCAGTCCAATACAGGTCTCCCAGGCAGTGGATGGCCCTCTTGGCAGGGACGCAGTATCGAGACTCGAAGGGAAATGAATGTCGTCCAATTTATGAGATTTTTATGCAGGAGCTGAGTCCTCGAGCGTTTTTCAGACTAGATTTTTTTTTAATGTGTCAGCAGTCTCCTTTTATATCAGTGTCTCCGGTGTTCTTTTTCACATCATCTGTTTTTTTCTGTTCTTTACAGAAAGCAGAATTTATTTTCAAATTCAGTGATCGAAAGGCCAGTCTTATACCATCGTACCAAAAACCTCTTTGATGAGTTCTGAGAGCGTTTCAATTATTATTTTAAATGAAAGTTAAGATACAAATATTATACAGTAAACAATTATAATTATCTATAAAATACAATATTTGAGCTAAACATATTGATAGAAATAATTTAAATTATATAAATCAAAAGTAACCTTCATGGACTAAGCCAGTAAGGAAACTATGAGAGAAAATTAGGAGAAAATATAATGACAGCTTGACAGCCTGACGTAAGTGTCATAACATTGAAAAATAAAATTAAAGAAAACTAATCGTTTTAGAACGATTCGTGAAATATAGGAGTATAATACATAATATTAATGAATGCAAAATGTAAGTATATGATGTAATGTCTGTAGTATGTAGATACTATACTAATTGAAATAAATTATTTGACTTTGACTTTGACATTCACTTATCATCCAATACACGTTGCTACGATTACAAGTATTAATGTTGCCCTATAAATACTATTAGGGCAATCGGATTCGGTTAGGAGTAGCCTCAAGTATCCCAACTGAATAGATTTATATCTCAAGTGGGGATATTTCAGACTAATAGCGTGGTTTAAGGGATATTAGTCCTTTAAGATGATCGCTGTAAGGTTCCACAAGCAATATGAGTTAGGCCTCGTTCATACGGCGATTATCAGAACATTGAGGTATTAGATGTTGACTGTTTGTTACTATAATAGTATCCGTCACGTGTCCCTAAAGGTTCATTAGAAAACCAGCGTCAGATAGCATCTCTCTAGCATTAATGCTGAAATGGACCTGTTTGGCGCAGCCGAGAGGCACACAGTTGTTAAATTATTTCACTATTTTTATTTTGTTTGTTTCGTTTCACAAGCTGTGGCCAAATAAATGTTATGCTTCTTTATTAATTATTTAAAAAAAAAATAGTATTAGTTAAATAATTAATCGTCGTCAACATCATACGGCCATAAATAAATCCAGTTAGTATGAAAGTGTAATTTGATACCAAAAATAATACAATAAAATATCGTACTAATCATTGTCGTGTGCACGGAGTTAAAACTTGGTGTTGTATTATACATAATTATTATTATTAGCCAGTCAGCAAGGTGGTAGATAGACTGATGATTCTCGGTGTGAATAGGTATATCCTATACCTATTCACTCAATAAGCGCTATTTACAGCACTTCCATGGTTTGCATTTGTAAATCTGTAAGTCTGTTCTTGCTTGCTACCTATTATTTTCCCTATTCGTGCCTATATATAATAGGTAAACAAATACAAATGATGGCCCAGTCAGTAGTAACTTCTAGTTTTGTTACGAAGTTACTGAAATCACCAAAAAGGTGGGATAAAAGTGACAGTGGCTGGTAACAGTTGTTCTAGCGAAGCGTCGCATCGATGGTTGCGTGGCGGCAGTCTTCTGATGAAAGATTATGTCATTGAAGCTGCTGAACTACTAATACGATGAGCACTTCTGATAAAAGCTATCCTGCGCCGTTACATATAAAAAGTTTTAAAAAATGGCGCTAGCTCTTTACACGCTACTTTATCTACAGCCAAACAAAAACAAACATTTATGAAGTATTCATAAATTCTTCAACATTGTTTATTACAACATCAAACATTGTTATATCTACATAAACAGGCTCAGATTTACAACTTCCAAACAAGCAAATAGCTATGAACTGTATGTTTATTATTCCCTTAATAGTCATTTAGGCATACATTCATTATACCATACAAAGTTTGTAGCAAGCAATCCTTAGACGTCATTGACATGTGATACGGTGTCAATGGTGTCAGAGATAATTTCTTCGGCAAGTGTAAGTATGTACACAAGTTTGAAGAGTAGGCAGAGATGTGTAATACAATCGTAGAAAGTATATATTGCACCTGAATGAGCTTTTTGAGGAAGTGTCTGTTTATTGAATGTAAGTGGTAGAAAAATTAATGGAAGAATAATCAATTTTTCTATCACTTAGGCCGCGTCCTAACCAAAAGCAACTGTCGCGTTTATATGTCACTTTTTGTTAGGAAAACCGAGACGCGCCCATAAATTATATTACACTATAGTCAAAACTGCGCAATGCGACTATCCATTCCCGACGATCACTTATAATTATTAGGAAACAAATTTTGACGTCGACTGAATACGCAATCTCATTCGCGCGACGATCGCGTAATTCGCGTGACGGTCGCTTTTAAATAGGTCGCGACCTAAGAGTGCAGCTGTGTTCTCGTTATAGGATTTTATCTGATAAAAAAGCATGAGCTTTAATATGATTTTATCTGATATAAAAGCATCAGCTTTACACCTTTGTCTTTAATTAAGAAACACCAACAAAAGCAACACTCTCCATTAATTATCATTTCATTTCAGAAAAAAAAATATCGAAACAATGATTACAGTTGATATGTGTTGAATGTAATTAAAGTAGAACACAATTGTTAGATCTTTATATATAATAATAATTGTTGAATTGTTAATCATTATTATTATTGAAATAATTTTATGCACACTGAATGCACTGCTGTATGTAAAAAAATAAAATAATGGTTCATTTATTAGTTCAAATAATAATGTTGTAATATTATGCTAATAGGCTTAACGATGATAGTAAATTCATTTACCGTTTTAAATTATGTTTGCCATCATGTTAATTAACATTATTGTATTTGAGTAATAATGCTATATAGGCTAACGTGGTTATTGCACCAATTAATGGTTGTAAAGGATGCATCGATACGCCTTTTCGCCGATACGATACCGATACCGATACTATTATAAAAATATCGGTGATACCGATACGCTTACTGTGAATTGTGAATTATCAATTGTCGAAATTTCAAAATGATTCCATATCGCACTTTTGTGTTTTGAAGTTAACATGACTGCTGATTATTTTATTTCACTCAAACAGCACGAATGTATGACAAATTCTAAGCGCGACAACGGTCAACCTAGCGAAATATTACTGATATGGAGTGCGAGGCCAAAGCGGGCGGGAGAAACAGGACACGGGGTTTCCCCGAGCATAGTTCGCGCCTCGTATGCAACTAAATAGACGCGAGGCCAAAGCGGGCGGGAGAAACAAGACACTCACATGCGCGGGGTTTCCCCGAGCATAGTTCATGCCTCGTTTGCAACGAAATAGACGAGACAACACGCTCGTTTACACTACATTTTTAAATTAAAAAATATCATTGAATCGGTCATAAAAATATCGTCGTTACCGATATATCGGCTAACCCGAAGTATCGCCGATATATTGGTATCGGTATCGGTATCGGATGCATCCCTAGTTGTAATGTATTATTCTAACACATGTTGTTTACATTTTAAGGAAATTAAGGCATAATACCTGTTAATGTATGATTAGTGTTATTTAATGTGAAAGACACAATAGGAAATTCAAAATTCATAAGTCATTTATTCAAACTAGGCTGAGAATCAGCACTTTTCGAACGTCAAAATTACATAAGACAGTCCCCCAAAACGCCCACCCTTCACCACTTCCTAGTGCTTTTGCTGGGAGGAACAACAAATTCCCCAGCAGCACAGCTGTCTATTCAGTTAGAAAAAAATAATAATGATTCTATACAATAAGTATGCAAGATTTTTACATTACGCAAAACATAATTTAAATTATATATTATTAGCCATATGACAGCTAGCACACTCCAATATACCAACCAAAAACTTCGAGAACTATACTCAAGCAGAAATAAAAATAACTAAACGTAAACAATATGTAAAAAATAAAATAAAGCCTCCAGACATAAAGGGCGTGCCCGCTAACAAATAGCTGTAACTAGAAGTTATAATTGATAAACTAGGACCATCGAGGTAAAATAAATAATTGTCGAGGTCGCTAGCTAACCACATATTGCAAAACAACTCAAACAAAAAAAAAACATTGTAATGAGTAGATTATGTCAACAATAAATAAAAATAAAATAAATTTACATAAAAAGTAAAATTATAAACTTTTATATAAACTCATAAAACCTGTCAGTAGGTAAACTAATTCTGGAGAAAGAACATTTAAACATTGTCTTGAGTTTATCACAGTGACCAACTATTCTTATCATTTAAGTAGTCGTTGATAGAATAGTATGCCTTTTAACAAAGGTTGGACTTTACTTTAGTTTTAAACGCATTAAAAGGCAAATCTAGCAAAGAAGAGGGTAGCTTGTTATAAAAGGTTATAAAGCCCAACAAATGTGTTAAAGTCAAAGTCAAATAATTTATTTCAATTAGGCACAAAAAAGGCACTTATGAACGTCAACATTTACAAAAAAAATATATAATAATTGATTCTAGTCGCCCATTCCAAAAGGTCGTTTTCGTATGGAGAAGAATGGGCAAGAAACTCCACCGTTACTCTTTTAAAATATTTTCACAATATCACATTAATTATATAATTATATGTGAAGACGATGTTATGAACATTATGAAGCCGGTGAAAGGGAGCACATAGTTTATCCTTACTTCTAGTGTTAACATTGTGAATATCACTGTTTTTAGTGTACAGGTGTATATTTTGCCTACTAAATAAGATGTTGGCGAAGATGAATTGTGATGCCACTGTGAGAATACCGATATCTTTGAAAAATTCTCTCAGAGAAACTCTGGCACGTAGCTGGTAAATTGCTCGAATAGCTTGTTTTTGGAGGACAAATATATTTTGAATATCTGCAGCTTTGCCCCACAGCAGAATACCGTAGGAAATAACGCTATGAAAATAACTAAAATAGACTAACCGAGCTGTATCAACGTCAGTGTATGTCTTACTTTCCTGACGGCGCGGCGTATCGTCGCATTCGAAAGGCATTTACTCCACAACTAATGCAGTGAATCATGGTTAGTAGACTAAAGGTCAGTCCGTGTGAGAAAAGCCAGGTCAACAAGAAGGCAGGTTCAGATGTTCGATTGGGCGAGCCGGGTCAGCGAGTAATACAGGTTCAGGTTCAGTTTCAACAGCCAAGGTAGTCGTAAGTGGTAGAAAAATCGGAGTCCAGAAATACAGCAATATACAAGACAAAACTCAAAAACACGTAATCACTTTGACGCCCGTGATAAAACTCGCAGGAGAAGTAGTAACTTTTTGACAATCATCAATGACAACTACAAAAACAAGATCAAGTGTTGCCAGCACTATAATAATTAATATTCTAATAATATTCTTTTAATAATTAATATACGCTAGAGGGCGCTTATAGAGTAAACATTGGCTCCTGTCAAATATTTTCTAAAAATTTATTAAAAATAGAAGCTGTGCAGTGAAAGTATTTTGTGAACAATTAAAACAACTATAGTGAAGGAAAGATTCTGCAGAAACGTTATCTGTGACTAAATAACCCTGTGACAAAAGTTATTCGTGCTGTGATCAAGATGACTTAAACGACTTTTAAACACCATTTTACTGTTAGTTTCTTCTTAAAATAGTCATTATCATCAAGCAGTAACAGTTATCGTGAGTAATAACTTTAAATTTGAACTAAAGTGCTATAAAACGAAGAATATTCATCGAAAAAAAAAAAAAAAAAAAAAAAAAAAACCTAGTGGCCAATAGTGGAATCAACGATTTGAACTGTGTACCGTTGCGAAGAATTGTATCCGACACGAATTGTAGATAGCAGCACTTTCTTAGTCAAATATCAATATACGTCATTACTGACACCTAGCGGTGAATAGCTAAATGTCTATGTCCTAAGCTATAAATCAAAACTATCAGACAGATGGCAGCACTTTAAATGGGGCTATATGGGTGTTTGTTAGTGGCACCTATCGGCAAATAGCTGAACCTTGAAGAAGCAGACTAGATTAATGTACTAAGGAAATCACTTGACTCAACTACATCATTAGCGACCCCTACAGTGCAATAGCGGTAATACGATTGCATGATAGCTCAATCAATACTTGCTAATTCTCTCCACACCTAAAAGAGGACAGCACATTCACTACCAGTAGTTCCTATCTGCGAGTAAACGAGGGCGTTACAAGGCTCATCAAAATACGACTTCGTATTAATCTGTGCAACTAAACAATTAATTCACCTGCCGAGCGCATGAGTCATCGCTTTAACGAACAGCTGAGCGACGCGGCGACGTAACAAGGTCAACGACCGGCCTTGCTGGCCTTCGGCACACTTCGTAGCTCCGAGCACGCGTTCGGCTGGACTCGGCGTTCGGACTCAAGTATACCATCGATCACACGAAGTCTACACCGATCTCACTACTCCTGCGCACCGTAACTAACGTAACAAAACACGGACTTCGTATGTAGCAACAGTTCGTATTATAATATAAGCAAACATTGCAATTGCAATTTTTCTTTCTACGCTTTAGCTCGCACTGCTTTTGAAGCTTGCAGAGTCTCAATTTTATTGAGACTCCACTTTGAATCTCTGCTATTGTTAACCAAAGAATGTCAACATTGAATTGCGCTGGTTGCATGAACGCTTTCAAGCCGGGGAAAGGTTTACAATGCGCTCTTTGCCATCAATGGTATGATTTATTATGCTGTAATATACCAGAAAGGAGATTTAAATCATTGAGTGCTGATTCTAAAAAGACTTGGAAATGCCCTGGGTGCCTCAATAAGCAACCTAAAGTTGATAATACCAATACCCCAATCAGACCCGACAAGCAGATCAGCCCAAATAGAAGCAATGGTCAACCCACTCATGCCGAGAAGAATAATATTACCATTCATAGTACTGACGATCAAACCGACATGCCATTGACAGATATTACAAGTGGTTCCCTCAGAGATATGATAAGGCAAGAAATTAATCGCGCTCTGCAGGACACAATAAAAGGTCTGGTAAATGACCAACTTGATAAAATTAATGACATAGTGTCAGAATTCAAGCAGTCGCTTTCATTTTTTAACGATAAATACGAAGAAATGAAAACAACACTAGCAGAAAAGGCCACCAGAATACAAAACCTCGAAAAAGATAACTCCGATTTAAAAAATTCTCTGAATGACTTAACAAAGCGCATGAACATTTTGGAACAGCATGCTCGATCGAATAACATTGAGTTGCATTGTATACCCGAACACAAATCAGAGAATTTAGTGAGTACTGTACTCCAGCTGAGCAAAGTGCTCGACTGCAACATAAAGGACACTGACATTCAACTTTGTACAAGGGTTGCTAAAAAGGACACACAGAGCATGCGACCGAGATCAGTCTTAGTTAAATTTAACAGTTCCCGCATAAGAGATACGTTCCTGGCAGCGTCAATACAATTCAACAAGGCTAACTCAAATAACAAACTTACCTCAAGTCATCTTGGTATAGCTGCCGACAAACCTGTTCCAATATTCGTCGTCGAACATCTGTCCCCGGAAAATAAAATTCTTCATGCGGCTACGCGAGTACGTGCTAAAGAATTAGGATACAAGTTCGTGTGGGTCCGCAATGGGAGAATCTTCTTGAAGAAGGAAGAAACCTCTCAAACTGTGGTTATAGGAGATCACGATAAACTAAAATCGTTAACATAAATTAATAAATTCGTGTATCAGTGTTATTCTAAGAATGTTCTATAGCATTATTTTACAAAATTCGATCCCATAAAATGTTACTACCAAAATACTAGAGGTTTGCGAAGTAAATTGAGTGAGGTACGGCAACACATACATAATAACGCGTACGATGTCTATGTCCTAACCGAAACCTGGCTTTGTAGTGGTATTTTTGATGCCGAATTATTCAGTAGTTCCTTTACGGTATATAGAAGGGATCGTGAAACATCTTCTTTCAATAAACATAAAAAAACAGGCGGTGGAGTACTTATAGCAGTTTCAAATAAGTTAATTTCATCTCGTATGGTTGAATGGGAAAGTAACTGTGAAGACTTATGGATTACGATCGAGACCAAATCGAGTTCAAGCGTAAAATCTTTTAAAATATGCGCTGTATATTTACCCCCTCCAGTATCCATGGAAGTTTTTGAACATTTTACTGTAAACTGCAACTCAGTCATGGATGCCAACAGCGGCAGTCCCACAATAATAGTTGGTGATTTTAACTTGAGCTGTGTTGATTGGATTCATGATGCTGACAATGAGTCGTGCTTGCCCTCTTCATGTGGCACTGGCAATCAAAAAAATCTTCTACTCGATTTTACAGCTTTAAATAACTTAAAACAGTTTAATTACATCAAAAACTTCCAAAATAAAATATTAGACTTAGTACTCTCCGATGTCGACCAAATCAAAATCAGTAATTGCCTTGACCCCATAAGAGAGTTGGATAAGTTTCACCCTGCTTTAGAATTCATGCCCATTCTACCTGTAATTATTAAAAATGATTACAAATTATTAAACAAACCCAATTATTACAAAGCAGACTACGAAGCGATAACTCATGCACTTAACGATATCAACTGGGAAGATGAATTTGCATTATGTTATGATGATGTAAATGATATGCTGGATAAATTCTACAGTATAGTTAGGGACATCATTAAAAAATATGTGCCAGTAACTTTGTTCACGCGAGGAAAATACCCACCGTGGTATTCCAACCAATTAATAAAATTGCTCAAACAAAAATTTAAATATCATAACAAAATAAAGAAATATAATAATCCACTAGATGTAATTGAATTTAATTATCTAAGAAAAGACTGTCAAAAACTCGTGCAAAGATGTTACAATAATTACATGGACGAATTAGAAAATAAAATAAAAAGCCATCCCAAATACTTCTGGTCACATATAAAAAACCTTCGGAAAAGTAACACTTCGTATCCCTCTAAAATGACCCTAGGTACTGTAACTGCATCTGGAAGTAGGGCTATCTCGAATTTATTTGCTGATCAATTTTCATCGGTATATGACTCGCAAAGTCTTGACCATGGCAATTCTATTGATAATATACCTGTTACATCAATCCCTACTCCACCCATTAGTGATTTTTCAATATCTCAAGAGGCAGTATCTAAAACACTTACCGGACTTGACCTGTCAAAGGGCGCAGGACCTGATAATATACCCCCAATATTTTGGTCACGATGTGCTCGTTATGTGTCCTCTCCATTAGCAGATATATATAATATTTCACTTAAAACGGGTATATTCCCGAATGCATGGAAGCGGGCAAGAATAGTGCCTATTCACAAAAACGGTAAGCGTGAAGTGATATCTAACTATCGACCAATTTCGATTCTTTGTACCTTGTCTAAGGTCTTTGAATCACTAGTGTACCCGATATTTTACAACCAGGTTAAAAGTTACTTAACCTTAAGTCAGCACGGTTTCATGGTAAAAAAGTCTACGAACACAAATCTAGTCACTTATATCACTGAGTTAACATCCGCAGTTGATGAGGGTCTACAGGTAGACGCAATATACACTGATTTTTCGAAGGCCTTCGACAGGGTAAATCATGAAATATTACTGATTAAACTTCAGTCCCTAGGTATCACTGGTGTCACATTGGATTGGTGTAAGTCATACCTTAATAATAGGCCATCTTTAGTTGTCATAGAGGGTGATGAGTCAGACCCTTATTTTGCAACTTCAGGTGTACCACAGGGATCCAATGTGGGGCCATTATTCTTCATTATATTTGTGAATGACATTTCAAACGTATTTAAATATACTACGCCATACCTATTTGCGGATGATCTGAAGTTGACAAGGGTAATTCGGACTGAATCCGATATTCAGTTGCTACAAACGGACTTAGATAACTTATCTCAGTGGTGTACAAAGAATAAAATGTTTCTAAACTGTACCAAATGCCACCACATCAAATTTACCAGAAAGCGGAATAAAATTCAATCGAGCTACAATATTCAGGGAAACATATTAAACGAAGTGACAGTTATTCGAGATTTGGGAGTGTATTTGGATAGTAGTCTGAGATTTATAGAACACATTGACAAAATGCTCAACTCAGCTTATCGGGCCCTTGGATTTATACTGCGATCTTCTAAAGAATTCAAAAAGCCTTCCACTACGCTTCTGTTATACAATAGCTATGTAAGAAGTCAATTAGAATACTGCAGCACGGTCTGGAATCCAACATACCAGGTTCACTCAAGTCGAATAGAAAGAGTCCAGAAGAAACTTGTTCGTCACCTAGCTTTTCGATTTAGAGTTAGGAATTCTAGATCATACGCAGACAAGCTGAATCATTTTAAAATCATTCCTCTCAAGTCTCGCCGTACAGTCTCTGATTTAACATTCCTGTTCAAATTACTTAATAATAGTATTGACTGTCCAGATCTACTTAGCAAAATTAATATTAATGTTCCTGTCAGAATCCCGCGTTATCCCCGCCCATTACTCAAAGCCCCACGATGCCGAACCAATCTGGGTGAACATTCACCTGTTTCCAGGATGACCCAGCAGTACAATGCCTTAACATGTACATCAGAGGACATAGACATCTTTTCTAATACTCTGGGTAAATACAAGTCACTAATCCGTGCACAATTAAATGATACGTAAGTGTTGAACTGACTGCCTGTCTAGTAATGCATTGTTTGCTATTCTTTTCTTTTTTTTTATTTATTTATGTGTTGTTTGCTTATTTGCTTTTTAATCTTTATTTTTATTCAATTTAGATTCAAATGGTCAACATTAATAATCAATTAGTATAACTTTAATATTATAATATAATTTTTTGTTTGTTTCTATTGCATGATGTGGTCTCCTATAATTGAGGGAGCACATAGATTTCTGTTTTTGTCCTTTATAATATAGCATGTAAGGTGTATTCTTTGTTGGAGATCCTAATAAAATAAAATAAAATAAAATATTCTAAATTGTATCGACAATCGATTTAACTTATTTTAAATTGTTATAAAATAAATAATATATTTAAAAATTTAACTAAATACTATTTATTATATTAGGAATTACGACATATATATGTAATAAATTCACTTATGTAGTTTCATAATGATATTACTGCAATCGATTTGCAAGTGCAATTTCGTATCGATATTATTTTATTTTGGTATTGGCAACATTTCTAATTGAAATTGCAGATAGGAAACGTGTTGAAAAATTGAATAACTTTTTAAACGGTGTACTTCTACAGATTTTATTTATACTCTATAATTCTTAAGTTTTATATTATAAATTATCATAAATATTAAAAGTCTGTCGGACGCTACATGATTCGAGCCGATTCTTGTCATTGTCCTTTGTGTAATATAATAATAATTATTCAATCAATCTGCCTAGCCTTTTCCCATACTATATTGGGGTCGGCTTCCAGTCTAACCGGATGCAGCTGAATACCAGTATTTTACATGGATCGACTGCCTATCTGACCTCCACAACCCAGTAACTGGGTAATACGATACCCCTTGGTAAGACTGGTTGTCAGATTTTTGGGCTTCTGACGACCCGTAACGACTGTCAAAGATCCATGAATGATAGCCGGGACCTACGGCTTAACGTGCTTTCCGAAGCACGGAGGAGTCTCGGTATGTAAAGATGGTCATCCATCCACAGACCGACCCCGGCAAGCGTAGCTTAACCTAATGGATCGACCTGTGCGGCAGTTATTACTTAGCCACGAGCTAATAATAATAATTAATATTTCAAAATAGTTCGATCCTAGGTATTAAATATAATTGCAAGACAACAAAACAAATTCAAATCGACAAATAACTCAGACGGACGCGTGACAAATCTAGACATCATTCGAAACGAACAAAACCTGTTTTCAACGATGCCAGACTTCCACGCTCCAACACATAATTTATTACACAATACGCTTCAAGCAGCCGATCGCGACGGACTATCTACGGACCGTTTTGCAACAGGGGTTAATATATATTTAACTTATTGAATGGGTTGTACCTACCCAAATAGCCAATCATTTTTGGCGGAAGTGGAAGTGGAAGTAAAAAAATGCGTAGACAAACGAAGAAGACAAGAATGAAAGGTAAGCGATAGTCAATAGGTGTTATATAAAAAATAAAAGAAGATCGGCATATTTTTTTTATAATGTGAGAGTACCTACCTATTCTTAATCTTTCGTTTCCCTCCTTGTCCTTCGTCCTTCTACAGCCTTGTACTTCTTTAAGGATATGAAAAATTACAAACCACACAGAGGCCTGCCCACTGCCAAGTCTTGGTGAAGGAACGAGTGACAAAGGTGCCATATAGACAACGTGCGTCTCAGTCGCGTGCAAAAAAGGCCAGGCACATTGGGTAAGTTGAAAAGCAACGTGGTTTAGCAATGCATATGTTGGTGATAAATTATTATTGTAATGTGTTGTCTTATATTCTACAGGCCTCACATCTGCGATGGGACGTAGCGATGCCGCGGATATCACAGACACAGGGAACATGAGCAAGCAACCCAAGAAAGAAACATTCCCACCAAAGTAACCGTATAACAGCAGCTATTTAAATTATCGTGCAACATTTACCGACAGAAACACTGCAAGGTACCTACATAAATATCATATAATTGATACATTTAGTGTGACCATATCCAGCTTCCGTTGCGCATCTATGAGGTACTGCCGTAAGCGTCGTCTAAAAGCGCCTATCGTGTTAACAGCTCTAATCGGTGGTGGCAGGTTGTTCCATACTTTGGAGGCCGCATAACGAAAACTGCCTCTAAAAGCGGCTGTATCCTGAGAGGCTGCGACTGAGTCGAGAGTTGTTGCGAGCATTGCCTTCTCCCGCATTCCCGTCTACTCGTAACCCAACTTAGTTTGTTTTATAAATAGTCCGGTTTCTGATATTTAACCACACCGAACAGAAGGCAAGCTAAGTGTAGTTTGCGTCTGGACTTCATTTTTAGTGTAAAATGCGTGTTTAAGAAAGGTGATACATGACTTCTGCGAGGGATATTGTAACAAAACCGAGCCCAAGCGTTCTGTACCCTTTGGATGAGGCGGTCTGTACGAGCTAATAGGCGCGGGCCGTATACTGTGTCAGCGTAGTTCAACCTAGACAGAACCAGGGTTTCCACAAGCTGTTCCTGTAGTGTTTCTGACAAGTGAGGCCTAATCTTGTACAAAACTTTCAGGCGCTAAAAGCAGTTTCTTACCGAGTGGGCTACGTGTTTTTCGAAAACAAGGTCCATAAGGAACGCGCCACCGTCGGATTCCGTAATAACGGTAGGAGGGGTTCACATCGGTGTCGAGTAGACCATGACTTCGTGGAGCATTTCCGACGTTTGGCTCCCAGACTGGAGCGAGCCAGGACTGCCTTGAAGCGGCTCCTGCCCAATCTAGGGGGTCCAAACGCCTCCTGCCAGAGTCTATACGTGGGGGTCGTGCGATCCATGGCCCTTTACAAGACACTGGTGTGGGCGCGTTCATTGAGACGGCAGCGAGCCTCCGGATGACCACCATGGGATCTGGAGGCAAAAGTCCTCGCGCACATTTGGGAGCGGCGCTAGGAGGCGAAACGTCATCGCGGCACAGCGGACAGATCTCCGGCGGGATCTCCTTGTGTCATGGAGAGTGCGATTGTCTCAACCCAGTGCTGGGCATGCCACTATTACGGCAATAAGTCCCCTCTTTGGGGAGTGGCTAGAGAGGCGCCACGGCGTCCTCACCTTCCGCCTGACGCAGGTCCTCACCGGACACGGTTGTTTCGGGAGGTTCCTGTTTCGTATCAGATGGGAGGAAACGCCCGGGTTTTATCACTGCGTGGATCACCCGGAGGACACGGTGGAGCATACTGTGGAGGTCTGCCCGGCTTGGGCAGAGCATCGCCGTGTCCAGGCCATGGTATGGAGCGAGAAGGCATGGGAGACCGTTACCTTCTTCTGCGAAGCAGTAATGCTCGCGAAGGAGGAAGCGGAACGCGTAAGGGAGAGGCAAATTTCACACCCTCACGCCCCTAGCCGCCGCAGGAGACGCCCTGGGCATTGGAAATCACAGGCCGATCCCCAGCCACCGTAGGCGCGGGTTTGCGGATAGTGCTTGCCGTCCAATAAGGACCAGGCCCGGGTCAACGGCGCGCTGTGTTCCACGCGCGCCTCAAAGAGATGTCAGAAACTAAAGGGGTCCATGCCTGCCGGGGTTGCGGGAAAGTCGGAAAGTAATACCGTGGCCCCTGGCAACGTACAGGCAACTGAAGGAACACGGGTGGGTTTTAGTCAGTAAGAGTCTGACACGCACTAGCTCCGCCCAGAGCGGGAGAAGTTAGAAACCTTTTTTTTTGTTGTAATCTTCATGGATATCCATGAGGATTTCAACACGAAAAAAAAAAGGTTTTATCCTTTCATTATATATTATAAAACGGGTAGTAACAAAAGTTCCGAAAAAAATATTATAAATGATGAGCATCCTCAAAATATTAAAGGATCATGATCACCGATGTATGGAAATCCGTCTTAAGTTGAAACACAATAAATCTTTATTTATTATAGACTACGCTTTATATACTATTAAATAAAAGTGTTCATTTTCACACAAGTATCCGAGTTTTAAAGTAATTAAACAAATTCGGAGATAACCTAAAAATTATGTCTAAACTACTCGCAACTTATAAAATGACCACAGATCAATCATGTAGGTACAAAACAACAAAGATAGTTAAAAACAAAATAAGACAACAGCCGCTAATTGAAAAAAAAACGTGAATAATCGTGAATAACGAATAATCGTGTTTTTTATGGCCTCGCAGCGTTGATGTGACATTATCGAAATAAAACAACTTCAGTCAGATAGAGATTTTATTTTATTAACTTCAATTTATCCCAGATCTATACACAAATGAATAAAATACCTACCTAATGTATACTAAGGTATAAAACACATAATATGAACAGACTTTTCATGTAGGTAGTCATTAGGTGTAAGTATTTAATGTTACAACAAGTATACATATAGATGTTCTACATATTTGACATGTAAAATGGCCATGATTTAAGTGATAATTACATATTCGTGCTCCTGGAGGTATATAAAACTTGTGATTTAAAAGTAAAAGCTCCTTTATGGCAGCAGGTAAACGTTCTGATTCAAAACAGTCAACAAATATGCAATGAATAGCTGTATTAGCAGCACGTCTGTATACTGCTGATGTTATTTTAGCTCTTGCTGGAGAAGGTTGCATGGAATGTTGTGGAAGGGGTGGCGGTACAGGTATATTAAACTCTCCACTCGTTCCTTCTTCAGACAGAATGGGGCGATTGGTGTCATGTTGGTTTTGAGGTCTCACTGCACTATAAGCTGCCAACCAACAAGCATTACATACTCTTTCCAATCTTGAAACCTTAAAAAGAACAAATTGACATACTATGTATTCAGAATTAAAATAAAACAATCATCATTACCATTACACCTGAAAGACGCCCACGATTGGACATAGGCCTCCCCAAGTGTCGCTACACCTAACAGTCCTGTGCGTTTCACACCTATCAGATTCCCACAACACTCACAAAGTCATCCATCCACCTTGTGGGAGGCCTTTCAACACTGTACTGCTAATATTAGCACTAATACAATATTATTACATGGGTCAGTATAAAGTAGATAAGTTCCCCAAGAATGAAAATTAACATTATAGAAATATGTGTAAGTCAAAATATATTTACCAAGTGCAGTGAGTGGAACCTTTCTTAATATAATGTTCCTTTCTTGGCGGTCAGATCTCACAGCATGTATTCTTGTTGTACGTAAAATAGACATTCCACAAGAAAAGCATAGACTTCTGTGACCAAATGCAGGCAATGGTATAGCATTTCCATCAATGAATGTGCTTGCTCGATCTTGAAGTATTACCATACACTCCGTACATAGTACACTTTCTGATGAAAGCTGAAATAAAAGAAATTATTTCTCAATGTTGCTGTTTTTCTGAAATATATTTTAACTCAGGTTATTCACCAATCATCATTGAATCCTCACATAATTATTATATTATCAAAGACACACACATACACATTGCAAAATCATTGCATATTGTAAATCTTTATTGAATACACATTCTATGATTTAAAAACTGTTTATTACTGTAACTGTTGGTCTGTATGAATATGATAAACTCAAAAAGTACTGAACAGATATTCATGCAGTTTCCACCAATAGACAGGGCGATTCATGGGAAAGGTTTAGGAGTAGAAAACATGCATAAGTATCATAATAGAGAAAAACCGAGAATTTCAAAAGATTTTTATCACCCATGCAAAGCTGTGTCTTGCTGTGTTCCCCACATATTCTTGTAAACTATAGGACTTGTAAACTATACCCTAAACTAAAGGTTATAGGATATTAGTCAGCTATTCAAAGTACGGGATGCTAGCATGTCTGATAATCTAGAAGTAGGTAATATAGTGAAACTTACCTCAGTAGGAGTTATCCAAGATCGTAATATAGTAATCATCGTCGTAGAGCGTCTACGTGTTGCAAGGAATGTTGCGGGTGATTTCTGGGTATCAAAAGTGAACAATTGACACATCGCCTTCTCATTACCACCGGTATCGGTTGATCAGAATCAAGCATCGACATGATTAGATTACTCAAGAGTTCAGAAACAACACAAAAACGTCGTGGCGTAATAAAACACAATTAAATATGAAAACGTCCTGTCGTTAGTTACATGAAACACGCTAAGTTGTTTAAAACAAACACACCAACGAATTTCCGTAAGTATTACTATTTAAGTGGAGAGATTAATTAATCGCGGTGACTATTCTCAATCGACAGACACATAAACAGTAATGGCGGCTTTCGTAGGCGAGGGATGGCGATCTAGAATCGATTTTATAGGTCAAGTAAATTGTTCGATCATAAACAATGAATTATAGATATTTTTAATCGATTTTAGAAACTTGAAAACGAGTTCCAATGTTTTTCCTGCGGATTGCAACTTTTAAGTTTTGATACGCAGTTTCTTTGTTCTGTTTTTTGTAACTAAGAATATTATTTAATTTATTTTGTATTCGATTATTCATTACATTTGACTAATTATGCTGGCAACACCAAAACAAATAAGTGATTATCTATAGTAAAGCTGTCGATGTAGAATAATGGCGGGAACAGATCTATCAGAACATTTAAGTATTGCTGAATCGATTTTTTCCTGCGATTCGAATAGATTTAAAAATCGATCTTGTTTAGGAATCATCATCCCTACCGGTACGTCTGTCATCTGCCTTGACAGTTGCATCTGCGTGAGACGAAACACAAAAATAAATATTTTCACAACGGAACTATGAAATACATATACAGTACCGTTATGATTATGATATTACTAATTATTTAGCTATTTATGAGTTTAATATCATTTTTGTGATGTTTTTATGTAAAGGATCATACCTACTAACGTAACTCGTACAAATGAAGAGAACGAAACGTCCATCATGACTATACGGAAATGTACCTAGCAATCGTTAATTTACTGTTTATCTTAAAATCATAATTCCGGATACGAAAACAAAATTCCTGAAGTGAAAAGCTTGTAAAAAATAAGAAAATAATTTGTATATTAATTTGGTTTTCATACATGCAACTTTTTAAGACTGGTTTTGGTCAATCTCCTTTACTACTTTACGAGTATATACTAAATTTCCGACCACTTATATGCGAATACAAATAAAGAAACGACCGAATAAATCTTGCATCCTATGTTGACGGACATTTAACATTTTCGTTGAAATATAAAAAAATGGAAAAATACACCGATCAAACAATATTCGTTAAAAACAGGTAGGTAGTTATTTTCATTAAAATTGAGAGTTAAAAAAAATATTCAGTAACCAATAGTAGAAATGTGTGTCGAAATGTTTTCGGAAACATAATATTTTTGGAAGTTCATTTTAACACAGCTTAGTTAGTATTACAGTCAACCACAAATCTTTGGAAGTTGATTTGTTTTTCGTAAGCTTTATTATTTTCCTTAAAAACAAAGTCCCGCCACGTCTGAAAAAGTTTTGATAAAAGATTAAAAATGCTATGAAACTTAAAAACGCTTAACTTCTTTATGTGAAAAATAACAGAGTAAAATCGGATATAGCAAGAATAGGCTAGTAATCAGGCTGTAAATTGGTTCTACTTTATCCAAAACACCTGCTTCTGCCCGTGATTTAGTTCACGTGGAGGTAAGCATCGCCCGCCCGTGCTATTACATCGTTATCGCTTAGCGTTATTTCTGACTTTTTTTTCTTATTGCTCGGCTCCTATGGGTGATGTTAAATAATCCTATAACCTTCCTCAAAAATCCTATCACATGCAAAAAGAATGTTTAAAATCTGACTTGTAGTTACAGATATTAGCGCGTTCGAACAAACAAACTCTTCGGCTTTATTAGATTAGTAGCTGTATATAGAGCTGCTTGGCACCCCCAGCATCATCTATAGGACTAAATTACGACATTATCTTCTGTTTTTCTCTATCTTTATCCTTCTGATTCGGTATATTTCTAAGATGTCTGTGGCAGGTTATACGGAAATACTGATATTTCCTATAAGGTCCATTACTTTTTGTTTCGGAAAACTCATCCAAATAGTAATAGTAAACCCTGCATTTTCTGAGACCTTAATCAAAAGGAGGCTAAATAATAAACATGTTAAGCCTGTATCAGATAAGTATTAATTTTGTTATGTTATAAAAAAGATGTAAGCAGATACCTATAAAGTAATCAATACTAATTAATTTATACAATAGTTACATTAGAGGTACATAGATACACTATTTACTTCGGCTCATGAGTACATTATTTGTTTATTATTATAAACAGTCCTTTTGTTTCAAAATCATACTGTATTTTAATGTCCAGACTCTGATGTTCTGGGAGATTTCTATTTTATCAAATGTTACAAACATTGAACAGAGGAACAAATGCATCACAATCCAGTTGATATACGTACGCTTCTGACCCACGACTCGACCCTCTGACACCCAGACCGACAGCACAGACGGGAAGACGGCAGCTCCGACGACGACACAGACGAGCGACACGGACATTGCACAACTCGAGGAGGTCATGGCCCGAGTGGCAATGGCCGACGACGCCGACACAATACCACCCGCAAACTCCTGTCTGGAACGAGCAACTCCTTGCCTCGTCGCCGGGCGATCGACACGACGACCAGTGTAGAGTGGAGGAGACGGAGAGACTGTCCAATGGATCAAACTCTGACTAACTCCACTCCACCGCCGTCACCGCCCCTTTACATCATCCAAACCGACCTCCAACATAGCTAAACTGCAACAGCTAGCTGACGCAGGGCACTGGAGGTCAAGCCCCGAACCATCGCACTGATCCGAAAACAAAATTATGTGGCCTCGGTTACATCGGAGGTAAGATAATCCTCAATACTACACACATCAGACATACCAAGAACCTGCGTCTACATACCCAAAAATATCCCTACCACACCACTCACCCAATTCTGTTCCAGAGACCTGACAGCTGTCAGGCTCCAGATTGAAGGTAGCGTTCCAGATGTTGTACTGGCCTCAGTATACATGCCTGGCGAGGACGCAGACTGCCCGCCGCACAGCACTGCGAGCGCGCCGATTTTGACCTGATCATCTGCACTGACTCGAACGCACACCACTCGCTCTGCGTCAATGACGCACCTAACTCCAGAGGAGAGGTACTATCCACATATTTACTCTCCACTAACCTTAACATCATTAACCGCGGCTCGGAACTCACTTGAGTCATAGTTCGAGGACAAACGATTATAGATTTAACACTTGCTACAGAAAACGCGACAAAACCTATTAAAAACTTGCACGTGTCGGACGAGCCTTCTTGCTCAGATCACAGAGGGATCCGCTTTACACTAATTACCTACACCAGGAAGCTCGAACCGAGGCGAAACCCGAGGCGCACTAATGTTCCCGGGAACAAACGTAAACATGGCCCCTCCCTACTAACTAGACACCTAATACAAGTGACTATAAAAGACTAGGCACAATTAGAATACACCGTGACAAAACTATCAGAGTACCTAACCGAAGCATACCACGCATGCTGCAAACTAAGAGCGCCACAAACCAGGAACGAGAGGAACCCCTGGTGGAATGTTGAACTTAGTAAACTCTGACATGCGCTGCGGAAGCAATTTAACAGAGCCAAAAACACTAGACTCCCGGACGACTGGGAGTCATACGAAGAGACCCAATATACATACAAAAAGCAGATCAAATAATGAAGCCGCAAGGGTAAGGAAGATTCTATCAACCGATCAGGACCGAACTCTCGGTGCGCTTAAGAAACCCGATAACTCATACACAGTAACTGACCATGAAACCAGTAACATCCTTCTCGAGACTCACTTCCCAGACTGTAGAGTCCTAAAGGACAGGACGTGGGAGGCTGACCGCAACATAGTAACAGAAGACCGAGTAAAGTGGGCTATCAACACCTTTCAGCCGTACAAGTCGGCAGGACTGGATGGCATCTTCCCAGCTCTACTGCAGTGGGGGTAGAATATCTGACACCATGGTTGGTGGAAATTACCGAACCTGCATAGCACTCAGACACATATCTTAGTCATGGCGCGAGGTGAAATTCATTTTCATACCCAAACCTGGCAAGACCGAATATACACAACACAAGGCGTATAGGCCTATAAGCCTTAGATCCTTCCTACTGAAAACCCTCGAGGGACTCTGTGACAGGCAAATCCTAGACGAAACAAAAACGGGACGGGTAAACCACTTCACAAGCAACAACATGCGTACTCCACAGGCAAGTCAACAGAATCAGCGCTGCATAGCGTGGTTTCTAAAATTGAATGTGCAGTGGACCACAAATGCTCAGCACTGGCTGTTTTCATTGATATCGAGGGCGCCTTTGACAAAACCATTTCCAACAGTATAAACATGGCCCTCGATAGACGGCTCGACAGCGGGCTTGGGACCTGTATGCGCTGCTACCAAATTTTATAGAAAGCAGCGCAGACCTTTGCGATACACACTCAATCTTGTATTGCACGGCTGTTGCGACATGTCGTATAGCTCGTGTCAAATTTCCATACACTGACCGAGCTGTACGGCCGAATTCGGCCGTGCCAACCTGGCAGTGCAGGATTGAGCGCCGTATTAATGAGGCCAGGGTACTCATCGGGAAGTTCAACTACTTCAGGGAGGGCAATACACGTCCAAACTTTTTCGGGAACTATTATTAGTCCTCGAGAATATGTTTCCTGTGTCACAGAGCGCATCGACTTGTTTATGCATGGGCAAACCTTATAAGTATGTATAGGCGAAGAGTGGATCGGTATGTAGTTATCAAAATTGGTACAACCATCGCGATAATCGCTACGTATAGGTCCCCTTCCGGTAGAAATTGGATTCATTTTACCATTCCTTAAACCAAATTCTTCAAACACTAAGCTCGTTTAAGAATGTTATACTAGCAGGTGATTTAAATATAAATATTGGCTCCAAAAACTGTGACACAGGGACCCAAGATTATCTTAATATCTGCTCATACCATAGTTTTCTCCCGTTTAACATTTTTCCTACTCATCAGAGCGATTTCTGTCTCGATAATTATGATGATTAAAACCAGCCTATCATGTAACACCCTTCTTTGTAACTAACGCAACAATTACTGACCATCATGCTGTCCTACTTACCGTAAATATAACGCTGCCTAAGCTAAATCAGTCAGGGGATCCTGACCAAAAGCAAATTAAACACAAATAAACTCGAATATGATTTGTGCAACCTAGATTTTAGCCAAGTTTACAATATTGCTGACGGTAATTTGGCTTTATCGTACTTTATAAAATACTAGCACTTTGCCCGTGGCTTCGCTCCCGTGGTCTTTCCCGCGTGACCCGTTATTTTTCCCAGGATAAAAAGTAGCTTAAGTCACTCCCTGAAAACTAAGCTTTCTAATGGTAAAATAATTTTTCAAATCGGTCCAGTAGTTTCGGAGTCTATTCAATACAAACAAACGATCAAATCTTTCGTCTTAATAATAATATTAGTACCTTTAGATAGTATAGACACAGTAATATTATCATACAGTATTCCAACTTCATACAAACGGACGAGGCGCGAGCTATGCCTACGCGCCTCGATTTTGGCATCCGTTCGGCATGCAGACAGTCGCGACTGTGCCGCAGTGACGAACGGATGGTGTGTTGTTTTTTTAACAATAACCGCGCGATTTTTTCACTAAAAATAAGTTCAAGTACATATTTAATATGACGACTAGGATATATTGCGCTGTTTTTGGTTGCATGAATTCGTCAATAACGCATCCAGAGATAACTTTTTAGATTACCTGGAAACTCTGAAAGGTAAGACTATAAAATAATGTTACTTACTAGTAGGTAGATACATAATGTGTGTCTTTTTAATGGATAAGTATTTCCTTTTATCTCCCGAATAAAAAGATGTCTGGATTAATAAATAAAGTGAATAGAGTAAAGGAAAGTAATTGACACGAGTGAAATAGGTAGTTATAGGCGGTTCATGAATCATGATACGGTAGGTACGCTTGTGTTAAAACCTCGGGGCATGTGTGTTTTGTTTTGTTAGTTTGTATAATTCAAAGTAAAGACGTGGTATTTTATTATTAATAATAGTTTTTTATTGTACTGTGTGTATGAATAATACTAGAAAAAATAAATTTGACCGTCTGTCTGTCACTAGATAGTTGAAATTTTCTCAGATTTAGTATTTCTGCTGCTGCTATAACAACAATAGACTCATGAAATATTCACAGAATATTTAGATGCTTGAGAGGGTTGTGATTTTAAAACATTCGTAGCCAGCTGTTCAGCTTGGCATTAGTGACCAAATAATTTTTGTTTTGAGTTGTTGCGAGTTGTAGGTACCTAATTTATAGAGATTTTAATAAGCTGAGATACAAAGTTATTAAAGTTACTCGTCACAAAGTAGGCAAATCTAATTAAAATGCTGGAGGCGGGCAGCCCTATCGCATGTTTACGTACCGCGCGGCTGTAGGCATTTATTTCCAAGACACGGCCTAGTTACAATACTGTATGATAATATTACCGTGGTATAGATGTCCACACTAATACCACAAGCAATATTACGTAGCACGACAGTTTCTACAGTGACTAAGAAACTTTATAATACTAAACCTTTGATTACTCTTGGACTAATTCGGTGTATAAGACACAGAGATAAACTTCATCAGAGAACTAAGAGATACCCTTTTTTTTTTTTTTGGGTGGGAAATCATCAAATGACTTCTCCCGCTCTGGGTGGAGCGGGAGGGCGTGTCAGACGTGTCTTACTGACTAAAGCCCACCCGTGTTCCTTCTCTTACCTGTGCAATGCCAGGGGGCCACGGTATCCCTTTCGGACTTTCCCGCAACCCCGGCAGGCAATGGTCTCATCGGACCCCTTCATTCGCTGACACTCTTTGAGGTGACGTGATTTTCTATTTTTTCTTCATGGGTATCGTTTCTAAGGTTTTCAAGGTTGCTTAAGCTGATAGTGAAGTCAAAATAAAAATCCAAGATGGCGGCTGCGAAAATTTTCACATTTTTCGTCATGGGTGTCGTTTTCATAGTTTTCGAGGGTGCTAAAGTCGATAGTGAGGTCAAAATATAAATCCGAGAAGGTGGCTGCAAAATACGAGGTGATGAAGATTTTGTAAAAAAAAACATTGTCCGATCCGAAAATCAGGGGAAAATGGGCATATGGTACTGCAGAAACATTACAAAACAGTATTTTTTGATCATTATTGATAGTAAAAAAGTTGTTAGTATTTTAAAATTCACATTTTTAGTTCCAAAATTACCCCAAATCCTTAAAAAAATTGCAAAACTCATAACTGACAAAAGAGACAAGGAAGGCAAACTCGCCTACTCAACAACAACTTAACGCTCGCGGTAGTAGTGCACTGGCGCCGTGTGTGAGTGAAAAGTGTAAACAAGTGGTGAAGGACAGTGACTCAGAATGGCAAGTAGTTGTTAACAAGACTTCTAAACGTTATTATAAGCTTATAGGGCAAAAAGGTTGTGCTTCTACGGCGTCAGACGGTAAATTTAGAGCAGCCGATGTAAAAGTTCCGCTGTTCATTTCAAACGATAGTAAAGAAACGAGTGAAAATGATATTATTAGCTATATAAAAGACAAAACGAATCATATTGTATCTCTAAAAAAGATAAATATGAGACAGCCTAAAAAGTACAACGCTTATAAAGTGTATGTTTCTAAATGTAGTTTAGTTATTTTTAAATGATAATTTTTGGCCGAACGGAATAACGTTCAGGCGTTTCGTGCATTTTATGTACAAAACAGAATCTGAGCAAGACGCAAGTTAAATATTTCAGTATGGATTTAAACTGTAAACAATATTTTAATTTCACTAGCTTTAATTGTAAATCGGTCAAGCGGTCTATTGACAGTGTAAGAGACATTTGTGAAATGTCAGATTTAGTAGCACTTCAGGAGACATGGTTGCTTCCCCATGACATACCTTTGCTGGGAACTATTTCAGATAATTTTGAATACACGGGTAAGTCCGCTGTAGACACATCTGTGGGCCTGCTGAAGGGGAGACCTTATGGGGGGGTAGCCATACTCTGGAGAAAAGGTATGTTTGATAATGTTGCTGTGTTGCATTGTACCAGCGCCCGACTGACAGCTATACGGGCTGCTGTTGATGACCGCTCAATTATTGTATTCTCTGTGTATATGCCGACTGACTCACCGGACAACCTACCGATTCTAACAGAGGTATTAGGTGAAATAAGTGCAATAGTAGCTAGCGAGGATGTGGAGAATTTATTTATTTTAGGAGATTTTAATGCTCACCCTCATGAATTGTTTTATAACGAGATGATAAATTTTTGCTCAGATCAGTCTTGGATTTGTGCCGACTTGGAAAAATTAGGCGCACAGTCTAACAGTTATACCTTTGTTAGTGAGGCTCACGGGTGCAGACGGTGGTTAGACCACTGTGTCGTGTCATTGTCGGCATGGCAAACCATTATTGAGGTACAAGTTATAGAGGATGTGTTTATGTCAGATCACTTACCTTTACTTGTTAAATGTGACATAAGTGTTGTGAGACCCAAATTGGTGACAAGCGATATTCACCGTAGCTCGATTGTATGGGGTGAGAGAGACGAACCACAAGTAAATACCTATCATAAAATATGTAACAATGGGTTTCGCGTCTTAGATTTTCCCACCGAGTTCACGGAATGCAGTCGGGGGGCATGTAGCCTGGGCGACCACAAAATTGTACTCGACAGGTTGTATGAGAGTATTGTGCGCATTATGAGTGACGCCGCTGTTGGGTCTAGCGGGAAGCGCGGCAACAAGCGAAACAAAAGCAGGCACTTATGCGGTTGGAATAAAAATGTGCGTGAAGCTCATCGAGCGGCCAGGCTTAAGTTTGAAATCTGGGTATCATGTAAACGGCCTACTGCTGGCATCATTTATGACGAAATGATTGAAACGCGTAAAATTTTTAAAAGTCGTCTGAAGTGGTGTCAATCCAATCAAGAACAACTTAAAATGGACATTCTAGCCAAACACAGGTCGGCAAAAGAATTCAGTAAATTCTGGAAGGCTACTGGAAAGCATGATATTAGGCCTGGCCTCCCGGTGAGTGTGAATGGAAATAGCGAACCGGTACATATTGCCAATATGTTCAAGGAGCATTTTAAGGTGCGGTCCCCGCTGGGCCCTTCAGCGTCATCTCTTGGTTTTAAGTCCGGATGTGAGGGAGAGCCGTCTGTACATTTTACTGCTAGTCAGGTAAGATGTGTCTTGAAAAAAATGGCAGGTGGTAAATCTCCCGGTCATGACGGGCTTAGTGTTGAGCATTTGCGGCACGCTGGGGTTCACCTGCCGAGGGTCCTGGCCATGTTCTTTACAATGTGCATGAGTCACTCTTACCTACCACACGACTTAATGAAAACCATCGTAGTGCCTATTGTGAAGAACAGGACCGGGAATATCTCGGACAAGGGGAATTACCGCCCCATATCGCTAGCAACAACGATTGCGAAGGTATTGGACAGTTTGCTTGATTCCTATTTGGATAAATATATAATGTTGCATGACGCTCAGTTCGGGTTTCGGCCCGGGCTATCCACTGAAAGCGCTATCTTAAGTCTCAAGCATACTGTCCAATACTATGCTGACCGCAGGACAACGGTATATGCCTGTTTCCTTGATCTCTCCAGGGCGTTTGATCTCGTGTCGTACGATGTGCTCTGGGGAAAGCTGGGGGACAGGGGTGTGCCGGAGGACGTGCTCAATTTATTAAAATATTGGTATGCAAACCAAACCAATTTTGTGAGGTGGGCTAACACACTCTCTGAAGCATATAGGTTGGAGAGCGGGGTGAGACAGGGGGGTTTGACATCTCCCAAGCTCTTCAACCTATATGTAAATGACCTCATCGTCGAGCTCAGTAGCAAGCGCGTCGGTTGCTCGATAGATGGCGTTTGTATCAACAACATAAGCTACGCAGATGATATGGCGCTACTGAGCCCGACGGCGGGAGGTCTTAGAGAGTTGTTAAAAGTATGTGAGACCTATGCCGGTGTACATGGTCTTTTATATAATGTACAGAAGAGTGAATACATGGTCTTCAGGGCCGCTGGTAGATGTCCCGATTTTTCACATAACATTACCCTAAATGGCTTGAACGTAAACCGCGTCGCGAAATTTAAATATCTGGGGCATTTCCTTACCGATGGCCTTGAGGACGATGTAGACATTGAGAGGGAGCGCAGGGCTCTAGCGGTCAGAGGTAACATGCTGGCCCGTAGATTCTACCGTTGCTCTGAGCAGGTAAAGATCACGCTTTTTAAGGCATATTGTCAGAGCTTTTACACGGGGAATCTGTGGGTCAAGCATACCAAAAGGTCGCTGGATGGCCTGCGCGTCCAGTATAACAATATCTTCAGGATGTTGCTGGGGCTGCCTCGATTCTGTAGTGCATCGGGGATGTTTGCGCTACACCGTACGGACGGCTTTCACGCCATAGTTCGCAAAAAAACGGCATCCCTGATCTGCAGAATGCGTGGCTGCCGCAATAAAATCTTGAAGACTGTGTCGGGTAGGATCTCGTCACCAATTTGGAGGTCGTTATGCCTACGGGTAATTTGATTTTATTTATTTATTTTTTTGTATTTTCTTTTTTGTGTTGGTCTAATATTTTTATGATAATTATGTACTATCGAATTGCTATGGATCTTGATGTCCGAAATAAATGATTTTTATTTTATTTATTTATTTATAACTTATGACTTTTAGACACCCGCTAAACGACGGCCACCGCCGCACCAAATGTAAAATTCGGTCAAATTCACCATTGAAAAAAATTTTAAGGGATTATTTTTTCTTTTTTCCTGAAAAATTCCACATAAATATGCTGGTAAATATATATATATAATAATATGTGGAATATAACAGTACGATACCTAACAACACCCTCACGGATCGGACAGGGTTTTTTTTACATGTTGTATGTTCTCGCTGCTGAGGTGAAAAGTTGTATGTGTTACACGAGAGCAAAGTTATTTGCATCTCGTGTCTTTGAATCCCTCGCAGTGCTCAGGATTCTAACCTAGAATCACTCGCTACGCTCGTGATTCACTTATAGAATCCTTCGCTTACTCGGGATTGAAAATCAACACTCGCAACAAAAAACGACTTTGCTCTCTTGTTGCACAAATAACTATTTCCTGTAATTTACTGGTTTTGATCTCATTTTTTCCATGGTCTTAATTTTCAATTTGTACTATTTGTGTCCTATTATGTAAATAATTATGATTTGAACTACGAATAAGCTCGTCCTCGCACGCCGCACCCATATAGTTTAGTGAGTAAGATGTCATAAAGGACCTTGTCGTATGCTTTTGTCATATCTAGTAGTAGCCCAATTATACACTCGAGAGCAATGAATCCGGGTCACTTAAAGAATGTTAAAAATCTCGGAAACTAAAAATGATAGGTTAATGCAATAAATTGTATTTAATAGACAATGTAATACTCTTTAAATGAAAGTAAAAAAAATATGAGTCACCATACATTTTATTAACACAAAATTACATAAAGAAAAAAACTGCTGATCTCGAAATTTTTGAACTTTATTACGATTTTCTTGAATTTTAATACTTCGTATTGCCTCCTCGTGCTTCCATTACTGCGTTTACGCGGTTTGGCATGCTGTACACCAAGTTCCTTATACGATTTTGGGGAATATTCTCCCATTCCTCTGTGAGAGCAATTTTGAGCTCACGAAGCGTGATTGGGGGAGGGTTTCGTTGTTTTACGCATCTGCCTAGCTCGTCCCAAGCATGCTCGATCGGGTTGATATCCGGGCTGCGCGCTGGCCACTCCATACGAGTAATGTTCATCTCTTGAAGGTAGTCATTCACAATCCTACCTGTATGAGGTCGGGCATTGTCATGCATAAATATAGCATCCTCACCTAAATTGACCATAAATGGACCAACGTGATCATTGAGGATTTCTTCCACATATATTTCGCTAGTTAAAGAGCCGTTTTCTATGATCACCAGCTCTGTGCGACTTTCAGAAGAAATTCCGGCCCACACAAGTACAGACCCACCACCGTAGGCTACTTTTTCTTTGCTGCATGCTTGCTTGAATCTTTCCCCTGGTCTTCGATACACTCTGTGTCTTCCATCGTGCTTGTAGAGCATAAATTTTGATTCGTCGGAGAACATAACTTTTGACCAATCTTCAATACTCCAATTTACGTGGCTCTGGGCATATCTTAGTCTTGAAATACGATGCCCACGCTCCAGTTTAGGGCCGTTTGCAGGTCTAAGGGGTTTTAAGTTAGATTCAGCAAGCCGACGTCTTACTGTCCATGCACTTGGGTTACTTCCTCCGAGGCGTCGAAACTGATTTGTGAGTTCAGTTCCTGTAAGAAAGCGATTTCGAAGCATGGTGTTCACCAAGTATCGGTCTTCTCGTGCTGTGGTACACCTGGTTCTGCCCGTTCCTGGTCTGCGTAGGTTAGAACCAGTTTCTTCGTAACGTCGGAGAACTCTTTGTACTGTTGACAGCGACACACCGACAGTCCTGGCTGTATCGCGCTGACTCCGGCCGGTTTCCAGCATTGTAAGTATTCTGGTGCATTCTTCAGGCGTAAGCGACATAATTTCAGCTTGAATAATGAATATAGAGCACTATCAACATGGTTTATGTACTGTTAGTATTGTAAGATGGAGGTAGGCTGCGACCTACGAGTGTGGGTCAGTCGATTACAAGCTATCGTTGTGAATACGTGTTTCTGTCATCTCCTCTCTCCCGGTCCGCTCTTAGACGTAACATTGGCGACGAGGATTCGTTACAAAAAAAAAAAAAATTGTTCACGCGTGTGCAATATAGAAATAATAAACCACTATGGCTAAAGTATCCGTTGGGACGCTGTGTAGTTTTAACCATGACGGTCAAGATTGGTCGGTGTACAAAGATCGGCTAGAACAATGGTTTTTGGCCAACGATTTACTTATGGATGACAAAGCAAAAATCAAACGACGGGCGGTGTTGCTGAGCAGTTTGTCAGAAAACACTTACAAATTAGTCCGTGATCTCGCTTTACCCAACAATATCACCTCTCTGGACTACGAGATCATACTCAAATTGCTGGATGATCACTTCGAGCCGGCGAAATGTGGTTTCGCCGAGAGAAATGGCTTTTACACATCGACTCAAGGGGCATCGGAGGGACTGGCGGAGTGGGCGGCCCGCGTGCGTGGGCTTGCCGTGAATTGTGCCTTCCCGGCGACGAGCCTCAACGAACTACTACGTGACCGTTTCGTACTGGGCATGCAGACGGGCCCGGAGCGAGACAAGCTGTTTACCATGGATATGGGTGAGCTTACGCTGAGCAAAGCATTGGAGACTGCGCAAGCCATACGCAGCGCGCGTCTGGGAGCTGCTGGGGCCGCGCCAGCGCCCCGTGCGCCGTGTCTCGAGCTGCCTGTGTACCGTACAGGCGCGGGGCGTGGCGGCCGCGGAGGCCGCGGTGGCGGCAGTGGTGGCGGCGGCGGCCGCGAGCGAGCGGGGGCAGCGGCGCCCGAACCTTCTGCGGCAGCAGTAGAATCCTGCTCAGTGTGCGGCTACAGGGGTCATGTTGCTAGTGCTTGCAAATTCAAGCGTTATAAGTGCGGTCGGTGTGGTGATCGCGGTCATCTGCGTCGAGTGTGCTCTCGGAAGGAAGTGCAGCAACACTTTGTCGAGGTTGAGGTGGGTGACGACGTCGGTGACGATGGTAAGCATATAATTTGCAATATCTCAGTCAGCAATGATGCGCCCGTACGAGAGTCTGTGTTCGTGGATCAAATAAGTATTAACTTCGAAATAGACACGGGTTCAGCTGTAACGATAATTCCAGAGAAAATATATGAATTACACTTCAAAAATGTTAACTTAAAACCAACCAATAAAATTTTACACAGTTACAATGGCAGCAACATTGCAACGTTGGGGACTATCAGTCTACCCTTCACTTATAAAAATAAAAGTGATAAAGTATCAGTTTATGTCGTAAGAAGTGATGGGCCATGCTTGCTAGGCAGGGACTTTCTGTCGAAATTCAATTTTATGATTACGTCAGTCAACAATTGTGCAGATTTCAATGAGCAAATAGTCACTAAGTACCCAACGTTATTCTCGAGCGCTTTAGGTCGTTACACGGGGTCCAAAGTTAGGTTGAATGTGAAACCGGGTTCCAGGCCAATATTTTTTAAAGCCCGCACGGTACCATTCGCGTTGAGGGAAGCAGTAGAACATGAACTTGAAAGACTGGTTACGCTAGGTATATTAGTATCTGTCAGCAACTCGGACTATGCTAGTCCCATAGTTCCCGTTCTCAAATCCGATGGCAAAATACGGCTTTGTGCTGACTACTCGGTGTCGTTAAATAAACAACTCATCATAGATAAATATCCGTTGCCGAGGATTGAAGAGTTGTTCTCAAAATTGCACGGTGGCCAAAAGTTCTCCAAACTAGATCTCTCGCAAGCATACAACCAACTGGTATTGACGGAAGACTCTCAAATGTTAACTTGCATCAACACACATAAAGGTCTGTTTAAATTTACGAGACTCATCTTTGGCTTATCGAGTTCAGCCGCCATTTTTCAAAGAACTTTAGAGCAAATTCTTTCAGGCTTAGATAATGTTCTTGTATTCCAAGATGATATATTAGTGACAGGGCCAAGTCAAGGTCATCATATAACAACGCTGTATGAAGTTTTTAAAAGACTAGAGCGGGCAGGATTAGTACTGCAAAAGAGCAAATGCAAACTATTTCAAGATGAGGTGTCTTATTTAGGTTTCACGATCGATAAAAACGGTTTACATAAGTGTCAAAAAAAAATAGATGCAATAATCAAAGCAAAAATGCCCACGAATGTTACGGAATTAAAATCATTTCTGGGCATGGTAAATTATTATAGAAATTTTGTTAGGGACGCATCGTCGACACTGAGCCCATTGCATGCACTACTACAAAAAAATACTAAGTGGCAATGGGACGAAAAGCATGAGTCAGCCGTAAATCGAATTAAACAGGACCTAGTGTCTGACGTGACGCTGGCGCATTACGACCCGGCGGCCAAACTCATTCTGACTGTAGACGCGGGGCCGGGCGGACTGGGCGCGGTGTTGTCGCAGGTTGCGGCGGACGGACTCGAACGGCCCGTGTCGTATGCTTCGCGCTCGCTCACTCAGGCGGAACGCGCTTACAGTCAGATACAAAAAGAGGCGACGGCTATTATTTTTGGTGTAAAGAAGTACCACCAGTATTTATATGGTCGAGCGGTACCGTTTATACTTAGAACTGACCACAAACCGTTATTGTCTATTTTCAGTCCTGATAAAGGTGTACCGGAGGTAACTGCAAATCGTCTCCAGCGATATGCAATATTTTTAACGTCATATAATTTTATCATAGAATACATCTGTAGCTCGCGTAATGTGGCAGATTTCTTGAGTCGTTCGGTACCAAACGCGGCGACAAACGTTAGCAACGCGGGAGATATCGACACGGCGGCGGCGCTGGATAGGGCAACATATGTCAATTTCATTTATGACAGTACTGAGCCCATCTTAAGCATTGAAGAAGTAATCAAACATACACAATTAGACACAGTACTTTCCTCAGTGATTAAGTGTGTGCGCGACGGGTGGCCCGATCGTGTAAACATCGTTGGGTTAAAGCCATACTTTATGTGTCGTCACGAATTAGCCGTGGAAAGATCGTGTGTGCTGCGCGGTCACAAATTGGTAATTCCACCGTCTTGTAGGCGCAGGGTGCTTATTGAGCTACACCAAGGTCATCTAGGCGTAAACAAGATGAAGAATGATGCACGGAACCGGTTTTGGTGGCCCGGCTTATCAGTAGATATTGAGAAATTTGTAGGCGAGTGCAAGGTGTGTACTGTCGTGCGGCCGGCCCCGCAGCGCGCTCCCCTCACCCCCTGGCCGTTCCCTCCCGAACCGTGGTATCGAGTGCATCTAGACTTTTTAGGGCCAATCAATAATAAAGTATATTTGATCGTAGTAGATGCCTATTCTAAATGGCTTGAATGCTTTGACGTATCGACGGGTTATGGAAGTAGGGTTGTAATTAACAAACTATGCGAAGTTATGAGTAGATTCGGTTTAGTAAATTCCATAACAACTGATAACGGTTCATCGTTTGTGTCAGCTGAGTTCGAGCATTTTTGCAGTACAAACGGCATTACCCACATTACATCACCAACTTATAACCCAAGTAGCAACGGGCAAGCAGAAAGCTCAGTTAAAATTGTTAAAAAGGCTCTGAAAACTTTTATTTATACTGGCATAAATCACAGAGATTATAATGTCAAATTAAATGAATTCCTATTTAACTACAGAAACTCAGAACACAGTACTCTCGGTAAGTCGCCGGCCGAAATATTGTTCGGTCGCAAGTTAAGGAGTAGGTTAGATTTTTTGACTACTCGTCCACCGACAACGCTTAACCCCAACCTCGACAGCGTAGTGAAACATAAACAGTGTTTACAGAGTGATTACTACAACGGAAAGCGATCGATAAACTTCACAAGAAAAGAACTAGTTCTAGTAAGAGTGTGGAAAAAGCAAAAGTCTCTCTGGGTCAAAGGTGTCATAGTAGACAAGGTTGGCAATTCTATCTACCTAGTGCGATTATTAGAAACCGGTAGCAACGAAATCATTAAGAAACATGTCAATCAGTTGCATAAGTACAGAGGGATGGAAACAGTGAGCGAGCAAACTGAGGCTGATGAACACGCTCAGGCGGCACAACTCGGGAACGATTCGACCAGTGATGACCTCGAGCAGATACAGCTGCCACCGATAGTATTGAGAGCGGAGTCGCCACAAGATCAGGGACAACCTGAGGAGACTATTACGGCGAGTACCTCAGACAGTCAACTTATGGGAGATAGGGCAGAGCCACAAGAAGCCGACACTAATGTCTGCTCCCCCTCCCCGCAAGGAATCTCTGGCAGTGACTCTGGCCAGGAGGAATCTGCCTCACCACCTCCAACACGTCGTAACCCGTTGAGAGACATGCTTATTTTTAAGGATTATTTTTAGGATAAGGGTGGAGGGATGTTAGTATTGTAAGATGGAGGTAGGCTGCGACCTACGAGTGTGGGTCAGTCGATTACAAGCTATCGTTGTGAATACGTGTTTCTGTCATCTCCTCTCTCCCGGTCCGCTCTTAGACGTAACATGTACCCACATAAATGACAGATTACAAACAAAAGCAAAACCAAATGCTGTAATTTCGTAGTTCCATCTTCGAAAGTGGCCCTTTTTCAAATTTGATTTTTTTATGATATAACTTTACAATAACTAAGAAGTTTTAATACCTTCATTTAAGGAGTATTACATTGTCTATTAAATACAATTTATTGCATTAACCTAGCATTTTTAGTTTCCGAGATTTTTAGGATTCTTTAAGTGACCCGGATTCATTGCTTTCGAGTGTATATTGTTTGTCGTTTATAAATGTTGAAGCCCTTTTTGAACATATTTATATACGGCTAATGTTGTTAATCTACATTTTATAAATTCTAAGAAAACTTATTACTTATAACGGGTGATTTTTTAAGAGGTATAGGATTTGATTTTCAAAAAAAAACAAAAAATTTGAAAAATTTGATGAAATCTTTATTGGAATCGATAGAACGATCAATATAATTTAATGTTTGAAGATGATTTCATGCAAATGCTGGCCGCGGCTCCGGTTTAGATGGCCCATTCGCAAGGCCCAATTTCGGCACACTCTCTCCAACATATCAGCCGGTATATCACGAATAAATGCTTCAATATTGGCTCCCAGTGCGTCAATCGTTGCTGGTTTATCCCTGTAGACATGAGCCTTAACATGGCCCCACAAGAAATAGTCCAAAGGCGTTAGATCACACGATCTAGGCGGCCAATTGACGGGCCCAAAACGTGAGATAAACTGTTCACCGAAGGCGGCTCTCAATTGGGCCATTGTTTCGCGTGCCGTGTGGCATGTGGCACCGTCTTGTTGAAACCACATGTCAGGCATGTCCAATTCTTCCATTTTGGGCAAAAAAAAATCGCCAATCATCACACGGTAGCGCTCGCCATTCACAGTAACGTTTCGGCCATTGTCGTCTTTGAAAAAGTACGGCCCGATGATGCCACCGGCCCATAATCCACACCAAACAGTACATTTTTCGGGATGCAGTGGTAGCTCTTGCAATCCTTCTTCACTCCAGATGCGGCAATTATGCTTATTGACATATCCATTCAACCAGAAATGAGCTTCGTCGCTGAACACAATTTTTCGATAAAAAAGTGGATCTTCCTCCAACTTTGCCAATGCCCATTCACCAAATGTTAGACGTTGTGGGAGGTCGTGTGGCTTCAATTCTTGCACCAGCTGTATCTTGTAAGGTTTTACACCCAAATCCTTTCGCAAAATTTTCCACGTAGTGGAGTAACAGAGGCTCAATTGCTGCGAACGGCGTCGAATCGACATTTCACGGTCATCACTAACACTGGCGGATACAGCCGCAATATTTTTTTCGGTCCTCACTCTACGTATGCGTGTTCGTGGTTTAATGTCCAATAATGTAAACTGGGTTCGAAATTTAGTCACAAGCTTCCGAATAGCTGCCTCAGTAGGCCGACCAAACTGCCCATAAATTGGAAGAAGTGCGCGATGCACTCTCTTAACCGAGCATGCATTTTGATAGTAAAATTCAATAATTTGCAAGCGTTGTTCGTTCATAAATCGATTCATGGTTAAATTATAGACCAAATTGAACAAGTTTGACAATGACACAAGACACGATTCACGCGTGATCTGTCAAAAACAGTGTTGCCAAAAAGAAAAAAATCACCCGGTACTACAATTACCGGTGTCGGGTAGCGTGACTTGAGCCTAAACACGTGTGACTCCGGATTTTAAATTTGTCTGTGTATGATGTCTTGCTTATTTTACGTTTTAGTTGATTTTTTTGTCGTAGTTGGGTTTTAGTTTGATTACTTTTTTTTGGGTCATCAACCGCAGTGTATTTGAAATATCAGTTTGAAAAATCTGTTTTGTATTTGTGTAAACTTCAAAGACGTCATGGAAAGAAAGAAAGAATAATATTTATTTGGACACAGGTCGTGTAACACAATAACAAAATAATAAAATAAAAATAATCTTAAAGCAATAATAGTAATAGTGTATATGTGTGCCTCACGGCTGCGCCAAAAAGGTTCATTTCAGCATTAATGCCAGACAAATGCTGTCTGACGCTGGTTTTCTAATGAACCCTTATGGACAAGTGACGGGGAGCACCAACAAACAGCCTCAACATACCTAATAAATATTTTTATGCATCTAAATAAATAAATAAACTACTTAAGGTCTATTTAAATAATTGTTTGGGTTTCGATAACTTAACACGATTTAAAAAAAAACAATTGCGGCAGTTTTTTGTTTTTTTTTGCCGATAGAAGTTAAAACAGTACCTATACATACAAGCTCATGGAAAGCGTTCGGTGACGATGTCGCGAGTTCCCTGATTTTTCTTCACCCAAAAAGTGCTCAACGCGCCTAAAGAAGTTTTCACTTTAAAAACTGATTTTCTCAACTCATAATACAAACAACAGCACCTTTTTTTTTTTTTTGGTTGGGAAATCATTAAATGACTCCTCCTGCTCTGGATGGAGCGGGAAGGCGTGTCAGACTCTTACTGACTAAAATCCACCTGTGTTCCTTCTCTTGCCTGTGCAATGCCAGGGGGCCACGGTATCCCTTTCGGACTTTCCCGCAACTCCGGCAGGCAATGGTCTCATCGGACCCCTTCACTCGCTGACACTCTTTGAGGCGCGCGTGGAACACAACGCGCCGTCGACCCGGGCTTGGTCCTTGCCGGACGGCGAGCTACCCATTGCTCACCGTCCGCAAGCCCGCTCCTACGGCGGAATCGGCTATGGATTCCCGACGCCCAGTCTCCTCCTGCGGCGGCTAGGGGCTGAGGGCGCGAAATTTGCCTCTCCCTCAAGCGCTCCGCCTCCTCCTTTGCAAGTATTACTGCTTCGCAGAAGGAGGTAGGAGAGAGATAGCCTCCCATGCCCTCTCGCTCCGTACCATGGCCTGGACCAGGGCCGGACGCGAGATCCCCGCCACCGATCGCCTCCACGAGGACACGGTGGTGCTCTGCCCAAGCCAGGGCATACCTCCATCGTATGCTCCACCGTGTCCGGGCGATCCACGCAGTGATGACACCCGGGCGTTTCCTCCCGCCTTATCCGAAACAGAAAAAAACAACAACACTTGCGGTCGTTAATTCCAAAAAATACATTTTTTTTTATGATATACTGAATGGACAGCTACACGCTAGTTGGCAGTTCTATCAATAAAAATTAAAAACAACAGGAACAAACAGCCAACTAACAACCAACGCAGTGTAAAACTCGCTGGTACACACAGTGACGTCACCAAAGTTAAACATCATTTGATCGAAGCATTGCGGCTATGAAAATATTGTTTAAATTGCTAGCTTTACGATGAAAACACAGCACGATGATATGTACATTCTGGATTGTGTTGCAGTGATATATTTGGTTGTGATTTGACACATGTCACGCATTTTTGTGTGAATGACGTTATAAAATGCCCTAATGTTTTGTAGGATAAATAGGTTTTAATAAAAAAGAATGGTTGTGAAATTGAAGGTTACACTTACCCACTATTATCAATTATAGGTAATGATTGCCCTTTACAATGTCCAGGTATAGAAAGAAGCTTCGCTTTAAAGCGAAACTCCTGCTTCAATATCATTCTATATAGAGGAAGTCAACACCTACTTTGGGGCCCAGTTTCACTTCTGTTACTTGTAATTTAAAGTCAAAATGAGCTACTTACTTTATTTCAAAGAAAGACAACATATCGATGTCAGATAAATTCACTAACAACGCAACATCTACATCTTTATCACAATCATTTATTTGCAATAAGTATTGGTACAGTCTTGGTCTCATAGTCAGTAATAAGTTTCTAATACAAAGTCAGACATTTGACATGCAAAACATCGTGTCTTGATTTTAATATATTCAGATTTCATTTGGGACGGGAATGACCACAGTCAAGGAATATCGCAGCATTACCATAATACGCCAACAAACACATCAGGACGGATTTAGATACAATTGGTCAGACCTCACATTTACAGACCCAAACGTGTTTTATAACTGGGGAAAGAAGATGGTGGTATGATGCGTATGGGATTCAATGAGGCGTTGAATATTATTCGGGAACTGTTGAATTCAATTGGGTATACCTATTAGTTTCATACAATTTCACACACACTCGCTTTATTTAATTTTTAGGGTTCCAGACCCTATTTAATTACTAAGGCTCCGCTGTCTGTTTGTCCGTCCGTCTGTCACAGGGCGGACCTTTTCCGGATCTTTTGAACCTTAATAGGTGGACATTTGAAATTCTTAGTGTGTACTGTTATGGCCGCTATATCAACAAAAATAAAATATAGTTAAAAATTACACACAAAACAACATGTTTTAAAAATATGTATATGTTGTGTTAAATATTGTACCTGTGGTACGGGACCGGGACCCTTCGTGTGCGAGTCCAAGTCACACTTGGCTGCTTTCTTTTAAGTAAAATTGACTTTTACACCACGTTTCATCACTGATTTCAATAAGTCAACGAACGTGGTGCAAACATTGGTACACTTTCCAATTCCAAATTCAGTGATAGTGAAAATACCATGGCGAGTCACATTGTTGCTTTGCAGGTTCAAACCAACAATCTCGTACTTCATAGACCCTTCAACCTCCATACTATGACATATTACGTAATACTAGAAAAATAATGAAAAATATCCAGCTCGAAAGATAAGCATGATATTTCCTCAATTCCTCGAGCAGCATACAGATAGATCTGTACATTTTGAACCGCGTCTCTGTATCCCTTACATCATAGTAACAGATGGCGCATTACGTTTTATCAAGATGAGGGTACGATCCAATGGGGGCCAGGAATATCTCTGTATTATGTATTTTTGTATTGCAATCTTTCTTTATTGGACGGAATTTATCGATCATGGGAGTTTGATTTTGAGTGGTTTTGTGCCGGTGACAATAGATCATGTCTATTGAAAATATGCAGGATTAAAATTGGCAGATGCATTCCTGTCTGCTATGACGCTTTGACTGCTTGATTGAATGTGATTGAGAACATTGTTTGGTGCCATACATTATTATCATAAGAACCAACAGCCTCGTAAAATTCAGCTATTTCAGATTTAAGTCATTTAGAATTTTCAGTTGAAATTTAAACTAAAGAACTAATTAATATTCTTATTTCTTAAGAAATAAGCAGTACCTTTGTACTCATCATTATGATTATGTCTTATCTGTATCTATTTTTCTGTGTGTAAATAAATAAACAAAATAACGGCGACCTGCAATTGAATAAAAACATTTTTGCTTTTAGGTTAGTTCGAAAGTTCGGAACGTTAAATTTAAAGGGGAGTTAATTAAATGACCCATGGACAATTAAAGCTGCTGTAACCGTACGCAGCTGTAATTACTAACCAGTTTATTTATTTAAGGACAACCAACAAAGCATACACCAAAAAAATACATGTTATAATACTATCTTATTTTACATTTTATAGTGTAGCCTTAATTAAAGGCTGCCACGGCATGCATTGAAAAGTAGGAAATGCAGTTACAAAAGAGTTACAAATAAAAATAAAAATAAAGTTACAAAACAAAACATGCCAAGGAAAACATAACTTGAATAGAGCTACCTATCGTAATTTTAGAGCTTTGGGCTGTCAATACGTCCCCGTAAGGTCTTACAGGCTACAGTGAGTTGATCAAGGCCTCTTCTCACCTCCAATGAGTTAAAGCCCAACATCCATAAAAGATAATTGGTAGGGTACATATATTATACTTCAAGAAATGGTATAACCTTTGGAAGAGGCATCTAAGGAAAGTTTTCTGCACTTTTTCCAGCATCAGAGTTTGGGTCGCGTTATAGGGGTGCCAAACAGGCACTGGACTCGAGTTAACTTCGAACCAGAGCGGTATACAACAGCCTTACAACATTTGGGTTACAAAAGTCACAAGCGTTTCGCAAAACAAATCCCAAGCGCCTAGAAGATTCCTTCGCAAGGGTGGAAATGTGGTCCTTAAAAGTTAGACAGCGGTCGAAAGTCACTCCCAAATCTTTTATGCTGGTGACACGAGCAATCACGTCACCACCCAAACTATTCATAATGAATTGGCCGCAATCCTCTACCGCATGTCATGACGTAGCACTTGCTTGTGTTAAAAATTAATTTGTTCGCAATGCTCCAGTCATAGATGGCATCAATGTCCCTTTGTAAGAGTTTACAATCCTCGTCTATTCAGATTTGTGCGACTAGCTTAAGGTCGTCGGCATATAGCAGGCATTTGGCATGAGGTCATTGATCATGATTAGATACAGAGGCGGCCCCAACACGGATCCCTGACTTACACCCGAGCGTGTGTTATAAGGCTTGGACTCGAAGCAGCCGTGTCTTACAAACTGCTTGCGATCGCGCAGATAATCCGAAAAAAAGTTAGAAGACTGGACGAGAAACCGATGGCCGCAACTTAGTCAAAAGCACATCGTTGTCAACTCTGTCAAATGCTTTTCGGAAATCGGAATACAGAGCGTCAACCTGCCCACCGATGTCCAAGCCACGGGATATGTAGTCTACGTGAATCAGTAAATTTAAATTTACAGAGCGATCTGGTTGAAAACCGTGTTGGGCATCGGATAGAGGCATATTTACGCGTTTGAAAATGAAACCGTGGAGTATATGCTCGAAAACCTTGGCAATGGTTGGCAGGATAGCGATTGGTCTGTGTTCCTCTACTAATGTTTTATCACTAGTTTTAGGGATGGGAGTGACTAGCGAAGCACCACTACACGCATTAAAGGAGATGGCTAAATGGAAGTATAGACGACTGCCCCAGGAATGTATAAACATGGAACCTTGCATTATGTAATGCTGAATAGCTGAATATTAGTATTTCATATGAAAAAAGTTTCAAGAAATTTTCATATCTTTACAATCCTGAAAATATATTCGTGTAACTCCTACGTCAGTAGGTATAAAAAATTGCAAACAAATGACATATTGCTATGAACTTTTACCTAGGCGTTTGGATATTTCTGCAATGACTTACGATATTTTTGGCTAGCGACACATCCTGATTTCGCACAGTGGTACTTGAGTATATATCTACAAAGAGGTAATTACGGGCTTTCTAAAATCGGCGCAAAAGCCACTCTCGCCTGCGTGAATATATAATAATGTATCCTACCTAGCAGAATTGTTTATCTATCTCAAATACAAAAATCTATAGTTGTTTGGGTCAGTCTGTTAATATTAATTCCTATTTTCAAATAGGTTCATCATTTTAACCACTTATTTATATATTGTTTGTTTTTTCATAGAGAAGCGATTGAACTTCAAGTGTAACAGAATCAACAAAATAATCGAATAGGTTGAAAAAAAAAATTGAATTAGTTTTTATCGACTACTACTCAGTTTATATTTTTCGACACAAAATAGGTGTAGTAAGATTAAACGAAGAAGCACAGTCCGAAACTTTCAGTTATTTTTATTTGATTTTTATTAGAATAAAGAGGAATTGAGGAAAGTCGATTGTCACTTTAAAAACAACCCCATTTTTCGAATCAAGACCCTGTGAAAACATAATAACAAGCAACTAAACAAGACACCGAATTGAACGCCTTAGTTTCAGAAAAACCTGTTATCTAAAATCGATTTAAATACCTACCTACAGTTTCATTTGACATTCTGGAAAAAACGGTAAGTCCCCTCCCTAGCTTGCAGTAGTGTTATTTCCCCTTGACCTTGTCATGTAAATCAAAAAGCAATTAATATACTTTTTTATGGTTAACGTTCACGAATGTTCTAGGAAATTATTAAACACTAAATAATTCATGAATGATTTTTTAAATATCACGAGTTAATGTGAGATTCCTATACATGCTTGGGGCAGTCATTTAGCCATCTCCTTTCCTAGGGTTCAATTCAGGTGTATCGGGCAGAAACACGCTGGCAAAATACTGAGCAAATGCCTCGGCGCTTTGACACCCGAACAAGTCTGACTATTGTACACCACGTTTGGCTCGAAGCCTCCGGAGTTGCGGAAACCAGCCCGTATTACCTATTACCTAGTAATTACAGTTAATAAATTAATAGGTAATGCAGAGTCGTATACAGTTTTCAAATTTTAGGAACAAATGGTAGCACATTGTTAAAAAAAATACAAATAGCATGTAAATCACAGCACAGTTTTCAAATGTAATCAAAACCACGCACGCGACTATCACGCGTTGGTTCGTGAGTAATTAGTTACTAACGCGTTGTAAACTAGTTTGTGGCTGCGTCGTGTACGGACCGCCATTTCATGTACAATATTAGTGCTGTGACATTCTGACGATTTGAGTTTGTAACTGGTTATTAAGAAGTTAGAAAAATTTATTTATTTATTTATTTATTTATTTATCACATGTTTCCTTTGCCATTACAGATCATAAATCTAATGCGACAAAAGTAACTTAAAATATACTTAACTATACCTTACATGCTACACAGTATGTGGCCCTTGTGAACTCACTCAGTGTACAGGTGAATAGGTCTATGGCATCCGCCACCGTGTTGAGAGTGCGCAGCGCACGAGTTAGCGGTGCGCGCCCCAGCAGGTTAGTGCGCGCTCTCGGCACCACTAGCAGCTGCGGCTTGCGCCGCCGCGCCACGTACCCATCCGGTAAATTAAACCCTATTTCAGAGAGTATACCTGAGTTTTGTATACTACCTCTTAAAACTTTGAAAATATACGTTGCCAGTGTCACTTCACGCCTAATTTCTAATTTGTAGTAGCCCACCATACCGAGACAGAATAGGGTTGGATACAGTAACGGGTATCCCGGGTATCTCCCATACTGCTTTAAATAAATAAATCTGACGAATTTGTTCTGTATCCGTTCGAGCATATTTTTGTATTTTATTTCACTCAGGCTCCAGACGGCCGCATTATATTCCAGATGACTCCTCACAAGAGCCTCATATAAAGCCCGCAATGCACTGATGTTTGTGAAGTCATTTGCCTGACGCAGCATAAATCCCAGATTCCTGTACGCCTTTTTACAAACGTGTACCACGTGTTTCCGAAACTGCAGATCACTGGTGAAATGAATGCCTAAATCCCTAACCTCCATGACACGCCGCAGCGGCTCCCCGTCCATGCTGTACTGGTGGTGTTGTGGGATTCGTGTGCGTGTGAATGAAAGCACCGAGCACTTTGATACATTAAAGTATAGCTTATTGCAGTGACTCCATTCAGTGAACCTATCCAAGTCGTGCTGCAGCATGTCATGATCCGCAGTGTCTTTTATGACTGCAGACAACTTAAGGTCGTCAGCAAATAGCATGCATGTTGACCTGACTACCTTTGGTAGGTCATTCACCATAATAATAAATAATAAGGGTCCCAAATTAGTACCCTGACTGACGCCCGATCTGGTGTAGTAGGGCTCCGAGAAGTGTCCGCCACAGTCCACATACTGACGTCTAACTCGAAGATAACTGGCGAAAAACTTTACAGTATGAAATGTGCAGCCCATACCCGCCAGCCTTGACAAGAGTATGTCGTGGTCGACTGTGTCGAACGCCTTCTTAAAGTCCAGATAGGCTACGTCAACCTGAAGCCCAGCGTCAACAGCTGGTACCAACTGTGTCATCAGGTGAAGCAAGTTCCCCGTAGTACCGCGCCCAGGACGGAAGCCGTGCTGCGTGTCAGACAAATGAGGGCCTATCTGTGCATAAAGGCAATTGTGAACAGCCATCTCGAATACCTTGGCTGGTGCGCTCAGTACCGCAATTGGCCTGAAGTCACTGACATCCGTACCACCTCGACCTTTCGGTATAGGTACCACCCGCGTAAGTTTCCAACGACTAGGAAAGTGTGCCACCGACAAACAAACATTAAATATGTGCAGCAAAGGTTCTATTAATATCATGCGGCAATCTCTCAAAATGAAGGGCGGAATACCGTCCGGACCCACTGAGCGCTTAGGCGGCAGACCAGTCAGCGCGCGTCGGACGGCCGCCCGCTCGAGGCAGGCGAGGTGCGCATACGCGCCGCTCGGCGCGGCCTCCCCGCACGCCGCCCCCGCGCTCAGCGTGCCCGCTGTCGGGCTGTACACAGAGTGAAAGAATCGCGAATATTCCTTAGCGGATTCATCACCAGATAGAACTCGTCCATCTTTGATTAATTTGTACTGACTAGAAGTGTCTTTTTTCGACCTAACGTAATTCCAGAATGATTTAGGGTCTGTAGCGAGATGGTTCTGTACTCGATCTCTGTACCGGAGGTGAGAACTCGCTGTTTCCGCTTTCACCCTAGCCCGACACTGAGAGAATGCCTCATAATCACTTGGAGATTTGGTCACTTTATACTTTTTGTGCAAATTGTATTTTAATTGAATTTCTTTAATAAGATCTAAGTTATACCATTCTGGATATCTTCTATTACAAATATTTTTAGTTTTCGGAGGAATGCTAGCTTCAAAAGTTTCATATATTTTATCGTAATAAAGGTTTAAAGCCAAATCAGGATCTCGAATACTGTATAAATCTTTCCAGTCTATTAAATTAATTAAATAATATAACTTATTGTAATCTGCCTTACGAAAATTCCATTTCCTATACTGTGACTGAGGGTGTGGTTGTGATTCGCGAGCTGCGGGTGTGGAATGTGTTGGTGTTGGCGCACATGACACCGCAACGCCGACCGCAAGCGGCGGGTGATACACGTCCACGGGCTGCAGACCTTCGTCGGCAGCGCACACCGTCACCCCACCGCGCCCACTCAACACAAGGTCCAGTTGTCTATTATTACAATTCGGCACCATGTTACACTGAGTGACCTCACAAAAGGCCACAAAATATTCAAAATAACTACATACATTATTATTGCACGAAACTAAATTAAAATCTCCTAAAATTACTATATTACTTCTATACTTAATACACAATTTCTCTAATAAAGTAAACATTACCATGTACTCAGTCTCTTCTGCCTTTGGTGGTATATACACTACACAGCAAAGAAATAAGAAACGACTCTGCTTATAAACACTTGCACATATTATTTCGAATTGTTGAGTATCAATAATAATATCATGTGGCATTTGTATTCGTCGCAGTTCAAAACACGGTGTGGCCACTAAAAGTACGCCGCCCTGCTTACGTCCGTCCGCTCGGTCACAACGTAGGATCTGGTATCCTGGCAGTGAAATTTCCGAATCGTAAATTGATTCGTTACATCCCGTTTCAGTAATGGCAAATATATCAGCATCCGACGATTCCAGCAGCGATAAGAATTTTGTTGTTTTGGTTCTTAGTCCTCTAACGTTTTGGTATAGAATGTTGTATGCTCTCCTGTGTGTCGGTACGTGGATGGTTTGATGTGGTTGTGGTAGAGTGTCGAAAAAAAATCCATTCACTAAATTCCACATTTAGTGGCCAAACATCAGGGTTGCATAATTTTTTAAAGCTGTTTTCTGGTAAACCTATTTTAAATGACGAATAATTTCTTTCAGTTCTCGTTTTTATCTTTTCTACTATAAATTCCGAGTTATTTCCTAATATATCTTTTACATATTCCTTAATGTTATCTTCTGTAGTACTTTTGTCCAACCTCCATACATGTAGATATTTTTTCCGTTCTACTGCCTTCAACAATGTAACCGAAGTGTTACCGCCTTTCTTTACCGGATTATTTCTTTTGCTGCTTTTCACTTCAATCCATTTATCATTGATATTTTCCGCAATCGCTGTATTTCTGGCCACCGCTGCGTAGGTAGCGCTCAGCTGAGCCGTCGCACTCGCGGGGCCTAGCTCGGCAACAGCGCGCGGTAACTGCGTCGTCGTTGACTTGCATACTTCTTTTCCAAGTTCTTTACTAGTTTGACTGTGTGAAGAATCATGGACTAACTTGGTACTTGTACAAGCGTTCGGCTGCGTAGTGACAATCCTTTCGTTTTTAAGAACTTTAATTTCCTCTTCCAAACAAATGCACTTTTTATTAGCTACACTTAAATATTCTCTCAATTTGTTATTCTCTAAGACCAAAGTTGCTACTGAATTCTTAATCTCTTGTATAAGTTTTGTTTCAATAGTATTCAATCTAGCAGATATTTCTCCTTTTAACATATCCGTAACACTCTGGATACTTTCCATCATGTCAATTGCCGATGGTGTAGTATTTTCCTCAATATTTGTCTCTTCACAATTTTTACTTGATTCCTTTTCTATCAACTCACCTCCTGAGCGGGAGCCGCGTGACGGTGTATCATCTGTCACTCGTACACGATGTGTTATGTTCGAGCAGGAATCACACCTATACGAACGTTCCATCTGGATTTTTTGCTCAGTAAATGTGGCCGAAGTAATATTTAGACAGATATAATGATATGCTGTCTTGCATCCAGTACATCTCAAGAATTCTCCCAATGCAATTTTTTTATTGCAAGCAAAACAAATCATTTTGAATGTCCGCGTTGCGCGAGTGAGACGAAGCTAAATGTTTATAGGCGGGAGTGAAAGAGCAAGATGCGCGGCTCGCGATACTTCGCACCGCGCACACTTTGTCACTGTTTGCACTGTTTGTTTGGGAATTAAATAGTCTCACAGTCACAATATCAAGAGAAATTATCACTGTCCTGCACTTTATATGTGTATTATGACATTAACAGTTCACTTTACGCACATTGTTAGCGTAGTACACCGCAAAATTAACCATTTATCAAATTTAAAAACCGGGAGCGCGGCGGACCACGATGTCACCGCGCCGTACCGTTGCGCGGACCGGAAATAGAGCTGTTATCTCCTTTCCTAATACGTTGGTTGACGAAGTCTCACACAGACACATAGTCTAAATTAATAAAACCAATTTAAGCAATTTGTGCTTGTCAACCTTCGACATCACTGCAGAGCACCCTTTTTTTTTTTTTTTTGGGTGGGAAATCATCAAATGACGCCTCCCGCTCTGGGTGGATCGGGAGGGCGTGTCAGACTCTTACTGACTAAAACCCACGCGTGTTCCTTCTGTTGCCTGTGCAATGCCAGGGGGCCACGGTATCCCTTTCGGACTTTCCCGCAACCCCGGCAGGCAATGGTCTCATCAGACCCCTTCACTCGCTGACACTCTTTGAGGCGCGCGTGGAACACAACGCGCCGTTGACCCGGGCTTGGTCCTTACCGGACGACGAGCTACCCATTGCTCACCGTCCGCAAGCCCGCGCCTACGGTGGCCGGGAATCGGCATTAGATTCCCGACGCCCAGGGCGTCTCCTCCTGCGGCGGCTAGGGGCGTGAGGGCGCGAAATTTGCCTCTCCCTCACGCGCTCCGCCTCCTCCTTCGCGAGCATTACTGCTTCGCAGAAGGAGGTGACGGCCTCCCATGCCCTCTCGCTCCGTACCATGGCCTGGACCAGGGCCGGACGCGATAGATCCCCGCCACCGATCGCCTCCACGAGGACACGGCGGTGCTCTGCCCAAGCCGGGCATACCTCCACCGTATGCTCCACCGTGTCCTCCGGGCGATCCACACAGTGATGACACCCGGGCGTTTCCTCCCGCCTTATCCGAAACAGGTACCTCCCGAAACAGCCGTGTCCGGTGAGGACCTGCGTCAGGCGGAAGGTGAGGACGCCGTGGCGCCTCTCCAGCCACTCCTCAAAGAGGGGACTTATCGCCGCAATAGTGGCGCGCCCAGCACTGGGTTGCGACAATCGCACTCTCCATGACGCCATAAGATTCCGTCGGAGCTCGGTCCGCTGTGCCGCGATTTCTCGCGGCATTGGAGTCAAGCCCCGGCGTTTCGCCTCCTCGCGCCACTCCCAAATATGCGCGAGGACTTTTGCCTCCAGATCCCATGGCGGCAATCCGGCAAGGAGGCTCGCCACCTCACCGGAGACCGTGCAGTATCCCCGGACCAGCCGGGTGGCCATGACCCTCTGGGACGCGTTCAACCGGCGGGCAGGCCGCCGCCTCAACGAACGCGCCCACACCGGTGCCCCGTACAGGGCCATGGACCGCACGATCCCCGCGTATAGCCTCCGGCAGGAGGCGTTTAGACCCCCTAGATTGGGCAGGAGCCGCTTCAAGGCAGCCCCGGCCCGGTCCAGTCTGGGAGCCAAACGTCGGAAATGCTCCACGAAGTTCCACCGACTGTCGAGGACGAGTCCCAGGTACTTCATCGTCGACTCGACGCCGATGTGAACCCCTCCTACCGTTATTTGGAAACCTGACGGTGGCGCGTTCCGAGGACCATGAAAACACATGGCCTCAGACTTGTGCAAGGCCACCTCGAGTCCCAACTGCTGGATTCTGGCCACGATTGTCGCAACCCCGTGTGTCGCTAGTTCGGCCGCCACCTGGTGCGACCTCCCCTGTGCCAGGACCAACGTGTCGTCAGCGTAACAAACGACGCTGACGCCATTGGGGAGGCCGGCACGCAGCACCCAGTCGTATCCTATGTCCCACAGATGCGGCCCCAGGACCGATCCCTGTGGCGACATCTCTCGCCGGTTCCACTCTCCCTGGTGACCGGGGCAGATGATGGCCCTGTCTGCCAGTTAGGCCTCGACCACACGACAGAGGTAGGTCGGCATCCGGTGATACCGGAGTGCCTCCCTGATGCAACTCCACTGCAGAGCACCCTGGAGAGATGTCCGCTGTGTACCCAAGCATGGTTTTTTAAAGGTAAGCGGGGTCTGAATGTGCATATTGTGCACAAACCACCAAATGCACCCTCCTCAGACCCTGTCTCAACAGCTATACCAAACATACGAGAGACTGGAAACCTTCCAATATAGGTAAATTATTAGCTTTACTCAGCCAACATTCGGTCAGAACTATGATGTCGAAGTTAATTTTAGTTAAGCGCAAAAGTACAAGAAGTTGATCGAAGTTTTTATTTACACTACGAATATTTAAATGCAGTAATTTAATATCGCTACCAGTAACGTTGACATAATTTATACAGTCTTTTGGGTTACATAAAAAGGAGTTGCCTACGGTAAATTTGTCAAGGTTGTTATTAATATTAATCAAATTAGTCATTTTTAATTATAAAATAAATATCTGAGCGTGAGCTAATTGTATGAGCAAGTAATGCACACATCATGTTAGAATGGCAAGTACATCGCACATAATATGTGAAATTAGTGTTATTAACGAGTCTTAGTATGTATGTGTAGGTCATGTGAATATATTTGTGAATAGGGTTTTGTGTTATGTGTAGTGATTGTGAGAGTATGGTTAAGTTTGTTAATGACTGATTGTTTTTATAATATATAAAGATGACAATTTGAATAAAAAGTGATCTAACTAATCTAAGCAGTTTAAAATAAGAACGATTTACGGTGAGCTTTAGGCATAGTCACATATTAATGTATCCAAGATCTTGAAGGTTTTTTTCGGTGCTGATTAAAATCTGTTTGTCGCCCTCTTGCTTCCGCAGGAAAATATTACTATTGGATATCCAGCAGTATGTGTATTTGTACTTCTTGGCGAACTCACGGGATTGGTAAAATAACTTCTTGGTACTGGCAGGTAGTTGTTCAGCGACATAGACCGGTTGATGTTTCCCTGGCAATCCAATTATACTGGTGTTAAGTTTTTCGTCTTTTCCCTTATCCTTGTTAAACGACCGCACTGCGGATAAGAGAGTCTGTTTTGTCTGCACTCTAGTGAATTCTGCAATTATTGGACGTGGGGTGTCAGAAGTGGTAGACTTCCCTGGCAGACGATAGATGTCACGCAGCTCGTATTCGGGAATTTGCACACCAACAGCTGCTTCTATACTGCATACTGTTTTTGTTAGACTAGTGTGGGTTTCCGTATTATCTTGTGGTACATTTCTCAGTTCAACACCAGACGAGCGGGACTTGTGCTGTAGATCTGTTATCTTTTGTTCCAGGCTTTCTATATACTTTTGCTGTTCTTGCCTTTCTTTCCTTAAGTCCTCAACTTCTTTTCTCAAATCTTCAAACTTTAGATTCATAAAAGACATCGATTTCTCGATCTCTTCATTTGACTTACGAATTTCCGTGTTGGTAGCCTGTATCTGGGAGTTTTGAGTTTTTATTTGAGCTATCTCAGATAACAATTTAGACATTATGGTAGTCTGCTCCGTTAGCGTTTTAGTTATGATATTGTCTTGTAGGTCTCCAGCAATTAAAACTGACCCGCCTTGTGGCGAATTATCTTGCCGAGGCCGTTTATTACGATTAATATTTACGTAGTCGCTCATCATTATTGCAGTATTAATGTCGGGTTCAGATTGGGTTTGACTCTGACTCATATTGTTTATTAGTGTTTTAGGCGTTTTAGGTGGGGTGTGATGAACACGTGCCATATTAGAGCAGAGTAATAACGATGGAAAATAGAGCAGGTACTTATCCGAGATTCAAGGTGAGGTTTTATAAGCAATGTAGGTATTCGATGCGGCTATTTGTACCGCGGTAGCGCACAGCGGTCCGAGACCGACTCCTCATACACTATGCGGCGCAGCGGCGCGTGATCACGGCGCGCGGCGTAGTCGATGGAGTATCGTAGACAACTCGTAGCACAGGTTAATGTAGCAGGTACGATGACGTCAGTTGCTCGTAGCGGACGTAGCGCTCTTATCGGCTGTTAGCGCGTGGGGGGCGATGTTGCCGCTCGTAGCACGTAGTGCGTAGTAAATTCGCCTGCCGCGCTTAAGTTCGTGTGGTGGTCATTAATATAAACTAGGAATAGGAAAGGGCCAAGAATTGATCCTTGAGGCACGCCCATCTTAACTAGAGACCCCAAGGATGTCGCCCCGTTAATGTTTACTTTTTGCTGCCTGTTTGATAGATAGGAAAGAACAAGATCACCAGCTTGTCCACGAATTCCGTAGTGGTGTAATTAACAGATCAGTGTTTTGTGGTCAACGCAGTCAAACGCGTTTGAGAGGTCACAGAAAATGCCAATTGTATCCTGGTGCTTCTCCCAGGATTCCAAAATGTGACTGATGAGTTTTACTCCAGCGTCAGTCGTCGACCTACCTTTCGTGAAACCAAACTGGTAACTATGTAAAATCCCATTTGAATTAAAATGTGACAACGTCTGGTCTAGCATGACATTTTCATATATTTTACTCAATGCTGGTAGTACAGATATAGGTCTATAATTAGAGGGATCACTCTCAGTACCTGATTTGAAAATTGGTACTACTTTACTATGTTTCATTAAATCAGGAAACGTACCGCTATCTAAACATTGATTAAATATGCCTGTTAGGACAGGGGCAATTGAGTCAATGATATCTCCAAGAACCTTAACGGAAATTTCCAATGTAAACCTGGAATTTACGATCCGCAAGGTACGATTGAACGAGTTTGATGAGAAGCATAGGCACATCTCGAGTGAGCAACTTGTGGAGCAGGCCTTCGTGCCACACGGTATCAAATGCTTTTTCGATATCCAGCAGAAACATACCTGTGGACTGTTTGAGATTTAGGTGATGGGATATATGCTCTGTCACCCTGGCTAGCTGTTGAGTAGTTGAATGAGTGGCACAAAAACCAAACTGCTCTTGAATCAGACACTGCCCAGTGGCACGTAATAGTCTTGTATAAACTACAGACTCAAAAAGAATACCAGCAGAAGGTAGCTGACTTATGGGGTGGTAACTTAAGGGTAAAGTACTATCTTTTCCAGGTTTTTTAAGAGGTATTGTTGTAGCATTTTTTCAGATGTTTGGGAAATAGCCCAGATTTTAGTAATGTAGACTATCGCTTTCTGCGGCAAGTTTTTAAAAGTAAGTTATAGTGAGTTTAGTCAAGATTTTACGAATCTCAAATGGCCTCACCGGCTTTATAAAATCAGAAGCGAGAAAATATAACTATTAATGACAGACATAGAGTTCGTAACCTCATCCTTGAGATAAGAGTCACAAGTCCAGCTTGTGGTAAGGCCCATGTTGTCACAAAAGGCATTTGCCAAAGCGTTACATTGTTCAGCCGTGCCAGCGGTCAGGGACCCATCCGAAAGCTTAAGGGGAGGAATGTTCGCGGTTCTAGGCTTGAGAGATTTTGTCACACGCCAGATATCTTGACTGGGGTTATCATTTTTTGCCAATTTAGCATTCCAAACATTATCGAGGTAATTTCAGATATTTGTGTCTATTTATGTTTGTAAAATGTTTATATGACTACGATTAAGCCTTTTTAGGTAACCACTGGGCAGTTTCTGTTCAATACGATGCAAATAGTTTTTGTAGCGGATTAAACTTTTAAAGTACCGAGGAAGTTTGTTAGGGGTATCGCTAAACACACAAGCCGTGGATGGTATAGAGGAATCTCTAGCATCAATAATAGTTTGCTGCAAATTAACAATGGCAGTATCAATGTCTTTGTCGGTTTTAAACGTCTTAGAACTAAACATAATGTTATAATTGAGGTGAGAACGATATTCAAATTTAAAAAACCGAGCTTTAGACCTGCGACACAGTGAGCCGATGGTAAAGAATATGGGGTAATGGTTAGAAGACAATGCTTATATTTAAGGATAGTACCAAGTCCGGGCTAGATTGTTGCAAATTAATATTATGCATTCGGCCATCACCTTAATTCGTTACTGCTGTTTCGGCCCTAAATTAACATATTTTCTTCGCGCTTCCCATTTATGGAAGCACAGCACACTCACCTTTTAGAAAAAATGGACCAAATTATCAGACACACATTAACTTCAATGTTAAATGTGGCCATGGATGACCGAGCTTGGGCGCAAGCTACTCTTCCCATTAGTATGGGAGGCCTCGGTGTCCGTAAAATTTCTAGTATTAGTTTACCGGCTTTCAATCCTCGGTCCACGGCACTGAGAAATTAATCAGGAAAATTCTAACCTCCACACTGATTGATTTTGATGTGCCGTGCTTCACCGAGGCTATGGATGCCTGGAGACTCGCTTGCCCGAACTCAGATCTACCCGATTATCCATCTACCCAAAGACCGTGGGATAAGCCATTCTGCAAAGTAGTACAGAACAATTTACTTAACACGTTTGCTACCACTGCGGAGCGTGCCCGCCTGCTGGCTGTGGGTAAGTGGGAATCGGGTCTGTGGCTTCATGCACTACCATCGTTGAACATAGGCACTTTGCTCGCCGACACTACCTTCAGCCTCGCTGCTTCCCTACGACTAGGAGCTCCTTGTTGTTCTCCTCATAGCTGTCACTGTGGCGAAGTTGTCAACAGCCTCGGACATCATGTCTTGTCTTGCAGCCGAAGTGCGGGTCGCTTAGCGCGCGACATCATCCGACGAGCTCTTGTCGCGTTGCTTTATTAGAACCCAATGGCTTGGCACGCGACGATGGCAAGAGACCGGATGGCATGTCTTTATCTCCATAGAAGGTGGGTAGGCCTTTAGTGTGGGATGCAACCTGTGTCGACACTCTTGCGCCATCCCATCTTCCTGGCTAGGCGTGCTGTGCTGGTGCTGCTGCTGCGGCTGCAGAAAACCTCAAGCGGCATAAGTATAATAACATTACAGGTAATTATATTTTCGAGACGTTTGGGGTTGAAACTCTCGAGGAATAGGGTCCGAGTGCTCACGGCCTCTTCAATGAAATCTCAAAACGGCTATTTGACACTTCCCGTGACCCAAGGGCTGGTTTTTACCTTGGGCAGAGGCTAAGCATTGCCATACAACGTGGCAATGCGGCCAGTCTCTTGGGTACATTACCAGTCGACAGCGATGCGGGTGAATTTTTCGATGCTATGTTTTAATTTAACTGGAGTGTGAAATTATTTTGAGGCGCATTTTGTACATTGGCATCCATACTATAATATTATAAATTCGAAAATAACTCTGTCTGCCTGTCTGTCTGTATGTTACCTTTTCACGGCCAAACCACTGAACGGATTTCGATAAAATTTGGCAAGGAGATTGTAACGGCTAGGGCTGCACAGGTTAGGCTGCGCAGGCCGTTAACTGATAGGTAGTAGGTAGAATTAAAACAGTTAAAAAGGTTAATACATATATTGATAGTTTAGGTAACACCTTACCCGCGACCTAAACACTGGTTCTGAGCACTTGCACACTTTAAGAGAGGTAGGTAGGGTACCGTCCTTGGCTACACGTGGCAGACGTGGGGGGCCTGTCACAGGCTCGCTGCAGAGGCACGTGGCAGAAGTGGCCGCGGAGGCCTGTCAGCACAGGCTGCGGAGGTTGGACGGCCTTCGTTAGACCGCTGGTAGAGAGCGTCGGTAGCACGTGGAACACGCCGCCTGTCAGCACAGGTCACAGGCCTGTTAGCACAGACACGTGGCGGCAGATCACAGGTTGTCGGCACAACCCGTCCGCAGGTGGCGTGCAGTAACGCAACGCTCAGCAGCAGCAATTGGTAAGGGCCTTCCCTCAGCCCCTACAAGGAACCCCGGAAGCGCCATAGGGAGCGCGTGTTAGATGCGGTGCAAGATAGCTGCAAGCCGCATGCGATGTGCTTGCTTCTTCCCCTTTACCAGCCAAGGAACGGTGTGGGAAGCATAGTAAGTAGACGCTCAGCACATCGCAGAGGTTTACAGGCAGAGAGTTGCAAACAGCGTGGCGCATTGACAGATGCCAAGATTAGGTTAAGTATGCGAGCACGCGTGCACAAAATACAAAGTAACGTGATCCTAGCAGATGGATCACTAACAATAGCACAGCAAGGCACTACACCACCTTGATGGAGCAGCAGTACATCTAAATTACCATTACCAGAGCGCTGGATAACTAAGCCGCGTGTCCGACAATATAAACACGCGAAATTGAATATAACTTAGGTGGTAAAATCAATATAGGTTATCCAGCACAGGGGGTCTGGTATTATTACCAAACTAATGTGGAACTCACCCTAGGTCGGGTCACACAGGATTTCAAGGAACAGGGAATGCTATTCACCAGTTCTGCAAGCGGAGACGAAATGACAGAGAGTCTCCGGAAGATTAGTGTTGTACCCCGATTCTAGTGATGTGATTAGGAGCTTACTAATTGTGATTTTTCAGCAACACTCGACTATTTTGACTATTAGTTGCGAACCTCACAACGCTACAAGATAGATGGCATACTTTTTGTTTCAAAAATAATCCTAAAGGGTGTGAAAGTTGAAAAGGGAACTGGATGAAAGTTTGTATGGAAACTCCAGCATGCATTTTTGCATTTTTTAAGTTAGGGATATGAAAATTTAAATTTATGCTTTTGGTAAGAAATAAAGAACTCGAGAGAGAGGAGGAGCTCGTGGCTAAGTAGTAACTGCCGCACGGGTCGATCCGTCAGGTTAAGCTACGCTTGCCGGGGTTGGTCTGTGGATGGGTGACCATCTTTACATACCGAGACTCCTCCGTGCCTCGGAAAGCACGTTAAGCCGTTGGTCCCGGCTGTCATTCGTGGATCTTTGACAGTCGTTACGGGTCGTCAGAAGCCCGAAAGTCTGACAACCAGTCTTACCAAGGGGTATCGTATTACCCAGTTACTGGGTTGTGGAGGTCAGATAGGCAGTCGCTCCATGTAAAATACTGGTATTCAGCTGCATCCGGTTAGACTGGAAGCCGACCCCAATATATAGTTGGGAAAAGGCTAGGCAGATTGATTGGTAAGAAATAAAGAATTATACAACAAAGAGATAAAAATCGGAATGATTTTAAAATTAACATGTAATATTGATTTTTTGGCAAACGGGAAGTACCAAATAGACTGGTTTATTTACTAGTGTCAAAACATGCGGCTTAAATGGCCGTATTTTTTAAGTGAAAACTTCTTTAGCGGCGTTGTGCACTTTTTTTGTGATGGGTAAAAATGTTAAGCTCGCGTGAGGACGCAGGAGGGAGAGTTGACCGATGCAAAATGATTCCCTAACCAATCTAACCATTCCAAAATATCAAAAATACACAACATTAAAATTCAAGTTTTCACTTCTGCCGGCACTCCCGGAGTGCAACTTTTTTTTATTGCGTTGACTTGGAAGTTTGATTTTCATTGCTGCTGATCTTAGTTTTTGATATCTATTTCAACTTGATACCTCCACGCGTTCATGAGAAAAAGGGTCTTGACAGACAACTAAGTCAGCCTTTATTTTTTGTTTTTTTTTTTAATTTTGAGGTACGGAATCCTAAAACAGATTTGTTATCTGCTTGTTACCTCTTCATGTCTTAACGGCTAAACGGTTTTAGCTGAAAGGCATGTGGATAGGCCATGACCTGGGTTAGGACATAGGATACTCAGAATCCCGGTAGCACGTTCCTGTGGGATATTTTACGACATCCACGTGGGCGAAGCCGTGGGCATAAGCTAGTCCTATTATTAATGCAAAAGTGAGTTTGTTTGTTACACTTTCACGCTAAAACGGATGAACGGATTTGGATGAAATTTAGCACACAGGTAGACCATGACCTGAAGATGATGGTCTGATGTTGATGGTCGATTATTACTCGTTAACTTGTGCAGCCTACTTAGTTGTAATAGTAAATACTACAAAAACTGCTTGCAATTCGGGGATTCATTGAAGTGCCCTGTCCCCCCCGGACAGGGCACTTCAATGAATCCCCGAATCCAAAAATGGTATTCACACATCCAAAATATTTTTGAACTACCCAACGATACTAGTACCCCAAACAGACAGACGGATATGGCGAAACTATAAGGTTTCTTAATTGACTACGGAACCCTAAAAACTAAACATAAGTCAACATTGTTGGGCGTATTACTAAAAGTAGACATTATTCAATAATTATTTTGTTTTGGTAGATAAAAAAATCTGACATTGTTTATACGCGGCGCGGCGCGCGGCGGGCTCATACACTAAATACAAAAGTAATGATGAAGATATTAAACTATTTCTATTGGATGTCTCACATCAGTAGCAACAAAATTCCTGCTACTCAAAGCAACATCATCGATCTACCGTATCTAATAAAATATAGAACAATACACCTGTGCCATACTATTTAGGAAAGGGTCTCACTGAAAAAAATACCCTGCTTATAAAGAAGCATGCTGACTGACCGAGGCAATGTCCCAATGTCCCGACCGAGGCAAGGTGTTAGAAACGATTTATTTTACCATGGATTTTGGGGTAGTTTAAAATCAACTGAGTATCTTTACTGTCTTTGGTTGAGATTTTAATTGAACGAAATAAAGTCATTTCTGTTGGAATTGGATTCGAGAGTATCGCTATCGTATTCGCTGTATCGGTTATAATAAATTTGTTGTGGCCTGAGACAAAGAATTTCGCACCCTGCAAACATTTAGTGGATTAGGAAAGGTTCTACGTTTAAAATCTGGTTGGTTATTTAATTTAAAACGTTATAAGTTCGTCATTGAAAATTTTCATAATAATTATTTGGCTTTTAATAATAGGTTTGCAAATAAAGCTATAGGAAAACCTTGAATAGGTACCTTATTATTCATAAGAGAAGCTGAATTTAAATATAAATTAAGATTAATAAACACCTTTCTTCCAGACACAACATTGCTGTTCCTGACGAAAACATAAACAACTGTATTATCAAAAAAATGGAAAATCTCAAAGTGCACGAATCATAATGCTCATTTGATCATATAAAAAAGTACTTTGAATAAAAGAGCCATTTTCAATAGGGTTCCTCCTGAGTGTAACGAATCTATTTTCGCAAGCTACAATGTTTTCAGGTTTCACACTTGACTGACGGGATTTTTTAAAAACTATTTTGTTATTTTCGTTTCTGCTGTATTAAATCAATTTTGGAAAGTACTGAATTAATCTCCATTAAATTATATATAAAAAATAATATAAATTAACTACGTTCTGTGTACTAGCAGGAGTTTTATAATAAAAACAGTTGCAGAAAGGAGGCAAAACCAATTTTTCGCTTCGCATTATCAAAAACAAACATCAAACATTCTTCAATAAAACGCAGTTCCTAATTATTCCAATGTCTGGAAATGAAAATAAGAATATCCAAGTCAAGTCGATAAGGTCCCTAAATAAAAATGTATCGCCAGACAGGTGGGCACTCGGAAACTTTCAGATGGATAATAAAGCATTCTTAAAGAGGTGGCCGTTACAGGCGGCGCGGTGTAATAAGGGTCAACACAATTATTATAGACATTAATTACCTACTAACGCAAGCGGTTCGCACATACAGAAACTTGGGGTTTGAGACAAAATAAGTGTTATGTAAGTGACTGCGATAAAAGGGGATCAGGTTCGAATCAAGGCTGCAATGGGAGGGCCCCATTTAACATCTCTCACAGGACGGCTAAGTTCAGCAGCATAATTATGTAAATGCTGTAAGAAAAATCCGTCAGTTTACTGATAAAGGTACCGCGAGGCTAGTCTTTTTCAGTTACTGTCATAGTATCATGTCCTACGGTATTTTAATATGGGGACGGGCTGCAGATATCGATTCTATTTTTATTCTGCAGAAAAGAGCCATTAGAGCAATATATTGCCTCCGCAGGCACGACTCTCTAAGGGAACTGTTTAAAAATATTAACATCATGACGGTACCTTGTCAATATATCTATGAAAAAATCATGTCTGTTCGAAAAAATCTACATCTCTCTAGTAAGCTAAGTGACAGGCATAATTTTAACACATGAAATAGGAACAGGTTAGATCAACCACGTTTCAGATTGTCTAAAGTACACACTTCTTTTATGGGGTACTGTGTAAAATGTTATAATAAAATACCACTCGATATTCTTCAACTAAATGAGAAGAAATTTAAAACTTGCATTAAACGCGCTATGTAGACTAGTATACTATAAGTTGGATGATTATATCGTAGATAAAAATGCTTGGCTAAATGCTGGTCCTGCTCCACAGCCACTTGGGCTCAATAGTTAAAAATGAAAAAAAAATGGTAGAGTTGCTTCCCCTTTTTATTTTTTCTGACTACGAACATAATGTTTATTTTGGTTTTTTATGAAACCAAGTTTTAATGATTGAATACTCCAATAGATCATATTGATTTTCTTTCTTTTGGTGGTAAAATTCTTTAAATACATTGTAAACTACAGTTTTGTATAACTTAGACGCATTTTTATTTTCAATTTTTATTAATGTGAATACCATGGAGTCGTTTACTATGTTATTATGTTGATTTTGACTTGAAAGAGCAGGGTAGTTGAGAGTATGTCATTTCAAATTCAAATTTAAATTCTTTATTGCTAACTATGTGTAGGTACATAAATAAAGTTCTTAACAGAGGATATCAGTTTTTAGAACATAGTGGCCCTGTTAGGGCATTGCAATTTCATCATGCATATATGCTTATAATTGTAACAGTAACAGTTGAACATGCATTATTTACATTCATTAATTAAAAAGAAAAAAGTTAAAAATATTAAATTTTTTACAGGACATCGTTTTAATTATATTATATAATTTTATCATTTACATCATATTAATTATAAATTATTAAAGTCATACATAAATAAAAATACCCATGTCATGAGTTACCTGATTTAAAAATTGTCATAATTCATTAATTCAATTATGTCACAGTATTGTAATCATTTAATATTAATTATCATAATCCTTTTAAAAATATTTTACTGAATTATATTCACTTTAGTGATAGGTACTTTATTTAACAAAATTATTTTTCCTCAAGAAATTCTGCTATTGAGTAATAGGCCTTTTTAATTAAGAAAATTTTCAGCATTCTTTTAAAAATAATAATTGAATTTATAATCTTAATGTCCATAGGTAGCTTGTTATAAATCTTTATGCTCATACAGAAAACACTATTACTGTACGCTCTAGTGTGGGACGTTTTATCTCTTAAGGTATGTTTAAGTCTTCTGCTTTTTAACGTATCATAGCTTGTAATGTTTGATTTAACTAAAATTGAGGCCAGGTAGATAAATAGAGCAGGGAGTGTTAAAATCTTGAGATTTACGAAATGTGGTTTACATGAATCCGTTTGGCGTAACCCACATATAGACCTAATACACTTTTTTTGGGCTTTGAACGCAATTTCTTTATTAGTTGAGTTTCCCCAATATAACCATACGACAGAGTGGATCCCACATACGCATTATGTGGGATCCACTCTGTAAGCAGTAAGAAGCGCGGTCTGGTTGGATACTTTTTTAAGCATGTATCGAGCGTAAGAAAATTGATTAAATTTGGTACATACACTATTTACATGTGTTTTCCATGACATATTCGAATCTATATGGATTCCTAAAAAATTTGTATTTGCTACTTCAGCTACTGTTTCATTATTGCAAGCAATACTTAAAGGAATAGATGTCGCGTTTTTATTTTTAAAGTTCATGTAATGTGTTTTTGTGAGATTAATTTGTAAATTATTTATTTGAAGCCAATTTATTAATTTAGTTAAGGAATCATTTATTTCTTGTTCATGATTTTTGTTTTTATTATTTGTGAAAACAACCGTACTGTCATTTGAAAATAAAACCATAGGTTGCTGAATAGCATTAGGTAAATCGTTTATGTAAATGAGAAACAGTAGTGGTCCCAGTATTGACCCTTGAGGTACACCATATTTTATAAATCTAGGACTCGATGTATACTTAATCTCTCTCTTTGTAAATGGACATAACTGTGTTATTTCAGTGAACTGTATTCGGTTACATAGATATGATTTGATTATTTGTAGTGCTTTACCCCGAACTCCGTATATTTCAAGTTTTTGCAAAAGAAGTTCATGATCAACATAATCAAACGCTTTTGTCATGTCCATATAAAGAGCTGTAACTTGGTTTTTTTTTATCTAGTTCTGTAAGTATTTTTTCTAAAAACTGATGAATTGCTGAATTTACCGATTTCCTTTTTCTGAATCCTACTTGATTATCTATTATTGTTTTATTTTTCTCGAAATATTCAGTAAGTTTATTATTTAGTACTTTTTCAAATATTTTGGCGAATATTGGAATGAGAGCAATCGGCCTGTAACATCGTACATCTTCTGGGTTTCCTTTTTTAAATAGTGGTGTAACCACCGTAGTTTTTAAATATGTTGGGAAAATGCCTTCCTCAAGACACTGATTTATAATATGAGTTATGATTGGGACAATTATGTACACTACACGTTTTATTATTTGCGTTGAAATTCCATCATAGCCCGTACTTTTGGTGTTTTTTAATGCCATGATTAATTTCACAACATCGTTTAGGGTAACTGGGGTTAAGAAACAGGAGTTTGGTTTATTATAAGTTAGAATCTTTGCGTAATTTATTTATTTATTTATTTATTTTTGTACACACAAAACACTTAACAGGACATAATATTAACATAAAAGAGCACAAAGGTACTGCTTATTTCTTACAAAATTATTATTATTATTATTATTTGTCAGTTTCGAGATGTCATCAATAAAGAAATTGTTAAATGTTTGTGCTATAGTATCAGGGGCCGTTATAACTTGATTATTATATCTTAATCTATCAAATTTTTCAGGGGGATTATTGTTTTTATTTTTATTTATTATTTGCCATATTGCTTTAGGTTTGTTTGTGGCTGTTTGTATATAATAATTATTTTGCGACTTTTGAGTAAGTATTACAATTCTTTTAAACTTTTTTGCATAATTATTAAAGTTACCCTTATCTGACTTTTTACCTGAGAGTCGATATATTTTTAGAAGCATTCTTTTACGAAGAGAACATATTTTTAATCCTTTACTAAGCCATTTAGTTTTGCGAATAATTGGAACTTTAATTTTTATGTTTGGAAAGCAGAGGTCATAAAAAAGTTTAAATACCTTATGGAATTCTTCAAAAAAAGCATTTGCGTCACTTTTCTCATAGCATTCAGTAAAATTTAGGGCTTTTAGACATTCAATAAATTTCTCAACATTTTCGGTGCTAAAGTCTCTTCTGAATTTATACCAATGGGTTATTGAGTAAGTTTTTCTAACTGGACATGAGAGAATTTGTGCTGTATGATCAGACAGAGCTAGTTCAATAACGCTTTGTTGACAGCCTCTAATATTGTGTGCAATGTTATCAATGCACGTTTTACTTTGCAAGCGGGTTGACTCATTTATTGCAAGTTTTAAGTTAAAGCTCTGTAACAAGTTTTCAAACTCTCTTGAAACAGGAGTGTCTTTTAGTCGATCAATATTATAATCGCCTCAAATAACAATTTTCTTAAATTTACTACATAATTTTGCTAGTAAAGCCGCTAAACGGTCGAAAAATAATTGTATTTGTTGTCATGCTCACTTAATGCCTCGCTGATGGTGGCGAGTGTGTTGGATTATTCGGTTCCCTACAAAATGGTTGAGCTGGATGGTGCTGATCCACGCGTCATGTTCGTGAAGGGGCGCCGTCAGTTGAGACTGGTCATCTCTTATCTGCCATGGCTAATTTTTTATCTTATATTTTTAATCGTTTTTGATTTTTATACTTTTTTACATTGTTCTCACATATAGAATCAACAAGAGTAATGTACCCAGGATTTTGTCATTTCTATATTTAAAAGTTTGAGTGTCCTTGGAGTTTCTTGCCCTTCTTCTTCATAGAGATTTACGTTTTGGAATGGGCAATTAGCTTCAACTTTCTGACTAACTGACTGACTCTTTGACAATTCAAAAGTGCCTGTAATGGTAATGGTTTAATTGAAATAAATGCTTTGAGTTTTGAGTTTTTTTGAGTTTTTTGAAAAATCTTAATTTTTTCAGTAAAAGAGGTTTAAGCTACATGTTAGGATAGTTTAAGTAAAACAATTTTGGTTGTAGGAAGGAATGAATGTCGTTTATTGGTGTCTCATGTACGTACAAAATTAACAAGGTACAAGTGCAGTGCATATCTGTGAGGTGCCCTAGTAAAAAAAAAAACGGCTGGTTAGCTCAGTGTAGTGGCGAGCGCGGCGTGATGCGTATGCGATGCGTGCTGCTACAGTGCTCCCCTTCAAGTGAAACGTACCAGACATCTTATGACACGACCCAAGTGGGATGTACGCTTCGTCGTGATGTTTCCAGGAACAGTGTTCTTCGAGGGAGGACTAGCGCATTGGTGTGGTGTACATGCGTCATCAGTGCATGGAATGGAGAATGCTGGCTTGAGGTGATCTAATGATATCACTGCTTGGCTTCCCGGTAGTTGAATAGTAAATGTTTTATCACTTCGGCTGAGTACTGGATAGGGTCCGTTGTATGGCGGTTGCAGTGGTTTCTTGACTGCGTTTGCACGAATACTTCCTTGCAGGTTTGCAGTCTTTGGGGTACGAATATGCCCTTTGTGCTGCTGGTTTGTGACTGTGCTACTGCTTGGCAAAAGGTGCTTATTACTGATCGTAGCTTTTCAACATAGCTGTAGTCCATTGTGTCTGGCTTCGATGGTATGAAAAAAACTCCTGAAAGTGTGAGAGCGTGGCATTAGGTAAGCTGTGCAGCACTGACACCGCTGACACTTCTCGTTGCGGCTCGCAAACCTAGAAACACTGTAGGCAGCTCCTCAATCTAGGTATTCGTGCTCAGCCGTGCTGTTAGTGCTGATTTCATGCAGCGGTGCCACCCCTCAATCATTCCGTTGCTTTGAGGATTTTACGGAGTGGTATGAATGCGCTTGATACCAAGTATTCTTGTTAATGAGTTGAATAGGCTGATTTCAAATTGTCGACCTTGGTCAGTCGTCATTCGAGCTGGACATCCAAATCGTGTGATCCAACCTTCATACACGATTTTAGCGACAGTGTCAGCTGTTATGTCCTGTGCGGCATGCGCCTCGGGCCAGCGCGTCGCTCGGTCGATCATCGTGATGACGTAACGGTATCCTTGAGGCGAAATACGTAGCATGCCAACGATATTATCCCAAATAAATAAATAAATATCAACGTGCAAATGTTTAAAGCGATGCGAAGGTTCGAAGTTTGAAACCGGGCTTGTAGTGTGCCGGTGTAATTTTGCACGCTGACATTGGATGCAGGTTGATACCCATTTCTTCACGTCAGTGTTCATTGATGGCCAGAAGTATCGTGTTTGCATTAGCTTTCTTGACGTTCTTATTCCAGCATGACTAAGGTTGTGAATTTTATTAAATATTTTAATACGGAATTCTTCGGGTAAATATGGGCAAATGTTTTTGGTTGATGTCTCACAATAGATAGCGTGAGTGATGTGACGTACGAGTATGTCATTAGTAAATTCACTAATAATAGCTGTCTGCTGCGGCGGGATGTTTCAGAGTCTGATGATATTTTATGAAGCGCGTATGTGATTGGCTTGTGATCTATATACACAATCAGTTCGCGTCCTTCATATAATTTCTTGAAGTGCTTCATGGCTAAGTATACGGCTTGAAGTTCACGATCGTATGTTAAATATTTTTGCTGCGCTGGTGTGAATTTCTTTGAGAAATAACCAAGTGGCTGCCATTTGTCATCGACTTGTTGCTGTAGTACTGCCCCTGCGCTTTTGTCTGATGCGCCGCACATTAAACCAAGGGGGGCTGTGTGTTGTGGAAGCGCCAAGTAGGTTGCTTTTTGAATGCATTTCTTGCATTCTTCAAAGCTTTGGATGTTTCTTAATTGCACTTTATTTCTGTTTTGTCGGTGTCTTTGAGTGTGTATTATGTAAATACATGCGCAAAGGTGCTTGAGTAGCTGCGGCGTTCGGTATGTTTTCTCGGTAATAATTGATCATACCGAGAAAACGTCGTAACTCTTCGACATTTTTCGGTTTCGGGTACTCGCTGATTACCCTCACTTTTTCGTATGGTGGTTTTATGTGTTCGGGGGTAACGAAGTATCCTAGGAATGTCAGTTCTCTCTTTGAAAATACACATTTAGCGGAGTTAATTGTGATACCATATTCTTCCGGACGCTGTAGTACGGTTGAGGTTTTTTCGAGCTGTTTCTTCGTATTCTGCGGTGTGGCTGTAGCAAATCGTCGACGAATGGGTAGACAAAGTCAAGGCGTTCGTGTATAAATCTCTGGAATTTTTGACCAGCATTCTTCAATCCAGGGCACATACGTGGAAACTCGTATAAACCAAAAAAGGTTGTCTTGCCATAAATATTGTCACGAATATATTTTTTTTATTGCAAATAATATTTATTACTTTTACAGTGTGTTAGTTTAATACATAAATATAAAACAATTCAAAATATAAAAAGCTTATTCGAAGTGGTCTCTATTGGCTGCAATACAGTCCTTTAAACGTTGAGGCCAGTTATCAATAGAAGCACGCATGGGAAAATTCTTCACTGCCAATCGAATAGATTGTTTTAGGGACTCCAAATTATCATGGCGTTTAAAGCAAGCCGTACTCTCTAAAACTGACCATAAATCATAATCCAGCGGATTAAGATCGGGAATAGACGACGGCCAGTCTTCAGCTCTGATGAAGTTCGAAACGTTCACTTCCAACCAAGACTGCGTGGACCGAGCTTTATGACCCGGCGCTGAGTCTTGTTGGAAGGACCATACTTGTTTATTGAATATGGTATTGTTAAGGGGCTTAACTACCTTCGAATGGTATCTTGATATACTTGTGCCGATGTTTTGATACCTTTTTCACAAAAATATGGCTCTGTCACTCCTTCAGAGCTAACACCCCACCAAACCATCACTGAAGTCGGATAATGCCCACGTTGCACTCTGTCGACTAATTGGGAAGCTGCCTTGGAGCTTTGAGCATAATACGGTCATCTTGTTTGTTAAAATGTTGCTCAATTTTTCATCCGTAAACAAAAAAAATCTGTGACCTTCCTTTGCGTACCGCTTCATTAGTTGTTTCGATTTTACCAACCTTTTCTTTTTAAAATTATCAGTAAAAAAATGACCAGTGCGTCTCTTATAGGCTGCAAGTCCTAAGTCATCTTTTAAAATACGCGACATGGTTCTGGGTGCTATCTTCATCTCCCGAGATAAAATCTTTTGCTTTTATCTCTTTATCACAGGATGTCTTCGAATTCTTTCCCTTACTGCTTTGACCACCTTTTTCGTACGAACACTACGTGGACCGACAGATCTTTTTCTGTCACAAACAGAGGAGGTCTCATTGTACCTATTAATAGCCCGGTACACAAACATTTGACTAATACCAAGCGTATGGAGAGTTTTAAAAATTGCATGTGGCTCCATACCAACTTTGTGCAATGCAATCACAGCGATTCAGTTCTCCTTTTATCACCCCACTCCATTTTAATATCGCAAAATATTGTACAATTTATTGGCGTCAAAATTAGAAAACTCAATAACAAATCGTATTAAAATGACAGATTCCAAATTAAAATGTAATATCTTTCTTATTTATTTTTAATTGTAACAGTATTTATGTTAGACTAAGTATATATATAAATATATATTTTATGACTTTTTCAACAGTACTAGTCAGTCTAAAATCAATTTTATTTACACTTGCATAAAGTTGATGTTTGTTTGCAATCAAACATTCGCCTTAATCACCACACACTCGTATATCACCATTTTTCTTCGGCACTACGTGGAGTGGACTGGACCAACAACCTTTGCTAGGTCGGCAGAGTCCCTGGCTCATCATATTTATTCTCGAACTCCTTTTTCCCCTTTTCATAGCGATGCGTTGGTCTAGCTCGAGCATGAATGGGTGGGCCGATTGTTTCTATGTAGTGATCGACTTTGTGCTTTGGTTGAGTTTCATCGATGACGAGTGATGTTGGGAAAATCAGCTAGTATGTCATGGAACGTTTGTTGAAGATCGATGCTGCGTACTGTAGGTATGCTTGTATATCACCTTAGTGCCTTCGATGAGAGCTTGGTAGTGTTGTCTATGAGACACTCGTTCCTCGGGTCGACCAGTAGGTTATGGTAGCTTAAGAAATCTGCACCAAGTATTGATTTGCTTACGGCAGCAACAATAAACTTCCACTTGTAGTGACGAAGTAGACCTAAGCTGTTGATGTCTAACGTTTTTTTCTCCGTATGTGGGTATCTCTGAATTATTGGCGGCATATAACTTGTATGGCAGTGGGTTAGATCGAGTTCCTTTTCGCATCTTTATCACAGATATGTTCGCGCCAGGGTCGGCCAGGAAAGTTATGTTGGATTTCTTATCGGTGATGGAAAGGCGATATGATTTGCTGTCGATATTAGGTTCCGCCACTGCTAATGCCTGTTTTAGTTTTCCGTGTTATTATCCTCGTTTGTCGCACTAGGGTAGTGTGAAACTACTGTAATACTGCACCAACGTACTGTCGAATTACAGTACTGTCGCACTACCGTAGTGTCGAACTACTGTCGCGCAATCGTTTGTCACACTAGCGTGATGTCGATGTTCAGTGTGTCGCACAAGCGTGCATTCGAACTATGGTGAGTCGCAGTACAGTTTTGTCGCATAAGCGTTAATCGCACATCCATTTGTCGAGCTCACGTAGTACACTCTGTTATAACTACAGAGCGTAGTGCATTTTCGTGCTTTTGCGCCGAATTTCCGGTGATAATAACAATGCGGCGACGGAGTAGTTGAGCGAGATCTGTAGTTTCTTGAGTGCGAGTAAGACGGTGTTCTTGAACGATCGTAGCGGTGATTGCATCTGTATTGGTGATGTGACGGTGACAATGTGTGCGTGCACCGATAGTTATCTTTCTTGAGCTCGGCGATTTCAAGGTGTAACTTGCGTATTTCTTCGACGATGCACATCCACACACCACATACTGCATATTACCCTGAGCTTGGGAATTGTCGACTGATGATATGGCGGGAACTTCAGACTCAGATGTCTGCTCCAACATCTTGTTTGCCATCTTGGCTAACTCTTCCAACGCAGTGTCTTTGCTGATGTTATCACTTACGACGAGTACTGACCTCAAATGTGGGGGTAGGAGATTCATCCACATCAACCAGAGCGTATTGTCGGGAACTTTGTTGTGCGCTAAGTTACGCATGCGACGTAGTAGCTGGCTCGGTTTTTGGTCACTCAGCTCCATATCAGACAATAGCTTTTGCAGTTGCTTCTCATCTGATTCTTTATACACAGAGATAAGTCGTTCCTTGATTGCGCTGTATGATCGTTCCGATGGGTTTTCCAGCAGGTCACAGATTTGCTCAACGTCTTCCTTCGCCAGCTGTGCTAAAACCATCTGGGCTTTCTGCACATCGCTTTTCTTCAGACCGCTGACTACTGCTTCGAAGGTAATAAACCATAGGCGTGGTTTATCACGCCAAAACGGCGGGACACACATGCTATACCAGCTATTTCTTTTTGAAATTTCGCTGCTTCCTCCATTGCTGATCTTCGGTGATTATTATTGAATGTAGGTACGTGAATACCGACTGTATTTTACACGAGGGTCGGTCGGATTCGTTCGTTCGAGGTCACCACTTTAGCGACGTGTTAGGATAGTTTAAGTAAAACAATTTTAGTTGTAGGAAGGAATGAATGTCGTTTATTAGTGTCTCATATACGTACAAAATTAACAAGGTACATGTGGAGTAGGGGTAACAAACCATTAAAAAACAAACAACCAATCAGAGCACAGTTGGAAATATCACACGATATGCGGTGCGCGTGTGCGCCCTCTTACAACTCTTCATGTAACAACTAAGCACTGTAGATATAAATATATGTGGCGGTACGCCGCTCGATAGCTCACACCATCGATTCTAGACTCGGCACCGGTCGTGGACGGACGTGCGCTACAGTGTGTTCCTGAGTTCCTGATTGTGGTTCCTGTTTTCGTCGTACAGAGCGACGAGTTACGTAGTCAAGGACTACCGACTGCTATTAATTGTCTGTCTTTTTCAAGACACAATTAATAAAGTGTTTCATTATCAGTAGTCAAAAACGTACATATTACCTGTACCTTCTGGGTAAAACCACAGTTTCGTGGTCCTCGGTGGATAACATACGGTGCCAACGAAGCCGAGGGGATGTTGACATAACCACACCCGCCGAACCCCTCAGGGCTAGGCAGTCAATTGGATGGGTCTCAGTGTTCGGCCTTGGGGGGTCTCCTAGTCGGCATTGGTGACAGTTTTCCTTCAACAACTACACACCTAGTGTCGCTTAGGTGTGTCTACACCCTTTGCACTAGACTGATAGGACCCTGTTGCACATTAAGATAGGCAACGGGCAAAAGCAAGCTTAGAGCTCACCCGTAGGCACACAACCTCCCTGTCTACACCCGACACACATCCCCGGTCAACCCGCCGGGGAGATAGGCATAGGGAAAAGATAGGCAACATTCCTTCCCAATTTTAAATCCCCGATAGTAATGGAGGGCCTTCTGACAAAGCTCATAGAGCTTTTTCAGAACGTCTTCGACAATGATCCCCAGCTTAAAGCCAAATGGGGTGGACAGTTGGCTGCTATACAGCGAGCCCTCCCTAGTCCCTCAGACAAAAGCATCCCTGGATTCAGTGACGCATTAGATCAGTCCCTCTCAGCCATCGAGCTGGAAGGCCCGTTCAGCCCGTCAGTGTCTATGGGCACGGACGAGCCCTCCACCTCCGCGTCAAAGCGCACCACTTCCCCCTACTTATGAGACCAAGAGGCAAAGATCTCTTCTACTTCCTCTTTCTCCCATTCCGACGACGACGGATTTGTCCCCGTCCAAGGAAAAGGGAAAAAGAGGAAGAACAAGAAGCCAGAGCTCCACCCAGGCCAACAAAGTCGTCGTGGTGGAGGACTCTGACTCACCCCTTCCTTCCCTAGCCCTATCCGCTACTTGTGCCCCCGTAGCTTCCCGCTCCCCCGCCCCCCGCCCGATTGCGTCATCCTCCGCGCAGGTTGCCCACCTACTTCTGGGTCAAAAAAAGTCCCTCTGCCACCACCCATGTTCATACAGGATAAGGGGAAGTGGACAGATATCTCCAAGTGGTGTTGCGATCAAAAGATCGCATACACCAGCGCCCGAAAGACCCAACAGGGTATTAAAGTTCGTATCCCTACTTCCCGCGATTATAGGAAATTTACAAAACTTCTGAGAGAGAGACGTGTGTCATACCACTCGTTATCCCTCCCAGAGGAACGTCAGATCCAAGTGGTCATTAAGAAGATCCTAAAAAAAATCCCCCCGTCAGATATCCTAGCCAACCTTCAGTCGCAGAACATCCCCCTAGACGAGGTCCACCGTATGCACCGCGGTAAATGCGGAAAAGCATACGACATGATCCTCGTAGTTTGCTCCCCGGTAGAGGGTCACCACCCTTATTTTCAATTAAAGTCTCTCAGGTTTCTCGATAGAGAAGCCCTAGAAAAGCGGTGCCATTGGTCAATGTCACCAGTGCCAGCTGGCCGTACAGCTGTGCCAGCGGCGGTACTGCCACGTAAAACCCAGGTGCGTCAAGTGCCTGGACGAGCACGGCACTTCCGAGTGCACCCGGCCAAAGGGCCACTCTTAATGCTCAGAGCCCACCCAGCTGTGTTCTCTGCGGGCAAGTAGGTCACCCGGCTAATTACCGTAGCTACCCAAAAGCCCCCAAGTCCACATCCCCCAAATTGACCAAACGTTTCGACGCTCGTCAGCAAAGGGAAGCTCCTTCCTGGTTTAAAGTACCCTCGTCACAAATGCCCCAGCGACTAAGCCCTCAGAGGCCTAGTCCATGGAACTACAACCACCACCAGCAGGCTTTCTCAGCCCTGGCCCCTTCTCAAGCCATAACCCCTCTCAACTAATACCCCCCCCCCAACCACCACCATCCCCCATCTCACGGACCCCCGCATTTACATTTCCGCGCCCCCAGTCAAACCCGCACCTGCTCCCGTAGCAACAAAATCTGCCTAGCCTTTTCCCAACTATATATATATTACGCAGCCGTTCGTGCCTACAGCAATTTTCCCTGCACCGCTAACAAAGCCCATATGCGCTATTTACAGAGACACGCATACAGGAGCTGCATGAAACGGGCTGGGACAAGATGCTTAGCGAACTAGAGCCTACCCACCTGGCATTCTGGGAACTTCAGAGGAAACTCAAGTCCCAGCAAATTACCTCCACGCCTCCCCTGACCCGTCCCGACAAGTCCATCGCGTTCGAGGATATGGAAAAGGCTGAATGCTTAGCAGACAGTCTTGAAACTCAATGCTCCCCTAGCTCCTAACCGGTAGACCAAGCTCACCTCCTAGAGGTCAACGCTGAGGTCGATTGTAGAACCTCTCTCCCTCCCGTTGAAGACCGTGATAGTCCTCTCCCTCCCGTCACTCCAGACGAAGTGCATGACATCATCAAAGATCTGAAAACCCGCAAATCCCTCGGCTCTGATGGAATCACCAATAGGGTGATCCAGATATTCCCTGGCCCCTGATATTGCTATTGGCCACCATCTTCAATGGTACCCTAAGCAATAACATCTTTCCCCAAGCATGGAAAGAGGCCACGGTCATCGGCATACCGAAGCTTGGCAAGCCAAAGACCGAGCCGTCAAGTTACCGCCCCATCAGTCTGCTCAAGGTACTCGGCAAAGTCTATGAGAGGCTTATTTATAAGCGTCTCAGAGACTATGCCGAAACCAAGGGCCTCATCCCCAACGAACAGTTTGGGTTCCGAACCCATCAATCTAGCGTGCATCCGGCCCACCGGATTATCGAACACATAAGTTTGAAAACCGGAGCAGTATTCTTCGATATAGCGAAAGCATTCGACAAAGTCTGGCACAACGGCTTATTATATAAGCTCTACAACCTCGGTGTGCCTGATCGTCTCGTGCTCATCTTACGGGACTTTTTGTCAAACTGCACCTTCCGCTACCGTATCGAAGGAGCGATATCCTCCCCCGTCCTATACGCGCAGGAGTCCCTCAAGGCTCTGTGCTCTCCCCCCTAATCTTCACGCTATTCACCAGCGATATCCCAAAGAGTAGAAGGGCGCAGTTGGCTCTGTTTGCAGACGATACGGCCATCTACTACAAGGGTTCCGGCTCTGACTCGATAGCCCGCACTCTCCAGACCTCAGTCGACAAGCTCGGCGCCTGGTTTAGAAAGTGGAGGATCGAAGTCAACCCAGATAAAAGCCAAGCGGTTCTCTTTTTGAAACCGCGTAAAAGGTTCCAACTCCCCGACCAATCACCATGTTCGGCAAGCCTATCCCTTGGGAGAAGCGAGCCAAATACCTAGGTGTTGTCCTCGACCAGCATCTCTTCTTAAGCGATCACATAAAGCAGGCTCGCTCGCGAGCCGCTTTCGTTCTTGGTAGACTCCACTCTGTTCTGATTGCACGTAGCAAAATGTCACTAAAGTGCAAATTGCGCACATACACGGCGTGCATTCGTCCCATTATGACCTATGCGGGAGTCGTATTTGCACAAGCAAAGCCCCGCCATATCCATAGGATGCAAACGCTCCAAAATAGATGCCCCCGTAAAATCACCGGTGCCCCCTGCTGGTACGTTAGGAACGAGATCCTCCATCTCGACCTAAAGATCCCCACAATCCACCAATTTCTTAAACACAATTCCAAGCGTTTCTTTGAGTCCGCCGCCAAACATCGCAACCTTCTGGTTGTCGAGGCCGCCAACTATGTCCCTAGTAGAATCAGTCAGATCCGCCGCCCGAGGCAAATCCTTACCGTCCCAGATGACCCAATAACCCTCCTCCTGGACAGCAATAGGGCCACAAGTACAGTGCATAAATACAGGCACCAACTCGCATTCCGACCTCGCAGCCGAGGTCCTCCGCGAGTAAATAATACTCCCCCCCGACCCTTGCTAGTTGATGCGCCAGCCCGCGTCGATGCTGAGCCAGTAGCTTTAAATTCCCCGATTAATAATAATGAATTATCCTTGATCCAGCCTGTCCCAACTTGCTGTCTTCCCCCCAGCGACGCCCTAAGCCGGGGTCCATACCCCGTAGGGGGTGCCCTTAGCGAGCACTCGCCTAGTTTTAATTAGAATAGTTTTTGCCCCTGGCTGGAGGCTTTGAGTGTAGTAGCTTAAGGCAGCCACAGCCACAGGAATGTCCAGTTAAGTAGTCATCACCTCAGAGGTGAGCTACGAGATGCCATACTAAAAAAAAAAAAAAAAAGAACTTGATAGCTCAGTGTAGTGGCGAGCGCGGCGTGATGCGTATGCGATGAGCTCTGCTACAAGGTGAGAGACACAATTATAGTACTAGGAATAGGGGCCAATTAATTCAACCGGGTTTCAGACTGGCTAAAGTAGACTCATCCTTCATGGGGTACTGTTTAAAATGTTACAATAAAATACCTCCCCACATACTACACTTAGATGAAGCGAAATTTAAATCTTGTGTAAAACGCACACTATGCTGCCAAGCATATTATAAGCTGGAGGATTATGTCGCTGACAAAAATGATTGGCTCAGCGCTGGTCCAGCTCCACAAAGGCGCATAAACTAATTTATTAATTATTAGCATTCGAAAATATTGTTGGAGCTGCTGAAGATTGGAAAAACTACCTTTGAATTGTATAAATTCAATCTCTTAGTATTGTATAATTGCATAGAACACGTGTGAGCACTGTGACCATGTACCTTATATAAAGCTACCATTTACTGGGTACGTCTTTCATTGACTTGATGTGCCCTGGCGGCTGAGAGTATGTCATGCTCACTCAAATGTCTCGCTGGTGGTGGCGTGTGTGTTGGATCGTTAAGTTCCCTTCAAAATGGTTGAGCTAAATGGTGCTGATCCATGCGTCATGTTCGTGAACGGGCGCCATCAGTAGGGACTGGTCATCTCTTATCTGCCACGGCTTATTTAAATTTTTTAAATTGTTTTTATCGTTTTATTACGGACGTTTTTTACGTGCACGTCTTTCTACATTGTTCTCACATGTATAATCGCAACATGAATGATGTAAACAATATTTTGTAACAATATTATGATTATTTTATAAGAGTGGCCGCGGAGTTTCTTGCCCGTTTTTCTCCATAGGAACCTACGCTTTGGAAGTCATAAGTCATAAGTCATTTATTTCATAACAAAATACATTGTGTTGAAAATAAATTACACTGATAATAAACAATTAATAAAAAATAAAACATTACAGTCATATCAAAATTCAGCATTTAAAATATTCTTTTATGTAATTATAGCTCTAAGTCATTAACAAAAAATTAAATAATAACCAACATTACATTTCATTTCAAAATTCATTATCCAGATAAAAAAAAAATTAAAACTTATAAACAAATAATTCATAAAACTTTAAAATAGTGGCTGTCGCTTGTCATTAATGAGCTTTACAATGCTGGAATAGCCCTTTCTCAATAAATATGTCTTCAATTTGTTTTTAAATAAGTTCGAGCTACTTATGCTTTTAAATTCAACTGGCAACTTGTTATATAGGAAAACAGATTGAACTCTGGGACTGTGATGAACCACATACAATTTCGGCTGGATTGTGAAAGGTAAGTCTTTCCTGCGAGTGCTATATCTAGCTTGTCTTTCCTCATCGGTCTCGTGCAAATTCTTAACAAAGTTGGTTAACAACACTAGAATATAGAGGCATGGCACTGTTAAAATGTTAAGTCTAATGAAGTGGTCCCTGCACGATTCTGTCTGCTTCATGCGGAGCATTGTCCTTAAGGCTCTTTTTTGAATTACAAATGCCGAGTGCACATTGTATTTGTAGCTGTTCCCCCAAAACGCAATACTATATCTGAGCCTTGACTCGACTAAAGCAAACTATACCATCCTAAGCTGGGCCAAAGTGAGTTCATCCCTCAGGCTTCTGATTGCATAGAATGCAGAGCTAACAGCCTTCTGTATAGCCAATATCTCAACCTTCCAGTTTAATAACGCGTCAATGTGGACACCCAAGAATTTAACATTATCTACTACTTTGACATTATTACCACAAGACACAACCTTAAGACTAGCGTTATTTCGTACCGTTGACTTTTATTTGTACCGATACCTTGTAAAAGTGTTGATACTTATGAAAGTGACATAAATGATTCTATAAATCTAATGGTAAAATGGCTAGATGACAATAACTTAAAAATTAACCTGACAAAAACTATACATTTTATATATAATACATTTTAGTCAACGGATCAATAGCAAGAGTAACTTAAATATACACTACGATGACCAGTCTATAGAAGAGGTAGAAACAACTAAATTTTTAGGGCTCCACATTGACAAAAAACTGAATTGGAAAACACACATCGAAATCTTGTGCAAGATAATCAGTAAATCTGCTTATACACTACACACATTGTCGTCTATACTAAGTGTGGAGGCATTACTTAAAGCTTACTATGGTTTAACAGAATCTCATTTACGCTATGGTGTTATTTTTTGGGGCAACTCAACAGAAAAAGACACGGTGTTCAAGGGTCAAAAGAGATGTGTTCGCTCAATATTTAAAATGAAACCTACTGATAGTTGCGTACCTTACTTTAAAAAATATAAAATACTTACTTTTCCATGTCTGTACATTTTAGGAGTAGCTGTTTTTGTCAAAACAAATCCACATCGTTTTAAACGATTAGATGAAGTAGTCCCACGTAATAGGCGCGACAATAGCAGGATATGCTCTCATACTGCGAGAACAACCCTCATGCGCAAAAGTGTCTTCTGTATGGCTCCTAGCATATTTAATAAGCTACCTAAAAGTTGGAGAGAACTGCCCTTGTCACTTTTCAAAAATAAGCTGAGGAATTTTTTAGTTAGTAAAGTGTATTACAATGTCATAGATTTTTTAAATGTAAAGGACTTTTCTATTCCGACGTCTAATATACATAGTTAATTAATATACATAGATTCTGGACATAATTTAATCCATTTTGACTATAATATACCTATAATATTTTGACATTAATTATTATTTATTTGTTTTGTATTTTGTAATTAAATTTAGAATGACTATAATTATGTAAAACGCAATTAAATGTAATCTTCTATACCTACAAAATTTGTACGCCGTTATTGGACAACATGGACGCACACAACATCTATTAATTCAATACCTTGCATGTCTGATGAGTCAGTTTATGTAAACGCATGTTTGACAAATAAATTATCTTTATCTTTATCTTTTACCAAACCATTTTTCAAAAGCTTTTAAGGCTGTATTAAGCTTTGATTCTAAATTAATTATATTATCTGCAGAAACTATTGCATTAGTGTCATCAGAAAAAATAATAAGTGTTATGTCAGTTATTCGTCTTTTAATATACTCAATCAAGTCATTTAGGAATAGGATGAAGAAAATTGGGCCCAGAACAGAGCCCTGAGGGACACCTCGAGATACAGTGACTAGGTTGGATTTATAATTTTTTTCTTCTCCATCTACAACCGACTTAATCTCTATATACTGACGTCTATTATGCAAATAGGAGCTGAATAGCTTCAATACGTTCTCCCGTATACCATAATGTTCCAACTTGGCAAGAAGAATTTCATGGTCTACTGTATCGAAGGCAGATCTAAGGTCCAGAAATATACCCGCCACTTTATGCTTGTCATTTAAATTACAGACAACCTCGTTAATTAACGCCTCAATAGCATCGGCGGTTCCTAATGATTTTTGGTATCCGAATTGCTGACTATTTAATATATTGTGAGTTTTTAAGTGCCTCATGAGCCTATTCTTCATAATTTTTTCGAAGATCTTTGACAATACAGGCAATAGGGAAATCGGTCTATAGTTATCAGGATCTGTTTTTAAACCTTTCTTAAAAATTGGAAGCACACGAGCGATTTTAAACTGATCAGGGAATAGGCCTGCCTCGATGCACTCATTATAAAACGATGCTAGTGGTGTTGCCAATAGGTCAATATTATCTTTAATAATAGTCAGGGGAATTTCGTCATAACCAGCAGTAGGGGATAGGTATTTATTGGGCATATTTTTAACCAAATTAAAAATTTCTAAGGGTGTGACTGCATCGAAACTCATGTTAGAATCTACTCTGCTAACACTTTCAGTTAGATATGTAATTGCAAATTTTTGGTCACAAGATTTTAGGTGGACAATACTGTTGAACCTTTTTGAAAATATATTAGCCACGTCTAAGGCATTATTAGTAACTGTGTTGTCAATCTTAAGTATAATTTGTTAATTGTCAAGGTTTTTAGTTAAGTTGCGCTGTCGATTTACTATTTTCCATATCGCCCTACTAGAATCAGATGCCATTTATATTTGTTTTCTGACATCATTCCTTTTTGCACAACTTAATACTTTTCTATACATTCTGTTGTACTTGTTTCGATATTCTAGAACTGAATTGTCACATTGTGTTTTATCTATGGTGTTAAGGAACCGTTTTACTTTTCTGGCTGTCCTTATTCCATTTTTTATCCATTTAGAACCCCTATTTCTTCTAACCGTAACTTTTAATTTACACTTCTTAAAGTATGAAGAATGCATATCTTTCAATTGTCCTATAAAAGTGTTAATACCTGTGCTCCACTCAGTCTAACAGCTTTTTCCTGAAGTCACTTTTGTTCTTGTCGTTATATTTTCTTCTGCAAAGACGCATATAATTTAACCGCTTCTTAAACTCAACTTTATCTAAGCGTAGTGTACAGAACAGACCCACGTGGCCGTCTGATAATCCATTGTGATCAACATTTGTACATTCTATAAGTGTCAGGTAAATTTGTTAAAATATTATCTATACATAAATAAATAAATAAATAAATTTATTTCTCAAAAAACTTAATAATAGGTTACAGAAAAATAGTTTGGCAGTATTAATTTCTAATAGGTGGATGTAGCCACTGCAATCGAACTAGGCAATGCCTGTATTTCGGTTTCCAGCGCCTTTTCCCTCGATTTTGCAACAATAAAACGCCAACAAAAGGTATGGTTGATTGTACTATTACTTATTATATTTACATGATTCCGATTTATTTCTTCTGAAGGTGGGAGTATTTATTAGGTACCTGAAGTTGTAGCACGTTAATAATGATAAGAAAGAAGTGTTTCTCGTGTCATCTTTTAAGACATTAATATTGAAGTCACCACAAATTATACATAATTTATTGAAGAAATGCTGTAACAGTTTTTCAAGCCTATCCATGAAGTTATCATAATTACTATTGGTGGGAGTTCTATAACAACAAAAAACACATAAGTTTGTCTCAATATCTCTGACTCCACATACTTCGAAACAATCAGTTTTATACAACTGCTTACATGCTGGTCTCACCATTATTACTTATTTTTAATAAGTCTTTAGCTACTGGAGTTTTTCCTTCAAAATGGAAAGTGACGAAGGTTGTTCCCATCCATAAGTCAAACAATGATGACATAGTCTCTAACTACAGGCCCATATCTATTTTGTCAACCCTTGCTAAAATTTTCGAATCTCTGATATGTCCCCACATTCAGAATCGACTTAAGCTGTACCTGAGTGAAGAGCAACATGGCTTCGTGGGGTCTAGATCCACAAGTACTAACCTGATATTATTCACGGAACTGTTAACAAAAGCAATTGACTCAGGTTACCAAGCTAATGTCATATACACGGATTTTAGTAAGGCTTTCGATAAAGTTTCGCACAGTATTCTCATTGCCAAATTAAGAGCGTATGGTATCATTGGATCGTTACTTTCATGGTTGAGCTCGTATCTCAAGGATAGATCTTTCTACGTACATAGTTATCAACGGTTTTCAATCAACCACACGTTATATTTCGTTTGGCGTTCCACAGGGATCTCATTTGGGACCTGTTTTGTTTGATTTCTTTATTAATGATGTTCCCTATTGCTTCCGTTATTGTGATGTATTTATGTATGCTGATGACTTAAAATTCGTCAAAGTCGTAAAATCAAAAGATGATGCCTCTGACTTACAGAGTGATCTAGACAGACTTGTGCTGTGGTGTCAAACCAACTAGATGCAACTTAATCCTGGTAAATGTTACCATATAAAATTCACGCGAAAACATTATCTCATAGAGCAAGATTATTACATCAATAAAGATAAAGTTGCGGAGCTCTGGACACAATAAAGGTTCTTGGAGTAGTATTTGATCAGAAGTTAACGTTTATTCCTCACATAAATAATACGATAAAAAAGTCCTCTAGAATGCTGGGTTTTGTAATGAGAAATTGTGAACAGTTCAGGAATTTTAAAACTAAAATGATGCTCTACAATAGTTTGGTTCGAAGTATTTTGGAATATTGTAGTGTTATCTGGCGGCCACACTACTCTGCTCACTCACTGCGTCTTGAACGCGTACAAAAGCGTTTTCTTTGGCACCTGACGTTTTCTAGCGGAATTGCCAAGAAGGTACGTTCGTACAGTAACCGACTGAAACACTTTAAAATGGTTTCGCTAGACAAACGCAGACGCATAAGTGACGCAATGTTTGTGTGCAAAGTTGTGGCCCATAAAATTGACTGTCCACAAATACTGCACCTTTTTAATTTCCGTGCCCCCTCAAGAATTCGTCGCAGTCAAATAACACCTCTCTGCCCTCCGCAGAGAAGAACGGTCCTAGGCGCAAATTCCCCATTTGCGAGGTTCTGCAAGGTCATTAATAGCTGTAGTGATGAAATCGACTTGCACTTTGATAGTCTGGGCAAACTGAAAGCCAATTTTCATAAAAATCTCCCATAATGAGCTTAGAAGGAAATGTGCAAATGGTATATAAGGCCTATGACAAAAAAATATGTGTTCAAATATTATATTATAATATTGGAACACATATTTTTTTGTCATAGGCCATTGTCTCGATATGTAACTCAAAACTAGATTAGTTTAATTTAATATATTTTTTGCTTCTTTTTTCTCTCTTCACGTACAACTTCCTTATGCATGCGGTGTTTACCTTTAAGTGATTGTTGCACTAATGTATAATAATTCATTGCATGATATCTTTTGTTTAAAACCAGTGAGAACAATTGTTGGTGAACCAATAAATAAATAAATGCTTAAAGTTCCTCTACGTGTCTATCCTGAGGTATTAAAATCATTGAACCTCCTCTATTCTTTTAGAGTCTAGTGTTGTAAGACCCAATTTTGTAATTAATAAAATTGAATTGTTTTGCCAGGGTATCGTTCAGGGGGTGCTTGGACAGGAAACCTCCCCGTGTGCCTGTGGGCTGGAATTCCCTTCGGATGCGTCCGGGGGGAAGGCCAGTCTTCAGGACGGTGCACCCTGGGATGCGGGCAATGTCTCCCCATTAGGTACTCTGTGCCTAAGGGGTCCCATTGTCTGCATGCCAATATCCTGTCGGAGGAACGCTCTAACGTGTACTCGGAGAGAGCACACGTTGAGCAGCGTTGGAGCACGGGCTCGGCGTGCACTAACAGTGCCGTCGGGCAGGCAGGAGGAAGCCTTCTGCCACCGTTGGTCTCGTAGCCCCGAAGAGTGTCAAGGTCATGTCTCTGGCACTTGACGGGGGTCGAGGGTCTTGGCTTAACCGCCCGGACCGCGAGGAAGAAATCCTCTATAAAAAATTACCCCAAACCTCCAAGCGGCGGCGCACCGTGAGGGAGGTTGTAAGCTTGACTAATGGGTAGCTATTAGATAATTAGTCGCTAGTGCGAACCACTTGTTTTGAGTCAATAAATAAAGTTTTTACTCGTGGGATCAAATATGGAAATAGATAAACCAAAAAAAAACAACGAAGAGGAGAGGAGTGACGCGGGGTCGGAGTCCGACGCTGCGTCTGGCGCGATGAGCTCGGGTCAGAGCTCGGAGCGCGAAGTGGTGGAGGGAGCGGCCGTGAGGAACCGAAAGTTCCTCCGGAAGCGCCCTAAACCGGGGGATGGCCAGGGGTCGTCCGCTGACGAGAGGGTCTCGGGCCAAGGCCACAGGAGGAAGATCCACTCCAGTCGGCGGGGTGCGGCCCGGGGAAAAGGTGTGGGAAGAGGGCTCACCACAAAGAAGGCCGGCGAGCCGAGCCGGGCCAGCCCAGCGGCGCTGGAGAAGCCCTCTACAGAAGAGGAAAGCAACCCTGTAGGGACGAGCACCGTGGCGGCCCCTACAGATTCGGCAGGTGGTGAGCCGGATGCCGCTGGTGGCTCCAAATCAGAGCAAGCGGCCAGGTTTGCGGAGGCTGTGGCTGCCGCTATCAAGGGTTTGGCCTTGAAGAGGACTCAGTCCTCTAAAGACAAGGCCATACCCGCGGTCATGGCCTCTATTTTGGCGGCAGCGGAGGCCTATCACCTCAGGCCTCCATCGGACGGCATGTCCGAGATGCGGGCAGAGGTCGCCCGCTTGACAGCCGCCATGGAGCTTCTCCGAAAGGAGAATCAGGAGCTCCGAGCGGACCTGGCCGGGCTCCGAGGAGCCGGCCCCCGTGAGGTGCCGCAGGGGAGGGAGCAGCATAGGCAGGGCCCCGTGCCTGCGGAGGACCGGGTTCTGACCCTGGTGAGGCAGGAGATGGCTTCTTTGCGGTCTCGTTTTTCCGCGCTAGAAGCCATCGTCCTGCGCCCTCCTCTAGCGGCGAGCAAGCCGGCCTCTGGCCAGCGGAAGGAGGCAACATATGCCAGCACCGCAGCTGCCCGGGCAAAACCTGGTTCGTCTGGGCAGACCAAGGGCGGGACGGCCCCACAGGTGGCGAGGGCCCCGGCTCAGGCGGCGAAGGCCCCGGCCCAGGCGGCGAAACAGCCGCCCCCGCCTCCTCCTAATTCTACTCCGGCTGACGCTGAATGGCAAGTAGCTGGAGAGAAGAGGAAGGCGGCTAAGGCAAAAAGGGCGGCCAAAAACAAAGAGGAGGCAGCGGCGCAAGAAACGAAGCATCGCGGCTAGGCTCCGCGCCCCGAAGTCTGCAGCTGTAGTGATAACACTACAGCCAGAGGCGGAGAAAAAGGGCGTGTCCTACCGCGACGTGCTCGCCAAGGTTGGGGCAGCGGTGGACCTCAAGGAGATCGGCGCCGCTGATGGCATCCGGGTAAGAGTCACTGCGACTGGGGCCCGGATGCTGGAGGTCCCCTGTGCGGCAAGCGGCCCGGCCGCTGACGCTCTGGCCGAAAGGCTTAGGGCGTCCCTAAATGCGGACGAGGCCCGAGTGTCCAGGCCCACCAAATGCGCTGACATGCGTATTCAGGGCTTGGACGACTCTGTGACGGAGGGACAGGTGGTGGCCGCTGTCGTTAGGACTGGGGGGTGCTCTGCCGAGCAGGTTAGGGCAGGCGCCATCCGTCCTGACTTCACGGGGATGCGAGCCGTTACGGTGAGCTGCCCCGTGTCGGCGGCCAAGAAAATTGCCGGAGAGGGCCAAAGGTTATTGGTGGGCTGGGTTTCCGCGCAGGTCAAACTGCCGGAACCCAGACCTCTGAGGTGCTACCGCTGCCATGTGGGTAACCACGTGGGAGCTAAATGCACCTCGGAGGTGGACCGCAGCGGTCACTGCTACCGCTGTGGTCAGCCAGGTCACAAGGCCGGCTCATGCGACGCCACGCCGCACTGCGCCGTATGTGCGGCAGCTGGCAAGCCGGCCAATCACCGGGTTGGGAGTAAGGCCTGCGCTCCACCCGCCAAAGCTAGGGGAAAGCCACCAGCCACCGCCGTCACAGCCGCAACCTCCGTCACCGCCACCGTTGCCGCCTCCACAGCCGTCGTCGCCGCCGCAGCCGCCGCGGCAGGGCCCTCACAGGGGGCTAAGGAGGGGGCTGACATGGAGTGCCAATAATGGCCCCATTTCGCCTCCTCCAGGCGAACATCAACCACTGCCTCGCAGCTCAGCATCTGTTGCTCCAGAGCATGGCGCAGTGGTCGATTAACATCGCCGTGGTCGCTGAGCCGTACTTTGTCCCGCCCAGGGATGACTGGGTGGAGGACCTGAGCGGCTCAGTGGCCCTAATTTCATCGGCCGCCGCCGGTACCCCGTCCCTCAAGGCTGTTAAGAGAGGACGGGGTTGCGTTGCAGCACGGTTCGGGGAGATTGTCGTGGTAGGGGCATACTTCTCCCCGAACCGAACTCTCGCCGAGTTCCACAACTCCCTTGCGGAGTTGAGAGTCGTCGTCGTCGGGTTCTGTTCCCTCCCCGTGCTCGTCCTCGGGGACTTCATTGCTAAGAATGTGGCATGGGGTTCCCGGTATACGGACACACGGGGCAGGATGGTGGAGGACTGGGCGCTGGAGACAGGCCTGGTCGTCCTTAACCGGGGTTCTGTCCCCACGTGTGTGCGGATGCGGGGTGAATCGGTGGTGGACATCTCGTTCGCCAGCCCCGTTCTGTCGCCGCGTGTCATTGACTGGCGCGTCATGGAGGGGGTGGAGACCTATTCCGATCACCGGTACATCCGGTTTGACGTCTCCGCCCAGACCTCGAGCACGCCGGTCCGACAGGCCCCGAGTGGTCCGCGGTGGGCGCTGAAGCAGCTGGACCGGGAGCTCCTCCTGGAAGCCTCGATCGTGCAGGCCTGGGTGTCATCACCGGACAGGCCTGCCGACATCGATGACGAGGCGGAGTGGCTCCGGGAGGCCATGTCCGAGATATGTGACGTGGCAATGCCCCGAGTCCAGCCCGGACGTGCTTCGCGCCAGGTGTTCTGGTGGTCGCGACAGCTGACGACACTGCGCAATGCGTGCGTTGCTGCGCGACGCCGGTACACCAGGCACCGCAGGCTCCGTATTCGACCTCCGGATACGGAAGCCATTCAGGCGGAGCTATAAGAGGGGTACAGAGCGGTGAAGACCGCCCTCCAAGCGGAGATCCTGCGGGCCAGGGCACTGGCCCGCGAGGAGTCGCTGGAGACTCTGAACAGAGACCCGTGGGGACGCCCATACAAGATGGTGCGGGAGAAACTCCGCCCATGGGCTCCCCCGCTGACGCAGAGTCTCCGGCCACAGCTTGTGGGGGACGTGGTGAGCGCTCTGTTCCCTTCGAGAGGGGAACACGCCTCCCCGCCCATGGCTCCGCCTACTGCGGTGCCTGATGACCACACCGCCGACGACGACGACGACGATGCTCCGGAGGTGACCGAGGTAGAGATGAAGGTGGCGGTACGTAGGCTGAATGCCAGAAATACCGCCCCAGGACCCGACGGCTTACCTGGGAAAGCCTGGGTCCTGGTCTCAGAGGCTCTCGGACCTCGACTAAGGGGGCTCTTAAGCGCATGTATGGAGAGGGGCCAGTTTCCACTTCGTTGGAAGACGGGGAAACTGGTCCTAATCAAGAAGCCGGGGCGCCCTGCGGACTCTCCGTCCGCTTACCGGCCCATCGTGCTGCTCGACGAAGTGGGCAAGCTCTTTGAAAGAGTAATTGCAGACCGCCTTGTCGGGCGGCTGGTGCGGGTGGGGCCGGATTTGGCGGAGAGCCAGTTTGGTTTCCGCAGGGGGCGCTCCACGGTGGGCGCCATCATGCGCGTGCGAGCCCTCACGACGGGGGATGCGGTGGCTCGGGGTGGGGTCGTCTTGGCGGTGTCTCTAGACATCGCGAACGCTTTCAATACCCTGCCCTGGAGTTGCATCAGGGCGGCACTCCGGTATCACCGGATGCCGACCTACCTCTGTCGTATGGTCGAGGCCTATTTGACGGACAGGGCCATCATCTACCCCGGTCACCAGGGAGAGTGGAACCGGCGAGAGATGTCGTGCGGTGTCCCACAGGGATCGGTCCTGGGGCCGCATCTGTGGGACATCGGATACGACTGGGTGCTGCGCGCAGACCTCCCCAATGGCGTCAGCGTCGTTTGTTACGCTGACGACACGTTGGTCCTGGCGCAGGGGAGGTCGCACCAGGCGGCGGCCGAACTAGCGACACACGGGGTTGCGACAATCGTGGCCAGAATCCGGCAGTAGGGACTCGAGGTGGCCTTGCACAAGTCCGAGGCCATGTGTTTTCATGGTCCTCGGAACGCGCCACCGTCGGGTTCCCAAATAACGGTAGGAGGGGTTCACATCGGCGTCGAGTCGATGATGAAGTACCTGGGACTCGTCCTCGACAGTCGGTGGAACTTCGTGGAGCATTTCCGACGTTTGGCTCCCAGACTGGAGCGGGCTGGGGCTGCATTGAAGCGGCTCCTGCCCAATATAGGGGGTCCAAACGCCTCCTGCCGGAGGCTATACGCGGGGATCGTGCGGTCCATGGCCCTGTACGGGGCACCGGTGTGGGCGCGTTCGTTGAGGCGGCGGCCTGCCCGCAGGTTGAACGCGTCCCAGAGGGTCATGGCCACCCGGCTGGTCCGGGGATACCGCACGGTCTCCGGTGAGGCAGCGAGCCTCCTTGCCGGATTGCCGCCATGGGATCTGGAGGCAAAAGTCCTCGCGCATATTTGGGAGTGGCGCGAGGAGGCGAAACGCCGGGGCTTGACTCCGATGCCGCGAGAAATCGCGGCAGAGCGGACAGAGCTCCGACGGGATCTCATGGCGTCATGGAGAGTGCGATTGTCGCAACCCAGTGCTGGGCACGCCACTATTGCGGCGATAAGTCCCCTCTTTGAGGAGTGGCTGGAGAGGCGCCACGGCGTCCTCACCTTCCGCCTGACGCAGGTCCTCACCGGACACGGCTGTTTCGGGAGGTACCTGTTTCGGATAAGGCGGGAGGAAACGCCCGGGTGTCATCACTGCGTGGATCGCCCGGAGGACACGGTGGAGCATACGGTGGAGGTATGCCCGGCTTGGGCAGTGCACCGCCGTGTCCTCGTGGAGGCGATCGGTGGCGGGGATCTCTCGCGTCCGGCCCTGGTCCAGGCCATGGTACGGAGCGAGAGGGCATGGGAGGCTGTCACCTCCTTCTGCGAAGCAGTAATGCTCGCGAAGGAGGAGGCGGAGAGCGTGAGGGAGAGGCAAATTTCGCGCCCTCACGCCCCTAGCCGCCGCAGGAGGAGACGCCCTGGGCGTCGGGAATCGATTGCCGATTCCCGGCCACCGTAGGCGCGGGCTTGCGAGCGGTGAGCAATGGGTAGCTTGCCGTCCGGTAAGGACCAAGCCCGGGTCAACGGCGCGTTGTGTTCCACGCGCGCCTCAAAGAGATGTCAGAGAATGAAGGGGTCCGATGAGACCATTGCCTGCCGGGGTTGCGGGAAAGTCCGAAAGGGATACCGTGGCCCCCTGGCATTGCACAGGCAAGAAAAGGAACACGGGTGGGTTTTAGTCAGTAAGAGTCTGACACGCCTTCCCGCTCCCGCGCTAGCAGTGGCTCGTGAAATAAAAATACTATAGTAGTGATAATATCAATTTGGGAAGCATAGATCTGTTAAGCCTCATTTACACAAGTTTCTTGTCTCTGGCATATAATGAAATTAAAGCAACAAATGACTTGCATCGTCTAAACATACTTAAACGTGTAACTGATTTTTAACGTACTGCTTAGCGCTGAGAGTTGAAAATCAAACAGTTTAATTTTTTAGGCGCACTGGGATGCACTCCGTTGGGTTTTCATTATTCAGCTCAACACCGAGTTGAAAATCCAGTTCGCGATCAAAAAGGGATTATTGTTGCTTCAACTTATGGCATACCACTGGCAATTAAATTGCACCGTGTAAACCAGGGTTTATACCTGTCTCGTCTCTGCGATTTGTTATTGAAAAACAAAACACCGTCCAAGTGCGTGTCGGACCACGCACAATGAAGGGCTTTTTAGGGCGTTGACTTCTAAGCTTGATTGTTTTAGAGCTCCATCTGCCTTATCCTTTTCTCGATCCACAGTGCGATGGCACGTTGTGTTCCACGCTTGCTTCAAAGAGATGTCAGCATAACTGATGGTGTCCGCTACGGCCGATGTCAGCCAGGGTCGCGGAAAAGTCCGAAAGGGATACCGTGGCCCCTGGCAACACAGGAAACTGAAGGAACATGGGTGGGTTTTAGTCAGTAAGAGTCTGAGTCTGTCCCTCTCCCGTTCTGGGCGGAGCGGGAGAAGTTACTTGATAATTTCCCACCCAAAAAAAGGGACTGAACACCTACGTATTTGATATTAATTTCAACTTGATACCTTCAAGCGTTCCTGAGAAAAGAAATCATAAAAGAATCATATCAATTAAACATAGTTTGTTGGTAATGACCCTAAAAGTACCCACTTACCGTCCATTGTTGTAACGTTATACAAATATAAAAGGGTTGACGGTTCAGCGGTACGGCAACGCAACGTGGCAAACTGCGAGCTGGCAAATAGATTTGTAGCTACAGCGATTTTCAATTGTCCTCAAACCCCGACCATTGCTAGCAGTCTCTTTGCTTTATTTATTACTCTGTGGTCCCATTGTGATACTGGACGAATTGTAATTAGTAATATTGTGAACATGTTGATTATTAATATTGGGTTGTTCATGTTATTTGACAAAAGAGATACAATGTCGTTGACCTTCATAAAATATGCTGGGATTTTCAAAATAAATCATGATAAAATCAAACTTCGTATTGGTATATATTTTTCTTCAATTTATATTTAAATCTTGCTGGCAGACGGTTTTGAAAATCAACATTGAAATCTTATTTTTATTTAATTAATCTAAATTATGTGGATTCTGAATGGCCATGCCAAAATGTTGATAAAAATTAACTAAACATTTCTAGTAAATTGAAGCGGCTACACAGGTTGTTTTAAATACGAGGACGTTAAACAGAATCACACAGTTTTTACCTGGCAGAATGGGCCTGTAATAAAAACTGCGTGATTCTGTTTAAACTCACTCAATCATCCTTCAACGTTGTTTTCCGGTGATTTCACAAGTAGAAATGATAAACACTTAATTTTGAGAAAAGTCAATTTCCCACACGGTGACCGCAATTGACTTTTAATTGATAATTATAAATAAGAAACTTATTATTATTATTCATAATTTATTTAAATGTTTATAAATAAAATATACCTGGCGAAATATGTGTTTACTATAGTTATAGATAGTGCAATCCACGACGACGCGCCCCACTCCGCTCCGCTCCGTACTAAAGTACAGCTTACAGTACAGTAATCACAGAGTGGGGCGCGTCGTCGTGGATTGCACTATCTGCACACCTCCGCCTAACCCTTCGGGGAAACAAGATGTGATGTTACACTATGCAGTCGCTTTTCGTATCTGTCTGTGTGACCGCGGTCTTCTTCTGAAATAGGTACGCAACGGATTTTAATATGATTTACACCCATCAATCACCAGAGATTTTTTGCCGGAAGGTTTTTATAAGTCTTTTTTACACTAATATTAAACTTACATATGAAAAAATCTCGATGTTTTGTCAAGTTGTAAAAACCCGAGAGTTAAAACAAAAAAAAATTAAGAACTGCGAAAGACCTGTTACTGGTACTGTACTCTATTGTGTAGGTAGCATTGTTTCTCTCTAAAATCTTATAACCTGCTCATGAATCTATTGATTCAGAGACATGCAGTCCTACTTCGAAGTCTGGCGAGCCAGAAAATATCCAGCCTGTACATTGTACAATCTAAACGATTTTCGACGTCTGTCTTTGACACCATTGCCAATAAATTGTCTGAGAAATATTACTTTCAGATTTTTCTTTTCGTTACTAGATACAATTTTAACTACATTATATTTTCGTATCAATATCGGAATATGAAAATGAGTAAATTATCAGATTTCTTCTTCTTTGTTCACCATGTCTGAGTTTTTGTGTTTATGTTGTTTATTAGTAAATTGATGTTACCACGACATGGTGGGGTGAAAACATTTTAAATAATTGTTTTGTTTTGAACAAAGTGTTGTTTACTGCAAGGCATAAGCCTCTTACTTGCCGTAATACTCTATTTTTCACTTTTCCACGACTAATGCATTACATTCTTTCTTACACTTTTTATTTTGTTTTTTTCCTTTTATTTTTTCTTTTTACTTGTGTGCCCTTTAGTCTGTGCTAACTAAATGTATTTTATTTATTTTTTCTTTCTTATTCAAAATTTAAAATTCAAAAGTTATTTATTCAAACTAGGCTGAGAATCAGCACTTTTCGAACGTCAAAATTACATAAGACAGTCTCCCAAAACGCCCACTCTTCACCACTTCCTAGTGCTTTTGCTGGGAAGCAGAAGTGGCGCAACAAAATCCCCAGCAGCACAGCTGTCTGTTCAGTTAGGAAAAAAAAAAATGATTCTATACAATAATTTATAAGATAATTTACATTACGCAAAACACAATTTAAATTATAAATTAATAGCCATATGACAGCTAGCACACGCCAATAGTAGTATTCTCGATGTTTATGGTTGGTAACCATATACATCGAGAACTATACTCAAGCAGAAATAAAAATAACTAAACGTAAACAATATCTAAAAAAAGAAAATAAAGCCTCCAGGCATAAAGGGCATGCCCGCTTACATAGGTAACTAGAAGTTATAAATGATAAACTAGGACCATCGAGGTAAAATAAATAATTGTCGAGGTCGCTAGCTAATATTATATATATATTGCAATACAACTCATAAAAAAAAACAATGTAATGAGTAGATTATGTCAAGAATAAATAAAAATAAAATAAATTTACATAAAAAGTAAAATTATAAAATTTAATATAAACTCATAAAACCTGTCAGTAGGTAAACTAATTCTGGAGAAAGAACATTTAAACATTGTCTTGAGTTAATCACAGCGACCAACTATTCTTATCATTTAAATAGTCGTTGATAGAATAGTATGCCTTTGAACAAAGGTTGGACTTTACTTTAGTTTTAAACGCATTAAAAGGCAAATCTAGCAAACAAGAGGGTAGCTTGTTATAAAAGGTTATACCAAGCCCAACAAATGAGTTATGAACCTTATGAAGCTGGTGAAAGGGAGCACGTAGTTTATCCTTACTTCTAGTGTTAACATTGTGAATATCACTGTTTTTAGTGTATAAGTGTATATTCTGCCTAATATATAAGATGTTGGCGAAGATGTATTGTGATGCCACTGTGAGGATACCGATATCTTTGAAACAATCTCTCAGATCGATATTGCAAGTGATAACTTAAATAGTAATCATGACTTTGTGTTCATCTGATGAGGAGGGAGGAAACGCATGTAACTGGGATGTATGGGGAAGGAGAGGAAGGCAAAATAAATGATGGATGGATTGTATGAGGAATAATGATATGAAAGAGAAGAGAGTGACTGGATAGCGTGACGGTTGACAAAGGAGAATGGAAGAAGGAAACGTGTTGAGCCGACCTCAACTAACATGGGACAGGGCAGGAAGATGTTGATGCGTGCTCATCGGTTCGTTTGTTTAAATATTTAAACAAATGAACAGATTAACGTTGATAAATACTTATTAAAATAACATAACATAACCTCACGCCTTGTTTCCCCGAAGGGTTGGGCAGAGGTGTACCTATATTACACCCACATTTCGTCAATTATGTTTAACGGGCCGGCGGAGCATGCGTAGTTCATACAAACGTAATACCAAGATAATTATTATAAATAAAACATATTCTTAAGGTAGTGTGTATTTATTCCGATTGGATTACAGAATATCTAGGCTCCCAAATATATATTTTGAATGGACACTGATTTAAAGACGAGTTATGAGAAAAATAAGTTTCCTATAGAAATTTTAAATTCCTCATATCTCGTCTTTATAACAGTGTTCATTCAAAATATATATTTGGGAGCCTCATTCCAACTACGGAACCCTTCAATGTGCGTGGTCTGACACGCACTTGGCACTCGACTAATGTCAATACTAATAAAAAATGCTGCTAATTTTATCTAGATGCAATTATTGGTAAAGTCATATCCACATAAAAGTACTGCTTTAAACGGTAACGTTTTTTTTTTTAATTCAATCAAATGTAAACAAAAACATACGCACCTGCACCCGATTTCGTAACATACTTTCTATCACAGTCCGAAGGATTTTAAAAGAAATTCCTAATTCATTATTTTTGATAAATTCATCTGCAACGTAAAACAAATAACGCAACGAATGTTGTTGAACTGTCGAAACGCAATTACTCCGCAGATTTGTTTATCCAATCAAATACTATTTCGTTTGAAAAATTCCCTTCACAAAATTAGAATACAAAAGTATTCAAGAACTTGTATCCCCGATCGTGCCTATGTGGGTAGTTGTTGCAAACCTCTATAATGTTGCCTGAAGAGTTCCCAACAAACTTTGACTCTAAAAATATTTAAAATGGCAGGAATATTGTATACTGCTATTTAACTACTTTCAAGAGTTTTTCATGAAACTCTTTCAAGTATAAAAAGAACGCTGAATGCCTTTTTATGGGTTGAAAACAAAAAATAGTGGAGTTTGAATTTATATTACAGTGTAGTTTTTAAGTACCCCATAAGCTAGCTAAACATGAACGCTGCGATAAATCGTAACTTCGATGTTTTACAAATACATACTGAAGAGGCTTCAAATAATTATTAATAATAGGTACACTTCATCAGTCTTTACTCACGATTAACCTCATGAAATTTAAAATTCATTTGTTAAAATTTAACGATGAAATTAAAGATATTCCTTCCAGGTTCAAAACCTCAAAATTCTGAATGAGCATGCGTTGAACCATTGAGAATACACATTGTAAGTGAGTATAAATATTTAAATTCGAAAACAACACAAACGTTGCGGGTAATATTTCAATTACAGGAATGTAACTCTGAATTATTTTACCTTAAAACTATTTCATTAAAAACTGTTCGTTCCGGATACACTCGGTTTTATTTCGCAAACATGCAAATAGGTGGGTGGGGCAAGTGTTGTATGTAACTTTGTTCGAAAAGCTGTTCGCCCTTTTTGTAGTTTTTGGGTTTATTGAAAAACATTTAAATTGCAAAATAGCAATAAAAGAGCACTCCTGACGAAAAGCAGCACAGTTTTTACAGCAAATATGCAAGCGTATAATTAAAGTCGAAATAAAAAATAAAAATCTATTCACTATCCCTCTCATTACAAAACGAGTTCTAACATATTGGTGCAAGCGAGCCGTCCACCGCCTGCTTAAACTAAGTTAATTTAAGGTTAGTTTAGCTCGCCGGTTTTTCATATTTGTGCGCCCAGAAACATGTACGAAAAACTGGAGAGCTAAACTAAACTTCGGGCAGATTTTTGAATTTTGAACTTCTTGATACAAAATTGTCAACTTAGACTCGAGCTTAAAACAGTTTTTGGATTTAAAAACGATCGTAATATAAAAATGGCTTTATGATTTAAATCTGGGTCAGCGATAAACGTGTTTAAAACATCATCTGTCATTGTAATTTTCAAACAATTGTTAGAAATAGAATGTTATTTTTTATATCGTTTTACTTTAATTAATGTGGTTAGTGATTTGTGCTGCAAGTAAGTTGATAATTTTGCGGCCACAAAGCCCGCAAAAATATCAACGCCTTTTTTACAGGAACTGTTTCTGTGAACTTCCTAATGTATTTTTTAAATTATATTTGAAACATAAAATTAATTAATTCCTGTCGTCCATCGCTGTACAAAAGACCTTCCTACATCATAATAATTATATGCAACGTGTTTATTCGCCAATACATATCGAAATAACATAAAACGTTATAGTGATGGTGTCAAACCTATTACGCGGGCTCGCTCTCACATAATCAGTTTTCAGTACTAACTCGATGAAGTGCAGCGTGAGTAATTTCGACACTGTGCCTGTCTCTAAATAATTAAGTTTTGTGTAACAGTATTGGGATTTTACATACAATACATTTTTACGTAGAAAAATCGACTGCCAGTCCAATAGTCTTAAGTCGCAATGAGCTTCAATGGGCCATAAACCTCTGCTTACCATTTAGGGAATATGGGCGTGATGCTGCGTTAGTCTACACTAATATAATATATTATATTATATTATAAAGAGAAAAGATTTGTATTTTTGTTTGTAATTAATAAACAAAAACTAACCGAACGCTTTTTTTTTCACCAGTAGTATCCTATATTATCAATAAGTAACATAGATTATAATTTATAAATAGATCACCTGGTGAAGCCGCTGGCGGAAGCTAGTTATCTATATTCTACACAATATCTTCGTTAATCAGACACCGCTTACTTTAAGTTGAAGGAAAATATCAAATTGTTTGTAGTTAACACGCGTAGAAATCAATGCACGTTCTAATATTTTTTCTGAAGAATTTAGCCTGCAGCTAAGAATTAAGTTCTAAGCTAATTACAGTATTATTCGATGCCTACGTACCTACTCTGTAAGTATGCAACATTTGCATATCCTCTTTCCACATGCACAAACTAGCTTATCAAAACATCCACCATAAGACAACCACCTGCCAATTCATTCTGCTGCAAACATGTACAATATTCTATCTCACAAAACATTGCGGAGGCTTCAGGCCTTTCACGTGAAGGTAGGCTCCTTTCATCAGTCAGCTGACAAAGACGGAGTAATCCTGCCGGTTCTGTTCCTGAAAGGAGCGTGAAAGGCGTGGCGTTGATTGTAAGGCCTCACTTTAATACCCGCGTGCCTGTGAGCCCGTGGACCGGGTGAAAGGATGTTTAGGAACATGTTGTCACTTTTTTTTTGGAATTGTGTTTTTTAGTAAGATATTGTTTATAGTTAAAGAGGATACTAATAGAATGTCGCACTATTATAATACATTAATTTAACACACACAAAGTAACATCAGGCGTGTGATCCCCGAAGGGTTAATGATTTACCAAACAATCGGATGCCAGGAAGTGCTGGAATGGATGACAATTTTATTATTGGAGTAATTGGAAACACATACGAACGAAGCAAGATAATAACACATAACATAACATCACGCCTTGTTTCCCCGAAGGGTTGGGCAAAGGTGTACCTGTAGAAGCAAGATAATATAAATCTTGTAAAAAAAAACATTGTCAACCCATGAGCTGCACCAGAATATAGTGTTGCGTAATAGGAAACAAGAAGACAATACGTTCTATATAGATTTTAAAGCTTTTTATGGATTGATCGATTGTACACCATGCCCGAAATGATTGCTAAGAATATTGACAAAATAAAAATAAAACAAAATAAGTAAATTTATTTTATTTGTAAGGTACGTATACCTAAAATGTTACAAGAGACAAGTAAATGTTGGCGCTACGATAGAGTAGGTATTCAAAACCCTCAGATGCAAAAAGATAAGCATTCACTTTACACTGTTTACTATCGTCGCTCAGGAACTAGTGTTTCGGTTTTACTTGACAACTAAATGACAAAGAACAGGTAATTTTTTGCTAATTTGATGACTATTATCATAATAACCGACCTCAACTAGTTGTGAAACATATATTTTTTGATAATTATTTATTGAGACAAGCACTGGAGATCTCAAATTAAACTAACCATACACTCATGAAAAATAAAAACAATAAAAAAAGTGGCCAAGTGCGAGTGGGACTCGCCCAAAAAGGGTTCCGTAGCAGCAAGTAACATAATATAAAAGTAATTATTATTAACTTAGGCACCTATTACAGATTTATTATTAGAAAATAATGGTTCACGGTTTATGCATTAGGGTTTATGTTTATGAATTTAAATGTTTTATTTTATTTTTTATATTTGAGTTGATTGAATGAAAGGTAAATAGTGGTTTACGATTTATGACGTATTAAAAAAAAACTACTTACTAGATCTCGTTCAAACTAATTTTCGGTGGCAGTTTAGATGGTAATGTACATCATATATATTTTTTTTAGGTTTTATCGTTCTCTTATTTTAGAAGTGACACAAAAGGTTCAGTTTATAAAAAAAATATATTAGAAACCTCAATATCATTTTTGAAGACCTATCAATAGATACCCCAAACGTATGGGATTGATGAAAAAAAAATTGAATTTCAGTTCTAAGTATGGGGAGCCCCCAAAATTTATTGTTTTTTTATCTATTTTAGTGTGAAAATCTTAATACGGTTCACAGAATACATGTACTTACCAAGTTTCAACAGTATAGTTCTTATAGTTTCGGAAAAAAGTGGCTGTGACATACGGACGGACAGACAGACAGACATGACGAATCCTTATGGGTTCCGTAGCCAAATAGAAAAAAACGGACCCATAAGGATTCGTCATGTCTGTCTGTCTGTCCGTCTAAAAACGGGTTATACTCCGGGAGTGCCGGCAGAAGTGAAAACTTGAATATTAACGTTGTGCATTTTAGATATTTTGGAATGGTCAGGGAATAATTTTGCACCGGTCTACTCTCCCTCCGTCTTACGAATTTTCGATCAGGTCACGTGTCCTGACGCGAGGTTAACATTTTTTACCCATCACAAAAAAAGTGCACAACGCCGCTTAAGGCGACATTTTCCTGGCCTGTGGGCCTTTGAAACGCTACCTCCGCCTCCCCCAAATGCAGAAAGACGTATTTATTTACGATTCACTGCCGATCATTTCGCGAAAAATCCATGCCACAGCATAAAATATTTGCAGTTGACCAACTGAACTAGTTTTTCTTAGGTTCGATTTTTTTCAATAAGTTTACATTTTATGAGACTTAGGTACGGTGTAGTGAACTAAAATGATTACTTAAAATGTCCTGTGTACCTAATGGGCGTTTTCACATTAACAGATAACGACACCAGCCCGATACCGATAATATGTCGGCAGCTATTACACCGACATCGATAATTATAATTATTATCGGCCCAATGATATTGGTAACCATCGCGACGCACCAAACAATGTGGTTGTTTGGTGCATCGCGATGGTTACCTACTAAGTATCGCCGTCTTGAAGTCGGCAGTGCGAAAAAATGTGTTCAAGTGATAAAATGCCGCTACTCTCACCGCACTGTGTCTTCGCCGATAGATATCGTACCTATATCGGTGTCGGTCGCTGTCTGCGACGATATAGGTGACAATAGCAAGACAATGTAAAAGCGTTTGGTAGGCACTAAACGTATCCGATCACCAGACCTCCGATATCGTGTCGATGTCGGGTCGGTGTCGTTATCGGCTAATGTGCTGTGTTGTGACAGTCAATTCATTTTATTAATTAAAGAAACAACATTTTTACCTTTTGATATAGTGTTATGGGATAGTTCGTAGAACGTACACAGAAAAACATGAAGTTTAGGCCTCTTCTGTCATCTATGGTTTTAATATAAATCAATATTTATGGTTAGGTGACTGTTAATGAGAAATCCCGTGTACAAACTGCACACGGGATTTGTTTAGTGATAGTTAGGTAGTCATGAATAATCTGTAAGAATCCATTAGTGTATCAGTGTTGTGCCATTAGGTATTATATGAAGGAACGCAGGCGTTTAATAATTCACTTAAAATGAAAAACTTCGCAAGGAATGGGAAATTTCTACTGAAGGCTGCGCGTTTAGACCTCAGGAGGAGCTGCTTCTCACACGGACAACTCTGTCGCTTTCTCGCTAGTCCAGCCAGCCAGCCAGTCGCGTCACCAGTCCTAACTCTCTGTATATTTTGGTAGGCGAGACCAAAACTACAAACCTATTGTACTTACAGTGAAGATTTATAAAATATGCCTGTTATTTTAATATATTGTAGTATCTTACGACTGCCACGTGAATGAAGACGACGTGGACAGAAACTAGTTTCAGATAAACATGGTTTTGCGGTAGTAAGGTGAAAGTTTAAAATTGCAATGGTTCTACTGCGTATCTCAACGGTCCCGCAAAATGTAATTTTGATAGAAAATATCAAAGTCGTAATTTCGTTCGTTATAAAAGGAAATCATCTGCAAAATTGCATGCTTCTATACCCAGCGTGGTTTAGGTTGTGCATTGTATTTCAGTGAATTTAAGAATTTTATCAAGTAGGTAAGTGAATTTAAGAAAAAAAAACATACAAACTTTCATCTTTATTTATACGGGCTAAAAATGGTCGTACTGTTTCGCTTATAATGTGACCATATTTTTTTGTTTTGGATGTTTTCCACCACTCATGAAGATTCGTAAATATTGACAGCTATACATGAGTAACAATTGCCGTACTTTATTGCCAAGTGACGTACCTACTGCTACAGCTATAATTTATCGAATCTATTATTTTAGGACATCGACATTTTAGAACGACTTTTTATCGTATACAGAAGTGTCGTATACGATATCGTAACCAGTGACTTTTTGTATTCAAAACTTAAAATGGTTCATACTGAGCCAATACGATACAATCATTCAAGAAAAAATTGTGTTGCTGGCTCAGCTATTCGAAAAATATAATTATGATTTTTATCGTGTTCTATACTTGATCATGTTAGTATAGCACTTTTGTTCGAAACAGCATTTTTTTTCTAATTTTAATTGTGAGTGAAAATTGTTTTAAATATTTTTTATACAACCTACAACCGGACCAATTGTATATTATATGTTTATTAATATAGAATATGATATTAGCAAAGACAGTTCGGTGGAGAGTAAATATAGTAACATGGATGAATCTGATAATAAAACTTCTTCATATACGACGATAAAAAATTATATAAGACTCGCACTTGACTATAATTTTATCGATAATAAATTATGTGTCTAACACTATTGTAAGATGACAATTAAACGTCATCTTATCGCATAGAAATAATCACACTTTCAAAAACAATATTATGAATTAAAACTATATTAAAATTACGAAATATTTTTTCTGAGTTGTCGCAGTTTCATATCTAATGTGTTCTTCTTTTATTTGATTTTTTTTTAACAACTGCAGAGAGAGCGTATTTTTAAAAATTTTGACGCAGGTCCACCCTCGATGACGTCCCGCAGGACTCTGAGCGCGAGCCGATTTAGCCCGATTAACTATATTTGGGTTTATTTTAAGATTCTATTTGCAGTTACATTAAAATAAATCCATAATCCCCTAAAGTATTTTATGGTGAACGTATAGACGAAATTTTATTGAAATTGCTTTAATTACAATCGAATAAAACCATTTTTTCTCATAAAAACTCTACATTTTGAGGAAACTTTGCGATTTTTTTGTATCGAGCCAAATTATGTCAATCGTGTTTTGGCCCTCATAATTCACTAAAAAATATCTTCAATTTTAATAATCATGAAAAAAAATAAGGCAACTTTGTAGTTTTTGAGGACAAAAATTGATTTTGCGTACAGCCGAAATGCGTCAAAACCTCTTCTTTGGGACCCATTTCGCCTTAAGAAGTTTTCACTTCAAAAAACAAAGTAAAATTAAAATCAAAGCAGAAAGTCCTGTCCGAGGCCAAAAGGCTCCTATCTCAGCATGATGCTGTGACATTTAATAATAAATTTCGCAGCGCTGGTATTCTGATAGGGCCGGCAATGATGTCACGGATAGATAGATACAGAAATAAATACTAAATCATATTACTTACATAAACAAATTATAAATAAGTTGCCATCTGATCACAGTGGACAAACAGTTACATTTTGCTCCTACCTACCTTTACAAAAAATTCAAATAAGGTTTAGGCCAATTACATGTAAAAATCTAGATAAATTAAATAATGCTTTGGCAAGTAAATTATGTATTCAGAGTTTTAATAATATATGTGACCCAAATGAGTTCTACGCCGAGTTCTTTACACTATTAAACAAACAATTTACTGACACTTTTCCACTAAAGACCAAAACAATTTACACAAAGTTCTTATTTAGTGATTGGGCGACTCCAGGTATTCGCAAAAGTAGGGAAAAACTTTTTGAACTTTATGGCCTAAAGCAACACATGAATAATACAAGCTTTCATCAGTATGTTGCAAAATATTCTAAAACTTTTAAAAGTGTGTGCAAAATAGCTAAAGCTCTTCACATTAGCAATAAAATAAAATCAGCTGATGATAAAATAAAAACTACCTGGCAAATAATAAATAATGAAACCGGTAGGAAAAAACAGCGTAATACTGAATTTAATTTAGAGACTGCTCATGGTCCCATCAACTCAGATGTAGAAATAGCTCAGGAATTTGAAAACTTTTTTGTTAATATTCCCCACAAAACCACTGAAGCTTTAAATTCCTCACTCGCGCTTTCTGCTGCCTTACTTAGAAATAATGTAAAGGCATGCCCTTTGGAGTTTAGGTTTCAGCATACAAACCCCCAGGCTGTTATAAAAGCTTTTAAAGATCTTAAAATTAAATCAACAGAAGATCTGTGGGGAATGTCTGTAAAAGTCTGTAGATCTGTCATCGAAACCATTGCGCCTTATTTAGCTTTCATATTTAACACTAGTGTAGACCAAGGCGTCTTTCCGGATCTCATGAAACATAGTAAAGTAGTTCCTTTGTTCAAATCCGGTGATACTAAGGAACCCAACAATTATAGGCCTGTGTCAATTCTGCCAGTTCTCAGTAAGGTGTTTGAAAAGTTGATTCTCAATCAAATGTTACGGCACTTTAATAAAAATTCCATCTTTCATGATCAACAGTACGGTTTCACCAAAGGGCGTTGTACCACTGACGCCGGTGTCACCCTAATAAAGAACATTTTTAACGCCTGGGAAGAAGCACAAGATGCCATTGGAATCTTTTGCGACCTCTCGAAGGCGTTCGATTGCGTAGACCATGAGACACTTCTGCTGAAACTGGAGCACTATGGGATTAGGAATACAGCTCTTGATTTACTAAGATCATACCTGAAAGATAGAAAGGTTAAAGTTCAAGTCAACGGCACAAACTCATTAGGGTCTGAAATGGTAATGGGCGTTCCTCAAGGTTCGATATTGGGTCCATTCCTCTTTTTAGCTTATATTAATGATTTACCCCAATTATTTCAAAATCAACCAAAGATGGTGTTATTTGCAGATGACAAATCATTGATATTTAAAATAAACCGACGGTCACAAAATCTTGACGACGTGAATAGCTGTATTGTTCAGGTCCAAGATTGGTTTACGGTAAATAATTTGGTACTAAATAATAAAAAAACAAAATGCATTAGGTTTAAATTACCAAATGTTAGAAGCAGCGAATCTGACATCATATTGAATGGAGAAAAACTGGAATTTATTAATCAAACTGTTTTCCTAGGAATCACGCTAGACGAGAAATTACAATGGGGACCCCATATAACATCTCTCGCGGGGCGGCTAAGCTCGGCCGCTTATGCTGTTAGAAAGATAAGACAGTTAACAGATGTAGAAACCGCGCGTTTGGTCTATTTTAGTTACTTCCACAGTATTATGTCGTATGGCATTTTACTATGGGGTCGGGCTGCTGACATTGAATCCATTTTTATTTTACAAAAGAGAGCTGTCAGAGCCATTTATAATCTAAGTCGTCGCGAATCTCTCAGGGAACTATTTAAAAAGATTAATATTATGACGGTACCTTGCCAATTCATTTATGAAAATATTATGTATGTGAGAAAAAATCTACATCTTTTTAATAAAATAAGTGATAGACATAATTTTAATACTAGAAATAAAGATAAAATAGATCAACCATTTTTCAGACTATCTAAAGTAAATACATCTTTTATGGGGTACTGTGTTAAATGTTACAACAGAATACCTTGTGCTATATTAGAATTAAATGAAAGAAAATTTAAAACTCATATAAAAAGAACACTTTGTAAACAAGCATATTACAAATTAGAGGATTATATCCAAGATAAAAATGCTTGGAAACATGCTGGTCCTGCTCCATAGGACAATTTAGAATCTTGACAAAATCAAACTGGTTGCCAATTTAATTGTATAATATTATTTTTTTAAACATTAATTTTATATTCTGTGATTACTTGAACTCACACACTGACTTATTATTGGTAGTACTTGTTAAAATGTTAAGAATATCGTATAATTTCACAATGTTTGTAAATATGTGAGCACCATGCATCTATCACATAATTAATTTATGTCATTCCTTCATTTTTCATTATTTTTACCTATCGTGGTATAGTAATCTTATTCGAGGTGCATCGTCTTCACATATTATTATATAATTAATGTATACATTAAAGTTTTATTGTGAAAATATTTTAAAAGAGTAACGGTGGAGTTTCTTGCCCATTCTTCTCCATACGACAACGACCTTTTGGAATGGGCGACTAGAATCAATTTTTTTTTGTAAATGTTGACGTTCATAAGTGCCTTTTTTGTGCCTAATTGAAATAAATTATTTGACTTTGACTTTGACTTTGATCAAAATAAATGAAAAATAAAACGGTGTATTTTTTAATTTTTTAATATTAAGTTAAGATAAATAAGGCCATGCTAATCTTTTATATTTACTGTTACTACATGACGGTTACAAAAACGGAAAACTATCACACCATTCATAAACTTAAGATTCTTATAATCCGTATCTTTATTTCATCCCCATCTCTTTACAAGCGTGATTTAGCATTAGAAAGATCGGCATCTGAGTAGCAGACTCACTGGAGTCTAGGTGAATGGCAGAAATAAGCAAAAAGGTTACGGCGACGCTCATAATGGGCAATATCAACGTCTAGAGAACCTGCGTTTGTCACGGCTAGGGCGTGATGTAGTTTAGATGCAGAAGGGCAACTTGTAGAAGAATTAATACCAAGACATAATTAAAAGTACTTAGATCCTCTTAAAAATATATTATGATTAAAAGATCAGAGACACCAATGACGGAAAACTCAAAATTGAATTGGAACATAAGCCACCGAAAAATTTATGTCGATCCAGTTGAAAGTCGTAGAAACACGAATTTCCACTTGTCTAGGCCCTCCGGTCTGCTCATATTATTTTTCATAGAATAGAATCTAATTCGAAACCCACCCATTTATTCAATAAGTTCGTGAATGCTGCGCATTGGTACGACGTAGCAGCCACGTGCTACGCTTGCTACGCATTTGTAGGATCACAAAAGGACTTAAGTTTCGCTAAATTCTCGACTTTTAATGAACGACGTAAGTTTGTACACTACACTGCAAGTTTTTTTTACTAATTAATATTATACCTAAACAAATAACTAAATTAAATATCAATTTCCTCCAGTAAGTTATTTTTCTAAAATTATACTTCTGTTTTCGTTTGCTGCTTAACAAAGAACTCAAAATACGGAGCAGAATTTATAGGAACCGTCTCACAGTCAGTTTCTCAACGTTTGGCTGAGAAAAGTTTCCAGGATCATCAAGTTTTCTTTTAGCCCGACGTTTTTCTTTGTTTCAAGTTCGCAATACAGTTTTTTTTTTTTATCAGGCGATGTTTGTGCATAATTCTCTATTCAATTACTTATTGTGTAGCAAACAATAATTATAATAACTTGGCTATTTTAAGTTCTTTTTCTCACATTTTTGATGCTGTTATTCATCAGCTTTTCTGACATATTTAAAAAAGCAATGTCTGGAAATTGGACTTCAAAACCTCGATAACTTTGAAGAAAGTAGTAATAATAATATTTGATTTCATAATACCATGATGAGTCTTAGATAAACTACAATAGAAAAGTAATTTGCTTATACTACTATAAGAAACACAGGTTTCCAGGTTCTTTGGCATGCCACTATTGCGGTGATAAGTCCAGAGGGGACTTTGAGGAGTGGCTGGAGAGGCGCCACGGCGTCCTCGACTTCCGCTTGACGCAGGTCCTCACCTGCCTGTTCTTTTCCTGTTTCTTATCAGGCGGGAGGAAACGCCCGGGTGTCATTACTGCGTGGATCGCCCGGAGGACACGGTGGAGCATACGTGGAGGTCTGCTCGGCTTGGGCAGAGCACCGCCGTGTCCTCGTGGAAGCGATTGGTGGCGGGGATCTCTCGCGTCCGGCCCTGGTCCAGGTCATGGTGCGGAGCGAGAGGGCATGGGAGGCCATCACTTCCTTCTGCAAAGCAGTAATGCTCACGAAGGTGGAGGCGGAACGCGTGAGGGAGAGGCATATTTCGCGCCCTCACGCCCCTAGCCACAGGAGGAGAAGCCCTGGGCGTCGGGAATCAATTGCCGATTCCCGGCCACCGTAGGCGCGGGCTTGCAGACGGTGAGCAATGGGTAGCTCGCCGTCCGGTAAGGACCACGCCCGGGTCGCAGCCGTCGCTTCTTTGTTTTCCTAGGACCATACCTCTATAATAAAATTCACAAAATTCTATCTGTGCATCAACTAAACCTATACGACCTTAAAATAACTGTTCAAGATTGGCTACTTCAGCAGTCATATACTGCAACAGAGGGTCTGTTGCAGGTTTTGGCTTAATTAACCTACAACTTACAGGCATATCATTCACATACACACTTACACACACTCATTGCACAAACACACTTACACACACTCATGCACAAACACACACGCGCAAGCACATTTTCACTTTCACATACATATACAAACCCCACTTAAGTAATTATTCTAAATTGTTTTGTTCTTATCACTTTATACTTTTATTTCTCTATTTTTTATTTGTTAATCAACCTTTAACATTGGTACAACAATGATACTGTAAAATGTTTTCTGAGTGGAAACCTGATGAGCTGTAATTCAGGTGTTTCACTACCTACCACAGGCATCAGTGATTCACAACCATGTAAATGTCTTGTTTATGCCAATAAATTATTATTATTACATTTAAATGTTAAGAAAGCACATAGATCCGATGTTAAATGTCAAAAAGTACAAGAATGTCAAAACAGGTCCGGTGACTTAATGTTCAGGAGGAGGAATCATAGAATTGTCATCCAAATAGTCATTTAACGAGTAGTAACATTTACTGATTAAAATTATTCTTAATACACTTTTGAATTTGTCCAGATTTAACAATTTTAATGTGTCAGGCAGCTTATTAAATATTTTTGTCGCCATACAGAAAGTACTTTTGTTCATTAAGGCTGTTCTACCATGTAAAGTTTCAAGCTCTAGCTTATTTTTGTCATGAAATTCGATTTCTAGGTTGGGCAAATATTGTTATTGGGTTTTTCCATTAGGAATTTCTTAGTAACACCCCGGAGTTTAAAAATTGGCGGTGTGATACCCCCGTGCCTCAGAAAGCACGTTAAGCCGTTGGTCCTGCACCTGATCTCTTTCTCCAGCTGTGTCGGATTACGAGCCGTCCCATCAGGGTACAGTAATGTTTCAACAACACATTTACCATAATACGTTATTATAAAAAAGTTTATCGGGTAATTATTTTCTTAAGTGAATTATGTATTTGGTAAACTTGTTGTTGTATATTAATGAAATAACAAATTACGTTTTTGCGAATTGTTACTTGTCAAGAGAAAATTTGTAAATATTTTTTTTTGTGAAATGACTGAACTCAGATATCACACTTGGCCAGTGAGGGAAAGGAGAGTGCACAATGACTTGTCTGAGCATACACTTGTGCACTATAATATCTTCTGCGCCGAAGACTATTCCCCGTTGAGATTGACCGCCATGGCCGAAATACGTAGAGTTGAAACTTGCCTTCGTTAGTGGTATTTTGCACTCGTTATAGTAAACCACTTCGATTTCAAATAACTAAGCCGCACTCCTGCACTGCCACGTACACTGTTCGAAGTATTTCTATTGTCATTATGTTACGGCTTCGGACGTTATTGTCATTTTTAATTAAATATCATCGTATTTTGAGGAGGATATTGGTATGAATTAAGACAAAAAGAAAGGGTTATGAACCGCACAGTTATGAGACACCCTGTTGTTTAGTACAACACTACTGATCCGGAAGCTAAATGTCATTTTGTTAACTTTAATACTTACTTTCACTTCCTTAGTTGGGTTTTAGTTTATAAATCTGTTTCCCTTTTGCTGCATAAGTTTGGAGCAAATACTTTTAAGTCCTATCATTTTTTAATAACTCGTTTAAAAATTTGTTGAGCCAGAGGTCATTTATCAGCCATCGACAGGGTCATAGTATACACCGTATCTCACCATTAAGGGAGCAGGTAGTACGATGGTGCTTTTATGACCCCCGTAAAACATTCAACGGTATTAGTTTGTCGAATATCAGGTAATATGACTTTTACTGTCTAGGAAAGTAGGTTAACGTCCAAAATAATACAGGTCTGCTGTAAAAAGTGTTGACATGGGTATGAGTTGATTGGTTTTGTAAAGTTCTGTGCATGTCTAGAAGTTTCTGGTTATCTGTCCAAGGGAAGTATATCGTAAAAGTTGATTTATAGGTTAGATGGATAGCTGGTTTTACCTCAAGTATGCTGTAACCTACCGTGCTAATAAAAACATACTGCAATCAAATTTATTATTATCTTAACCACACTTTATTTATTTAATTATTTACTTTAATTAAAGCGATTAAACACCAATTATAATAATCAAAGGCAAAGTTTACCTACAGTTCAAGGAGAATGGTGCTGATAGTCGAAATACAGGCTATGCCTAGTTCGGCTACAGACGCTAATCTCTTTTATTTAAATAAAATTGTTGCCACTTTACCGTTGTAAAATAGTACTAAGTTTTTTTTTTTTTTACTATTGTAAAATAGTACTAAGTTCTAATGTCACGGGTTAGTTCCTCATGTTAGAGGCCTATGGAATGCATTTGAACAAACTCGCTATCAATAAAGGATCACAGGATTGCGGTTATCATATTGTAATCTTGTATTGTAATCATGTCATACCAGCAGGTATGACATGATTACAATATGATTACAATATCTTTGATTAAAAAGAGAAAATATCTAAATCGCTCACTTACTACGCACGTTTATTTTGTGTTCTTATATTGTGTGCCTCAATCTAGGTTGAATTTAATTTTGTCTCGTTATTTCACAGAAAACCATTTCGTTCCTGTTCTAAATTGTAACTTCGTGTTCCAATTACTGTTAATCAATCTTTGTATCTGTAATGTTAATTATTTCGACAAACCAATCTCGACCTACATCGAAAAAAGATTGGTCGATCTAACAACCAAATTAAAATAAAACTCTATTAACCCCGGTCACAATATTCTGATTATTTGAATAACCCAATTTGAAAGTATGGCTTGCTTTTCTACTAACCTACTTTAATTTGTACCAGTACCTATTAAAATAGTACCAGTACGAAAGGATACATAAATGTAAGTCTTATACGTCCAGTGTAACTCTGGACTATCAGTCCCTTTACTACATAACCAAGTAATAATTTAGCCACGGCAAGCTCTTGCATTTATTATAATATTTTGAGGCGATTTAAGAGAAGATTATCTACCTATTAAAAGTTGTGTCCGTATTTATAGTATAGTGGTATATTCGATCTCTTAAATCATTTATTACCTTAAGGTCGAATGTCACTTGCACGTCATAAAACCACAAGGTCTATTTGTCTATAAGACAGCTAGATAATTTCAACTTTAGTGAAGTTTCAGTTTACTGGGAATGTTTGTCAAAAGTGGTGAGCAAATTACGAGGTCAACTATACCTACTCACGAAATAAAAGGGATGATCCTATTAATTTCTAACATTACGTATCTTTATTTTAGGAAATAGGCCATAAAAGGCACTTTTGAAAGTCAACATTAACAAGAAAACACAAACTCCCGAAAAAAACTCGTTCAACACTTCCCCTTAGCACCAATTAATCAGCCTAGCCTTTTCCCAAATATGTTGGGGTCGACTTCCAGTCTAAGCGGATGCAGCTTAATACCAGTATTTTACAAAGACAAACTGCGTACATAACTCTTAACAAAATAGCTGGATTAAGCCGTACCTGATCACTTATTAACCACCATCAAGCGTTCAATTCCAGTTTTCAGTTGCGCATATAATTCATCAGCTATAGAGCAGCAAGGACTGGCCGCACCTTGTAGCATGAATATTGTATGAGTTTTGACTGGGAGCGCACCGATGCCATTATGAAAGCGCGAACTCATGAAATTTAGATAAACAAGGACTGAGCCAGTGGTCAGTACATGGGAAGTTATAGATGGTACTGTATCGGTAGTAAAGGTCCGGTTTTATGGCTGATCTTGGAACCTGAGTTTCTTGATAATTTTGTTAAGTTTCTTCGAAAATATTTTCTGTTATGCTGACATGCTAATAAAGACTACCTAGGTGGTGATGTTTTTAGTCTTTTCACAGATATTTTACCTCAGCAACCATTGCTATTTGAACCATTTGTTTTCCTTGTCGGTTACACGTAAAATGCAGCATGCAATTCATACTTGATGAACTGTCTCCGGTAGTGTACTGGTCTGTAAATTTTACTTGCTGATAAACTATTAGGAATTGCTTTATGAAAGTAGTACGTCACATTCATAACGCTTAGTGATCACGTGATTGTCATTTAAGTAAATCATTTTCAATATTCGAATTGAATGGGCGTTTTTATTATTTCTAACGTGATGATATTAGAAAGAAAGAAAAACATAAAATTTGGGAAACGCACAGGAAATACAAACGGTATTAATAAAAAAAATAAACAAAATTATATAAAATAAAATAAAAAATGAGCATAAAACAAAACTAACAAAATAAAAACGACCTTGTGAGAGACCAAAAAGATATCTCAGCATACATAATACGGCGATATTTAAAAAATAATAATTAAATACCACCGCGCTGGCATTCTGATAGGTCCCACTGTGATGCCACGGACACACCTACGGACTTAGATAAATCCCACTAGGTGATTACAAAAAAGACAAAACAATAAAAGTAATAATAAAAATTAAAAAATATAAACAAAAACCGAAACCGAAACTATGTACAATAAATAATCTTTTATCTTATCACGCCCGACGTTCCAACATCACTTGTCCATGGTATAGACATAGATAATATAATAATATAGATAATATCTATGGTGACAAGCGAAGGGACGCGGGCGCACTGCGAATCTGCGATGTATTCGGTAGTCAAAAAGTATTTTTTTGGAAATAAATAGACATTAATTATAATATTTATATTAATATGGATAAAAGACTATACTACTCTTTACCGAGAGGTATTGATACGATATAAGGTACGATACAAATTAAGCAATGGGTGAATAAATATAAGATAAGGCTAGACAGAGGTGCAAATGAATAGTGTCGTTGTGTTGTGAACTTGTGACTGACTGTGTTGTGTTGTGTAAAATCGGAAGAAAAGGATTCAGTCACCGAGAAAATCAAAGCAATTGAAGCAAAATCATGCTTTAGCAGCATGATTTTGCTTCAATCGCTTTGATCCAACATCACTTTTCCATGGTATAGACAAATATCTATGGTGACAAGCGAAGGGACGCGGGCGCACTGCAAATCTGCGATGCATTCGGCTGTCAAAAAGTAATGTAGTGGAAATAAATAGACATTTTATTCTGGATCAGAGATTATACTACTCTTTAACGAGATGTATAAATACAAATTAAGCAATGGGTGAATAAATATAAGGTAAGGCTAGAAAGAGGTGCAAATAAATAATGTATAGTGTCGTTGTGTTGTGACTGACTGTGTTGTATTGTGTAAATCGGAAGAAACGGATTCAGTCACCGAGTAAATCAAAGCGATTGAAGCAAAGCTGCTATGAGCATAAGACTCTGCTAAGATCACCAATACGAACTGCGTGCAGTCCCTGGGTGAGTTTAAAAACTGGTTTCGTTATGTACTCGTAACAAACGTTGCTTATATTTAACACTAAAAGTTCCAACTGTTTTTATAGCACGAAAAGGAGGTGAGAAATTATTCCAGCAGCGAGAGGCAGCGAATTTAAAGCTTCCACGGAATGCAGCAGTTTTGTGCGTTGGAGCCAACAGAAGGTCAGAAGATGCTCTTGTTTTAATTTTATTTATGTCACGTGACCAGGTCAATTTCCTATATAGATATTCTGGTTTATTTGTGAGATTGGTGCCAAAGAGTAGCGTAGCTGGCTACGCGTTATGTCACGTTTATTAAAGTTGTGGCATGTAACGGTAAGAAACATTACAATGAATTTCATAACAAGTTCCCAACTTGGATTTGATGACAGCTAGCTGTCTGGTAGTTCAGGTAAATAATTGTTATGAGTTGTGGAGGACGGATAGTAATGTAAAGGCACCAGATATGTTATATTACTCAAATATATTTTAAGGTGTATTAAATTGTTAAATTTAACACAAAACTATCTTGCTCGTGTGGTAATCCATTTTAGAAAGCTTTATCTGGATGAAGCTTTCTAAAGTGGAGTTAAAAAGGAGTTAAGAAATAAAAAATGGAGTAACGTGAGATTGGGGAGGGATATTGAAACAAATCTCGCACAAGCATTCTGTACTCACTGGATCAGCCTATCACTTCTACCGAGGATGCACGTGTTAGGAGGTGAATGAAAAACTACATTTAGAGGCATTGATATCCACTTAATAATCAATTTTTAACTGTCAGAATGGTTACCTACTAGTTAATTATTTAACCATGTAGGTATTTTAATATCTATGAATATGGTAAGCATATGGACACAAGACTAGGCATTTATTTCAATTAGACTTGTCAGTAAGTAGGTATCGTTAGTGAGAAAGCTAGTTATCCGTTCCAAATCTAGATCTTCGTGGAAACGAAGGATAAAAAATTCCACGGAAGCTTGTTTTGAAGTATTTTATCAACACATTTTTACATTAGCATTTAGTATTGTTATCACATTAATCTCTTGGACCATTTCTCAAAGTCAAAGCTAACAACTTTATCAATGAAAAGAAATAGAATATGAATATTCCTGAATTCGATTTTACACTTATGTAGCAATATTAGCCATATTTAAATACATACAGAACATCATAGTTATTAGCAATAATCAAGATATAATGACAATTTATCTTACATGAACATTATAGTCAGTCGATCTTTCACCTGAAGTGATCTGATGATCCCTATTTCAATCCATTTTACAATAAAAGCAGAACTTCCAATAAGCAACATGATTTTCTTATATTCGCTTTTAGCAACTTAATATTACGGACATGGACACCGCTCAGAGTCTGTTCTTAGATGTTAACGTTTTGAAAGTAAAAGAGCAACTGAAGTATACCATTTTTTTTTTATCTATGGCATGTCGCAGGTATGCCACTAAGGTATTTACTGCTTAACCGGACTGTCCTGTGGCTGCCTTAAGCTTACTACACTCAAAGCCTCCAGCCAGGAGCAAAACTATTCTAAATTAAAATTTGGCGAACGCTCGCTATGGGCACCCCCTGTGGGTTACGAACCTCGGCTTAGGGCGTCGCTGAGGGGAGGACAGCAAGATGGGACAGGCTGGATCAAGGATAGATCATTATTATTATCAGGGGAATTTAAAGCTACGCGCTCAGCTGCGGCGCGGGCTGGCGCTTCATCGGACAAGGGTCGGGGGGAGTATTATTTACTCGGGACGCGATCGCGATCGCGGAGGACCTTGGCGGCGAGCTCGGTACGATGGGTGTCGGGTGTATTTGTGCACTGTACTGGTGGCCCTACTGCTCTCCTGGAGGAGTGTGGTGGGGTCGTATGGGTCGAAGAGGACATGCCTAGGACGGCGAAAACGACTAATGCGTGAGGGGATACCCCCTCAAACCCCGTCAAACACCACCCCAAGTGGGCTGTACAGGCACTGTCTCCTAAATTGTCACTTGTTACCTGGACAAGCTGAGAACGGCGACTCAGGTAACTCTGAAACCATTGGACTGTTCCCGGCTGACATCCGTAGTAAGACAGCTTGGAGAGGAGAAGGGACGTAATGATTTATTAGAATGCACATGAAAAATTTAGCAACACAAGCATGGTACCCATGCCTTGTTCTCTGGCTTTCAGGATATTGCCAACTACGTCAAAAAGAGCTGTGGCTGTGCTATGCCCCTTACGAAATCCTGATTGAGCCAGTGGCAAAATACCGTGCTGCTCAAGATATGCCCAAAGCTGGTCAGACACAACTTTCTTCAGAATCTTGGAGAGACATGGTAAAAGGCTAATTGAGCGAAGATCTTTCACGCTGGTTGGATAAGATACTTTACCTTATCAACAGATCTATGGAAATTGGCTATAGTTAGGCCCATCCCCAAGGTATCTTATCCGCAGACGAAACGGCCATACGGCAGAAGCTATAGTCAGGAACAGATGTTCATATACCTACAACGGGCTGTCAATAACCTTGGTGCCTAGGTTTAGGAAATGGAGAATCGAGGTGAACCCCGACAAAAGTCAGGCGGTTTTATTTATTAAACCGCGATCTAGACCCTCTCACCTCCCCCGACCACTCACCTTGTTAGGCAAGCCTATCCCTTGGGAGAAGCGAGTCAAGTACTTGGGAGTCGTCCTCAACCACAACCTCAACTAAAATGAAAATTGCGCATCTATACAGCGTGAATCCGCCCCATCATGACCTATGCGGGTGCTGTCTTTGCACACACATCCCCCTATAACATCCATAGGATGCTGACGATCCAAAACAGATTCCTTAGAAGAGCCACGGGCGCTCCTTGGCTCCTTGTCAGAAATATCAACCTCCACCTCGACCTTAAAATCTCCACCATTCATCAGTTCCTAAAACGCATGTCCAAGCGTCACTTTGACTCCGCCGCCAATCCTCAACCGCCGCAACCCTCTGGTTGTTGAAGCGGCCAATTATACCCCCTCACGCATTAGTCGTTTTCGCCATCCTAGGCATGTCCTCTCCGACCCATACGACCCCACCACACTCCTCCAGGAGAGCAGTAGGGCCACCAGTACAGTGCACAAATACACCCGACACCCAACGTACCGAGCTCGCCGCCAAGGTCCTCCGCGATCGCGACCGCGTCCCGAGTAAATAATACTCCCCCCCGACCCTTGTCCGATGAAGCGCCAGCCCGCGTCGCAGCTGAGCGCGTAGCTTTAAATTCCCCTGATAATAATAATGATCTATCCTTGGTCCAGCCTGTCCCATCTTGCTGTCCTCCCCTCAGCGACGCCCTAAGCCGAGGTTCGTAACCCACAGGGGGTGCCCTTAGCGAGCGTTCGCCAAATTTTAATTTAGAATAGTTTTGCTCCTGGCTGGAGGCTTTGAGTGTAGTAAGCTTAAGGCAGCCACAGGACAGTCCGGTTAAGCAGTAAACACCTTAGTGGTATACCTGCGAGATGCCATAGATAAAAAAATGGTATACTTCAGTTGCTCTTTTACTTTCAGAGGTTAACATCTAAGAACAGACCCTAAGCGGTGTCCATGTCCTTAATATTAAGTTGCTAAAAGCGAATATAAGAAAATCATGTTGCTTATCGGAAGTTCTGCTTTTATTGTAAAATGGATTGAAATAAGGATCATCAGATCACTTCAGGTGAAAGATCGACTGACTATAATGTTCATGTAAGATAAATTGTCATTATATCTTGATTATTGCTAATAATAAAGATGTTCTGTATGTATTTAAATATGGCTAATATGCTACATAAGTGTAAAATCGAATTCAGGAATATTCATATTCTATTTCTTTTCATTGTTAAAGTTGTTAGCTTTGAGAAATGGTCCAAGAGATTAATGTGATAACAATACTAAATGCTAATGTAAAAATGTGTTGATAAAATACTTCAAAACAAGCTTCCGTGGAGTTTTTTATCCTTGGTCTCCACGAAGACCTAGATTTGGAACGGATAACTAGCTTTCTCACTAACGATACCTATTTACTGACAAGTCTAATTGAAATAAATGCCTAGTCTTGTCTCCATATGCTTACCATATTCATAGATATTAAAATACCTACATGGTTAAATAATTAACTAGTAGGTAACCATTCTGACAGTCAAAAATTGATTATTAAGTGGATATCAATGCCTCTAAATGTAGTTTTTCATTCACCTCCTAACACGTGCATCCTCGGTAGAAGTGATAGGCTGATCCAGTGAGTACAGAATGCTTGTGCGAGATTTGTTTCAATATCCCTCCCCGATCTCACGTTACTCCATTTTTAATTTCTTAACTCCTTTTTAGAAAGCTTCATCTGGCTACGCTACTCTTTGGCACCAATCTCACAAATAAACCAGAATATCTATATAGGAAATTGACCTGGTCACGTGACATAAATAAAATTAAAACAAGAGCATCTTCTTACCTTCTGTTGGCTCCAACGCACAAAACTGCTGCATTCCGTGGAAGCTTTAAATTCGCTGCCTCTCGCTGCTGGAATAATTTCTCATCTCCTTTTCGTGCTATAAAAACAGTTGGAACTTTTAGTGTTAAATATAAGCAACGTTTGTTACGAGTACATAAAGAAACCAGTTTTTAAACCCACCCAGGGACTGCACGTAGTTGATATTGGTGATCTTAGCAGAGTCTTATGCTCTTAGCAGCATGATTTTGCTTCAATCGCTTTGATTTTCTCGTTGACTGAATCCTTTTCTTCCGATTTTACACAACACAACACAGTCAGTCACAAGTTCACAACACAACGACACTATTCATTTGCACCTCTGTCTAGCCTTATCTTATATTTATTCACCCATTGCTTAATTTGTATCGTACCTTATATCGTATCAATACCTCTCGTTAAAGAGTAGTATAGTCTGTTATCCATAATATAAATATTATAATTAATGTCTATAATTTATTTCTAAAAAAATACTTTTTGACTACCGAATACATCGCAGATTCGCAGTGCGCCCGCGTCCCTTCGCTTGTCACCATAGATATTATCTATATTATTATATTATCTATGTCTATACCATGGACAAGTGATGTTGGAACGTCGGGCGTGATAAGATAAAAGATTATTTATTGTACATAGTTTCGGTTTCGGTTTTTATTTATATTTTTTAATTTTTATTATTACTTTTATTGTTTTATCTTTTTTGTAATCACCTAGTGGGATTTATCTAAGTCCGTAGGTGTGTCCGTGGCATCACAGTGGGACCTATCAGAATGCCAGCGCGGTGGTATTTAATTATTATTTTTTAAATATCGCCGTATTATGTATGCTGAGATATCTTTTTGGTCTCTCACAAGGTCGTTTTTATTTTGTTAGTTTTGTTTTATGCTCCTTTTTTATTTTATTTTATATAATTTTGTTTATTTTTTTTATTAATACCGTTTGTATTTCCTGTGCGTTTCCCAAATTTTATGTTTTGCTTTATTTCTAATATCATCACGTTAGAAATAATAAAAACGGCCATTCAATTCGAATATTGAAAATGATTTACTTAAATGACAATCACGTGATCACTAAGCGTTATGAATGTGACGTACTACTTTCATAAAGCAATTCCTAATAGTTTATCAGGAAGTAAAATTTACAGACCAGTACACTACCGGAGACAGTTCATCAAGTATGAATTGCATGCTGCATTTTACGTGTAACCGACAAGGAAAACAAATGGTTCAAATAACAATGGTTGCTATATGACGTAAAATATCTGTGAAAAGACTAGAAACTTCACCACCTAGGTAGTCTTTATTAGCATGTCAGCATATCAGAAAATATTTTCGAAGAAACTTAACAAAATTATCAAGAAACTCAGGTTCCAAGATCAGCCATAAAACCGGACCTTTACTACCGATACAGTACCATCTATAACTTCCCATGTACTGACCACTGGCTCAGTCCTTGTTTATCTAAATTTCATGAGTTCGCGCTTTCATAATGGCATCGGTGCGCTCCCTAAATAGTTTTCCTAACTATTTTCTATGATCGCTGGAATATTTTTATTTATATTTTTATTTTAATTAATTGACTTTGATTAAAAAAATTCAAAAGATATTTTATTCAAATAATTTATTTTAGGAAATAGGCCATAAAAGGCACTTTTGAAAGTCAAAATTAACAAAATAACAGAATTTATTCTAGTCAACCCTTCCAAAAGGTGTTACGTGTCGAGAAGAATGGACCAGAAACTCCACATTTACTCTTTTAATTGATTCACAATATTTTGATCCACAGTTCATATTTTAATCACTACAAAATGGATTCTTATTAATGTTTTCAACTAGAAAACGAGCGTTAATTTCATTATGAAATAAACGTGATTCCATCACACTGAACTCGGCAACATAAGTTGTTGAACATATTTTAATTTACCGAGTACCTTAACGTTAGCTTTCAAATGCTGCTCACCAAAGTACTAAATAAATGGAATATCTAGTGCTGCAATTTAAAGGATAAATAATAATATGCCTGCCTTTTTGGTCTAGTTAAGTGGTCGCAAGCGCTACTGCTGAGCATGAGCCGCTGGGTTCGATTCCCAGGTCGGGCAAAGTGTCATTGGGTTTTTCCAACAGGAATTACCTGGACCCACATTTCGCCAGGTACTATAGGTATTTCTTCCTAACTCTTCGAGGATTACAGTCATGATGTTATGTTAGTATGTTTTACTTAATCTTAATCTCAACAATTCTGAATTTATTTCGGTTAAAACCATTCTTAAACTTCTAAAGTCACATTACATAACTCCTCAAAGGTCAACTTTGATATAAAGTATACGTAAACTTAATATTTTATTCTGAAGCCAAGTTCAAGTTCGAACCATGTCATTATAAGTTGAGTCTGGTTAGGTTAAGTTACTCACACTTTTTCTTGTTATGTTTCGATTTTATTACTCGATTAGAGCGAGACAAAATGCACTTTGAAGACACTTTATGCTCAGCCAAATTCCATTCAAACATTGACCCGATATTAGCTTTGTGCCTAATTCAGCCCAATTGAGATTAAAGTCCTTGTGTAAAATAAAAATAGTTCGGCCCCTGACTGATGTTCAGTGGATTGTGAGAAAATGTTCGTTTGAAGTTGAAGTCTGAAGTCGTTTTGGTAATGAAGCCGCGGCTGGGGAGACTGGAAATTCGACTTCTTGAAAAGTTGGAGGTTCTATTTTCTTAATTCTTACTTTAAAATTCAGATTATAGCCGGCCTGTGAATTCCGAAATGTTTGAATAGTCCCGTTTCTGCGTTTTATTTTTATTTGGTGAAGCAAGATTTGGTTTAGTATTCAAAACACAGCTTTATCGCATCTTGAATAAATATGTGACGCAAATTTTAATCGCATTTCATCCCACTAAGCGAATGGCAAGCGCTGAAGTAAATTTCCGTCACTATTATGTAGCTAACTTATTTGATATCACAATATTCCATTTCGTACACAGTAGACAAAGAAAAACAAGTATTATAATTACCGAACATTAGTAGAATGCGACCAATCAAATAATACGTTTCGAAAACTTATTTCAAAAACCTTGTCTGTCATGGGATTGAAAACTAAATAAACAATTTTTCTTTTCTTAAAATAATCTTGTGAAACAAAATAAATGGCTTCACTAAATACGTAATAAAACCTCTACATAGAGACCGATTACACGATAACGTGTACAAATGGTCAAGTCCTTATTTTATGATCTCTAATAATAATTATTATGTTTGTTGGTGTCAACAATAAACTACAGTATCATTGATAAAGCGCAAATATTATGTCAACTTGTGAAACTTTGATAAGTATTATTTTACAAAATCATTACAGTGGTTTAGCTGCCATGACTTATTTTAAATGTTTTAATATTAATGTTTGTTGTTTTATCTTTCTTTAACGGACGCTTTTAACGTACACGTCTTTCTATATCTATATGATGTACCAATATTTTGTAACAATATTTTGATTTAAAAGAGTGTCCGTGCAGTTTCTTGTCCATTCTTCTCCATAGGAACCTACTACGTTTTGTCAAGGGGCGAGTGTCCACCCCCTCTACCAACTAAACCGTTGTAGTTAGAAATTCCAATGTCATGACAGTAGTACTTATTTATAAAACAAAGTTTAAAGGAAAACTGTCACAGCTAAGTAGGCTTTACAGATTAACGAGTAATAATCAACCAACTTAAATATGCAGTTTGAAAAACATGTTCTCCCATACATTCCGCATGGGAGAACATGTTTTTCAACTACAATGTTAAGTTTGTTCATGGTATAAATTCATCCCAACTACGGAACCTTTCATTGTGCGTGGTCCGACACGAACTTGGTCGGTTTTTTAAATCTATGATTACAATGTATTCACGAATTTTGCGTAGTGCTCGCAATGTGGACGCGCGCGTTTGGTTCCAAACCATACTACATCACTTACGCCTGACAAGAGTTTTAATATAATAAAATATAAAAATAAAGAACAAAAATGTGAACTGAGTGAAATGCGTTAGGTTAGAACCGTGACCGACCGCACACGTGCCAAGCGAGCGCTACTTCCTAGTTACTCGCAGTCAAGCAGGCTTTCTAGTATAAGCGAAGGTGCTTTACGTCGCAAACAAGTTGGATACCTGCCGGTCGATTCTGTAAAAATCACACCGTCAAAACTTAGGTGAAGTGAGCTTGAAGTAAGCTGTCATTCCACCTGCTGCTAGGGACTGACAGTTCACTCCGAGCTCACTTCACATAAGTTTTCACGGTGAGATGGTTACAGAATAGCACTGCAGTTCAATTTGTCGCAATCTATACACGACTAGCACTTTGCCTGCGGCTTCGTTCCCGTGGTCTTTCCCGCGGGACCCGTTATTTTTTCCGGGATAAAAAGTAGCTTAAGTTAATCCTTGAAAACTTAACTTTCTAATGGTAAAAGAATTTTTCAAATCGGTCCAGTAGTTTCGGAGCCTATTCAATACAAACAAACAAACAATAAAATCTTTCCTCTTTATAATATTAGTATAGATTAGTCCGTATGCGTACTGGCATTGTATATTATGGATTAAGGTGGATAATTAGGTCACTACGAAGTATACGCAAGTATTTGCGTACTACTCTTGTATAGATTGGAAGACCTAAGTAAAATCAACCGGGCTCTAATCCAGACTGCGTGTCAGACTCTTACTGACTAAAACCCACCCGTGTTCCTTCTCTTGCCTGTGCAATGCCAGGGGGCCACGGTATCCCTTTCGGACTTTCCCGCAACCCCGGCAGGCAATGGTCTCATAGGACCCCTTCACTCGCTGACACTCTTTGAGGCGCGCGTGGAACACAACGCGCCGTCGACCCGGGCTTGGTCCTTACCGGACGGCGAGCTACCCATTGCTCACCGTCCGCAAGCCCGCGCCTACGGTGGCCGGGAATCCGCGATCGATTCCCGACGCCCGGGGCGTCTCCTCCTACGGCGGCTAGGGGCGTGAGGGCGCGAAATTTGCCTCTCCCTCACGCGCTCCGCCTCCTCCTTCGCGAGCATTACTGCTTCGCAGAAGGAAGTGACGGCCTCCCATGCCCTCTCGCTCCGTACCATGGCCTGGACCAGGGCCGGACGCGAGAGATCCCCGCCAACGATCGCCTCCACGAGGACACGGCGGTGCTCTGCCCAAGCCGGGCATACCTCCACCGTATGCTCCACCGTGTCCTCCGGGCGATCCACGCAGTGATGACACCCGGGCGTTTCCTCCCGCTTTATCCGAAACAGGTACCTCCCGAAACAGCCGTGTCCGGTGAGGACCTGCGTCAGGCGGAAGGTGAGGACGCCGTGGCGCCTCTCCAGCCACTCCTCAAAGAGGGGACTTATCGCCGCAATAGTGGCGTGCCCAGCACTGGGTTGCGACAATCGCACTCTCCATGATGCCATGAGATCCCGTCGGAGCTCTGTCCGCTGTGCCGCGATTTCTCGCGGCATCGGAGTCAAGCCCCGGCGTTTCGCCTCCCCGCGCCACTCCCAAATATGCGCGAGGACTTTTGCCTCCAGATCCCATGGCGGCAATCCGGCAAGGAGGCTAGCCGCCTCACCGGAGACCATGCGGTATCCCCGGACCAGCCGGGTGGCCATGACCCTCTGGGACGCGTTCAACCGGCGGGCAGGCCGCCGCCTCAACGAATGCGCCCACACCGGTGCCCCGTACAGAGCCATGGACCGCACGATCCCCGCGTATAGCCTCCGGCAGGAGGCGTTTGGACCCCCTAGATTGGGCAGGAGCCGCTTCAAGGCAGCCCCGGCCCGGTCCAGTCTGGGAGCCAAACGTCGGAAATGCTCCACGAAGTTCCACCGACTGTCGAGGACGAGTCCCAGGTACTTCATCGTCGACTCGACGCCGATGTGAACCCTTCCTACCGTTATTTGGGAACCCGACGGTGGCGCGTTCCGAGGACCATGAAAACACATGGCCTCAGACTTGTGCAAGGCCACCTTGAGTCCCAACTGCCGGATTCTGGCCACGATTGTCGCAACCCCGTATGTCGCTAGTTCGGCCGCCGCCTGGTGCGACCTCCCCTGCGCCAGGACCAACGTGTCGTCAGCGTAACAAACGACGCTGACGCCATTGGGGAGGTCGGCGCGCAGCACCCAGTCGTATCCGATGTCCCACAGATGCGGCCCCAGGACCGATCCCTGTGGGACACCGCACGACATCTCTCGCCGGTTCCACTCTCCCTGGTGACCGGGGTAGATGATGGCCCTGTCCGTCAAATAGGCCTCGACCACACGACAGAGGTAGGTATCCGGTGATACCGGAGTGCCTCCCTGATGCAACTCCAGGGCAGGGTATTGAAGGCGTTGGCGATGTCTAGAGACACAGCCAAGACGACCCCACCCCGAGCCACCGCATTCCCCGTCGTGAGGGCTCGCACGCGCATGATGGCGTCCACCGTGGAGCGCCCCCTGCGGAAACCAAACTGGCTCTCCGCCAAATCCGGCCCCACCCGCACCAGCTGCTCGACGAGGCGGTCTGCAATGACTCTTTCAAAGAGCTTGCCCACCTCGTCAAGCAGCACTATGGGCCGGTAAGCGGACGGAGAGTCCGCAGGGCGCCCCGGCTTCTTGATAAGGACCAGTTTCCCCGTCTTCCAACGAAGTGGGAACTGGCCCCTCTCCATGCATGCGCTTAAGAGCCCCCTTAGTCGAGGCCCGAGAGCCTCTGAGGCCAGGACCCAAGCTTTCCCAGGTAAGCTGTCGGGTCCTGGGGCGGTATTTCTGGCATTCAGCCTACGTACCGCCACCCTCATCTCTACCTCGGTCACCTCCAGAGCATCGTCGTCGTCGTCGGCGGTGTGGTCCGCATCAGGCACCGCAGTAGGCGGAGCCATGGGCGGGGAGGCGTGTTCCCCTCTCGAAGGGAACAGAGCGCTCACCACGTCCCCCACAAGCTGCGGCCGGAGACTCTGCATCAGCGGGGGAGCCCATGGGCGGAGTTTCTCCCGCACCATTTTATATGGGCGTCCCCACGGGTCTCTGTTCAGAGTCTCCAGCGACTCCTCGCGGGCCAGTGCTCTGGCCCGCAGGGTTTCCGCTTGGAGGGCGGTCTTCGCCGCTCTGTACCCCTCGTACAGCTCCGCCTGAATGGCTTCCGTATCCGGAGGTCGAATACGGAGCCTGCGGTGCCTAGTGTACCGGCGTCGCGCAGTAACGCACGCATTGCGCAGTGTCGTCAGCTGACGCGACCACCAGTACACCTGGCGCGAAGCACGTCCGGGCTGGACCCGGGGCATTGCCACGTCGCATATCTCGGACATGGCCTCCCGGAACCACTCCGCCTCGTCATTGATGTCGGCAGGCCTGTCTGGTGATGACACCCAGGCCTGCACGATCGAGGCTTCCAGGAGGAGCTCCCGGTCCAGCTTCTTCAGCGCCCACCGCGGACCACTCGGGGCCTGTCGGACCGGTGCGCTCGAGGTCTGGGCGGAGACGTCAAACCGGATGTACCGGTGATCGGAATACGTCTCCACCCCCTCCATGACGCGCCAGTCAATGACACGCGGCGACAGAGCGGGGCTAGCGAACGAGATGTCCACCACAGATTCACCCCGCATCCGCACACACGTGGAGACAGAACCCCGATTAAGGACGACCAGGCCTGTCTCCAGCGCCCAGTCTTCCACCATCCTGCCCCGTGTGTCAGTATACCGGGAACCCCAAGCCACATTCTTGGCATTGAAGTCCCCGAGGACGAGCACGGGGAGGGAACAGAACCCGACGACGACGACTCTCAACTCCGCAAGGGAGTTGTGGAACTCGGCGAGAGTTCGGTTCGGGGAGAAGTACGCGCCTACCACGACAATCTCCCCGAACCGTGCTGCAACGCAACCCCGTCCTCTCTTAACAGCCTCGAAACACTGCTCGACCTGGGAATCGAACTGAGGACCTCATTCTCAGCAGTAGCGCTTGAGATCAGTAGAATCAGGATTCAGGTACCATTATTCATATTATTATGAAACAGTACTAAGGGTCTACCGAGACAGGTTTCTCGATCTCGGCCGAGCCGAGATCGAGAATAAAATAAAGAACAATGTCAGTTTTGGTGACGCTTTATTTCAGAAGCGTTCATAAATTAAAGTATAAACATTATATGAAACAGTTACAGGGCTTTTCTCTTTATGCATCAGCTTGTTTTTATTAACCTGCACAAAAAGAAAATAATAAACAAATATTTTGTTAAATATGACTATCTCAGCCGGCTACTCAGTTATTCGAAGAAGTTCTTCTCAGATTAGAGTGTAATAAATACAATCAAAATGCTTTATTTAATTACCAAATAATAGTTTTTTTTTTAATGCGTAATAGGTAGGAATAAGCCGAACAAGCTAGTAAGACAACATGATGGGATGCGCGGCCTCCCCAGACTGAATATGTTCACAGATTCTACATTCGCCTTTGAACCTTGTATAAATATATTAATATATTAGTTATTGGCAGAGATAATGTATTGCTTCATCATGATTGTGCAAAGACTTATTTTATTATCCTGTTGGTGTCTTAATAGCTGTTATAGCTGGTTTTAGCTATAGTTCTTTCATTTGGGTTTAACATTTTAAAACGGTGTCGCTTTATAAATGTGTTTTAAATAATGTAAAACGGAACCACATACTCGTATGTTTTTCATTCAAATTCGTTACTAAGCCAATTAAAAATCAATAAAACACACTATGTAAACTTATTGATTGGTTATTTTTTTGATTATTACACTTCTTGCATGGGTACGCCCATGCAATAAACCACTTTATCTGAAGATGTGCTATTAGTGTATTTTGAAGAATTGTACGATCCAAAATGTTAATAATTATTACAATAAATAATTATATTATTACCTATACATAGTTTGTTTGTAGGTATCAGATACTCAGCAATTAAACTTTCCATGAATTTACATAGAGTTCTTACAACACTACAGTGTTGTTTTCTTGATAAAACGTTCTAAAACCATGGGGTGTTGTACACAACACCCCATGGTTTTAGAACGTTTTATAGAGGTATAGATAAGGAGTAGATAAAGTCTTGTATGCAACTGTACATAATTAGGTATTAAAACACTCATGCGATACTATTATCACACTCGGACACATTCGTGTTTTAATACCCCTTATTATAACAACAGTTGCATAAAAAACTATTATTGAATAATTTCGTGTAAATTCATATGATGTGTTAATGTGACAGTGTTATTAAACTCTTGTTACTGAATAATAATATTGTTAAAATGTATAGAATAATACTTACTGTCTTTTATCAAAAGTCGAGGTTATATGTAGTTTACTTCTTGTATTTTGTACAAGCTTTGAGAAAACGAAAATACATGGTGTACCACTCTCACTCTACTCTTCGTTAATTTGGCTTCAAGGTACCTACAACAGATGAACATTGTTTATTATTTTCTACATTTCCGTACATACTCATAAAACGAGATCCAATTTTTCTGATAACAGGAATGCAATATATTATTATTAAATTATTCCGACATCAGAAATGCGAGTTAGTACGACTGGTAACAGAAATAGTTCCCCGAATGGCTAATTGTTATTCGCTATACAAGTATTCAGGGGGCCTATTACGAACTTTTAAAAAACCAGGCAAGTTCCAGGCAATTCATTTCACTGGCTGGATATATTTCGTATTATGACATCGGTAATTCTGACCGACTTCACGCTGGCTAGTTTGTCTGTGGCTGGCTTGAAATTCTCTGCCGTAACGTTCAGAAACACAAATAAATATTTATCGGCAAGTTACGGTTTTATTTAGATCACGTATTTTATGATAAAAATAATAAATATATCTTAATATAGTTACTAAAAGTAGGTGAAAATATGAACGCAATGTTTATTGTGCTATACAATTAATTTTTATTTAATTTTTCCGTGTTTGTAAATTGTAACACGAGATTCTCCTAACAATAACTTTTCCGAACGTATTCCACTTGATGTTCAATTCAACGGGGAATTTGACAACTTCATTCTTGGACAATGATTATTGTTGCAATTAATAAAATAATACTATCGTATTGTTTGTATAATACTCTCTTTAAAAGTACCACGAAAGTTATGCTGATAGTTTTCTTAGATTACCGCGGTGTAGTGCACAACGATTTTTTTCCAGAGGGATAAACAGTGATTATAGAGTATTATTTAGGCATTATGAGGCGTTTGCGAGAGAATATCCGCTGAAAACGGCCCAGATTTGTGGAACGACAATTCATAGATTTTGCACCATGATGATGCACCATCACACAAAGCCATCATTGTGCAAGAGTTCTTAGCCAAAAATTCAGCAAATGTCATCGACCAAGCGCCGTATTCACATGATATGGCTCCGTCTGACTTTTTCCGCTCCTTCCTCGTGGTCAAACTTAGTAGTCAAACTGATTTGACCACGAGGAATTTTAACATTCTTCGTGGTCAAACTATCAAATTAATTAAAAAATTACACCCTGTGTGATAGTCTTGAGATAAAATTGTACAGTTATAGCCAAAAGTTTTGCTTAACATAATTTATTTTAAAAGTAACCTACACCTATATCACCATGTATAAATTCCATTTGACACTTTATTATGAATTCGTCTCGGAATATTTGTTCTTGGCGTCGAGGAGATGGTTTTGGATCAGTATTTTCTTTTTTCAATAAAGTTGCCAGTAAACGAGCAACTGTGATTGGATGATATCGTTTCATCGATTTGTTCAGTTGTCCATTCCATGATTCAACTATATTATTTGTACGATGTCGCTGACCATATACGGACCATTGTTTTTTAAATGTTTTATTCTTCATCCATGTAGTCTCGAAATATTTTAAATATTTTTCACATTTTGCGGTTTTGGGACTATCAGATTTAATATGTATACTCCCATCCTTCCTCTATTTTGTCTTCAGGTAATAAGGCGAGTACAGCACATAAGCCAACAACTCTCTTTTCATCTTTATTTTTCAAGTTCAATTTCTTTGCTCTTCGCCATTGGCTGTTTGAGAAATGATAAAAACAGTGTACAATTTGGACTTTAGGAAAAATTTGTAATAGTGCATTGCTTGAAGCTGTTTCGAAGTCCACGTGAAAAATTTTTGGTGACCAATTATTCAATCGTGATTTTATCATCGAAAATAATATATAGTAAGACTCTTCTTTTTTGTCAGTCATTAATGCATAAGCCAAAGAAGCCGTGTGTGTTGTAGTTATCGATTTTGAAAAATCGGCATGAATGCAGTAGGTACAATTGGGTGAATGGACTCGGGCAACAAAAAAATGTGCCATCGCCAAAAAACTCATCTGATTCTTGAATTTTTTCCATGTTGTTTTCGGAACAGAAAACCATAATCCGACATTTCTCTGTATTATAATCAGCCAAAAGAAATGACTGAAATTTATGTGGAACAGTAACTTTAGTAAAATCTGTAAAGCAAGTTTGTTTCCTGTTCGTATATAAAGCAGTTTTAACGCTACCAAAAGATGGAACTTTGCTTTAAAAATTTGCGTCCCGGTTTACTAGGGACGTTTTTTTTTCAGCATACAACTCTGAAATTGTGATCTCAGTGTCTTTTACTTCATGCCTTAATTCATCAACGGCAATATCAATTTCATTCTTATAGTTATCAGCGGTACATAAGTGATTAGTACATTTCTCTATATTGCCATCCTAAAAAGAGAAAAAAAATAGTGTTAAATAAATTCTGGGGAGCCTTGGGGTAGTTTAGTTATTACTTTTTTTGTAGGTAAAATCTGTTAATTATAATTACAAGTAAAAGAAGACATCTCCCCTAATTCGTCATCAGCTCTCCAGCTACACTTCGCATAAGGGAAACGCAAGTCCCACGGGCAGCGTGCCTCGTGAAACAACAGTTAAAGATTGTGTAATTTTTTTACCTTCAGAGTAATAGACCCCCGACACTTTTCTTTTTTAAGACGACTGCAAGTCCAGAAAGTGGATCCATTTTTGTACGTCCGCAATTTATAGTAGGTACTGCCGTCCACTGAATAACAATACCGTTCCTCTTTTACGCTTTATGTATTTTATGTCCATATTTAATAATAATATCACTAAGTGCAGAAAAGTATCAAATTATTTGACATTAAAATGCAAATGTAAACAAGACAGGAAAATAATACAAGTGACACAGAAATACAATTATTGTCATTTTATTTTTATTTTTCTCTGTACAATAAGACTACATCGTATACAGTATGTTCAAAGAGGTTATATAGTTACAGTTTGACCACGAAGAATGTTAAAATTCCTCGTGGTCAAATCAGTTTGACTACTAAGTTTGACCACGAGGAAGGAGGGACTTTTTCCTGTTCCCGAGGCTAAAATTACCTCTTCGAGGAAGACGTTTCGAGTCGATTGAAGCTTTAAAAGAAAATTCGCTGAAAGAGTTTTAGACCATACCTCAATCAGCTTACCAAAAATGTATGGAGGACTGGGTCAAGCGCTGGCGTAGCTGTATTGCAAGGGAAAGGGCCTACTTTGGAGCCGACAAAATAAATTTTGACGAATAAATTACTTAATGGTTTTATTGAACAATTCCCAGTACTTTTTACACAGAATGTATTATGTCCCTTCGCAAGAAGTACCTACTAGTTTCAGAGTATAAACAAAAATATGGATAATGAATGGTTATGGTGGTGTGGTGTTTTTGAGTGTTTTTACTAAATATCCAGTTTTCAACATGTTATATTTGCCTATAACCATAGCCGCGAGGCACACATTCCTGCTGGTATCATGCAATGCAGTTTTACACTTTTTATTTTGTATTATTTCCTTATATCTTATTTTTTTTCTCTCTTTCTACTTGTGTGCCTTTTAGTCTGTGCCAAATAAATGTATTTTCTTTCTATCATGGTAATATTTTGTAATTATCATGGTGCACCATATAATAGGCTGTTAAAATTATTATAGTTCAATGGATGAGAGTTATCGCCCTCGGCTGAGCCTAACTTATGTTTACTTTGAAACATTGTAGGAGTTTCAATTTTACCGTTATTTTGGTATTTTGATCAGAAGTGCCACTTTCCGGAGTTTCCAGAAACTCGAACGGTACATATTCGTCACACGTGATATTTTCTCTGAATAATTTCGCCAAAAATATCCAAAACCATTCAATAAAAACTCCTATGAAGTAGCGGAAATTGACTGGATTGTGAGGTTACTTATTATCAGTTTTAATATGTCAAGAAATGTCAAACGAACGTTCGTAATACGGTATTTCCAGCCAATAGTCGGGCAGAAGCCGGCCAGGGTGTCACGTGACCACTGACTGGCTTGTTTGACGAGTTCATAATACGAAATTGCAAGGCAGTTCTGTTTACGCCGTAAACTGCCTGGAAATAAGAGTTCATAATAGGGCCCCAGTACTCAATACTCAATGGTTTATTGCATTCTACAATGGAATGCAATAAACTATTGAGTACTGAGTAGCTTAGGTGGTAAGTAATACATATTTACCTACATTATTTCAAAAATAAAGTTGTAAAGGACAAGAGAGACGGAAGAATAAAGAAAGGTTTAATCTTAATAATGTCTTTGTTTTAAATATCGTCATTTAATATTTCATTCGTAAAATATTTTTCGTAAATTAAATTTGATAAGGAATGCCGTTTGTCTCAAAATAAAATTAAAGGCTCAATATTTTTGCTTTCGTTAATAGTTACAACAACAAATAACTTGAACCATTGCCTGAAATACCTACATAAACTTTATTAATGATGTAGGTACTCAGTAATTCCCCAGAAAAAGCTATCAAGGCTCTGTTAGCTAAGTAAACTGGAACATTCAACAAAGACAGTGAAGAAACGTTGTAGAACGTTGATATTTGCCAAAAAACATAAAAAGCTTAGGTACTTACTTTTTCCACTGAATTCCATGCATGATGCAATCAACGGCCTAAAAAACGGTGAAAAACTTGTTAATACTTCGCAAGTTCCTCAACTGAACTTGTGTTTAAAATATTCAGGGATTCATTTATGAATTTACGCCATACTTTGGCTGGTAGCTTGCAATACGGAAGCTTGTACTCCTCAAAGTTGCATCAGCATCAATTATTATTATTCATGTGTTAGCCTTTTGTCGTTCTACTCGTATTTTATGTATGCTTCATATTTGCAGCAGTTACAGCATTTCGATAAAGTAAATGTATCATTAACTAACAATTTTAAAACTGAATATCTTTTAATATTTTTTTGTGGCCTGTGATTTTTGACAGCTTGCAGCGGACAGGTTATTTTAAAAACATGTTGTGTGAAATTTAATTAATTTGTTTATTTATTTAAACTTTATGCACAAATAAAAAAAAAACCGTACAAAGGCGGACTTAATGCCTGAGGCATTTTCTACCAGTCAACCTTAGGGTGGTGCAGAGACAAAACATGGCAGGTGCAACATAAGGGATTGACAACACGAAAATAACTATAAAATACAACAAATAACAAACACCAAAACAACAAATATGTTTAACTTTATTCATGTTCAACTTTCAAAGGAATTGCTTTCAGGATAATGAAATCAGTTTTTGGATTTGTAAAAAAATCCAGATCCGGCAGTGTTTTTGATTCATTTTGCTAGGAAATTCTCATTAGCAGTCCGGAGTTTGGGATCGTGCCCGATAAACGAAAATAGGCTATACCTATCCTAATATAACGTACCTAGTTACCAGTGAAATGAGAATATACGACAGCTCAACAATTTGTTAGATTTTTGACGATGGACACGTCGTGTGATAAAACAAAATCGTATTTGTGGTCGTCTACGATGCGTCTTTACATTCTGTACAAGGCCAGAACACAAGCGTGTGATAATCGCGTATAGATCGAAAATGTCTATTTTTACTTAGGTCTTCCTATCTATACAAGAGTAGTACGCAAATACTCGCGTATACTTCGTAGTGACCTAATTAACTACCTTTTTTTTTTTGCTTCCACTGCCATGTGGGCAACCACTTAGGAGCTAAATGCACCTCGGAGGTGGACCGCAGCGGTCATTGCTACCGCTATGGTCAGCCAGGTCACAAGGATGGCTCGTGCGACGCCGCGCCGCATTGCGTCGTATGTGCGGCGGCTGGCAAGCCGACCGGTTACCGGATTGGGAGCAAGGCCTGCTCCCCACCCACCAAGGCCAGAGGCAAGCCCTCCACCACCACCGTCACTGCCGCAGCCGCGGCCACCACTGCCGCTGCCGCCTCCACTACAGCCGTCGTCACCGCCGCAACCACCGCGGCAGGGCCCTCATAGAGGGATCGGGCGGAGCTGACATGGAGTGCCAATAATGGCCAAATTACGCTTCCTCCAAGCTAACATCAACCATTGCGCCGCAGCTCACTCCAGAGCATGGCGGAGTGGTCGATTAACCTAATTAACTACCTTATTCCATAATATACAATGCCAGTACGCTTACAGACTAATCGTGTATATATTGCGACAAATTGTGAACTGGTATCCAACTTGTTTGCGACGTAAAGCACCTTTGCTAATACTAAATAGCCCGCCTTGCTGCGAGCAACTTGGAACTACTTGGAAGTAGTTCCAAGTTAATATCTCAAAGACCAAAGTAATTCAGTTTAAACCACTAAACTCACCTAAACCGTCAATGAACTCGGATAAAATAATAGCACATATTTGTCACGACTTCTCTTCTTGCAATTGAATTTGCCTCAACATGGTCCCAAGTATCAAATATCTAGGTATTTTATATTGATGAGAGATCGGATTGGCGCACCCATGCGGATGCTCTATGCTCCCGGCTTCGTAAACTTATTTATTTATTTAAGGAGCTCAGACACGCGGCCGACATTGAAACAGCATTACTAGTATACCGTTCACTATGCGAGTCGATAATTACTTACTGCATCCCGGTATGGGGCGGGACCTACAAAACAGTGATGCTTAGGGTGGAACGAGCGCAGCGGGCTGTTCTCAAAGTTATATATTTCCGTAAAAGAGACTACCCCACAGCTCAGTTGTACTCAGAAGCCCAAATAAAACGGTGAGAAAATTATACGTCCTCCGCTTTATCTTGCTCCGACATTCCACGATGCCACTAGATAGCAAGCTATGTTATCGGCGGGTTGGTTTTCCTATGTGTACTAATGTATAATAAAATAAACAAAAACCTCTCAATCTATAAGCTAACCCTACTTAAAGTCAAACACAGTCTTAAGCCATGGCTACTGTCTTTGAACTATGACGTAACAGAGAAAATTGTCATATCTGTTTCGTAACATTAAAACCCCTCCTGATCAATCATTGACACACACACATACATACTCGTACACCCACCCACTAACACACGCCCACACACTTCCACAAACACTTACACACACACACACACACACACACACACACACACGTTTGTTCACACTGAGACACAAACATACACACAAACACAAATTCAATACAGGCTTCTATACGTTTTTTGTTGTTACCATATTCTATTCTTTTTTATTTTTGTTAATCTCTTTGCATAAGATTCTGTAATATCTCCTACTGGGAGAGAGCACTGGCTCTTGTAACACAGGTCTACCACCTAGCACAGGAGTCAGGGACTTCACACTATTTTTTAACCACTCTCTTGTAAAGATTATATTATTATTATTATATATTATCACTTATATGAGAATTATATGAGTAGAGGCATGGAACAGAAGTGCGGTGGTACTCTTCTTTAAGAAAGGGGATAATATCTCCTTAAAGAATTACAGGCCCATCTCGCTTCTGAGCCATGTCTACAAGCTGTTCTCGAGGGTCATCACGAATCGTCTCGCACATAGGTTCGATGACTTCCAGCCTCCCGAACAAGCCGGTTTCCGAAAAGGCTTTAGTACCATAGACCACATCCATACGCTGCGGCAAGTTATACAGAAGACCGAGGAGTATAACTTGCCACTATGCTTGGCGTTCGTGGATTATGAGAAGGCTTTTGATTCGATCGAGACCTGGGCAGTGCTACAATCTCTCCAGCGGTGCCATATTGACTATCGGTACATCGAGGTGCTGAAGTGTTTGTACAAAAACGCCACTATGTCGGTCCGAGTACAGGAGCAGAGCACGAGAGCTATTCCTCTGCAGCGAGGCGTAAGACAGGGAGATGTTATCTCTCCGAAACTGTTCACCGCTGCATTGGAAGACGCTTTCAAGCTCCTGGAATGGGAAGGATTTGGCATCAACATTAACGGCGAGTAAATCACTCACCTTCGGTTTGCCGACGATATTGTGGTCATGGCAGAATCGCTGGAACACCTTGGCACAATGCTCGAAGGCCTCAATAGAGTCTCCCAACAAGTAAGGCTCCGGATGAACATGGACAAAACGAAAGTCATGTCGAAAGTCCATGTTGCGCCCTACCTTGGATGCTCTACTCTCGAAACTGTTGACAAATATGTCTACCTGGGACAAGTGATCCAGTTGGGTAGGTCCAGTTTCGAGATGGAGGTCAATCGTCGAATCTGACTCGGCTGGGCAGCGTTCGGGAAACTACATAACATCTTCTCGTCCAACATACCTCAGTGCCTAAAGACGAAAGTCTACAACCAGTGTGTGTTACCAGTGATGACATACGGAACTGAAACGTGGACTCTCACCATGGGCCTCATAAGAAAGCTCAAGGTCACTCAGCGCGCTATGGAAAGGGCTATGCTCGGTGTTTCTTTGCGAGATCGAATCAGAAATGAGGAGATCCGCAAACGAACTAAAGTCGCTGACATAGCCCAACGGATTAGCAAGCTGAAGTGGCAGTGGGCGGGGCACATAGCGCGCAGAACTGACGGCCGATGGGGCAGAAAGGTTCTGGAATGGAGGCCACGTACCGGCAAGTGCAGCATGAACGTCCACCCACAAGGTGGACAGACGACCTAATAAAGGTCGCAGGAAGCTGCTGGATGCAGGTCGCTTCCAATCGGCCAAATTGGAAATCATTGGGGGAGGCCTATGTTCAGCAGTGGACGTCTCATGGCTGAAATGATGATGAATGATGATATGGGTAGCGCTCACTCGGCTCGGTTACCAGTTCTAACCTTTTTTATATGTAAACAGTATAATCACAGATTTAAAATGATCTAAAAAGTATGAAACAAGAAAATATTTCAGACAAATTAAGACATGGATACAAAAATGGTCAGGGTCAAGCCGTCGTCGCATGCTATTATATTTTGTAGGTGTTCCTGGCCTCCACATGGTATACAGGCTTGCGATCACGGCTGTAACTTGACCATTTCAAAAGGAAAAAACGGAACCCTTATAGGATCACTCGTAAGTCTGTCTATCTGTATGTCCGTCTATCACAGCCTATTTGCTCTGAGTCTAAAGACACGGATTAAGTTGAAATTCGGTAAACATGTCAATTTCTGTAACCCAAACACGGAAGTTTAACATAAATAAATGAATTTTAAATATTATATCATAGTCTCTATTGGGTGGTAACCGTACCGTGTGACATATAAAATATGAGTAAATAGATGAAAATTTACCAATTATCTCCGAAACTACAGCTGAGCCTAAAATTTTGAAAAAATACTTAGTATGGTTCTTTTTTCAACTGCAATGTTAATTTTGTATTTGCGTATTTATTATAACTCTGCATTGGACGTGGTTTACCACATACGGTTTTGTACCTAAATCTTGATTTCTGTCGGAAATATTTTCTTGTTTCGTACTTTTTAGATCATTTTATTTTCCCGTACTCGGGTAACAGTTTTTTTAATATATATTTTATACTTTTTCGTTTTAACGCTTGATTATGATTTGATTAACTCGCGCCGTACGTAGCGCAGTCTCACTTTTGCTTGTTTTTAACAACTGAAACATATTTATTTATCATGAAAATATGAAGGCACAGGATCAGACATATTGTAAAATAAAAGAGGTTCTTTAAATAGCAAGAAATTAGAATTTATTACAAATTATTTAATCACTTAATTCTACACGAAACTACACATATTCAGTTTCAAGAAATAATTAATTTAACACGTTACAAAAATATTCATGACACCCACTAATACAGTAACAACATAGTTCACATAAAAGAGTAACAATGTACAGAGAGGCAGAGTAACAATAATTGAGAGCGATACAACCTGTGCACCGGGCGACGCCAGAAGTCAGAATACCATTTCCCAATGCGAGACGTCACGACGTCCCCGCAAGGGGGCATGACGAGTGGGGTCAAGGCTACGCCCCTCGCCCGCGGGAGCAACATGGTGGCACGCTACTACGGGCCCCTCTCTATGTGTGCCTATTGCGCCTGTGGCATTTGAAGCAGCAAGCTGCGTCTGTGAGTATGGTTGCTATGAAAATTTCTGTAGGTGCTCCACGCATAATAAATCCTATAGAGCCGCTTTCTTCACGACATCTCGGCGGCCTGTCCCCGCAAGGTGAGACCCGCAGTTGCCTGAGGGAGGTCCAACGAGGACGACCAGTGACAGAGATGCCAACTCAACGCTTCTACATGTAGATATGTAGTTTTCCCTCGCCCCGCTCACAGATCATACCATTTACTTTAAAAAATACCATTTACTTTTAAAAGAGTGGTTCCTATGGAGAAGAGCCGGCAAAAAACTCCACGGTAGGAGATTTTGCCGGCTCTTCTCCATAGGAAACGACCAATTGGAACCGTGCACCTAGCTTCTGACGTTTCATAAGTGCCTTGTAGGTTTATGTGAAATAAAATATTTTGAATTTGAATTTGAGAAGGCCGTCATGCCATACACGGTCGAAGGCTTTCTCCATGTCAAGGAATACTGCCACCGAGCATTCCTTATTGTTTCGCTAGTAGGTGCAGTACTCTTGACAGCTGAAGCGTAGTGCTATGTTCCGCCCTGAATCCAAATTTCTCTGGGCGTGGGACTATATTTTGTTCTGGGTGTCACAGCAGGAGTGCTTCGAACACCTTAGAGACCGTCGGCAGAAGTGTGATCGGCCGATAGCTCTCCGACCCGAATACATTCTTCCCCGCCTTGGGTCGCATTATGATGCGTAATATCGGCGCAAACTAGCACTGTGTTGGTGAAATCGTCAGCACCAGGGGCCTTACTAGGAATGCCATTTCGCTTTTTTTGAACTAGGGCATCTCATAGCTGACCTCTGAGGTCATGACTACTTAACCGGGCTTTGTGCCATTTCACGTCGAGGTCGTCTATGCTCGAATCGAATTTGGGGCTTTTTTGGCCCCTTGCCCGAGGGGCAAGGGGCCAAAAAAGCCAAGGGGCCAAGGGGGGGGGGGGGGATTTGTATTTTTGACGGTCTTTGGATTTCCCTCACGCTCCTAGGAGGGGGTGGGAGTGCTTTCATGCACACCTGTTCGCTGAGAGGCTTACCTCCTCTCAGCGCGTCGGGGTGTATTTCTGGGGTGTATATGTGGGAGCGCCCGATGTGCTTCTCGTGCGCCGTTATCATGCTGACACATCTATTACTCATAAACCAGCGAAAATTGTAAATTTGTCTGAACTAGCAATACCTTTGTACTCATCATTATGATTATGTCATAACTGTATCTATTTTTCTGTGTGTACATAAATAATCAAATAAATAAATAAACTACAGAGGAGTTGGTTATCTGTGGAACAACAACGTGATTCTGAAATATCAGATACTATTTCCAAATTCCCCTTTAAAAGTACATATTTATTCATGAAACTTTTCACCAGTAAGAAGATCACAGTTACTTTCGTTCATAAGGCTACACCCAGAATAAAATATGAAAGGTAATGGTAAAAATAAAACCAAAACTATGTAGAATAAATAATATTTTATCTAATATCACGCCCGATGTTCCAACATCACTTGTCCATGGTATAGACAAATATCAATGGTGACAAGCGAAGGGACGCGAGCGCACTGCAAAACTGCGACGCATTCGGCTGTCAAAAAGTAATGTGGAATTTAGACATTTTATTCTGGATCAGAGATTATAGATACAAATTAAGCAATGTGTGAATAAATTTAAGATAAGGCTAGAAAGAGGTGCAATGAATAATGTAAAGTGTCGTTGTGTTGTGACTGACTGTGCTGTGTTGTGAAAATTGGAAGAAAAGGATTCAGCCACCGAGAAAATCAAAGCGAATGAAGCAAAATCATGCTGATGAGATTATAAGACTCTGCTAAGCTCACCAATACCAACCGAGTGCAAAAAAAAAAAAAAAACGGTAAATGTGCATCAAAAACCTTTTCAATAAGTTGCTATAATCGCATTCCTGCCTCGGCTGGGGTTTTTTTATTATCAATTTTAAATTTTATAATTAAATAAAATGATCCTGCATTGTCATGGGTTTGGCAAATTCAGAGACCAGCATTTCCTTAAAAGCAACCCATGAAATATTATCTGGCCTGATTCTAGTAAGACACATGGCGGCACGAACCTTTAGAGAGTGAGGGAGGGCTAAAATAAGGTCTACACCTTCTAGCTTTTTACTTTCAATTACGATATCACCACGTTAACTGCCAAGCCATATTTTGAAATACGACAAATTTATTTTTTTGCGAATTGATTCCAAATGGTTTAAATTGAATAATTATGTATAAAAAAGCGTTCCTTTTTTCTTTATTTGAATAAAAAATGAAAAAAAAACTGTCAGTCACCCGTGTCAGACGTTGCCCAAATAGTACAAATTGCAGTCCGTGCTCCGTGTCAGGCATTTTGTCCGGCACAAGCATATGTTACCAAGAAAACAAGGGGCTGTGAAAAAAATTCGGAAATACTGTTCTAGATGTTATAAGATAAATGTACAAACAGTTGATAGGATATTTGCCAGAAAAAAGACTAAGCAAGTTGTAACTTACTGCCCTCAATGCCCAAATGAACCTTATTTATGTCTAGAATGTTATAATATTGAACTTAAACAATATTTTTTATTATCTCATTTGTTTGTATAATGTAATAATTCTCCAAAATATTTGATTACCTCAGTAAATAATATGTTTAAAATATCATTGTTTTATTTCATTTTCCAAAAAAATACTTGATAACTTTTGTCTAGATATAAAAGTCGAAGGCCATGTTGAATATCTCTTGCTTGGGGCCATGTCAGTCATTTATAATAGAAAAGAACACTGTAGACGTGCCAGACGGCACACAACGGTCTTTTGAATTTGATGCTTCGGTGGCAGTCACTGGTGACTGACATGGCCTGAACAGGTAGTGAGTCTGTCAGGCACCGGTGACTGACATGGCAGTTAAAGTGTTAACGCACACCAGTTGATAATGTCGGTTTCATTTGCATCAGAATCGAAAGGAATCAGCGTCGACTGTATACTGGGCGTGATTATTAGCGAGGTGTCATACTATCTACTATTTTTTTTTTAATTGAAAACAAACTTTAAAAAAAACGTCACGCCTGCGGCTGGGACTGCCGGCAGTCCAAGATAAAGATGGGAGTGGATCTGATCCCACTTCTGATAAAGGGACAGGATCAGACATTGAAAAATAAAAGAGGTTATTTAAATAGTAAGAAATAAGAATGTATAATAAATGATTTAATCAATAAATTTAAATTTACACTTAAATAGATTTAAAAAAATTATTAATTTAACACCTTACAAAAACAGCCGTGATCCCAGTAATACAGTAACAGCTTAGTTCACATAAAATAGTAACAATGTACAGAGAGGCAGGTTGCGGCGTTTGACCTGGGGTCAGCTATTGCATTTTTCGCTTACGGTTATCGTAAAGAATCCACTTTTCATCACGTCACAATTCGATCCAATATTCCTTCATTTCTGTATCGATTCAACAAGGCAACACAAGATTCAACACGCGTTTCTTTCTGTAGATCAGTCAAATCATGGGGCACCCATTTCTCATATTTTTTTATTTTATTGGTTTGACGCAAATTAGTCAATATTGTTGGTAAAGGAACGTTAAACCATGCCACTAATTCCCGGGTAGTTTGTCGGCTTCCACCATCTCTTTCAATTCATTGTTATTCACCTGTGTGGGCGGTCTTCCACGTGGTTCGTTCTTCAAATCAAAGTTATCACGAAAGCGTTGAAACAAAATTGCACGGTGCGTTCATTATCAGTTCCCTCTCCAAACGCAACATTGATATCCATCTTTTTTCTATGTTAATTCGAAGTACCTATTACAATAAAACGACAATTTCATACTTTAACCCCTATTATTTGCACTAAGGCTACTATTACGCAAATCAAAAATATTATTAATGCAAGTATGGGAAACCTTAAAAATATAGTAAGTCATATTGCTAAAGGCTATTATTATTGTAAATAAACACTAAAATACTTCATAAACACCAACCTGTTGGATTATTCGTCTTTTCACGTGTCAGCACGTGCACAAGCCCGTGGAACAGCGCCCGTTTATCCTATTTCGCTTTACCGACATATAAGAAGGTTAGTAAGTTAGTTAAAATTATTGTAAGTACACAAACTGATTTCTTAGGCAGCAGGGAGATATTTCTCGACGGCAAGTGAAGCCAAGTCAGAGGCCCATGGGCGGCTTTAAAAAACTCTGACACCAGGTTAGTCACTAACCACACGAAATGAAGAAGAAGACCTGATTCCTGAACAATTATTGTAAATACTGTGATTCCAACTTTGTAAATACGCTAAAACTACGGGAAATTAATTTTACCTACACGTTTATTTTATTATGTGTGTTAGTTATGCCCGTCCTAAGCCGGCAAAGTATGAAGGGAAAGTTAGATTTAATTAGGAATCAAATCGTTAGCAACTTACCTATGTATGTCACGTGAGTCGGGCAGGATCAAGGAGTTCACGTGCAATGACACCTACCGCCCGTACGGCGCGCGGCGTAGTCTACCTACAGCAGCACTCACATTCGCGATGCGCGACTTTAATACTTTATATGACTTAGTACATTTTATAGGTTTTCCATACTTGCATTAATATTTTTGATTTGCGTGTATCACGAGTAATGTCTTAGTTTAAAATATTGCCCATGACTTCAATTGCTCTCTGTATAATAAGCCGTATGTGCCAGGATTTGTCGAACGCTTTCGCTATATCGAAGAATACTGCACCGGTTATCAAACCGCGTTGGAAGCCAGCGCTTATGTGTTCGATGATTCGGTGGGCCTGATGCACGCTAGTGTGCTGGGTTCGGAACCCAAACTGTTCGTTGGGGATGAGGCCCTTGGTTTCGGCATAGTCTCTGAGACGCTTATAAATAAGCCTCTCATAGACTTTGCCAAGTAACTTGAGCAGACTGATGGGGCGGTAACTCGAAGGCTCAGTCTGTGGCTTGCCGGGCTTCGGGATGCCGATGATCGTGGCCTCTTTCCAAGCTTGTGGAAAGATGTTATTGCTTAGGGCACCATTGAAGATAATAGCATTATCAGAGGGGCAGGGAATAGCTGGATCACCCTATTGGTGATTGGGATTTTCAGACCTTTGATGATTTCATGCACTTTGTCTGGAGTGACGGGAGGCAGAGGACTATCAGGGTCTTCGAAGGGAGGGAAAGAGGCTCTACGTTCGACCTCAGCGTCGATCTCTAAGAGGTGGGCTTGGTCTACTGGTTGGGAGCTGAGGGAGCATTCAGCCTTTTCAGTGTCCTCGAAAGCGATGGACTTGTCGGGACGGGTCATGGTGGGAGGCAATTTTCTGGGGCTTGATGCCATTTCGCTTTTATTTTTTCGACTAGGGCTGCAGTCTTGCAGTCGACCTCAGAGGGAGGGTAGCCGGACTTTTCTGTGGCTGTCTTAAGCTTCTACACTCAAAGCCAGCTAGGGGCAAAAACTATTCTAATTATAAACTAGGTGAGCGCTCGCTAAAGGCATCCCCTGTGGGGTACGAACGTAGCACGAAGTATTGGAGTAGCGTGCACTAACACCGCCCAGCAGCGAGGAGGTGGGAGAATGACGCAGCGCGCTACGGCGCCATGGCGCTACCACATAGCCCGATGCACGTGTTGTTTACAATGTGACGCCGACATAAACATATTTTTAATTTGCTCGTTAAAACCTTTCTTTTTATACCAAACATGTCATGATTATCTCAATTTATTTATTTTCGTGGTTAGGAATATACGCGTAAAGTATACGTGACAATTTATACGTGAGCAGTTTCTTATGGCTGCGTTCTGGCTTTGTATAGATGGGAAATACGCAATGGCATCGTAGTGACGATGGATGGTTTTTATCGATCGATAAATCATCAAGTGGTGTCTACGTTATTCAAGATTCTATCCTTGATAATTATTCATCGTTAGCAGGCGACAGTAACGATGGATTGAGCAAATCTTTAAGAAGCTGACAGGTTGTATTGATCGTCAACACAGAGCTTATCGAATGATAATTATTGTCAAAAATCAAACAAATCTGTAAGCACCCATACCCCATATGTATACCCCATATTATAATAATAATGAAATACAATCCAAGGTTTCGTAATAATAATAGTCATACATTACGATAAATCTAAACCTCCACAATACACCTTCCACTTTGTTACATTATTGTACGGACATCAATTTAAGTACGAATGGCTGCCATTAATAAGTTTATATGTAATAAAATACGTTATTATGAAAAACTGTATTTTATAGCAGACACAGTTTCTTAAAATTAATTTCATACATGATGCTGTGCCTGACGAAATTTCTTTTCACATCTAGGTTGGACTTTTTAACATTAAATTTTATTAAACCACGAGCTTTCTTATCTCCTACATTTTCTTTAGATTATCCTCATAAAAGTTAGAGGGATGCGTGGAAATGTACCTATGGAATATGTATTTCTCGTATTTTTCCCTCGTGTTAAGAAAAATCCGTAACTAAGCTCATCATAGCCTACATACCTATATATGGATATGTCGCCACTTTCATTTATCTCACAACGTTTTATAATACAAAGTTGTTTGTTTTTAATTTTAATTTTAATTCCTCCCTCTTACTTCTTATTTATTTATTATGAGGGAATGTTTCAGCCTGTCCTTTGGAATTTAAATTTAAGCATATAAACCCTGTCGTCGTTGCTAAGGCTTTTAAGAAACTTAAGATCAAAATTACCGAAGATCTATGGGGCATGTCTCCTTAATTTTGTCAATCAATTATTGAGACAATTGCACCCTATTTATTTTTATTATTTAATTTGTGTATAGATCAAGGGGTATTCCCGGATTTAACGAAGTACCTAAAGTAAAGTCATTCCACTTTTCAAATCCGGAGACAGCAAAGACACTAATAATTATAGACCCGTATCGGTTTTGCCGGTTTTCAGCAAATTGTTTGAAAAAGTAATGTTAAATCAAATGCTCACATCTAACGCTAACATCCTACACGATCAACAGTATGGTTTTATCAAAGGAAGTTGCACAACTGACACCGCTGTCACTTTATTAAAACACATCTTTAACGCATGGGAAGAGGCACAGGATGCAATAGGTATTTTCTGCGACCTATCCAAAGCATTTGATTGCGTTAATCAAGAAACACTGCTCTTGAAACTTCAGCATTACGGACTGGGTAAACTTGCACTTAACTTAGTAAAATCATATTTAATTGAAAGACTGCAGCAAGTTCAAATAAACGGTGTCAATTCATTGGGATTAAAAGTCGAAATGGGTGTATCACAGGGCTCGATATTGGGTCCATTCCTCTTTTTAGTATATGAAATATTCACCTCATTAACTGAAAAACGGACCACAAATGGTGTTATTTGCTGATGGCACATTACTGATTTAACCGACCACAAATGGTGTTATTTGCTGATGGCACATCACTGATTTTTAAGGTAAACAGACATGCACAGGAGCTTGACGACTTAAATAACGCTATGCTAAAGGTCCATAATTAGATTACTGTAAATAATCTAGTATTAAATGAGAAGAAAACTAAATGAATAAGATTCGCGTTACCGAATGTTAGAAGTAGTAAAATTGGAAAAGTTGCTTCCCCTATTTTTATTTTTTCTGACTTTACGAACTCAATGATCATTTTTATTTAACCAAGCTTTAATTGTTGAATACTCAAATAGATAATAATGATTTTCTTTCTTTTTGGTAGTAAAATTCTTTTAATGTTACAAATACATTGCAAACTATAGTTTTGTATAACCTAGACGCATTTTTTTTCAATTTTTGTAAATGTGAGTACCATGGAGTCGTTGTATGTTGACTTGAAAGAGCAGGGTAGTTGAGAGTATGTCATGCTCACTTAATGTCTCGCTGATGGTAGCGAGTGTGTTGGATCATTCGGTTCCCTACAAAATGATGGTTGAGCTGGATGGTGCTGATCGACGCATCATGTTCGTGAACAGGCACCGTCAGTTGAGACTGGTCATCTCTTGTCTGCCAGGGCTTATTTTTAATCGTTTTTTTTACATTGTTTTATATAGAATATATTATATACAATCAACAAGAGTAATGTACCCAGGATTTTGTAATTTTATATTAAAAAGAGTGTCCTTGGAGTTTCATGCTCGTTCTTCTCCATAGAGATCTAAGTTTTGGAATGGGCAACTAGCTTCAACTTTCTGACTAACTGGCTGACTATTTGACAATGCAAAAGTGCCTGTAAAGGGTTTAATTGAAATAAATGCTTGAAACGAATTTGAGTTTGAATAATATGAGTGTTACTTTTAACTGTCAGTATGTTACCTTGTTTTCCGGAAGGATAGACATGAGAGTTTGACATATTTTCTACACTAAAATTGTCAAACCGTTATATTCATTCCTCTGATAAAAATTAACACATAGTTACACCTACATACACTGACCGTATTGGTGATGTTCTTCAGAAAGGACAGGTGCGTAGTACTCGCAACCGACGTGCGTGTATGACCAGATGTATGAACGTTAACGAGGCAAAAGGAGTATGTAAGGATCGTAGCAGGTGGCGTTCTGTAATTTCTGCTGAATGTAACTGAAATACTTCAACTGAATGAGACGAAATTCAAGTCTTGTATAAAACGCACACTATTTATGCAGGAATATTATAAGTTGGGGGATTACATCACTGATAAAAATGCTCCACAACCACACCTAATTCATTAACATTTTGAAAATACTGCTGGAGCTGCTGAAGATTGTAAGATTTGTATTGTATAAACTCAATTTCCTTTGTATTATATAATTGAATAGCACAGGTGTGAGTACTATGTAGTACTCGTAAAGAGCTGCCATTTACCGGGTAATATGTAGTATTTAATTGACTTGAATGTGCCCTGCCTGCTGTGAGTATGTCATGCTCACTCAAATGTCTCGCTGGTGGTGGCGCGTGTGTTGGATCATTTAGCTCCCTTCAAAATGGTTGAGCTGAATGGTGCTGATCCATGCGTCATGTTCGTGAACGGGCGCCGTCAGTTGGGACTGGTCATCTCTTATCTGCCATGGCTTATTTTAATTTATTTTAAGTTTTTGAATGATTCTTTATTTTTTTCTTTTTATTACGGACGCTTTTACGAACGTGCAAGTCTTTCTACATTGTTCTCACATGCATAATTTCAAAATGAATGATGTAACCAATATTTTGTATCAAATTTTTGATTTAAAAGAGTGTCCGTGGAGTTTCTTGCCCGTTCTTCTCCATAGGTACCTACTACGCTTTGGAATGGGCAACCAGCTTCATATTTTTGACTGACCGACTCCTTGACAGTTCAAAAGTTTGAGTTTGAGTTCAGCCTACCCGCATAGGAAGAAGGCGTGAGTTTATGTATGTATGTTTATGCATAAGGCGCAAATTTATCTGACTACTGAAAATATACCCCAAAGTTTTTTTTTATACTAATAGCCGGTTGGTCCAAATAAAGAACCCAATTTCATAAACTTTATCATTTTAGAAATCATTCTAAAATCATAGTATCAAATTTAACATAAAAAAGGGCTCAAAAGTAACCACAACAATGTGGCCCGATCCCAAAAGATAATTATCGCTGGCCAGCATAAAAAATGCTAGAAACTAGAACACTCAAGTACTAAACTTCACCCCATAATTACTACATTTCAAGTCCTGCCAACCCGATGCCCCACTTACGCAAGTGACCGTAACATTTCGTCCTTTGTCTCTTTAACGACCATCAAAAGAAATGCACTTAGTATGCAAATACCAATCACTTTATCTCGCATGCACGCTCGGATCTAGGATAAGGTTTTTATTAAGTGCTAGTGGTTTGCTGTGGCCGATTTTCTACCGCTTAATTGTGTTTCTGGGCGTTTTATTTTCACGTATTGAGCTGATAATGGAAGAAAAATCCGGAGATTACTTATTCGTTCGTTAGAAAATAGAAGATTGTTTGCTTAGGGAACAAACAACAATTTTAAAGGCGGGAATGATTCTTTGAATCCGGAGTGGAGCGAAGGATTAAAAATACGTCGCTTGAGCTTAAAATAGTGTTGCTCCCGAGGTGGACACTACTTTTTATCACACTATGAGAAAAAAAAAAGTGTGCGTTCCAAATCCACCTCTCACGTATGATTTAAAACTTTATCGACTTTAGCAACTTTTAAAACTATGAAAACGACACCCATGAAGGAAAATTTTAATTTTTTTGCATCCTCCATCTTTTAACATCCTTGAAAATCATGAAAACGATACCCATGATGATAAATTTGAACATTTTCGCAGCCGCTATCTTGGATTTGCATTTTGACCAAATTCACACTTTCTCTCTCTCTCTTTTGCCGTACAATGTTTGTGATTGATCCCTTTGGTGATTGGAACTTTTAATAACAAAATCCACATTCCAAATTCAAAGCGCTTAGTCCCTAGGGATTAAAAAGCTATTTTAGTCCCTGTACACGGAAAATAAATCGCTCTTTTTGAATATAATTATGTGATAAAAGGGATATTTTGTTTCTACTAGAAATTAGGTTAGTAAGATGTATGTAGATGAATGTATAACATTCATGATTCTTCTACTATCATGCATTCAAGTACTTGTTTTCTATTCTATACACGTACGTTATCTTCTATACTTTCAATAAAATATATAAAATGCTTGCGTAAGGGTTGTACCTACTACATAAATACGTTCAGTTGAACAATGGAATAAGTGCACAAATAATGACAAATTGCTAGTTCAGTAGAGCCCGCAGTGTCCCTCAAATACTTTACTCTTACTAATTATTGTTTGATACGACGAACAGACGCTGTTTCTATCTTCAAGAATTCTCAATTTGTCCTTATCGTAATCCAATACAGAGTAAAATGATCTAGCTTAAGAATGGAAGGCCTAAATCAGCACATAACAATTCTATTGTTAAAACATCAGTGTTACCTTGATCACACGTACCGAGTAGATCGGCGAGACAGCAAAGTTCCGAGTGACGAGTACGCACCGAGTGCATGTTTATACATTCCGAGTAGACAAAGAATCAGTGCGGAGAAGTGCGGGGGTGGACACTCAGTCTAGTAAACAGAACAGGGTCCGAGTGACTCTCACTCGGTGACTCTTTGATTATGTCTCAAGGCATTACTCGGACCGGCGAACTACAACTGTCCCGCATGCGGGTCACCGCACCGCCATTATTAGTTAGTTAATTAGGTATCGATGTCGCTTGTGCATAATGAACAACGGTGGAAACCTTGAAAATTTATAAATTTGACTATTGATGTAAATTCTGATTGTGATGTCATATTATGTGATTAATTATTCAATCAGTGATCTTTTAATTAACAACGCGCAACTTAGTGAGTTTATGCCGCTAATTTGATGTTCTCCGACTAAACTACCTACCCACGTCCACCTACGCCCCGCACCGCAGCGCAGGCGCCGCCCCCTCCGCGACCCGCATCGGGCCGTGCAACAGGTTAGTGATAGATAAAGCGTGTTTACTTTTTATGCAGTTGATTCTGCTATTTATTTTGTTTGAAAATTGCAATTTTTCAATTTTCCATTAACTACTAATCTTCGTATTTTAAAATGTTTCTATGGACTAGTACTGTGCTCGTTTTAATTTAATGTCGTAAGTCCAGATCCACATTGTATATATATCTAGCGGTATTTTATTAGAGAAATTGAAGAAGTAAACTCGATCTAATTAACTGGATCAATAATTGCTTAGGTAATCCGTAGCAGCAGAAAAGTGTCAAACTAAAAGCATAAAATTTATTTTTTTTGTAGTAAAAACCCGTTTTAATAACGAGCTCCAATAGGAAAGAACTTTATTAATCTTCCACTACGTGTAACATTTATTAGAAGAAAAATTGCAAAATGAATTTGAAGAATCGTTATCGAAGGGAAGATATTAATATTATTTCATTCCATAATAATATTGGGAATTGAATTTCCTTATCATTTACACGGTAGGCTTCGATAGTTGTATCGATGTTATAATTTAGTATTATGAGCTCTTTCTGATAAGCCACGATACAAATCTAGAAATAGAAATAGAAATCATTTATTTGGCAATAATGTAGGTATACAGATATGATGGTATTTTTTTATGAGAGTTATACATTTTGCCGTACGGCATGCAAAATTATTTAACATAAAACATTCAGTAAACAAAAAATAAACAAATAAACATTAAAAAAAATGCATTCCATTCACTTAACAGCATTGCTAACATTATTAAGGATTCACATTATGGCATTATGATTATGAGTATAAATAATTAAACTAACACTGAACAATAAGTCACACTAAATCGTCTTTAATCACAAATAACAACTCAATTTTTTCACAAAATCACAACAATGCGCGCGCGGCTTGTCTCGTGATAAAAAAAGTAGCCGTGTGCGCTCCTCAAAGGGCGCCGCTATGCACTGACTGTGACCGAGTCCCGAGACACACACACTCGCAATTATCTATGCACCACTAATGCATAATTTGCGTAAGTAATATTTCTTTTTCTTTCTAATTGTAGTATTATTTTGTGGGACTGGGCGGGGCGCGTCAGAGTGGAATCGTATGACACCTTTCTCTGTCTCTCAAGCATATTGAGACGTAGAGGATAGAATCGTACGTTTTGCACAGGTTCTTGACCTTACAATGTTTACCTATTATTACGGACTCAGATCTACATCATGTTGAAAAATAAGAAAATGAAAAATAATTTCCTGTGGCTAAAGTATTCATTGGATTTGATTGATTTTTTGTATACGGGTAAAGAACATGACACTCTTTATGTGGTTTTGAGGAATGTCAATCGTCCTGCTCCTAATTGTATAACCGCTAACCGTTTAGTAGCAAATTGCAATATTAAGAAAACATCATTTGAGCAATTGAAGTACGCCTGTGTTACTAAATGCATGTTGTGATTTGATTAGGTATCGTTCCTTAATAATAAATGCATGTTCTCTTTTCTTAACCATTATACCATTCTCATATATTTCATTAAAAATTATAAACTTGCTTAAAATTTTCCGACCAAACAAATAATTCCTTACTCCCAATTACAATCACACCCTTGGTTCCGTAAAAGCGATAGCATTACCCATCTCCTCAGGAGAATAAACACTTATACACATCGGGGGGAGCACTACACCTTAATATATTTACCTATATCGTTTAACGAGCGCCGACTCAAAGCTCGACCAATTATGCGGCAATATTGGCTAGACACGACAACTTAATATAGGTATTAAGGCTCTCTGTAGTTCAGTTTAGATTTCAGACAAGAATAGTTCGGAAATTAATTTGATGTCGAGTGTTTAAGCTTGCAAAGTTTAATGGAATCGAGTTTAAGTGGCTGCAGTCGAAATAGAAGGGTTTAAACTTCGAATTTGAGAAAGTATCAATGTGACTTTTCTCCAATGTGTAATTTTTTACATTTATATTATGTACTTTCTAAGTTTATTTTAATAATTAGCGTACTTTAGCAGTGGCCGCCCAGTGGCATCGGCCCCGACATATATATATAATTATGTATACTATATGATGTTACTTAACTTCGGTGATCTGACGATAACCGGTGTATTCAACGTAGTATGGGCGTTGGCTCATTGGTTAAGATTCAGGCCCTTGTATCTTTACCGATAATGGGGCAAAAAGCCCCATAGCTCTACATAGAAGGCCCTCTTATATGGGAGAACCTATCACAGAATCTATTTATTTGTTTGGTATATAAAATGCTACCATTGTTAATAGTAATAATAATGAATGCGATATCGATCATAAGTATGCAATAAAATGTTTAACTTTCAAATATTTTAAACTAGATATAAGTTAAATGTTTAATATTGCTGCGCCCTAACAGGGTCATGTACTCATAAGTTTTAGCCTAGCCTGTAACTGAGTGTACATTATGCAAAATAAATAAATAAATAAATGGAGCCAAATGCAATTTTTAAAACTCTCCATACGCTTGGTATTAGTAAAATGTTTGTGTAACGGGCTATTAGTAGGTACAATGAGACCTTCTCTGTTTGTGACAGAAAAAGATCTGGCCGTCCAAGTAGTGTTCGTACGAAAAAGGTGGTCAAAGCATTATGGGAAAGAATTCAAAGAAATCCTGTCCAAAGCAAAAGATTTTATCTCGGGAGATGAAGGTAGCACCCAGAACCATGTCGCGTATTTAAAAAGATGACTTAGGACTTGCAGCCTATAAGAGACGCACTGGTCATTTTTAAACTGATAATTTAAAAAAGAATAGGGTGGTAAAATCGAAACAACTACTGAAGCGGTACGCAAAGGGAGGTCAAATGTTTGTGTACCTATTAATAGCCCGGTACACAAACATTTGACTAATACCAAGCGTATGGAGAGTTTAAAAAATTGCATTTGGCTCCATATCAACTTTGTGTAATGCAATCACAGCGATTCGGTTCTCTTTATCACCCCACTCCATTTTAATTTCGCAAAATATTGTACAATGTATTGGCGCCAAAATTAGAAAACTCAATGAACTATTGAACGAAATGTATAAAAAATACAGATTGCAAATTCAAATGTAATATCTTTCTTATTTTTAATTGTAACAGTATTTATGGCCAGACTAAGTACTGGTTAAATACGTTTCCTGTAACTTAGTTATAGATGAACTGTTCTCGTCTATACAAAACAAAATATCAGTGATTGATGAAGAACGTTAGTGCGGTTATGTACGTCTACGTTTACAAGTGAAGTTATCGAAAAATCGAAATCACTGCTGTACGAGTCGGTTCCTGTGGAGAAGGCAAAAATAAAGAGGAAAAACAAAGGCAAGGAGCAACGAGATCTAGTGGACATAATTAATATTTTTAAGTCAGTGGAGCCGGATCTATTCCCAATTTTCGTAGCAAGGGACTTGGAAAAACTACCTCCAATATTGTTTGACCATCTTGATTGCACAAAACTTCTAAAGGATTTGCTTAGAGTTTAGAATGAAGTCAAAGAAATTAAGGAAGTATATGTGACGCAGACACAATTGAAACACTTTAAAATGGAGGTTTTGTCATTCCAAAATTACTCATTAGTACCGGTATTTGTGTGTAAAGTGAACATGAAACGGGGCGGATGGCATATGGACAGCGGTCCCATTGGATTATCCCACGTCAATAACTCATCAGTGATAGATGACTGCAATAATGGTATCGATAATTCCTAGTTACAAATACTAGACAATAACGAACAATCATTTAGAAAAATAAAGGAGGTAGCCGCAGAAACTTCCGACTGTGGTACTCAGTCAGCTGTCTTGCCGCGGCGAGCGGCCGAGCGCAGTCCCTCCCCACGCGTCGTAACCGCCGCCGCAGGCGCCCGCGCCGTCATCGCTAACTCTCCGCTCTACTACGAGTCGGAAGGCCGTGACGTCACCGCAGCGACGAACGGTCGTGCATATGGCAGCGGCGCCGACCGCGCATGTTGTACGTAAGCCGGTGCAAAACAATAATACTGACGGATGGGAAAAAGTTTCATACCGCAAAAAGCGTAGTATGAGCCGATACATGGGCACCGCGGGTACCGCCAGGGATAATGAAGGGAAATTCAAAGCTGCAATAAAAACAGTGCCAATCTTCATTACAAAAGTGCATAAAGACACGACAGAGAAAGATATTGCTGATTATGTGTATCATAAAACGGGCGAGGTGATCACGCTTGAAAGTATATCGTTTAAATATCCCAAAGAACATAACGCATACAAATTCTTTGTTTCGGAAACTAAAATGGAGTGTTTCTTGATAGTAAACTATGGCCCGAGGGAATTATTTTCAGAAGATTTTTACATTTTAAAATGAGAAATTACACAAATGGTGCAAACAGCGGTAGGTACTGTGAACGGCGTAAAATAAATATGAATGTATAACCTAGTAAACTACAATTGTAAGAATATAAAACGCTCGGTGGAGTGTCAGGTAACTATGTAGCACGTCAGACATACTTGCCTTACAAGAAACATGGTTACTGCCCCACGATATCTCGTTCCTGAGCGAAATTGACGCTGATTTCGGGTGCACCGGGACGTCGGCGGTGGACACCACGGCCGGCATGCTACGAGGACGACCCTACGGCGGAGTCGCATTGCTGTGGCGGAAAAGTGTTTTCGATAACGTTTCGGTAGTGCAGTGCGATAACCCGCGAGTGTGTGCCGTTAAAGTAGGCATGAAATCAAGGTCATTTCTAGTGTTCAGTGTTTACATGCCGACGGATGAACTTAACGGATTTTACGGACTGCCTCAGCTTGGTGAGTGCTATTATCAATGATAACAATATCGAAACTGCATTTCTACTCGGAGACTTTAATTCGCATCCCAAAGAATAATTTTATATCGAATTGGATTCTTTTTTCGGGAATCTGAGTTACTATGTGCCGATCTTGAACTGTTAGGAGTAAACTCTGACACTTATACTTTTATAAGCGAAGCGAACGGCTCGAGACGTTGGCATCACTGTGTTGCTACGAAAGCAGCCATGACCACTATAATTAATGTTTATGTTAAATATGATGTACTTTGGTCCGACCACTTCCCTCTTTTAATACAATGCAACTTAAATGAAATGAAATCAAAATTGTACAATTCAAATAATAATAAAAGTCTGTTATGTAATAAAATAAAATGGGGTGATAGAAAACCTAAGCAAATTGACATGTATAGTAAATTTTGTAATGATAATTTAAAATATATTTAGACTTTCCAATTGAATTGAGTGCGTGTTGTGACTATGTTTGTAATAATTTGAACCACAGAACTATTATTGATGACATGTATAATGAGAAGCAGCTTTTGAAAGTTGCGAGATAAATCTTGTGCGAAATAGGAAGCCCGTAATGGGGTGGAATAAGCACGTGAGTGATGCTCACAGGCAGGCTAGGCTAAAGTTTGAGCAGTGGGTGTATTATGGAAGACCGTACGAGGGTCGTCTATGGAGTGAAATGCAAACAAGTCGTAAAAATTTTAAGTCGCGCTTGCGATGGTGTCAGGACAATAGTGACCAAATTAAAATGGACATGTTGGCGTCGCATCATTCTAAGGGCGACTTTCGCAGTTTTTGGAAATCTACCGATAAACTCAATAGTAGGGGCTTGCCGGTGAGTGTCAGCGGTGCTACTGATGTCACGGGGATTGCCGAACTATTTAGGCAGCACTTCGCTGTGTCGTCACCGTTGGGACCGTCACACAAGCAGTGATGGTTGTAATGGTCAGGAGTACAGTGTCCGGTTTGCGGAAAAGGAGGTAAGACATGTCATTATGTCTATGTCGAGGGGCAAGTCTCCAGGCCACGATGATTTAAGTATTGAACACCTCAAGCATGCTGGTCATCATCTGTCCAGAGTCTTAGCGATGTTCTACTCCTTGTATTTAGAGCATTCGTACCTGCCTGAGCGGATGATGAAAACTGTGGTGGTGCCAATTATTAAGAATAAAACCGGTGATATCAGCGATAAAAATAACTATAGGCCCATTTCATTGGCCACTGTTATTTCGAAAGTGCTTGACAGTTTGCTTAACACACAGCTGGATAAGTACTTGAATCTACATGATAACCAGTTTGGTTTCAAAGCTGGTCACTCTACAGAAACAGCTATATTGTGTTTAAAGCAGACTGTCAAGTACTACACTGAAAGAAGTACACCTGTCTTTGCTTGCTTTCTCGACTTGTCGAAGGCATTTGACTTGGTTTGCTATGATCTGCTGTGGCAAAAGCTGCAGCAAGCGTCAGTGCCAGACGAACTGATCCGTGTCTTCCAATACTGGTACAATAATCAGGTCAATGTTGTTCGATGGTCGGGGGCTTACTCGACTCCGTACAGGTTGGAGTGCGGCGTGAGGCAAGGGGGGCTAAGCTCACCGAAGCTCTTCAACCTGTATGTTAATGCACTGATAGAGAGGCTCAGCAGCTCGCATATCGGTTGCCATATTGGAGGTGTGTGCCTAAACAATATCAGTTACGCAGACGACATGGTGCTGCTGAGCGCCTCTGTCTGTGGAGTGTCGAGACTGATTCGCATCTGTGAAAAGAATGCTGAACAACATGGTTTGCTGTATAATGCGCAAAAGAGCAAGTTGGGTCTTTCGGCCAAGAGGAAGTGTCTAGATTACTTGCTGGCAATTAAGCTCAACGGATGCCCACTTAATAGAGTAAATACTTTTAAATATCTTGGACATTTATTAACCTCTGACCTGGAAGACGATGCAGACATTGAAAGGGAACGCAGGGCGCTGTCTGTTCGTGCGAATATGATAGCCCGCAGATTTGCTCGGTGTTAGAGGGGCGTCAAAATAGCCCTATTTAGGGCATTTTGTACGTCTTTTTATACCGGCAGTCTGTGGATGGATTACACGCAGAAACAGTACAGCGCTCTGCGTGTCCAATACAATAACGCGTTCAGGGTACTCTTGGGGCTGCCTCGCTTCTGTAGCGCATCGGGGATGTTTGCCGAGGCGCGTGTGGATTGTTTCTACACAGTGCGCAAGCGGTGCACGTCCCTGGTGCGCAGGGTGCGGGCCAGCCGCAACAGTATCCTGAAGGCTTTTGCTGAACGTTTCGACTGTCAGTACGTGAACCACTGTTACATGGTTCATGTACTGACTAATGTCAAGATATTATTTTAATTTGTTTTAATTTTATAATAATTTTAATTTTCATTGTGATGTTGATTTTAATTTTAATTTGTTTTAATTTTAATTTGGTTTAGTTTTGTTCAAATTTTAATTTTAATTGTCATGCCGATTTTATTTGTGTTGATGTTTTTATAATTTTTAATTCTGGTTAATTGTACCTATGATCCAAAGTTGATTGAAATAAATAAATAAATAATAATAAATAAGTATATGCACATATAGATGGAAACATAATTTTACCGGACCAACGTGTTTTGCCATTGACATTTTTATAAATTAATTATTAATATCAGTATATAAAATTAGAGTCAGTGCAAAATATGTCCGCGGCTTGGCCTACGTAGTCGTTGGAAAATATGAAACGGGAACATACTACCGGAATTAAAAGTAACCTATGGTTAATCAAGGAATTATTATCTATCTGTGCGCCAAATTGTATCCAAATCGGCTTAGGCGTTTTTGCGTCGTTTTAGTCGTGTTTGTCTGTCTGTCAGCCAGACAAACACACAAACGAATAAAAATTCTAAAAAATATATTTTCGGAATCAGACCGTGCCCAACCTCGTAGCAATTACTTTTTTTCCAAATATAATCAATACACAGTTTTGACTTCGCTACAATTTTATTATATGTGATAATAATTGTGTGTGTAATAATTGTATGCAAAATGAACAGTATTGTTTCAGAAAATGTATACATGACAATGTTACACGTGATTGGATACCAATTGTACACGGTTTATATTTTGCCGAGAGACTGGCCATGTTATAATTTATAAACATTGTTGCTGGAAACTACCTAACTACAAAAAATATTGATAAATTAGTATATATCAAAAGTAATGTCTTTGATAAAAACCACCCAATCTTCAAAGACGGCTTCCCAAATGAACAAAAAAATGAAATCCTTTAAAGGTTTTACCAGCACTTTGAAAGCTAAATCTAAAGAACCGATGGTTATCTCCAGATATACGCAAGTCATTAATTCTGCTTGCACTATCACAATCTTTAAATCAAACTTGTTTTCCTTAGTGGGTATATAAATCGAGCTTGAAGTAACGCCAGCATGATTATAGATAAGCTTAAATGATACACGCAATGTGCTTGAGCTCTACATTTTCATGGCGGGATTTCTTTAACAACATGGTTAAAAAAGAATACATTTTAAACGCTTTGAATCAACGGCTTGGAAAAAACATTTTTGATGAAAGGTAAACTATATAAGTATACAGATAGTACAATCCACGACGACGCACCCCACACCGCGATTACTGTACTGTAAGCTGTACTTTAGTACGGAGCGGAGCGGAGTGGGGCGCATCGTCATGGATTGCACTATCTATACCTTATACCTAAACTCATCTATTATGTAGCTAAAGATATTAATCTATACTCATATCCTAAGGTTGTTATATTGAAACCAAAAATAATGTGTACCTTAATGGTGTCCTTACGTGAAATTAAGAAGTTTCCACAAAATAACAAAGGTTTAAATAACTTTTTTCCTACGTGACTACAGTTTCCAATAATTATAGTTTTATCTGTAATGTTGTGGAGAGTACTGAGGCGCGTACCTCCGCAGGAGAATGTTACGAGTAGATTTAGTCGCCATGTTAACGATATTATTCATTGTGTTTTAAATGAAATTGTTGAGTTTAGGTAAAGTAATGTATGAAACTGCACATAACTAGGTATTCATTTCATTTTAATTTTTTTTTTAAATATTCATGTGATAAAGTCATACTCGTGTTTTAATGAACCCTGTTATGTAAAAGTGTCATAAACTATTATTATAGGAGAAGCTGAATATATATAGGTACATTGCTGATATTGATATGAATATATTGTGCCTTAGTTATTTTTTCATCTAAGAAAGTTATTTGATCCGTCTAAAAAAATATTTAAAAACTCACTATTAGGCAAGCAAAGCACGAGTACGCTGCGTCTAAGTGGTGCAGTATCATTAACTTTTATTACCCATCATACTTACATCTCAAATACTGCTTTATAGCATTTTCTATTGTATCTATTTCATTAAATACCTAAGTACAAAAGCTACTGTGTGAAAGATGATATGACTAACAAGGGGGTGGCGACCGAGATGATGACTAATAGAGAAGTATGGAAGACAAGACACGTTGCGCCGCCCACACATACATTGGGATAAGGAGAGGAGAATGATGATTCCTAAGTACAACAGAGTTCATTAAAAAAACTTCCACGAAACGAAAGGAACAGCGCAGCCTGGACACCCTGGACAGACAGACCAGTCAGGCGACTAGTACGATGCAACTGGGACCGCGATCCAGTCGCCCAATAGTGTTTTTGAATAAATCCTCTGGGACCACAAACCACAGAACGCAATTCTTTTTTCCGAACTGATGAGTGACTCCTTTATGTTTTTCATTCATTACCCATACATATAAATTACATTTTTAAATGTTTTAATATTAGGTATTTCGTTTCCGTTTTTTTTTTTACAAAAAAAAAACTTAAATAATTAATTTCATATTATATATAAATTTGTAGGAAATTATACTATGAGAAACCCATAATGTCCTCCCTGCATATAATCTTTTTCTCCTAAGCTGTCACAGTTAAACATACTCTTTGTACGCGTTCTCTGTCATTACTATTCAGAAGCGATTTTTTCAGGCTTTTACAAACTCAAAGAAAATCTTCCTAATGCATTTTTAATGCTTTCATCTCGAGCAGTGTAACATCTGTATATTGAATTCGTACAAAACTGTGTTGATCTGCTTATTGTGTCTTGTGTTCTAGGTTTTATATTCTTCACTTGTTTTAATGGAAATAACGCTTCATAATTAACTTAATATACACAGAAAGATATCAAGAAACCGATAAATGAACTAAAATGTGTTATTACAGTGAGTATCAAAACCGTGGCTCTAAACTAAGTATTCCATCACTTAATTTAGGTTGTCGAATGTCTTTCAGAAAGCAAATGTGCTTTCTTTCACTCAATATACAAGTTTTCATGCGAACCGATTTTTCTCGGAAAATGATACATCATTTTCTACATGAAATAATCTGAGGCTGAACAAGCAACGTGTTTTATATTCGAACTCAGCCATACTTGCAAACTTAAAAGCATCTGTTCGAGCCTGGTTCTGTACACGAATACGCGTATTCCATCTGCCTCCTACATTATGTATGGCAGCAGTTAAAAACGAAAGCAGTTTCGTATTTTCCTAGCAACACCTTGCGTTCATCAACCTTTCATCGATTTTGTCGCGGTTTATTCTCCATGCTAATCTCATCCTTATATTTCAGACACTAAAGTTCAAAATTTTCTAGTGAAATTTGTTTGTTAAGTAGTTCGTGCGCTATCCACCTAAAATGGGCTTTAAAAATAAACCCTAAATTACTCAGCAGTTTAGATTAAATTGACCACTTAACATGTAAACAGATTTTCACAATATTTTCATGGTTCAACTATAAAGTGGGTACTTAGAAAATACAACAATGCCCGTTATAAGCTGACCTCTGTTAGATCTAGATTAGAAAATTTAAATTTAAAATAGGCAATTATCTGTTAAGATGCAAAACTGAGCATCGAACTTGGTAATTCGTATAAAGGAATTTAAAGATAAAGTTAATGAGAGTAAAGTTTGAGGGAAGATGATTAATTTTCTTGGTTATTTCAGGGTAGAAGAACAACATGACTCATGTTAACAGACGTAGAAACCGCGCGTTTTGGTCTATTTTAGCTAGTTGCACAGTATTATGTCGTATGGAATTTCACTGTAGGGTCGGGTTGCTGACATTGAATCCATCTTTATTTTGCAAAAGAAAGCTGTCAGAGCCATTTATAATCTACGTCACCACAAATCTCTCAAAGAACTATTTAAAAGGATTAATCATTAAATGAAAATAATTTCATTATTAATCATGATTCATGATTGAGTAAAGAAAAATCTACATCCTTTTTATAATAAAATAAGTGATAGTTCCTGTCAGGCTGCGAGCGGATCAAATAATAATACTAGAAATATATACTAGAAATATAGTTTAATACATCTTTTATGGGGTACTAAATGTAACAACAAATACCTACCTTGTGATATAATGCAATTAAATGAAAGAAAATTTAAAACTCTTATGAAAAAGTACACTTTGTAAACAAGCATATTACAAATTAGAGGATTATAACCAAGCTTGGAAACATGCTGGTCCTGCTCCATAGGATAAACTAGAATCTAGACAAAATCGCACTGGTTGCTAATTGTTTTTTTAATACTAGCCTATTACTGTCCCACAGCAGGGCAAACGCTCTTCTTATACAGAGAAGGCACGAGCATTGATCACCACGCGCGCTCAAGACGGGTTGGCAATTTCAAACTTATAATAACTATAATTCCAGGTTTCATCACTATGTTTTCCTTCACCGATGTCAGTAATGTCCAAGATAAACTCAGAAAGTACATACGTAATTGAAAAAGTCACATTGGAACTTGCTCGGATTTGAACCCATAACGACATGTGCTAATTCAATTGTATAATATGTGTGAAAATATGCCATTGATTTTACATTCTGTGATTACTGCACACACACACACACTGACCTATTAATTGTAATTTTTTAGGAAAATCGTCTACTTTTACAGTGTTTGTAAATATGTGAGCACCATGTATCTATCACATAATTAATTTATCTGTTGTTGCCTCATTTTTAATTCTTTTTACCTATTGTGGACTAGTAATTTTATTCTAAATGCGTCGTCTTCACATTTATTTATATAGGTAACTAATGTACCTATACAAAATATTGTAAAACATTTTATAAGAGTAACGGTGGAGTTTCTTGCCCATTCTTCTCCATGTGAAAACTACGTTTTGGAAGAGGCGACTAGAATCAATTCATTTTTTTTGTAAATTTTGACGTTCAAAAGTGCCTTTTAAAGGCCTATTTGAAATAAATAATTTGACTTTTGACTTTGACTTTGTTGTACTTTGGAGAAACATTTATGTGAAGTTCATAAAAGTGTTACGAAGACGGAAGTTGAACGAAATGAGCGAGTCGATCGAACGTACGAGTAATATTATGTGCTCGTAACTCGAGAACAAAGTTTAAAAGAGCTGGTTTTTATGATATTTTAAAAGATTTATGCTTACTTTCCGGTAACTTTATTCACGTTCATAACAAGCTGAAAGTCAACAAAGAAATATTTTATGAAAAGTAAAGCGTTGCTGTAGCGGAAATGACTAGTGACTAGTGTAGTTATGAATGTGACTTAGCGAGTCAAAGACCGTTATTTCGAAACCCATTTGCCAATTTCAATGAGAGTGTACTCAATACTCAATAATTTATTGTATTCCACAATGTATATACTTAGGTGGTAGGTAAAAAAAATGTTGTAACAATCGTGGACACTGTCGGGCACAGCAAAAGAACAATTTGAAGGAAGAGGACTTATTTAGGTATACATGCAACTAACTTATTCTGAGTATAATCTAAGGTATAAAATTTTAATATGTTATTTATACTACATGTTTTAAAATCAGCTCATGAAGGGTTCTGTAGTTGGGATGAATTTATCCCAAAAACAAACTTATCTTTGTAGTTCAAGAAATGTTCTCTCATATATCGATAAACGTCACGGTAAATTCTTCAACTGTAAATTTAGTTTGTAGTCGCATTTTTTAAAAAATGTTACTAACGATTTTCAGACTCTTTTCTTTTACAACCGACAAAAATCCCAAATTTAATGATTCTAGGTCAACGGACTTCCCGTCACCGGTCAAAGGTCTTGATTTATTTGCGAGTATCAAAATATGTCGCATAAATGGCCCGTTTGTTTTTATTGCGTTGACTTAGAAGCTTGATTTTTTTTAAAGCCCCAAGTGACGATAAACTGTATTTGATTATAATTACACGGAGTAAATTCACAAGGATAACATTGTATGTAATAAGTTTTAGAAAATGAGTTGTTATTATTAAGTTTTCTTCTCTGTTGCATTGGGTTGTACTTGTAATAATAGTTGAATTGATAATAAAAAATCAACTTGATACCTCAAGGCCTTCCTGAGAAAAAAGGGTCTTGACTGACTGATAGACAGTGAGACGGATAACGAAGTGATCCCATATAAAACGTACCTTTAATCATTGATTTTAAAAGATTGAATTTAATTAAATATGAGGAACTCGTAATCATTACTCGTAAAACTCTTGTAATAACAGATAAAGCAGCATCCTGGAACCGTATCTGCTTCATGAAATATTACGCATAAAATTTTCCTTGAAATAATGATTCTCTTACATCACTCAAACGACATCCCTTAATTCTGAGTAACAATTTGAGCCCTCAGTTTCTGTAAAGTCTTCCTTTTGATCTCATTACACAATGAAAATTTTCTATGAAGCTTTCAGGTCTTGTTAAAATGGTTCCTTCGTGAGTAAGACATAATCCGCTGCGCGTCTTAAACGATTGCTGCTCAATAAATTGTATGTTTTGTGCTATTGTGTTCGGAATCAACCCTGAGGCACAAAAAAATTGAGACACAGAAGCTTGGCTCATCAAACGAGTGACATAAAAAGGCGCACGGACACATAGACACGTACGTGCGAAGATATCAAACCATCTAAAACGAATGTCAGTCGCGAGTGTGCTTGCAATCGCAACACGTGTAGCGTGTCTATGTGTGCCTGCTTATTCGCTCATTTTATGGAGTTGACTTTCTGCACCTATATGTATATTTTGTGCTAGGAGGACCGTCTTCACACCTCCCCACCCCTTCGTTCACCATTTGTTCTTTGAACTTGACAAACCCCTTTTGATTCGTTTTAATCACATTTTGTAGGGTCACTAGCTAATGACAGAGGGATTGTTCCCTCATTTTTATTTTAACAATGGACTGAATGGAATAGACTTAAAATAATAATAATAATATGTACAAGTACATATAAAAATAGGGGGGGGGAGCATAATTAAAGGGCATCAAAAAATTCATCCGTATCGCTGTCAACAGGAATAGTGCCCAAACGGCTGGCAGCATTGCCACGTTGAATGGCGATGCTGATTCTTTGGCCAAAGAATAGGCCAGCCCTCTGGTCACGTGAAGAGTCGACCAGCCGCTTGGCGATGTCTTGAAAAACTAAATGGGCACTCGGACCCCATGGCCAACCATGTTTTGTTTCAACCCCAAACGGCTCAAACATATAAGTCCCAATAAGATTGGAGTATTTGCGCCGTTGGAGGTTTTCCGCACCTGCAGCAGCAGCCCCAGCACAGCCCACCGTGCTTGGAAGATGGGATGGTGCAAGGGTGTCGACGCACGTTGCATCCCACACCAAAGGCCTACCTATCTTCCAAGGCATTATGGTCATTCCGTCTGGTCTCTTCCCATCGTCGCGTGCCAAGCCATTGGGTTCTAAAACAGCTGGCACTCTGTAGGTGACAAGAGCACGATGGATGATGTCATTGATGCTGGCGTGCCGTGCTATCCGGCCTGCGCTCTTGCTGCAGGATAGGCCATGGCGTACGAGACAGTCGACAGCTTCACCGCATTGGCAGCGATGCGGAGCCACACAAGGAGCGCCCAGACGCAGACAGGTAGCGAGCCGGAAGGTGGTATCACCCAGCATAGTGCCTATGTTGGGTGACGGTAGCGCCTGAAGCCAGAGGCCCGACTCCCACTCACTCACAGCCAGCAGGCGGGCACGCTCAGCAGTATTAGTGGACGTATTAATAAGATTATTCCGTACCAACCTGCAGAGCGGCTCGTCCCACTGCCTCTGGGAAGATGGGTTCACGGGCCGATCTGTATTCGGGCAAGCCGTTTTCCAGGCGTTCTCCCGTCGATCATTTGGATTTCTATAATTATACTAGATACTGATTTCCTCGTCCAGTGAGTTTACCTATATCGTGTTTAGGGAAACTTATTAGGTACACGGCATCTAGTTTGTGTACTAGCTTCAAATCATCATTTCATTTCAAATAAACTTCATTCATAAGTATTTTTCTTAAGCTCATATCCATTTTTAATAACCTAATCTCTAAGCATTTTTTCCCGTAGCAACTACGTCCTAAAAATATCGGTCTAATATATTTCGTAACACTAAAATTTGTCATACCACTAAATCAAAACATAAATATTGATCAAAACATTCCAGTTTGTTCAAGTCACGTTGAAGGACTTAGTTTGTCAACTTTACACTCAGTTTTCTTGTAAACTTGCCAGCTTAAGCTTATCAGCACAAAGAATGTTGAAGCAATAAAAATAAGTGATGCGGATTTATCTTGACTCATTTTACGTCTCGATGCCGTGTATAATAGGATTGTAAATTATTTGGAAAACATAACGTCTTTGTGACTACATTTCTCATCCAACTCTTCTGTTGCAGATCCGCAGGAAATTCTAATTTAAATTTTTTAATCAAATAAGCAGTAACTTTGTGCGATTATAACTTTATGTATTTTTCTCTATTTTTCGGTTTCATGGTCGTCATCTCGGTAGTTGGTCCCTTTCTAGCCATATCATCTTTCACACAGTCCATTCGTTTTTTTGGTTATCCCCTCCTCGCATAGCCATGCACATTCATACAAGCTTAAAACTTTCCTGACGACATTTCCCTCATTCGGATGTCATGCCCATACCATGCCAACCTATTGCTGCACACGCACACGCACGTACTGGTGGGCTACTATTTTTATAATTTAAAAGTTTTATATTTTTGTATTCTAATATTTAAAAATATAATTGATATTTATATAGTGGAATAAAGGAAATAATAATAATAAATATCCTTTATTATACTTATCGTTCACATTAATTTTTGTTTACATTTTTATAGGTAGTAATTTATAATAAAGTATTTGGTTAATTTTGTTTAATTAAGACCCCGTTTAGGTATAGGCCTCCTCCAAATTTTCCAACTGTTTTTCTCCTTCGCTTTCTTTGTCCAGTCCTTTCCGGCAAATTGTTTTATATCATCTACCCATTGTTCTCTGGGTCATCCTCTGGCTCTTTTGCCACTTGGTTTCTTGATATATACTTAAATTTCTTATTCTATCCATTCGGGTAACAACATACATCGCTCTTAGCATTCTCATCTCAGCTGCATGCAATTTGCCTTACATTCATCCCTTTTGTGGCCCAAACGAATAAATAATTAAATAAACAACGTCCGGATCATCCTACTACTGTTATTATTAAAAGCAACGTCGTATATCTCTAGTTTTGCATTTATAACTCTTAAGCCATTTATTTAGGTGATTTTGTTACAACTATGAGAAAAGGAATAAAGAGCCAGTTACTATTGCGAGACAACTTCACGATTGATAACAATATCGAAGGCGAACGTATCTCTGAACACCATCTTTATCATCGATCTTCAACTATACGAGTAAAAGACTACATTTCAGATTCAGCGGAGAGGGGGTTATTTTTTAACATCTAGTAATTCAAGGCCAGACTCAGGTGTCGTAGCCTCGTAGTCGTGTCGTGGTGGGTTTCGTAGTTGCCGACGCTATTAAATGTTGCCACTTTAAATATTATATTTATTATAAATTTTGAACTATTGTGTTTATTTTATTTTTTGTCTTATTTTGTTATTTATCTATATGCTGCACCGGTTGACGTCATCACGTCAACGCTGGTTGTAGCTGTGACTGTCATTACATTCTCTAATTTATAACAAAATATAATAATTTACTTTAAAATTGGCATACTGTTTGGGCCACTTAGAAACACATTTAATCTCAATTGTATGGTCTGACAGCTTGACACGTTACCCTAATAAATAACAAAAGATCCTATTTCTTTAAAATTGTAAAACAATATTGAACCTCTGATCGCGACGATAGCTCGTGGTGAAGCAAATGAAAGATGAGTGGACTGTATAACATGTAGAATATAATAAGATAGAAAGATATGAATTACAAACGGGTCGGTTATAAAGCAACAAGAAAAATGGAGAATATGAAAAACGCGTAAGCGCAGCCGTGCGTGGAGGTGTGCAACAGCTGACTGGTGTGGCGCGGGGGCCCGCCTTCCGCTGTACGGCCGGCTGGCTCGCAAGCCAAGGCAGTTGATTTTGAATCACGAAAGGCTAAGGACATCAGAGTCCATGCTAGTTAAGCTAGGAGACTTGATGAATATCAAGTTAGCCGTAGGCTATCGTTAGAGACCGAGCATTATTTATTAAGTTGATAGTGGGTTTAAGACCACGTTAGGTAGTGACGGCGTAGTCTCAGCTAGACAGTGAGTTTTGGAGAGCTTCGGGAGACGACCGAGACGACGAAGCGAAGCCCGTGGCTAGGCTGGTAAAGTGTGCAGTATTTTTTAAGTGAGTTGTAATTTAATCCTCTAAGGAATTACTTGGTACGAGTAAGTGTCAACTTTAATTAACGTTTATCTTTAGTAGTAATATGTAAACTGTAGTTAAGAACCCTCCGTTATAATAATTGTTCCTGCTAGTAGATTTGTATTATATTTATAGGTAACAGTTAGGTGCTATATAATAATAATATAATGATTGTTTATTCCAGAATGGCGAAATAACTCTTATCTAGTATCGTGTTTTATAACTAATGTTACATTCTCGTGTATAACATGCCCATATCAATAGCATACCATACCATATTAATACCTTGGCAGAGTATTAACACTTTCATTTGGCTTTAGGGATTATGGTGAAGGCCTTCCACCATACTTGACACTGAGCACTAACGCTCAAGACTATTGACGATTGTTGACCTTGGGCTGACGAACCACATTTGGAAGGCAGAACCATAGATACTCACAGCTCATTTATAAATGGAACTAGGCTTTAAAGCCAATCTGTATTTTTATTATAAAACAACCAAACGTTAGTGATGATTTCTGTATCCAAAAAGGTCTTGCCACAGAATACTTTGCGTGAGGTTTGTTGACGCATATTTCCAGGGAGCGGGGGTAGGCATCACCAAGTACCCCAAACTGAATTGGTAGTCGTTCTAAGAACGCTAGGGACCGTGTCTCATTAAAACCCCACCCGGCTGTTTGTAGGCCTATTACTGAATCGACACTATTTCTTGAGACACGCTATTGGGAAGCAAAGCCGCTAATAACCGCACCGCATCCTCTAAATTGGGCAGATTAAGGAAATATGAGGTGACAAACTACCACTTCGGCGTTCACCAGATACGATCGTGATGTATTCTGCTAGAGACTGAGTCTACGGTACGCTTGTGCTAGTTTAATGTTAACTTAGTAAAATGGGGCTAGGCCGCCGTAAGGGAGTCTGTCACATTAGTATGCTAATTATAACTAAACTAATCTTCCTCAATAACAGTTGCACTTCACAGTACTCTGTCTTAGGATTGTGTAAGATATTTACCTATATATTGTGATTAGGGAGCGTATTCTGTTAGAATAGTATTAGTTCCTCAGAGGTTCTATGCGTTAGGTCTAACGGATCACATAAAATGAGGCATACGTTGTCAAACGGTTCCCGGTGTCACTGAAGTGGGTACATTGTAAACAGACAAATTAACGTAGTTATTAATAATTATTTGAAGCGCAAGCGTAACGATCTCTTCACCCCTTCACCTTATCAAGGCTGTATTGTAGATATTTGTGCTCAACTGCGAGAGGAGGAGACGTTGGCGTTCCAACATTTATAATACTGAATTATATATGTATATCATATATTTTTGCATACCCTCTTATCTTCTTAGCTTCATATTGTATTAATATTATAATACTTATGTTTACTAACAGACTGTGGATTCCCAATATTAACTTCACCTTGTTCCCGTTCCTGTCCCCTAGCTTTCTAAGTCGGGACAGGGTAGTTCAGGTTATGAGAATTCTTCTCTTTCTTACGACGGTGGAAGAGTTTCCAGTCCGGAGACGAGCTCTACAGTGCTGTACGGGGTGGGGTGCGGCACTTCCTCCAAAGGGGGAACTGACTCAAATACTAATATTAACATAATTAGGAAAAACGAAAATTTTATCAGCCTAGGGTAATTTAGGTACAATCGCATCGCTGAAAACCAGCGCTGGGGCTCTGTCTCATCTAGCTCGAGTCTGGCTCTGACTCGCATAAGGTCCCAGCATTATGCTGAGCGATGGCCGTTTTGCGTGGATGTGACGCATATTTTCCCTCAATTTGTTATTTTCGTGTTTATTGGTTTTTTTCTCTTTGCTTGCGTCATATTTGTACCGCAAATAAACGTATTTATACGACTGCCCAATAAGGAGTGTACATAATGTATTCAGGGTTGAAGTATGTATGTGAGTTTCTTTATTCCACCGTAACTTTTAAATGCCTGAACAGATATGTATGTATGGGGTATCGTTAGAATCCTTACATCATCCCGAGTGACACTGATATAGTCAGTGTCACTAAAAAAAAAAAAAAAAAAATTGTTTTCACTTTTCAAAATGGCGCCATACTTGCGCCATATTGATTTATTTCAATAGTAATATATTGAAATAAATCAATATGGCGCAAGTATGGCGCCATTTTGAAAAGTGAAAACAATTATTTTTTTCTTCTATTATTACAATATGGGTATCAAATTGAAGGCCTTGATGAGCACATCCCAAATATATATAATTTATGGGCACCACCTTTTACTTAGGTATGGTCTAGGTGCAAAAAAACATTTCATCTTTGGCAGTGCAAACGATTTAATCAGACTTTAATAAGACTGAGAATGTCTAAATGAGTGAATGGTTTCGTAGATGATTGAGTTTTAGAATTCTTTCATCATCACACCGTCACACGAGTAACATACTTAGGCTAGTACCTACAAACAAACACAACACCATTTATTGCATAATAGTGAAAAAAAATGTATCTAAAGTTTCATAAATAAATAAAATAAAATAAATAAAACTTTTTTTCAGACTAGGTCCATAGATATGTTAGTATAATGAAACATCATTATACTAACATATCTACGGACCTTGTTACTAACAAGTAACAATAAGGCTTGCTTACATATATGTTAGTATTAAAATAGTTATGGATGAAGACCAAGGACTGTCCCCACCCAGTGTCCCTGAAAGGGACAGTCCGCTCTGGCAGCGATAATTTTTAGAATGCTGTTGTTACTAGCCTGCAGGCGCTGTAGTAAGGAGGCCGCTTTCTTTCGCATACTGTCATGGAAACCATCTGTGCGAGCTTCTGCGAACATTCCTGAAGCACTACAGCGCCATGGCAGTCCCAACTGCATCCTAAAAGCATTACTAAATTGAACACGCAGGACGGTGTAGGCTGGGGTGCTTGGACAGGAAACCTCCCCGTGTGCCTGTGGGCTGGAATTCCCTTCGGATGCGTCCGGGGGGAAGGCCAGTCTTCAGGACGGTGCACCCTGGGATGCGGGCAATGTCTCCCCATTAGGTACTATGTGCCTAAGGGGTCTCGTTGTCCGTATGCCAATATCCTGTCGGAGGAACGCTCTAACGTGTACTCGGAGAGAGCACACGTTGAGCAGCGTTGGAGTACGGGCTCGGCGTGCACTAACACTGCCGTCGGGCAGGCAGGAGGAAGCCTTCTGCCACCGTTGGTCTCGTAGCCCCGAAGAGTGTCAAGGTCATGTCTCTGGCACTTGACGGGGGTCGAGGGTCTTGGCTTAACCGCCCGGACCGCGAGGAAGAAATCCTCTATAAAAAATTACCCCAAACCTCCAAGCGGCGGCGCACCGTGAGGGAGGTTGTAAGCTTGACTAATGGGTAGCTATTAGATAATTAGTCGCTAGTGCGAACCACAATATTTGAGTCAATAAACAAAGTTAATACTCGTGGGAACAAAAATGGAAACTGAACAAAAAACCAACCAAAAAGAGAGGAGTGATGCGGAGTCGGAGTCCGACGCTGCGTCTGGCGCGATGAGCTCGGGTCAGAGCTCGGAGCGCGAAGTGGTGGTGGGTGCGACCGTGAGGAACTGAAAGTTCCTCCGGAAGCGCCCTAAACCGAGGGATGGCCAGGGGTCGTCCGCTGATGAGGGACTCTCGGGCCAAGGCCACAGGAGGAAGATCCACTCCAGTCGGCGGGGTGCGGCCCGGGGAAAAGGTGCGGGAAGAGGGCTTACCACAAAGGAGACTGGCGAGCCGAGCCGGGCCAGCCCAGCCGCGCTGGAGAAGCCCTCTACAGAAGAGGAAAACAACCCTGTAGGGACGAGCACCGTGGCGGCCCGTATAGATTCGGCGGTCAGTGGGCCGGATGCCGCTGGTGGCTCCAACTCGGAGCGAGCGGCTAGGTTTGCGGAGGCTGTGGCTGCCGCTATCAAGGGTTTGGCCTTGAAGAGGACTCAGTCCTCTAAAGACAAGGCCATACCCGCGGTCATGGCCTCTATTTTGGCGGCAGCGGAGGCCTATCATCTCAGACCTCCGACGGACGGCATGTCCGAGATGCGGGCGGAGGTCGCCCGCTTGACAGCCGCCATGGAGCTTCTCCGAAAGGAGAACGAGGAGCTCCGAGCGGACCTGGCTGGGCTTCGAGGAGCCATCCCTCGTGAGGTGCAGCAGGGGAGGGAGCAGCATGGGCAGGGACGGCCCGTGCCTGCCGAGGACCGGGTCCTGACCCTGGTGAGGCAGGAGATGGCTTCTCTGCAGTCCCGTTTTTCCGCGATAGAGGCCATCGTCCTGCGCCCTCCTCTAGCGGCAAGCATGCCGGGCCTCTGGCCAGCAGAGGGCGGCCTCATATGCCACCACCGCAGCTGCCTCGGCCAAACCAGGCTCGTCGGGGCAGACCAAGGGCGGGGCGGCTACACAGGCGGCGAGGGCCCCGGCCCTGGCGGCGAGGGCCCCGGCCCTGGCGGCGAAGCCCCCGGCCCTAGCGGCGAGGGCCCCGGCCCTGCCTCCTCCTAATGCTACTCCGGCTAACGCCGAATGGCAAGTAGCCGGAGAGAAGAGGAAGGCGGCTAAGGCAAAAAGGGCGGCCAAAAAGAAAGAGAGGAGGCAGCGGCGCAAGGAGCAAAGCGTCGCGGCTAGGCTCCGCGCCCCTAAGTCCGCAGCTGTAGTGATAACACTACAGCCAGAGGCGGAGAAGAAGGGCGTGTCCTACCGTGACGTGTTCGCCAAGGTGGGGGCAGCAGTGGACCTCAAGGAGATCGGCGCCGCTGAGGGCATCCGGGTGAGAGTCACTGCGACCGGGGCCCGGATGCTGGAGGTCCCCGGTGCGGCAAGCGGCCCGGCCGCTGACGCTCTGGCCGAACGGCTTAGGGCGTCCATAAATGCGGACGAGGCCCGAGTGTCCAGGTCCACCAAATGCGCTGACATGCGTATTCTGGGCTTGGACGACTCAGTGACGGAGGGACAGGTGGTGGCCGCTGTCGTTAGGACTGGGGGGTGCTCTGCCGAGCAGGTTAGGGCAGGCGCCATCCGTCCTGACTTCACGGGGATGCGAGCCGTTACGGTGAGCTGCCCCGTGTCGGCGGCCAAAAAAATAGCCGGGGAGGGCCAAAGGCTATTGGTGGGCTGGGTTTCGGCGCAGGTAAAACTGCTGGAACCCAGACCTCTGAGGTGCTTCCGCTGCCATGTGGGTAACCACGTGGGAGCTAAATGCACCTCGGAGGTGGACCGCAGCAGTCACTGTTACCGCTGTGGTCAGCCCGGTCACAAGGCCGGCTCGTGCGAAGCCACGCCGCATTGCGTCGTATGTGCGGCGACTGGCAAGCCAGCCGGCCACCGGATTGGGAGCAAGGCCTGCGCTCCACCCACCAAGGCTAGAGGCCAGCCATCTGCCACCGCCGTCACAGCCGCAACCGCCGCCACCGCCGCCGTTGCCACCTCCACAACCGTCGCCATCGCCGCAGCCGCCGCGGCAGGGCCCTCACAGGGGGCTAAGGAGGGTGCTGCAATGGAGTGCCAATAATGGCCCCATTTCGCCTCCTCCAGGCGAACATCAACCACTGCGCTGCAGCTCAGCATCTGTTGCTCCAGAGCATGGCGCAGTGGTCGATTAACATCGCCGTGGTCGCTGAGCCGTACTTTGTCCCACCCAGGGATGACTGGGTGGAGGACCTGAGCGGCTCAGTGGCCCTAGTTTCGTCGGCCGCCGCCGGTACCCCGTCCCTCGAGGCTGTTAAGAGAGGACGGGGTTGTGTTGCAGCACGGTTCGGGGAGATTGTCGTGGTAGGCGCATACTTCTCCCCCAACCGAACTCTCGCCGAGTTCCACAACTCCCTTGCGGAGTTGAGAGTCGTCGTCGTTGGGTTCTGCTCCCTCCCCGTGCTCGTCCTCGGGGACTTCAATGCCAAGAATGTGGCTTGGGGTTCCCGGTATACGTGGTACACATGGGGCAGGATGGTGGAAGACTGGGCGCTGGAGACAGGCCTGGTCGTCCTTAATCGGGGTTCTGTCCCCACGTGTGTGCGGATGCGGGGTGAATCAGTGGTGGACATCTTGTTTGCTAGCCCCGATCTGTCGCCGCGTGTCATTGACTGGCGCGTCATGGAGGGGGTGGAGACGTATTCCGATCACCGGTACATCCGGTTTGACGTCTCCGCCCAGACCTCGAGCGCGCCGGTCCGACAGGCCCCGAGTGGTCCGCGGTGGGCGCTGAAGCAGCTGGACCGGGAGCTCCTCCTGGAAGCCTCGATCGTGCAGGCCTGGGTGTCATCACCGGACAGGCCTGCCGACATCAATGACGAGGCGGAGTGGTTCCGGGAGGCCATGTCCGAGATATGCGACGTGGCAATACCCCGGGTCCAGCCCGGACGTGCTTCGCGCCAGGTGTACTGGTGGTCGCGTCAGCTGACGACACTGCGCAATGCGTGCGTTACTGCGCGACGACGGTACACTAGGCACCGCAGGCTCCGTATTCGACCTCCGGATACGGAAGCCATTCAGGCGGAGCTGTACGAGGGGTACAGAGCGGCGAAGACCGCCCTCCAAGCGGAAATCCTGCGGGCCAGGGCACTGGCCCGCGAGGAGTCGCTGGAGACTCTGAACAGAGACCCGTGGGGACGCCCATATAAAATGGTGCGGGACAAACTCCGCCCATGGGCTCCCCCGCTGACGCAGAGTCTCCGGCCGCAGCTTGTGGGGGATGTGGTAAGCGCTCTGTTCCCTTCGAGAGGGGAACACGCCTCCCCGCCCATGGCTCCGCCTACTGCGGTGCCTGATGCGGACCACACCGCCGACGACGACGATGCTCTGGAGGTGACCGAGGTAGAGATGAGGGTGGCGGTACGTAGGCTAAATGCCAGAAATACCGCCCCAGGACCCGACGGCTTACCTGGGAAAGCCTGGGTTCTGGCCTCAGAGGCTCTCGGGCCTCGACTAAAGGGGCTCCTAAGCGCATGCTTGGAGAGGGGCCAGTTCCCGCTTCGTTGAAAGACGGGGAAACTGGTCCTCATCAAGAAGCCGGAGCGCCCTGCGGACTCTCCATCCGCTTACCGGCCCATAGTGCTGCTCGACGAGGTGGGCAAGCTCTTTGAAAGAGTCATTGCAGACCGCCTCGTCGGGCGGCTGGTGCGGGTGGGGCCGGATTTGGCGGAGAGCCAGTTTGGTTTCCGCAGGGGGCGCTCCACGGTGGACGCCATCATGCGCGTGCGAGCCCTCACGACGGGGGATGCGGTGGCTCGGGGTGGGGTCGTCTTGGCGGTGTCTCTAGACATCGCCAACGCCTTCAATACCCTGCCCTGGAGTTGCATCAGGGAGGCACTCCGGTATCACCGGATGCCGACCTACCTCTGTCGTGTGGTCGAGGCCTATTTGACGGACAGGGCCATCATCTACCCCGGTCACCAGGGAGAGTGGAACCGGCGAGAGATGTCGTGCGGTGTCCCACAGGGATCGGTCCTGGGGCCGCATCTGTGGGACATCGGATACGACTGGGTGCTGCGCGCCGACCTCCCCAATGGCGTCAGCGTCGTTTGTTACGCTGACGACACGTTGGTCCTGGCGCAGGGGAGGTCGCACCAGGCGGCGGTCGAACTAGCGACACACGGGGTTGCGACGATCGTGACCAGAATCCGGCAGTTGGGACTCGAGGTGGCCTTGCACAAGTCCGAGGCCATGTGTTTTCATGTTCCTCGGAATGCGCCACCGACGGGTTCCCAAATAACGGTAGGAGGGGTTCACATCGGCGTTGAGTCGACGATGAAGTACTTGGGACTCGTCCTCGACAGTCGGTGGAACTTCGTGGAGCATTTCCGACGTTTGGCTCCCAGACTGGACCGGGCCGGGGCTGCCTTGAAGCGGCTCCTGCCCAATCTAGGGGGTCCAAACGCCTCCTGCCGGAGGCTATACGCGGGGATCGTGCGGTCCATGGCCCTGTACGGGGCACCGGTGTGGGCGCATTCGTTGAGGCGGCGGCCTGCCCGCCGGTTGAACGCGTCCCGGAGGGTCATGGCCACCCGGCTGGTCCGGAGATACCGCACGGTCTCCGGTGAGGCGGCGAGCCTCCTTGCCGGATTGCCGCCATGGGATCTGGAGGCAAAAGTCCTCGCGCATATTTGGGAGTGGCGCGGGGAGGCGAAAAGCCGGGGCTTAACTCCGATGCCGCGAGAAATCGCGGCACAGCGGACAGAGCTCCGACGGGATCTCATGGCGTCATGGAGAGTGCGATTGTCGCAACCCAGTGCTGGGCACGCCACTATTGCGGCGATAAGTCCCCTCTTTGAGGAGTGGCTGGAGAGGCGCCACGGCGTCCTCACCTTCCGCCTGACGCAGGTCCTCACCGGACACGGCTGTTTCGGGAGGTAGCTGTTTCGGATAAGGCGGGAGGAAACGCCCGGGTGTCATCACTGCGTGGATCGCCCGGAGGACACGGTGGAGCATACGGTGGAGGTATGCCCTGCTTGGGCAGAGCACCGCCGTGTCCTCGTGGAGGCGATCGGTGGCGGGGATCTCTCGCGTCCGGCCCTGGTCCAGAACATGGTACGGAGCGAGAGGGCATGGGAGGCCGTCACCTCCTTCTGCGAAGCAATAATGCTCGCGAAGGAGGAGGCGGAGCGCGTGAGGGAGAGGCAAATTTCGCGCCCTCACGCCCCTAGCCGCCGCAGGAGGAGACGCCCCGGGCGTCGGGAATCGATCGCGGATTCCCGGCCACCGTAGGCGCGGGCTTGCGGACGGTGAGCAATGGGTAGCTCGCCGTCCGGTAAGGACCAAGCCCGGGTCGACGGCGCGTTGTGTTCCACGCGCGCCTCAAAGAGTGTCAGCGAGTGAAGGGGTCCAATGAGACCATTGCCTGCCGGGGTTGCGGAAAAGTCCGAAAGGGATACCGTGGCCCCCTGGCATTGCACAGGCAAGAGAAGGAACACGGGTGGGTTTTAGTCAGTAAGAGTCTGACACGCCTTCCCGCTCCACCCAGAGCGGGAGGAGTCATTTGATGATTTCCCACCCAAAAAAAAAAAAAAAAAGGACGGTGTAGGCTCGGCGCGTGTATGAAACCCACATGACAGGCACCTTGAGTAAAACGATTGACAGAACGCCTTAAAAAGGGTAACTTTGACGTCTGTAGTACAACGAGCGAACCTGCGGGCAAGCATATTGCTCCTCACAGACAACGCCCTGCGCTCCCTCTCTATGCCTACGTGATCCCTTAGGTCGCTCGTGACAATGTGGCCAAGGTACCTAAAACTATTGACAATGTTTAACGCTACGCCCGCCGTTGAGACTTACGGGCGGAACAATGCGTGGCTGCAGTCTAGGTGCATTAAATACAAAAAGCTCACTCTTCTTCACATTAAATAATAAGCCATGTTCGTCCGCATAAGTCTCGCAGGTCGATAGCAACTTCTTCAAGCCACCTATCGACGGACTGAGAAGAACCATATCGTCTGCATAGCTTATATTGTTGACACAAGTTCCGTCGATGTGGCAGCCGACACGTGCACCGCTCAGTCGCCTGATAAGCAGGTCGACATAAAAGTTAAACAGCAAAGGCGAGCTCAACCCCCATATCTGACTTCGCATTCCAGTCTGTACTCGTCCGACAGTGAACCCACCCACCTCACTCGGTTTTTTTAGAGATGTGTACTCCGCCAACACACCCGCGTCAGTCAACTTGCCCCACAGCATGTCATATGCAACCAGATCAAATGCTCTTGACAAATCGAGGAAACACGCGTATACCGGCGTCCTCCTCGCGGTGTAGTACATGACAGTCCGCTTCATACTTACTACTGCTTTGAAACCGAATCGAGCATCGTGAAACTTAACCTGTGCGGAGAGGCGACTATTCAGCAGACTGTCAAGTATCTTGGCTACTGTAGTAGCGAGTGAGATGGGTCGGTAGTTACTGATGTCAGACGTATCACCCGTCTTATTTTTAACTACAGGAACAATCACTATAGTCCGCATCAGCGGCTCTGGCAAATACGAATGACCTATGCACAGCAAATGAACCCCCGCAAATGAACCCCCGCAATTTTTTTATGCTCGATACTGAGCCCATTGTGACAGGAGATTTTCCACGCTGCATTTTTCTAATAATTTTATCCACACTCTTCGCAGGTATCTTTATATTCTTCCCCGTCACAACGGGCTCACCACCACTCACCTCACCAAACGTGGGACCTAAGGGCGACCGCACAGTAAAGTGCTCTCTAAACGCCTCGGCAATGTCACTGTGGTCAGAAGAACCATACCCAGCCAGCCATAACCAACCACCAGACACTCATCGGTTCTTCTGACCACAGTGACATTGCCGAGGCGTTTAGAGAGCGATTTACTGTGCGGTAGTCATAGTCATAGTCCATGCTATATTTATTTGAAGTTTTAGATTATGATACTACTTTATTAAGATTAAAAATAAAAGTGAAGGTCGTTATTTTGAAATCGCAAACAAATACCTACTTCAGTTATTTAAAATTTATTTATGATACTACTTTTGTGGATATTTTAAATATTTTCGGGTCGGTCAACTTACCATGCAGCAACTCGAAATACTGGATCGTCGTCGAGTCCCACTGACTGGTCCATTTGCAGATGGCGAGTGTGTGCGCATATTTCCCACATATGGTAAGCTGTTTCAAATAATTACAAAAATTAAACATAGATGTTTACACGAGATTAATAACTAAATAATACGAAAAATTTTGAACATAGAGTAACATGAAAGTATTATTTATAATTAACTAGTTTCTGCCCGCGACTTCATCCGCGTGAAATTTCTTGTTCCTACGATTCACCGCGTCACATTGCATCAGTTTTTTAAAATTTATTTATGAGACTACTTATGTGGATATTTTAAATATTTTCGGGTCGGTCAACTTACCATGCAGCAACTCGAAATACTGGATCGTCGTTGAGTCCCACTGACTGGTCCATTTGCAGATGGCGAGTGTGTGTGCATATTTCCCACATTAAAACAAGTGGATGAGTACAATACCGGCATGACCAATGAGCTCTCGAGAACATGCCGGATGTACGAAGTGAAGGCAGTGGATACATCTATAGAAGTCAAAACCTATGGACAGCGGCCGAAAGTGGAGTTCATTCCTACCGATCCCAATAAAACAGGAGGTATAGTCGCGTTTTTAAAAATTGGTGTTGGATCTAGAGTTATGTTACGAAAGAACATTAACGTTGGACACGGCTTAGTAAATGGCGCTATGGGGATCTTCCGAAAATTCGAATGGCTAGCGCTACGCCGTGACCAACTTGAACCTGGAGAATTACCACAAGCCGTCTTCGTTGAATTCGATGACAAAACAATATGTGGAAACACAGTCAGCGCGGGTGTCAAAATTGGACCCAGTATAGTCGAATTCGACGCGTTAAGGGGTCATGGTAAAGTTGAGCGGCGCATGCTACCGCTTATACCTACTATTCTGGGTCGTGACAGTGCATAAGCTGCAAGGGACGACACTGGACAGAGCCGTCGTGGATCTAGACTCTAATGTTTTCCAAAGGCCAAGCTTATGTCGCGCTTAGTCGCGTGAGACAGCTAAGATTGGCAATCAGCGTTTTGAATAAACGAAAAATTATCCACGAGCCACATGATAAAAAGTCTCTAGACGAACTAAATCGCTTGAGAAATCTGGGAAATCACCCTAACAATGACTTGTTAGGCCATACCGGCACGACCCAGCGCTAGCCCTCGCGAGTAAGCGCGACCGCACGACTAAACGGGAGCCGTCCTTGTCCACGTCCATCCTATCTACGCCTCGCGTTCGTCTCGCCGTGAGACGAAAACTAAACCACCTTTAGTGCTTAAATTAAAGCCACCAAGCATGAATAAAGCTTGTCACTAAAATGTATAAAATACAAATAAATAATTAAAAAAAATTAAAAACACGACTGCCCTGCATAAAAACGAACTAAAATGTAAAAAACAAGTTGTATTCCCTGACTAAACAGATAAATAAAATTGTCACTGCAGTCGGGGGACCTCTAAGATTAAAAAGTGTTCCACAGAATGGTCCCCAGTCCCGTTTTTTTTTTTTTTTTCCTTTCTTTTTTTCTTTTGTAGAGCTTCGGAAAAATATTAAATAATATACCTACAAGTTTTTGTTGAATGTCGTTAAGATTTGCTACGTACGTTTGAAACGTGAAATTTTAGGTCAAGTGAATGTCTCTTTATCCTAAGTAATAAATGCAATAAAAAGCTAATTTAGTACCTACCTATTTGTCCAAGTCTTCTATGTGACCTTGGAGAAAAATAAATGTGTTTATGATGCTATGTGAGTCAGAAGCGACTTATTTGTTAGCTTTAGAAATCAGACTATCAAAGTGTAATCTGAAATTAAAAAAATATGGTAAGCTGTTTCAAATAATTACAAAAATTAAACATAGATGTTTACACGAGATTAATAACTAAATAATACGAAAAACTTTGAACATAGAGTAACATGAAAGTATTATTTATAATTAACTAGTTTCTGCCCGCGACTTCGTCCGCGTGAAATTTCTTGTTCCTACGATTCACCGCGTCACATTGCATCGTCTGCCCGTGCTTTTACTCCGTTTTTGCTTAGCGTTCTTTCTGACATTTATTTCTTTTCGCTCGGCTCCTGTATATTATATTTATATAGAAAATAACTGAAACAAAAAATATGTTGATACACAAAAGTGCTCGAGCTCTATTTATTAAATTCCTACTTGGTTCTTTTTTTTGCTCATTTTAAAGAGTACATAGACCATAATTTTCACTAATAAAATAATATAAAATTTGGTATAAAATGCCAATTAAATAAAAACAACAAAGACATCTTGTTATTTATTTTATTAAAACTAAAATAAAAATAAATGGCTAACTTACACCATTTTTGAGACTCAATTTGAATCTAGTTCAATTTTTGTAACAATTTACCTGTATTCCTACATTCTATGGAAATAAACATTATCTATTATATTATTCTATTTAATTTCTGTAATTGAGAATTTCCTAAAACATAATATAAGTTCTCAGAGGACTCAATTTGACCAATCGCAATGAGCGAAGGACACAGGAAGTATTAAAAGTAGGTTTATTCTATATTCCTGTAGCGGCTACCAATTTTAGTTTGTAATTAAATTTCTATAAAACTAATATTGTAAACACTACACCGCACATTTCATAATCTATTACATCATATTTCTTGTTTGACATTTCGACCACAGAGTTCAACCTGTCACATTCATAATTCATTCATAGACATCAACGATCATTATCATGAATAAAAATAAAAAAAATTACAACTATTACTTATTTACTATATTTACAACACACATAATATCAATAAACATATTTAATAAATCTTACAATTATATTTACACTCCACACCTTATAACTTAATGTAATTAGTCATATGTGGAAGAAACGGAACGTGCGTTAGAGCAGTGAAATGGGACACACATATGACCAGCAGAAAATCGTTCGCAGGGTTCAACGACCTCAGTCAGCGACCTCAGTGTACGATCCCATAAGAACTCAAACGCACGTATCGCTCTGCCCAAAATCTAGACTTCCTAAAAGTCCTAGATCTCTCTAATAGCCTCTATTCATTTCATGTAATATCTGTTTCCGTTCGTACAATTTGTCCTAAGTCATAGTCTTTGTGTTGTACTTTTATATATTAAGGAAGTGCCGAGGTAGGCAGGAATACAAGTCTTATAGTTCCAAAATAGTATTTTATTGCGTCTGCCCGTAACACTTCATTGGTGACCCCAATAAAGAACACAGAAGCCTGAAGGAGACATCATGCCGGTCGGAGCAGGAGCGACGACTGGAGGAGCGACAGCAGAGAAGCAGGACGTCTGTAGAGTCAGCGTGAAGCTGCCACCATTTTGGCCAGAGGAGCCAGCACTTTGGTTCGCCCAGGTTGAAGGTCAGTTCACCGCGGACAGTACTAAATTTTATACCGTCGTGGGCCAGCTTGACCACCGTTATATGGTGGAGGCGAGGGAAATCATAGAGAACCCGCCGGCCCAGGACAAGTACGCAAAGCTGAAGGCTGAGCTTATACGTAGGCTCTCTGATTCGCGCGAAAAAAGGGTGCAACAAATCCTCACCCACGAGGAGTTAGGCGACCGCAAACCCTCTTAATTTTTGCGACACCTTCAGACCCTGGCCGGAACAAATGTGCCAGAGGCTTTTCTGTCCACGTTGTGGGCGAGCAGGTTGCCAACCAACATCCAAACGGTTATTGCGTCACAACCTGATCTTCCTCTCCAGTCTTTCGCAGATTTAGCCGACCGCGTGCACGAGATCGCGCCAGCGCCCGCACCCGCGCTCACATCACCTCCCGCCGTGGCAAGTACGAGTACCTGCAGCGAGATCAGCGAGCTGAAACAATGTATAGCAGAATTAACAAGGCAGGTGGCGGCTCTGCAAACACGTGGTCCAGACCATCACCGCTCGCGATCATCAGACCGGTTTAGGCGTGGTGGCAGAGGTACGACCCCAGGCCGGCGTAGCCGCTCAAACTCCAGAGGCCCGTGGAACGAAGAGCACTGCTGGTACCACAATAATTTCGGTGATAGGGCCAGGCGGTGCAACTCGCCGTGTACGTACGCGGGAAATGCCACCGGCAGCCGGAAGTGGCAGCAAATGGCTGCCCAAATAAACCACGCCGCCTATTCGTGACAGACCGGACCACTAAAACCACATTTCTAGTGGACACAGGGTCTGATCTGTGTGTGTACCCACGTACAGCACTACAGCAGCGGCGCAGCAAGACGACGTATCAGCTTTTCGCGGCCAACGGTACCGCCATTGATACATACGGTTGGGTCGAGCTCCACTTGAATTTAGGGCTCCGCCGTGTGTATTCGTGGAAATTCGTGGTTGCGGACGTCACAAAACCCATCATAGGCGCAGATTTTTTGGCGCATTATAACTTGCTCATTGATTTAAAGCAGTACCGCCTCATCGACGGGCTAACCCAGCTGTCCTCCACGGCGTCATCAGCAGACGGTTCAGCAGCAGAAATTGCCTCAGTCAAGTCCATTGGTGGTAGTACGGAGTACCATGAGCTTCTCTGGCAGTATCCGGAGATCACGCGCCCTGCGGGAAAACAAAGACAGGTTAGTCATAATACGGGATATCACATCCGTACTACTCCAGGTCCACCCATTTTCAGTCGACCTCGCCGACTCGCACCGGATAAGCTCAAGGTCGCTCAGAAGGAGTTTGAGGCAATGCTAGCGAACGGCACGGCACGACCGCAGAGAGCGCATGGTCATCCCCACTCCACCTCGTTCCCAAGAAGGACAACAGCTGGCGGCCATGTGGGGACTACAGGACACTAAATGCCTGCACCATTCCGGACAGGTACCCCATTCCGCACATACAGGACTTCTCTCATCAGCTGGCTGGCAGCAGAATATACAGTAAAATCGACCTTATTAAACCGTACAATCAGATACCTGTCCAGTCAGCTGACATCCACAAGACTGCGATCACCACACCGTTCGGGCTGTATGAATTCCCATACATGACGTTTGGTCTCAGGAATGCAGCACAGACGTTCCAACGTTTCATGGATGAGGTACTCCGTGGCCTGTCGTTCTGCTACTGCTATTTAGACGATATCAGTAAGTGTCACTACATCCAGTTCACTCGTAATAAAAATATGTTAGATAATAAATACTACATAGACGGGGTTGAAGTACAGAAACTAAGTAGTGTTCGCGACCTCGGAGTTCAACTCGACCAAGCACTGAAGTTCGATGTACACATTCTTAATATTGTGTCTAAGTCCTTTAAGGTACTGGGATTCATTTTGCGAAACAGTAAGGAATTTAGGAGACCATCTACAAAAATAAAGCTCTTCAACACTCTAGTCCGTCCAATCTTAGAGTATAGTTCAGTGGTATGGAATCCGCATTACGATGTTTATACCAAGCGATTAGAGAGTGTCCAAAAGCGGTTCCTTTACCATCTGTGCTACGGAGATCACTTGGCTAAACAACTGACTAGTTACTCTGATAGGTTAAAACATTATAATTTGGATACACTAGCCAGTCGTAGGAAGAAACTGGACTTAACTATCCTTCACAAAATATTTAGTGGAACGATAGATTGCAGTGAACTCTTGAGCTCATTAGAGATTAAAATTCCAACTCGGACTCCCAGGCAGAATACATATGAGTTATTTTACATTACTGGCTCAAAAACCAACTTAGGTCATTACGCCGCTGTGCCAAGACTTTGTAGGCAATATAACACTTTATCTAAGATGACATCTGTCACCAATTTTGACATCTGTGATTCTCTTGCAAATTATAAAAAATGCCTCAAAAAATTATCCATTTGTTAACTATTTTAATATTATTTTAATTTTATGTGTCCAATTTTTATTATGTTTTGATTTTAATTTTCTAATTGGCTTTGACATTGTTAATTTTATTTCTTTTTAAATTTTATTTTTCCAATTTTATTACCAAATGTGTTAAAAAAAATTGATTTTAATTTTTGTTAGCTTAGTTATACATTATTATTATGCATGCTGTGGTCTCCTTCCTGTAAGTGAAGGAGTACACCTACGTGATACTTTTGTCGTCGATTTTTTATTTAACAAGTGTATATCCTTTGTTGGAGATCCTAAATAAATAAATAAATAAATATTCTCCTGTTCTCAGAGATGACAGCCCAGCACACCGAACATCTGCACCAACTCCTGAAGCGGTTGTCGGACTATGGCATCCTCATCAACTCGGCAAAGTGTGAGTTCGGCCGGACCTCCATTACCTTTCTAGGACACGAGCTGTCCGCAGAAGGTGTTCGTCCCCTGCCGGAGAAGTTGCAGGCGATCCAGGACTACCCGGCTCCCAAGACCGTCAAGGAGATGCGTCGCTTCCTGGGTATGTTCAATTTTTATCGTCGCTTTGTCCCAGTAGCCGCTCGCTTGCAGTCTCCGCTTAATGTCGTCCTCGCTGGGCCTAAAACAAAAGGAAACCAACCAATCAACATGACACAAGAAATGCTAGATGCTTTCGCTGCTTGCAAACATGGTTTGTCCCAGGCTACATTGCTAGCGCACCCAAACCCCAACGCTGAGCTTGCATTGTTTACAGACGCGTCGGATACCTCAATGAGCGCAGTACTACAGCAGAAGGCCGGAAATACATGGCAGCCACTGGCATTTTTCTCCAGGCGTTTGTCCGCATCACAGCACAAGTACAGCCCATATGACAGGGAGATCTTAGCCATCTACGACGCAGTGCGATACTTCCGGCACATGGTTGAGGGTAGGCACTTTACCATATACACGGATCACAAACCCCTGTCATACGCGTACGCACACAGTCGGGAGAATTGCTCACCGCGGCAGTTCCGCTACCTGGACTACATAGCCCAGTTCACCACGGACATACAGTTTGTCGCAGGCAAGGACAATGTCGTAGCGGACGCACTGTCGCGTCTGGAGGCAATAACGTTGCCAGCCTTCGACTACACGGCTCTCGCACATTCCCAGGAGAGCGATGCTGAGTTGCAGGGTTTCCTGATCAACAACACCACTTCACTCAAGCTTCAACGAGTGCGCTTCCCGGACACAAATGTGTAACTACTCTGCGATGTCTCCACCAGTAACACCCGCCCTTATGTTACAGAACCCTACAGAAGGCAGGTGTTCCAGAAGCTCCACCAGCTGAGCCACACTGGCAGGCAGGCCACGGTCAAATTGATTTCCGCACGCTTCGTTTGGCCTGGCCTGAAGAAGGACTGCAGGGCCTGGACCAGAGAGTGCATAGAGTGCCAGAGAAATAAGGTCTCGCGGCACACATCCTCTCCCACCTCTCCGTTCCCTGTTCCTTCCCAACGTTTTTCCCATGTCCACATGGACATAGTAGGGCCACTAACTGTTTCTAATAAATACAGATATTGCCTCACCGTCATTGACCGCTTTACTCGATGGCCTGAGGCATATCCCATCGCCGACATCACAGCTGAGACATGCGCCCGCACCTTCATCGCTGGCTGGGTGTCTCGCTTCGGTTGCCCCCATCGCATCACTACCGACAGGGGCAAGCATTTCGAGAGCAAGCTGTTCCACTCCATCGCAGCGCTCCTCGGTAGCCAGCATCGGCCAACCACGGCGTACCATCCAGCCTGCAATGGCATGGTCGAGCGCCTATACCGCCAGCTGAAGGCGGCCATCCGATGCTACACAGACACCAACTGGTCCGAGGCTCTTCCTCTGGTGCTGCTGGGCATCCACAGCGCCTGGAAAGAAGACATAAAAGGATCAGAAGCCGAGTTAGTCTACGGAGAGCCCCTAAGACTCCCGGCGAGATTCCGACATCAAATGGCGAAGCTGTCACCAGAACCGGCGAGTCGACACGGCGAAAAACCGTTTTACGTGCCCCGCAGCTTGGCGTCAGCAACACACGTCTTCCTACGCCATGACGCCGTGCGCCGACCACCCGACTCACCTTACACCGGGCCATTCAAGGTGCTGCAATGGGGCGAGAAAACGTTTAAAATTGAGGTAAACGGGAAGGAAAGTACCGTCACAATAGATAGATTAAAACCAGCTTACCTCAATAACGAGAACAACACGCCTAGCCCGCCGACACCAACAGACACGCGTGTAGCTCCACCAACAAACGTCACCGTAGAAAGAAAAACCCGTTCCGGACGAACGGTACATTTCCCGGACTACTATCGCCCGTAATTTACCAACCACGGTCTCAGGGGGGGAGTAGTGTAGCGGTTACCACTTTTAGTTTGTAATTAAATTTCTATTTCTTCATCTCCCGAGATAAAATCTTTTGCTTTCGGACAGGATTTCTTCGAATTCTTTCCCTTACTGCTTTGACCACCTTTTTCGTGCGAACACTACGTGGACGGCCAGATATTTTTCTGTCACAAACAGAGTCTCATTGTTCCAATAGGTACAATGAGACCTCTTCTGTTTTTGAAACTCTCCATACGCTTGGTATTAGTCAACTTGGTGTTTGTGTACCGGGTTATTTATTAATAGCCCGGTACACAAACATTTGACTATGGCCATCCACATTCAACCTCAGAACTTTCTTGATGACATTTTCCTCATTCTTACGCATCACAAGCCCTGTATACTATGACATTCGACTTTCACGTAACTTCTCAGTCACCAGTGCCAGTCAAGTAGCGGTTGGGGCTTAGGTACATATTATGGTACACCACTGTACTGCAAAACTCTCGCTATTGAAAAAACACCACGACGAAGTCGCTACCTACGTCATAACCTTCAAGTCACCTTTGAGTTACTGATTCAACTCCCACACGAATGTTATTCAAAGCGAGGCTTTTATAATCAAACATTCAGAAAACAAAAATAAAAGTATTAAAAAACCCGGTTTCGTTCAAACGAGTCATTTGTTTGATTTTAGGCTTACATACACAGTTACGGCCAATGAAAATGAATATATATATCTATATTTTGTTTTTATCCATCTGAAGCTTCAATTTGTCAATTTATTTTGATGTACCGAAAATGTTTACGGTAGGCGTCAAATTTTACGGTTTGTCGAATTTCGTTCGTCGACGTTCTTTTTCGTGGAAATTGAAATCGTAAATAATTGTACTAAGAAAGTTTTAACTGTTTTCAATATTCATGTTGAGATTTGATTGATTGAGGTTTATTCAAAACAATGGTAGACATAAATAAATAATAAAGTGATTGTACTGCGTAACGATTGTTGAATAAACAAGATTGATTGATTAGGTACAATGAATAAATACAAGAAATAATTCGATTTAATAAGTAAAACAGATGGAATTTCCTCTTGAGCTGATAACCAATGAACAATAACGAAATATTAAAATAATAGGATGCAGAAAGATTCATTTATTTCATTTTAAATCAGTTAATTTTAATTCGATGAGACAACACATTTGTAGATGCAATTGTTTATTGAAATAATTGATTTACAAAATCAGAACTTAAACTACAGGTAGTTGGGAAGCATCCTGCTACGGCGTAGCACTGTGCTATGGCGTAGCATTGTGCTACGACGGCGTAGTCTTCACTTAATGTAGATAAATAAATTATAAATTTAGAAATTTTTGCCGGTAGGAAATCCCAGCAGGCGGTTTGTGGCACGGCTTGTAAAACAATAATTTTAACTAATTAAACTCCTGATATCTTTATCTAAGCTATATTTTAACACAACAAAAATGTATAATACTGTCAACTTATATTATACTATAAGTTATAAACTTGTTACAGTTTTTTACAGTTATAAACTTGTTACTTATTTTACACTTTACACTTACACTTACTTTTACTTTTTACACTTTTTTATACTTTTTTTTTTTAGAAACAAAAATCTCAAATGTTTAGCAGCTAAAGTATAAACAGTAGCGGATGGTACTCGTTCACATTTTGGACTGTAACAAGTTTGGACAACTCACAATGATTAGTTTAGGGAATATACAAGAACAGTTGGTAGCTGTCACTAATCCCACTTGGACAATTTCATACTTCATTTTTGTTCTCTGTTTTATTCAGAAACATCAATTGGTTTGATTTTCCTAAATTGTAATAAATATATGTACATTTTTTTTTTTTTTTTTTTTGGGTGGGAAATCATCAAATGACGTCTCCCGCTCTGGGTGGAGCAGGAGGGCGTGTCAGACTCTTACTGACTAAAACCCACCCGTGTTCCTTCTGTTGCCTGTGCAATGCCAGGGGGCCACGGTATCCCTTTCGGACTTTCCCGCAACCCCGGCAGGCAATGGTCTCATCGGACCCCTTCACTTGCTGACATCTCTTTGAGGCGCGCGTGGAACACAACGCGCCGTCGACCCGGGCTTGGTCCTTACCGGACGGCGAGCTACCCATTGCTCACCGTCCGCAAGCCCGCGCCTACGGTGGCCGGGAATCGGCAATAGATTCCCGACGCCCAGGGCGTCTCCTCCTGCGGCGGCTAGGGGCGTGAGGGCGCGAAATTTGCCTCTCCCTCACGCGCTCCGCCTCCTCCTTCACGAGCATTACTGCTTCGCAGAAGGAGGTGACGGCCTCCCATGCCCTCTCGCTCCGTACCATGGCCTGGACCAGGGCCGGACGCGAGAGATCCCCGCCACCGATCGCCTCCACGAGGACACGGCGGTGCTCTGCCCAAGCCGGGCATACCTCCACCGTATGCTCCACCGTGTCCTCCGGGCGATCCACGCAGTGATGACACCCGGGCGTTTCCTCCCGCCTTATCCGAAACAGGTACCTCCCGAAACAGCCGTGTCCGGTGAGGACCTGCGTCAGGCGGAAGGTGAAATATATGTACATTGAGGTAGTCATCGTTGCGTTGCCAACCTCAGCCAGCCTGCAGGAGCGTCACGCATCTTATTTATCTTCTTCGTTAATTCAGAAACACTGGTCGATTAAAAACCAGTTCAGCAAAATAATCTCATTAATCAGACATTTACAGGATAATCATCTACAAATAGCATTTCTGTTTATTGAAGTCACATGAATTGTATCGGGGCTCTAAAATTAAACGAAAACCGGTTTAGAGCGGCCTTGTTTGTATCCCTCTTTAGTGAAGTCTGTAACGACTTCCAAATGCACGGCTTTTGTAGCTAAGCAGACAAAAATGGACAAGTAAGATTTAGTAAGTTGGCATCCTCGACCTTTACGGTTAGCTATCTTAACTGGGCCTGCATAATCCACCGAACAGTGTAAAAAAGGGAATTCCAGTGTAGTTCTGGATTCAGGTAACTGTCCCATTATGGGTTGAACATTCCTGGCTTTAAATCTGAAACATTTTCTGCAACCTTTCGTTATGGATTTAGACAGATTCCTTCCTCCCAAAGGCCAAAAAGTTTGACGAATATTTGACAACAATAACCATAAGAAATATGATTTTCGTTAGATGATGTTTGCTACATAATAATATTGGATGCTTGGTGTCATAGCTATAAGGTGAATTATCAAGTCTACCGCCTACTCTCAAGATATCATTTGAATCTAGAAATGGGGTCAATGATATTATTTTTTTTTTTTTTTTGATAATGCGTGACCTGATTTTATGATAAGGTATTCATTTGGGAACATTTCTAACTGTGCAGTGTGCATAATAAAATTTAATGAATTTTGCAATTCCTCACAATAAAGATGATCGCAGAATCTGTTCGTTTTGTTTTTACAGTTATAAATAAATCTGTTTATATAGGCTATAACTCTTTGTAAACGTGTAAATTGTCAATATTTAGGTATAAGTTTTGTAAATAGTTTATCGTCATCGTTCTTTCTTATTTAACAAAGGACAAGGTTGAAGATCCGGTAGGTCCTGTTTCTGGGATTCATTAGGTATTTTTGGCCAACAATGATCTGACTCGAGCAAATACAATGGGCCCGACCACCACAACGAGGCGTCGCTGATGATATCAGCCTTCACCCCGCGAGAAACTAGATCCGCCGGGTTCTCCTTGGACGGAACGTAGATCCACGTGTGACCGCTGGTGCTTTCTATGATCTCTTTAACACAATTACGTACGAATTGATTAAGTAGATTTGAAGGGGTGGATAACCACCCTACGACGATCGTGGAATTGCACCAAAACCGACACATCGACACCTCCATGCAATAACATCGTAACTAACTTTTTTCCAAAAATTGAGTTACAACGGCATTGTTATGTAAAAAAAAATGCATTTTTTCTGTACTATCATTGTAATTCTATTCCCTTTTGTTTCTAAAATAAACCAACGTCAAAGTATTGTAACTAATCCAAAAAATATTTTTTGTCAACAATATAATTGCAACTTGATTTACAATTTATAGAAAATATTATGAGTAGCTTGGTTATCAAGTACAACAAAATTGTAACATTAGATACAATCTATGTACATGATAAAATTACGACCACAAAAATAAATTAAACTACAAAAAAACTAAATTGTAACTCAGACATACAATGTTTGTCCTCGTAACTTATATGTCATTTCACTGTTTTGTTTTTCACGTAAGTCATGAAAACCCATGAAAAAAATTTTCTTTTACAACTTAACCATACCTATTTATAGTCCGCCTAAACTATATTAAATAGAGCCAGCTTCAAACATTGTACGGGGTGTTTTGAGTTTGCTATAATTTTTCATACTTTAAAATCGTTCTCCTGTAAAATCACAAAAAGTGAGTTACGATGTTATTGCATGGAAGTGTCGACATGTTAATGTTTAAAGTAAGTGAATTTCTTACCTTAGTCTTGCACCTAATAGAGCCCCACACAATTCTAGACGGGGAATAGTTGTGGGTTTGATCGGTGCGACCTTGTTTTTTGAGATTATGAGCTGAACACGCACAAGTCCCGAATTACACACATACCGAATGTAGACGCATGCCCCATACGCACTTTCAGATGCATCTGTGAATACATGGATTTCAATCTTTACGCAAAGATCACTAAGAACCCATCGAGGAATTTGTAATTTGTTAAGACAGGGTAATGTGTTAGCAAATGAAGACCAGAGATGTAAAATCTCTCACGAAACTTCTTCGTCCCAAGAGTTTTTATTGACCCACAATTTCTGCATAATCAATTTAGCTTCGACAAAGCATGGATCTACAAGCCCTAATGTGTCGAATATTTGACTTATGGCTGAAAGAATGTGGCGTTTAGTAACCTTCTCATGAAGTTCAATGTGAATTATTCCGATCTGTCACCCCGCTTTGTCCCCTTAAGGTGACAGATAGGAAAAAAAGTTTGATCTGTCCCCCTGTTAGCAATGAGGGGACAGTTCGAAATTTATTCACTCCTTAACGGTTTCATCTGTCCCCCTATCACTGACAGGGGGACAGATGAAACTTTTTATTCCTGTTTGTCCCCCACACAATTTAATATATTAATTCTTAAAACTAATGCCACACATACATTAAATAAAATATACACTAAATACATTAAATTAAACAAATCATTAAATTAAATCATTACACTAATATACATTAAATTAAAGACTTGTGGTTTCGGTTTATAATCATCTGTATTTAAATAAGTTACAAATATTTCTTTTGTTTTTCTATTAATCAGCCACAGCCCCATATATCACGTCGTAGGTATTCCAGGTATAATAAGTATAATAACAATCAGTCCTCTGATTTGACTTCATATTACAAATGTTAATTTTTACTAACAATATGTTAACTTTTAGATGAGGAAATGTTCCTAATAAGAAAGGGAAAAAGCGGGGTGACAGATCGGAATAATTCGCAGCGGAATAAATTGAGCAATTTGAGGAGGCTATTACCTATACCGAGAATACCAACATTTGAAGGCTGAGGCGTCAACTTGAGTCTTTGCTTTACCCTTTCGGTGATAAAGGACGATTGACTCCCGCTGTCAAGTAAAGCTCGGACAGCACTGCTCGCATTTGTTTGTGGGTTAATTAGGCGTACTTTAGCGGTACATAATAATATTTCTGACGATGACAACGCAGACATAGATATAGACGTAGTGTTATTAGGTAAATGTAGCAAACTGTTATGTTTTTGTTTACATTGGCGGCAAGTACCTCGAAGTTTGCAGGCTTGCAAATTCAAATTCAAATTCAAAAGTCATTTATTCAAACTAGGCTGAGAATCAGCACTTTTCGAACGTCAAAATTACATACGACAGTCCCCCAAAACGCCCACCCTTCACCACTTCCTAGTGCTTTTGCTGGGAAGAAGAAGTGGCGCAACAAACTCCCCAGCAGCACAGCTGTCTGTTCAGTTAGAAAAAAAATAAAAAATGATTCTATACAACAGAATGCAAGACAATTTACAATATGCAAAAAATAATTTAAATTAAATAGCTATAATTAATAGCCATATGACAGCTAGCACATTGTGACCAGGTCTTAGGCAATTTACACATAATTTAAATGCCGCAACAACAGAGTTCCTATCTTCAGGAGTCTTTTCCTTAAATGTTGTGCATTCATAGAGGCGGTGATTGCCCTTGCACACGTAGCATTCAACTTTACCTTTGGGAGGCGTAGTCTCTTTGGATGTTGCGACAAATGATTTGGTTTGTTTATTATTATTAGACATTTTTTTAATTTTGTCTTTATCAGATTTGTCAAACTCAAACTCAAAGCATTTATTTCAATTAAACCCTTTACAGGCACTTTTGAATTGTCAAAGAGTCAGTTAGTCAGAAAGTTGAAGCTAGTTGCCCATTCCAAAACGTAGATCTCTATGGAGAAGAACGGGCAAGAAACTCCAAGGACACTCTTTTAAATATAGAAATTACAAAATCCTGGGTACATTACTCTTGTTGATTCTATGTGAGAAAAATGTAAAATAAAATATATAAAAATCAAAAACGACTAAAAATAAGCCCTGGCAGATAAGAGATGACCAGTCTCAACTGACGGCGCCCGTTCACGAACATGACGCGTGGATCAGCACAGTCCAGCTCAACCATTTTGTAGGGAACCGAATGATCCAACACACTCGCCACCATCAGCGAGACATTTAAGCGAGCATGACATTCTCTCAACTACCCTGCTCTTTCAAAATACAACACAGTAAACGACTCCATGGTACTCACATTTACAAAAATTGAAAATAAAAATGCGTCTAAGTTACACAAAACTATAGTTTGCAATGTATTTGTAACCTTTAAAGAATTTTACCACCAAAAGAAAGAAAATCAATATTATCTATTGGAGTATTCAATAATTAAAATATGGCGAAATAAAAAAAATAAAAAATGAACATTATGTTCGTAGTCAGAAAAAAAAAGGGGAAGCAACTCTACCATTTTTTTTTTTAACCAGTGAACCCAAGTGGCTGTGGAGCAGGACCAGCATTTAGCCAAGCATTTTTATCTACGATATAATCATCCAACTTATAGTATGCTTGTCTACATAGTGTGCGTTTAATGCAAGTTTTAAATTTCATCTCATTTAGTTGAAGAATATCGAGTGGTATTTTATTACATTTATTTTTTTATTACATTTTACACAGTACCCCATAAAAGAAGAGTGTACTTTAGACAATCTGAAACGTGGTTGATCTAATTTGTTCCTATTTCTTGTGTTAAAATTATGCCTGTCACTTATCTTACTATAGAGATGTAGATTTTTTCGAACATACATAATGTTTTCATATATATACTGACAAGGTACCGTCATGATATTAATTTTCTTAAACAGTTCCCTAAGAGATTCGCGTCTGCGAAGGTTGTAGATGGCTCTAACAGTCCTCTTTTTCAGAATAAATATAGAATTAATATCTGCGGCCCGTCCCCACAGCAAAATACCGTAAGACATGATGCTATGAAAGTAACTAAAATAGACCAGTCTCGCGGTATCCACGTCTGTTAGTTGGCGGATTTTCCAAACAGTGTAAGCGGCTGAACTTAGCCGCCCTGCAAGTGATGTTAAGTGAGGACCCCACTGTAGTTTTGAGTCAAGCGTGATTCCCAGGAAAACCGTTTTTTCGACGAATTCTAGTGTCTCCATAATCAGCGTGACATTCACTAGGTACTTCTAACATTCGGTAACGCGAATTTTATGCATTTAGTTTTCTTCTCATTTAATACTAAATTATTTACAGTAAACCAATTATGGATCTTTAGCATAGCGTTATTTACGTCGTCAAGCTCCTGTGCGTGTCTGTTTACCTTAAATATCAGTGATGTGTCATCAGCAAATAACACCATTTGTGATGGTTAAATGTATCTAGAACGTTAGACTTTTTAAATATGAAAAGAAATCATCAAGGGTAGGTATCAGAGGCAAAGTATTTTTATGTTCCTCCCACTTGAATGTGGTGCCATTACTTAATTTTTCTACAAGAATAGATATGATTAGGGCATCCCATTTATCCGTTGGTAGTCCCTAGGGTGCTCAGAGCTCGCAAGTTTTTATTGACATGATCAATAAGAAATGTTATGGATTTTTCAGTTTCTCGTACCGACTTGATTTGTAATAGGGACTTTAAATGGTTATTTATTAATTGCCGTTTATCATCATACCGGCTGCAGAGAATAGACCAAGCTTCATCATAAGTTTTGTCGCATATTTCTAAGTTGCTTAACACGCGCGCTACTTCACCCTCCAAATACGAACCAAAATAATGAAATGTGTGTACATTTTTTTGTCGTAGAATTATCATGAATCAACGAACAATATATTTCTTTGAACTCTAACCATTTCGAATATGTACCATCGAATTTAGGAATGTTTATGATAGGTTATTTTAATCCTAGCCTATCATAGTTATCATGATGACAACAAATATAATTGTCGCTTTCATTTTTTTTGGGGGGAACGCTATAACGAACTAAAATGTAAAAAATGTAAGTTGTTTTTTACATTTTAGTTCGTTTTTTGGCAGGGCAGTCGCGTTTTTAATTTTTTTAAATTATTTTTCTCTCCAGTTTACGAAACTTCTTGCTGAATTTGTCGATGTTAATATCACGTTTCTTCTTCGGCATTTTTGTTTTGTTAAAAACACTGGAGAAGCACTGTAACGTGAATGACAAGCAGAGTTTTAGTACACGTCTACCTCGCAAAAAAAAAAAAAGTCCCTCTTATCTCTCAAAAATACAGTGCTATGTGGTGAATCCTGGGTGATACTACATGTGCAAATAAGTAATAGATTTATTATTTCAGGTTACTAATCTCGAGAACGAAGCACAAGTATAATAAAGAAGTGGGTACGCTACGCTCCTCGTTTCTCCGTCCGGTGCGCAGCTGAGGCCGGTGTAGTCAGTGAATATGTCGAGCGAAGCGCGGGTAGGCAGCACATGCACAGCGCGTAAACCGCACGCACAGTAGCGAGCACCCGCTACCCGGCGCCCGATTTACTCGGCACCGATCGCCTGGAATGTACCGTAATGCTAGTAAGCAGCTGATAGCAACAAGCGTGCGAGCGGGCGATGCGCTATAAGAAGTTATGTCAGCTATGTATATGCAATGATTCTAATAGCTTAAATATGATTCGAAGCGAAATTAAAAAATGAGTTAAGATCACAAAATGTGCGATATAGGTGCGCATTCAGCTGGAAAAAATGATATTTTGTTATAATACGATCAGGAATAGACAATAAAGTAATTAGTGTAGGCACTTGCAGAAGTACGTGTATGTGTAGGTACTTAATAAAAAGGGTGATTCGACCTGTGTAGGTACATTGAATTAATTAGGTAGAAATCGTCACCAAACAATGGAATCACTGATCAAGGAGTTAAAAAACTGAAGTATTTGTTTGCAATTTCAAAATAACGAACTTCACTTTTATTTTTAATCTAAATAAAGTTGTATCATAAATCTAAAACGAATTCAAAGTCAAAGTCAAATAATTTATTTCAATTAGGCACAAAAAATGCACTTTTGAACGTCAAACTTTACAAAAAATAATAATAACTGATTCTAGTCGCCCATTCCAAAAGGTAGTTTTCGTATGGAGAAGAATGGGCAAGAAACTCCACCTATACTCTTTTAAAAAAATCATTATATCTTGTATATACTAATTATATAATTATATGTGAAGACAATGCACCTAGAATAAGATTACTATACCACGATAGGTAAACATAATGAAAAATGATGAAATGACATAAATTAATTATGTGATAGATGCATGGTGCTCACATACTTACAAACATTGTAAAATTATACTATATTTCTAACATTATAATAAGTAATATTAATATTATGTCCGTGTATGAGTTCAAGTAATCACAAAAAATAAAATATATGTTTAAAAATCGAACTGGTTGCTAATTTAATTGTATATATATACAATTAAATTAGCAACCAGTTCGATTTTGTCTAGATTCTGAATAAATTGTCCTATGGAGCAGGACCAGCATGTTTCCAAGCATTTTTATCTTGGATATAATCCTCTAATTTGTAATATGCTTGTTGACAAAGTGTACTTTTTATATGAGTTTTTAATTTTCTTTCATTTAATTCTAATAATATATCAAAAGGTATTCTGTTGTAACATTTAACACAGTACCCCATAAAAGATGTATTTACTTTAGATGAATGGTTGATCTATTTTATCTTTATTTCTAGTACTAAAATTATGTCTATCAATTATTTTGTTAAAAAGATGTAGATTTTTTCGCACATACATGTCTCTCACAAACTTCAAATAAAATAATAGAGTATGGACTATGAAAGTTTAGGTACATTTTTTTCCACTATTATGTAAAGAATGGTGTTGCGTTAATCTTAACCAGTATGTAGTTTTTTTTTTGTGGGTTCTAGCCTAATTATGTTACTCGTGTGACGGTGTGATGATGAAATAATTCTAAAACTCAATCATGTACGAAACCATTTACTCATTTAGACATTCTCAGTCTTACTAAAGTCTGATTAAATCGTTTGCACAGCCAAAGATGAAATGTTTGTTTTGCACCTAGACCGTACCTTAGTAAAAGTGGGGCACATAAATAATATATATTTGGAATGTGCTCATCAAGATCTTCAATTTGATATCCATATTTTAATAATTGAAGTTTTTTTTTTCACTATTCAATATGGTGCCATACTGCCGCCATATTGATTTTTCACTCGGGATGATGTACGGATTCTAACCGTACCCCATACATCCAAATCTGTTCAGGCATTTAAAAGTTATGGTGGAATAAAGAAACTCACATACATACATACATCAACCCTGAATACATTACACTCCTTTTTGGGCAGTCGTGTAATGAATACATTACATTCCTTTTTGGGCAGTCGTAAACTCACATACATACATACTTATATCAACCTTGAATACATTACACTCCTTTTTGGGCAGTCGTATAATGAATACATTACACTCCTTTTTAGGCAGTCGTGTAAAAATAGTAAGCTTTGATTTTATAGCTGAACGTTTTTAAATTAAAGTTTTAAGTTCGGACATTATCACAAAACGAACCTTAAATCACAATAAGGGGCAACAGCTGATTTCAAATAGCAACCACACTAAGCTACAACGAGACGGTTTGTTCGTCCTTCAGATGTCCTTCCTTAACCTCCTCAAAAGGCATAATGGCCGGCGCGTACAACTCGTCAAATTTCTTTATTAAGATACGGAATAGTCTTCAAAATAAGCTTCAAGACGTCCGTACCTATGTCCTTTTCCACGGTGAGAGGACCGTATGTTGGCGATTCTCAGAGGTGTTATTAAATAAAGTAGCGGACTGTATTAGAGGTATGGTTCGTATAATATGAACGTAAGGACGCGCGCCTCTCGGAAGGTTAATTTTTAGTGAAGGCAGTGCAGGCCAGCGGCGATCGACACCGCGTCCCCCGCTCCCCGCAAGCTGCTGCCCCGCTCCCGTAGTGGCAGTAGCGGGCAGCAGCTACGTTTTGTCTCCAATAGTGATAATAATAGTAAAATGAATAATTAGTATTTTAAGTAAGGCATTTAGAATCATATAAACCTGTTGGATTTGTTACACCTTTACGGCCGTGCGCGCCGATGACGCAATAAAAAAGTTAGACAAGTGTGGGTATGACTGGTGCCCTGAGGGATGCGTCTCAAAGTTGTGCTTGCTCAGCTGCCCATGGGCTCCCCCGCTGACGCAGAGTCTCCGGCTGCAGCTTGTGTGTACGTGCTGAGCTCTCTGTTCCCTTCGAGAGGAGAACATGCCTCCCCGCCCATGGCTCCGCCTATTGCAGTGCCCGATGCGGACCACACCGCCGACGACGATGACGATGCTTCGGAGGTGACCGAGGTAGACATGAGAGTGGCGGTACGTAGGCTGAATGCCAAAAATACCACCTCAGGACCCAACGGCTTACCTATGAAAGCCTGGGTCCTGGCCTAGGAGGCTGACGCAGGTCCTCAACGGACATGACTAACGGGGCTCCTTAGCACATGTTTGGAGAGCGGCCAGTTCCCACTTCGTTGTAAGACGGGGCGAAACGATCCATATCAAGAAACCGGGGCGCCCTGCGGACTCTCCGTCCGCTTATCGGCCCATCGTGCTGCTCGATGAGGTGGGCAAGCTCTTTGAAAGAGTCATTGCAGACCGCCTCGTCAGGCAGCTGGTGCGGGAGGGGCCGGATTTGACGGAGAGCCAGTTTGGTTTCCACAGGGGGTGCTCTACGGTGGACACCATCAAGCACGTGCGAGCCCTCACGACGGGGGATGCTGTGGCCCGGATTGGGGTCGTCTTGGCGGTGTCTCTAGATATCGGTCCTGGGGCCGCATCTGTGGGACATCGGATACAACTGGGTGCTGCGCGCCGACCTCCCTAGTGGCGTCAGCGTCATTTGTTACGCTGAAAACACGTTGGTCCTGGCGCAAGAGAGGTCGCAATAGGCGGCGGCCCAACTAGCGACAGACCGGGTTGCGACAATCGTAGACAGAATCTGGCAGTTGGGACTCGAGGCGGCCCTGCATAAGTCCAAGGCCATATGTTTTCATGGTCCTCGGAACGCGCCACCGTCGGGTTTCCAAATAACGGTAGAGGGGTTCACATCAGCGTCGAGTCGACGATGAAGTACCTGGGACTCGTCCTCGACAGTCGGTGGAACTTCGTGGAGCATTTCCGACGTTTGGCTCCCAGACTGGAGTGGGCTGGGGCTGCCGGGGCGGCTCCTGCCCAATCTAGAGGATCAGAAACGCCTCCTGCCGGAAGCTCTACGTGGGGGTCGAGTGGTCCATGGCCATTTACGGGGCACCGGTGTGGGCGCGTTCATTGAGGCGGTGGCCAGCCCACCGGTTGAACGCGGCCCAGAGGTTCATTGTTCAGATTGCCGCCATGGGATCTGGAGGCAAAAGTCCTCGCGCACATCTGGGAATGGCGCGAGGAGGCGAAACGTTGGGGCGTAACTCCGCTGCCGCGAGATATCGCGGCACTCCCGCTGTGCCGCTCGGACAGAGCTCCGGTGGGATCTCATGGCGTCGTGGAGAGTGCGATTGTCGCTACCCGGTGCTGGGTACGCTACTATTGCGGCGATAAGTCCCCTCTTTGAAGAGTGGCTAGAGAGGCGCCACGGCGTCGTGACCTTCCGCCTGACGCAGGTCCCCACTGGACACGATTCTTTTGGGAGGTTCCTGTGTCCGTATCAGGCGGGAGGAAACGCCCGGGTGTCATCACTGCGTGGAACGCCCGGAGGACACGGTGAAGCATACGGTGGAGATCTGCCCGGCTTGGGCAGAGCACCACTCGTGAAGACGATCGGTGGCGTTGATCTCTCGCATCCGGCCCTGGTCCAGGCCATTGGGGGCATTGGAGGCCGTCACCTCCTTCTGCGAAGCAGTAATGCTCGCGAAGGAGGAGGCGGAACGCGTGAGGGAGAGGGAAAATTCGCGCCCCTTAGCCGCCGCAGGAGGAGACGCCCTGGGCGTCGGGAATCGCAGGCCATTCCCGGCCACCGTAGGCGTGGGCTTGCGGACGGTGAGCAATGGGTAGCTCACTGTCCGATAAGGACCAGGCCCTGGTCGACGGCGCATTGTGTTCCACGCGCGCTTCAAAGAGATGTCAGCGAGTGAATGTGTGAAAGGATGGGACCGATGCCTCCCGGGGTTGCAAGAAAGTCTGAAAGGGATACCGTGGCCCCTGGCAATGTTAAGGCAACTGAAGGAACACGGGTGGGATTTAGTCAAAAAAAAAAGGACAAACTTAATTTACTTACACTTTCAACTGTTAATGCGCCTGCGTAGGTTTTTTAGGGATTCAAAATAAAATCCGTTTTGAAGAAAAAAATATTCACTAATTATTCAGTTTAAAATTATGTTGACGTGTTACAAGATTGTATGGACCCGTTACATGAGTATGGCACGTCGACCGGTCGCTGATGGCGCACGAAGGCAAGTGAACGAGATACGGATGCGGAGCTGCACCGACATTGAGCGCGCGAGGGTGGTGAGATGTGTGACGTGTTGCTCGCCGCCCGCACCCCTCTCACGGGCGCCAACGGTGTTGTCAGGCGATGAGGCCGAGACATCAATTGAAATATTACTTTTAATATAGTAATGAAATACAGACTTCATACTACTTAACGATACTGCCTATGAATTTTTGATTCCAGATTGAAGAACAAACTTAACTTTACATATTACCAATTTTCGGATTTTCCTCTGTACTTGACCTTGCTTCTCGCCAAACTTCATGCTGCTGGGCAAACGGGAAGCACCAAATAGACTGGTTTATTTACGAGTGTCAAAATATGCGGCATAAATGGCCGTACTATTTTTATTGCGTTAACTTGAAAGTTTCGGGCAAAATGTTATTGGATTTTTCTATCTGAAATTTCTTAGCCCGGAGTCTGGATTTGTGCCCGGTTGATGGCAATAGGCTCGCCCCCTATTAAATGGGACTTAAACATAACTGGCGAAATGTGGGTGTACCTGTTACAGGTACACCTCTGCCCAACCCTTCGGGGAAACAAGGCGTGATATTATGTTATGTTGGAAGTTTGATTTTCGTTATAGCTCCAAGAGACCGTAGATCTAAGTTTTTGATATCTATTTCAACTTGATGCCACCACGCGTTCATGATAAAAATGGTCTTGACAGACAACGAAGTCATATTTATATTCACAGTCAGATCTTTATTTGCATTCCATAATATAGATATAAAGGTGTCTCAAAATGAAAAATTTAAACCCTTTAAGGCTGACTTGTCCTTCTAAATCTTTGTCCACTTTTAAAACTCTGGTAAAGAAACACTTCCTCTCTCCTTAAACATCATCATTACATTTAGCTCCTTGCTCTTGTTTCATGTTTATAGATTTATATTATAAGTATATCTATGTATATATATTTATATGAATAAGTTTATGCTTTATGTATGTATGCACATATTTATTGTATATGTAGATGGTACACCGATGACTACCTGCAGTATTGTCTCTCCTGTTACCTTTAATCCATCCAAAGGTTGTCTGTAAAAGATCGCTTTAAGCGATAAGACCGCCCATTGTGTCACCCTATGTAAAATTTCTAAATTTATGTCTGTAATTTTTATGATGTACAATAAAGAGTATTCTATCTATCTATCTTGTAGCCTTTAAGGGTTTAAATTTTTCATTTTGAGGTACGGAACCCTAAAAGAGTTTTATTATCTGCCTGTTAACTTTTCATGTCGTAAAGGCTGAACGGATTTAGATGATAGGCATGCGGATAGGCCATGACCTGGGTCATAGCCGTGGTAAATAGGATACTCTGAATCCCGGTATCACGTTCCTGTGGGATATTTTCCAATATCCACGCGGGCGAAGCCGCAGGAAAAAACTATTATTAATATAAACAATCAAAATACGCTCGTGTAGATCTAATTAGTGATTGGCAAATGTAAATCGGAATATAGGAAGGTAAAAATAAACAGACAAGCAATGAGGATACGTAAGTAAGAACATTTTATTGAATATTCATTACTTAATATCTTTAGTAATTCTTGGTATATTGCTCAGTTTTATTAGAAGCAAAAAGCTAAGCATTTAGAAGTTGCCATATTAACAATAATATTAGAGAAAACAGATTTTTAGAAAATAAATTCCTAGGAAAATTTAAATTCAAACATGAATAAATTAAATACATGTGTAACTTATTTACCAAAGGTTTCGTAATGTATTTAGAAAATTGGTTTAAAATCTTTGTTTGTTTTCGAGAAAAAATATTGAATAACTTCCACAGACAAAATTATTATAGTTCCTTGAAACGAATTCTATTTCCTGGTATCGCATAGTTTATACTAGCTTTTCCCCGATGCTTCGCCCGCGTGGATGTCGGAAAATATCCCACAGAAACGTGCTACCGGGATTCAGAGTGTCCTATGTCCTAACCCAGGTCATGGCCTATCCACATGCCTTTTATTTAAATCCGTTCAGCCGTTACGACATGAAAAGGTAACAAGCAGATAAGAAATCTGTTTTGGGGTTCCGTACCTAAAAATAAAAAAAAATAACCCTTAAAGGCTGACTTCGTTGTCTGTCAAGACCCGATATCTAAATATGAGAGAAGATACGATTTTTGCCTCGTTGACGTTCATACATCTGGACATTCGTGGCAAGTGAGTTTATGTTTACATAAGAAATATTTTTTTATTATTTTTATTTAGAAGTACAGTTTATTTGTGTACTATGGACTATATTACGGACTGACAAGATAATAAGCGGAATGTGGGCGTTAAATATTCTGCCTAGCTCTTCGGGGAATAGAGATATGTTATTTATGTTATTTGGAAGCCTTTGTTCCAAAAATAATGTTACGTAAAACATTACAGCTAACCTATGTAAGCGCGTGTGTACTAAACCACTTGTTATAAACATTAACGGCCTAACTTTTGAGCGAATTCTTCTCGAAAGCTCTTATACTAGCGTAACATAGGATATTAATAAAATCAATTCTTTGCCTAGCTTCTAAACGAATACTACTTTATCTGAGTAAGGCGTAGAAGTTCGGATATTTAAGCAGTAATAGGTTGCCGGTTCGAAAGTTAGCATTGTAATATTAAGACTTGTAATGTTAATAAGAGTACATCTACATAGTTGTAGGTATACAGAAAGTAAAAAGTCCCATTACATAGCTGTTCTCTACGTATTCTGTACATCAAACTAAGTAACATTACTAAAATTATTGCTGGGAAACGAATTTTATTTTTCGTGTGAAAAATCGCTTATTACTCGTGCAGTGTAAAGCACCGTACTTTTGGGTGTACAGGATTTCAAGATATGATATAACAAAATAACATTTAAAACTTGTTTTCGTGGACAAAAAGTAAAAATAGTTGAACCTTGGCCTTCAATATCTCTGTAACCAGAAGGTATAGTTCAGAAAAAAAAAAACACAATGATGGGAAGTGTACATATATGATTCGCCTTCATTAAGCATCTTTTTACACCCGTTACTGTCCTGAAACGTGGTAAAGGGCTGTCAGTTACTCATGTAGAGAGGAGAGGCAAGCGTAGGGTTGAGTAGAGCAAGTGACTTAATCTTGTGAGAGGCACCATGTCTAGTAGTAGTCTATCATAGGCTAAATGATTGCTCAGAGCAGGGCACTCCCTAATCAATCTGCCTACTCTACCCAGCCTATTCCCAACTATGTCAGGGTCGGCTTCCAGTCTAATTATATGCAGCTGAATACCAGTATTTTACATGGAATGACTGCCTACCTCCACAAATGCATAAGATTTGCTTTACCGAATATTAAAAGTATTGATTGTGATATAGTATTGAATAAGGAGAAACTAGAATTCGTAGATAAAACTATTTTCCTGGGGATCACACTCGACTCAAGCCTGCAATGGGGTCCTCATTTAACATCTCTCGCAGGACGTCTAAGTTCAGCAGCATATGCTGTAAGAAAAATCCGTCAGTTTACTGATATAGATACCGCGAGGCTAGTCTATTTCAAATACTTTCATAGTATCATGTCCTACGGTATTTTACTATGGGGACGGACTGCAGATATCGACGCTATTTTTATTCTTCAGAAAAGAGCCATTAGAGCAATATATTGCCTCCGCAGGCGCGATTCTCTAAGGGAACTGTTTAAAAATATTAACATCATGACGGTACCTTGTCAATATATCTATGAAAACATCATGTACGTCAGGAAAAATCTTAATCTTTTCAGTAAAAGAGGTGAAAGACACAATTATAGTACTGGAAATAGGGACCAATTAGTTCAACCGGGTTTCAGACTGGCTAAAGTAGACTCATCCTTCATGGGGTACTGTTTAAAATGTTACAATAAAATACCTCCCCACATACTACAACTAAATGAAACGAAATTAAAATCTTATATAAAACGCACACTATGCGGCCAAGCATATTATAAGCTGGGGGATTATATCGCTGACAAAAATACTTGGCTCAACGCTAATCCAGCTCCACAAGGGCGCATAAACTAATTGATTAATTAGCATTCGAAAATATTGTTAGAGCTGCTGAAGATTGTAAAAACTATCTTTGAATTGTATAACTTCAATCTCTTAGTATTGTATAATTGCATAGTACATGTGTGAGCACTGTGATCATGTACCTTATATGAAGCTACCATTTACTGGGTTCGTCTTTCATTGACTTGGTGTGCCCTGGCGGCTGAGAGTATGTCATGCTCACTCAAATGTCTCGCTGGTGGTGGCGTGTGTGTTGGATCGTTAAGTTCCCTTCAAAATGGTTGAGCTAAATGGTGCTGATCCATGCGTCATGTTCGTGAACGGGCGCCATCAGTAGGGACTGGTCATCTCTTATCTGCCTCGGCTTATTTTAATTTTTTAATTGTTTTTATCTTTATAATACGAACGCTTTTTACGTGTACATCTTTCTACATTGTTCTCACATTTATAATTTCAATATGAATGATGTAACCAATATTTTGTAACAATACTATGATAAAAGAGTGTCCGTGGAGTTTCTTGGCCGTTCTTCTCCATAGGAACCTACGCTATGGAATGGGCAATTAGCTTCATATTTCTGACTGACTGACCCCTTGACAATTCAAAAGTGCCTGTAAATGGTTTAATTGAAATAAATGCTTTGAGTTTGAGTTTGAGACAACTCAGTAACTTGGTAGTAATAACCATTGGTAAGTCAGTCTGGTTGTCAGACTTTCGGGGTTCTGACGACCAGTAACGACTGTCCAAGATCCACGAATGACAACCGGGAGCAACGATTTAAGTGCTTTCCGAGGCATGTAAATAACCTGATGGATCGACCCGTACGGCTGTTATTACTTAGACACGAGCTCCTCCAGTAAGCACACCCTAATTCAACTAAATATTTTATGTCTACGTCAAGAAAAACAACGTAGTGGTCACAAGCTGCTGAACACCATGAGGTTGTTGACCAGACACTCGACTGAATTTTCTATCGCCGCTTTGTACCAAAATTCAGCAGAATCGACAACATTTCGAACTTTAAAAAAATTAAGGGTTGTTTTTTTCTCCCCAAGTCACGAATCAAAATAAGTAGGTCATCGAATACACACCTCGTCCTTCAACTTGCACACTTTCTAATTCCATTTTATGTACCGCTTCCCCAAGGGTATTATAAAACAATTTGTATCGAACGCTCTTTTAATAACTCCTAAAGAGATTACTGAATATTAAGGGTATAGAGTAATTTTCCAGAATATCGCGGTGAAACTTCGAAACTAAGTCCTTATTAAGAGTTTAATATTTGCTCTCAGGAACCAACGATGAGGCGAAAGAGCAATTAGTTTTAATAATAATTTGATGTTGTTGTACATAAGTATCCCTACGAACTAACTGATGGTATAGAGCGTGGACATAATGGTCTAAAATCTTCTACATGTAGTAAGAAATTCAACGCACGTTTCGTTTATTTAAATGAAGGCAGAGGGACAATCAGAGGATAATATTATTAGTAATAACTACTAATACGAATAATATCAATAGGTTTGTTATGTGATGACTACGTGGTAGGAATGACATAGACGTTCTTTCTCCTCTTAGGAGAGAATTTGATTAACAAATCATTGAAGATTTTCCGTAAGATATCGCCTAGTGCAAAAATAACGCCCACATATGTTAAATATGTTTGTCCTTTTTCTTTTATGTAGTGTACAATAAGGTGTTTTAAAAATAAATTAATAAGACATGGATGGCATAATTTGTGAACCAGATTTAAACCTAAACATTTTTTGATACATATGTTAGCAAGGTGTACTCTATAAGTGAATTACAGGATGACGTGACAACGACGTGAAACCGTGACGTGATTTTTTGTGAAAATAATATTCATCACGCTGACACAGAATTTATTTGAATTGGGTCGGTGTTCCAGTTTTAAAGTTAATCTTAGTTTGAAAAGGCAACGAGAAATGAAAAGTTGTGACTTTCAACAAAATATATAAACTAGTAAAATGTTTTATTTCTGACTAGCGACTCGCCCCTGCTTCGCATGGTTTTAAAACTTGACAAAATAAATATAATATAAATATATTTAATATAATATTAATGTATATGTAATTATCTAAATGATGTTGGAAACAGTACCAAAATCCGTAGCGAAAAGTTTAGAAGAACAACGCAGTCAGACAGACACTAAAAGCAACTTCAATTTATAATGACATGATAGTGTATAGATATACAAACTGCAAATATTAAAATAATAAATTAGTCTTAGATTGTTTCGAAGTATTTTGTAGATGTAGGCAACGAGCCAAACTGTCTATAGTTAAGACAATTATGCAGCAAAACAAATATCTTAGCGAGAATTTATGTTCGCATCTCAAATAAACATTTCTCACTAAGCTCTGGTTTGTATTGCAGACACAAATTAAATGCGGGAAAGGTAAGCTGCCTATATGCTGTAATTGATGTTCAGAATGCAGCTGATGTTCGTTGTACTGTCCTACGTGTATAACGAATCGTTTTACTCGCTATTTTTTCGTAATTTTGTATGTATACGCTTGTGAAGGAGGAAAGATTGGAAATTATCAGCCGAAACGGTAAAATTAATATGGTTTGGAAATCATGAAAGTTTGCTGATATAGTAACATGTTTACCAAAATTACATAGAATTCTTGTATGCTGTAAGACGTTGACCCGTGACGTGACTGAGTTAGAAGCGGCTTTGAGACGTAGCCGTGTGCTCCAATGTATCCCACTCTTGCTACTGTTTACCAACACATTTTTTTTAAATATTTATGGTTTCGTACCTCAAGAGGAAAAACCACAACAAGAGGATCACTTCGTTGTCCGTCTGTCTGTCTGTCAGTTAATATAAAATAAGTAAGTCTACGGTCACTAGGAGCTCTAACAAAATCCAGCTTCTAAGTCAATGCACTAAAATAAAAAAACACTTGGCCAGTTTTTTTATTTAACCATTTACACAACAGACATAAACATACAAAAAGAAAAGAACAGAAAATACGTACAAAGATGATGCTTATTTCTAATGAAATCTCATCATTTATGTGTCAAAAAAATATCTCCAATCTAACGGCAGCAGGATATTTCTACTACAAAATAAACAAACCTAAAAGCACTTAAAAGTAAGAAAAAGCGATCTAATTTCCTATATTTGTTCGAGCAAACAACTAGAGAACGCTATTTTCTTACAGTTCTGGAAGAAATTGTTTATTTTTTTGCAGAAATTCATGAAAGTACTGCTGTTTTGGGTTCTGTGCGATACGGAATTCCTGTTCGCAAGACGAGTTTATTTGTTTGAAATGTGCGCGAGTCGAAGCTAGGCTACGTAAAATATGAAGAAAGATGCTTTTATTATTCTGTTTTAAAGATCGGTAGTGGAAATGGATGACTGATGTTGTAGGAGACACTTTGAATTAGTGTTTAGTATTGTTGTGGATAAGAAATGATCATGCAAGCGGATTGGGAGGGACAACCAACTATAGACGAGCAAAACAAAAATTAAAGAACGTAAGTATTCTCTAAAACAAGATTCTTATTAATAGTAGGTATGGCTACGAAAAGGAGACCAGAAAAGATGAGACTAAATTGTATGTAAGATGATATAGTTAGAATGAAGAGTTACAAAGAGGTATCAGCGAATACAAAATAAAATAAACCGAAAGGAAAAATGAAAATTTTCAATCGAAATATCGAACTATTGGAATTTTGTTAACTATCGTATCATTTTGCTCTGCAGGCAAAAGCAAGCTAGCGCAAGCTAAAACTTATGCAGGGCTACGAGTGTACTACACAAATAGCGAAATAGTTTACAAAAATTGAAAGTTGAAAATGCTAGGCTATCAACCTATAGATATTTACGTTACGTACAGTCAATAACGAAAGTCGATTACCACTTCAGCTTTTTGTTTATCTGCATGATTATTGAAGAATAATACAAAAACTCACGCCTTCTTCCTATGTGGGTAGGCAGAAACTACAGAACGCCACTTATTACGATCCTTACATAGTCCTTTTGCTTCGTTTATAAGAAAAGAAGAAATATCTAAAACACTAATATAATAATACTGTAATAATATAAAACTGTATAATATAAAATGTAGTGAATTTTGATTGTTTGCACGCGCTAATCTCTGGAACTACTAGCAAGATTTGAAAAATTGGATACCCCAAATCTTAAGAGGGAACAGGGCGCGCTATTCTCCATACAAACGTATTCCTCGTTTTTCTTCCTGAATAATGCTAGAGGCATTATTCAGGAAGAAAAACGAGACAAAAAAATGACAGCTCTACAGGAGCTGTCATTTTTTTTTTATAAAATCAGGGTCTCTATAGGCATGTCCCTGTCATTTCCTTTTTTCAGCAATTAATAAGTAAGGAAACTATGACCCTCCAAAAATTACAAAAATGCCCCATTTTTACCGCCGTGATTAGAGGACTACCCGACTAATTCGGAAAAGTTTTTAGCATAAAAGAAAATAATAGGAACCTAGACATACTCTTTCATAAAACTTTGATGTAATTTTTTTTTAAATCGGTTAAGTTTTCGAGGAGAAAAAAGGAGAATTCCAAACGTCGTTTTCGTCAAAAAAATTGTGATATAATCGGTCTGAGCTGCAGTTGTCCATAACGCACTTTACGGGGTTTAACTCGGTTTTTCGGGGGCAGCGCGACAGCAATAGTTTCTTCAAATACCTATTTTTCAAATTCCTCGCAGCCACTGTTCCCTCTTAAGGAAGATTATAGGCTATTTAACATCACGCTACGGCCCTTAGGAGCCGAGCAAAAAGAAAACAAGTCAGAAAGAAAATCCTAAGCGAAAACGAAATAAAGGCGCCGGCGGGCGATGCGATGCGAAGCAGTGGGTCGGGGGCCGAATATTCACGCGAAGTCGCGAGCAGAAACTAGTTTAAGAAGAAAATCGTAACATGAAATCATTCTAACTTTTAACTACATGCAAATAAGTACATTAAATTACAATAATTATAAATAAAACAAGTCGAATAATGTTCAGCCAATCTAAATGATAATGTAAAAATACATACCATTCGACCTTACTAGGTGAACGATTGCAAAACAAAATTACAGACCCTTAAAAAAACCGATACTTAAAAATAATTTCAAATTTATACTAAGAAGACATTAAGTAATATCTAATTCTTTTTCTTTGGAAGAATTATCTTATAATACTATTTGATTTTAACTTTATTTTTTTTCTAGAAGTTTTTTTTGCCATCATTTTGAGTACCTAAGTAAAAGATACTGTTTGAATTTGACGTATTATAGAAATTCCAAGGAATGATACAAATTCTGATATAATATTAATCTGTCTTCGATAGATCATATAAAACTTTCATGTCATTTCTAGTATTGACGACCAATTGGAACCGTGCACCTAGCTTCTGACGTTTCATAAGTGCCCTTGTAGGTTTATGTTAAATAAAATATTTAGAATTTTAGAATTTTGAATGGTTGTAAATGAGATATCTATTATAAATTGCTTAAAGGTTTTATTTAAATTAAAACTATGGTACAACATAATGACATAACTCAGATGTAACATAAATTTGAAAATTTGCATTCATTCATATCAATTTTACGAATGTATTTGGATAAAATGACTTCACAAGTTATTGCGTTTGCGTAAAGATCATTTTCACCTAAAGCAGTAATAAATATTGGTGATTTTAAATGCGCACTCAGTTTAGATGGCGATCGTTTTACGAATTTTGCTAATACCACATCTAAGTTGTGTCGTACTGTACTACCAATGGGTTTAATCAGAGATGTTACGGAGCTTCAATTCCGATTCCGAAAGGTCGGAACTTCCGATTAATATTACACCTCCGACTCCGACTCCGACTTCGGTTCCGATTATTTTGAATCGAAGTTATACCTAATATCGAAAGGCAGTGATGCACGTGACTAGAGCGTTTTAACTTGTCACCCCAGTAATTTTTATACACGCTCGCGCTCGAAGTCTCAATTTATTGTTTTGTACAGTATCTCAGACGCGTCACGATATTTTGTTAAACTAAATTAAGAGCAGTGCATTAAGTAGTTGTTTGATTGTTGTGATAAGTTAATTTCAATACGTAAAAGTAGTATATGGAACATCTTTCTTCAGCCAGAGTCAGTCCGGTTCCGACTCCTATCAATAAAATTTAAAACCTTCGACTCCGGCTCCGGTTTTGGCATAACAACCTCCGTAAACTCTCTAGGTTCAATTGATATCTGCCTATCTATTATGTGAAATCTCATCGTGAAAACTTAGGTAAAGTGAGCTTGAAGCGAGCTTTCAATAATGTAAATGCCCAGCATCAAGTGGATGACAGCTCATTTCTCATGTTTCCATGATGAGATTTTGCAGAATATACCACGCAGATTCACTGAATGCATCTTCGAGTATAAACAACGAACTTACTTACTTTTTACTTGGAAGAAACACCCAAAACCATGTATCCCAATCATTGTCCCTTAAATTATTCGATCTTGATTAATTGGTTTCAATAACACGACTGCGCACGTAATCGACTGATTGATATGTAATTATAATCTGTGGTGACGTAGAGATTACTAAAGCCCCAGTGACAATAAAATACATTTTGAGCATTAGATATAATATATATAATAATAATATAAAATACAATAGATATAATATGGTTTTGATATTGTTTATTCAAGTATAATCTAAGGTCGGTTTGCTTGACCTTTTTTCTCTGTCAATTTCAAACGACAGATAATGTTTTAAATATACAGGGTGTTTGGCGCATGGACCGACACAATTTTTTCAGGGATTTGGGAGGTCATTAGCTAGGTTCTAGCTAAGTTCAAAATAGCTTTTAGTTTTTTTTATAATTAATTTAGAAATTGTAAAATTTCATTCATTAAATACAAAAATTAACTTTGGAAGCTTGTAAGGAATTTTCTTGAAACCAGTTGTGTAAAACAAAGATGTTTTTAGATTTAAAGGACTTTGGAGAATGCAACAAAATTTGTTTTGTGCCACTACACCCACAAACAAAAAAGTTATTTCAAATTAAAGGATACATTTTGGGATTTTTTTTCATTTTAAAAAAAAAATCATATGTAACCAACCGTGACATTTGGGACAAAGGGTGTATGGGTAGAACCTAGCTAATGACCTCCCAAATCCCTGAAAAAATTGTGTCGGTCCATGCGCCAAACACCCTGTATATAACGCTAAACGTTTATTTATTTATTTAACAGTTTATGTACACTCAATTAAACATACAAGAAAAAAAGGAACTTAAAAATACGTACAAATGTGATGCTTATTTCTAAAGAAATCTCTTCAAGTGTGTAAGAGTAGAAGAGAAAATAAAATACATAAAATAAAAAAAATTAACTATTCACTCATTAAAAAATAAACACACAATATGAGAATATACTTACATAAATACTTTTAAAATAAATACATAATATGCTAGTCTAACTCAGCTAAAAATAGGACCCAAACAATAAATTCAAAGCTGGAAAACAAATTCTGAACAACTATGTCGTGGCTACTACTTTAGTAAAACTAACTTTAATTATTCGAAAACGGCAAAAAATCTGCACTTAAAAGAGGGAAACTACGTATTTTAATTGCACTTTTGTATCAATCGGCAACGGCTAAGATAAGTGGCCGATCCGAAAACAGGAAAATAAAGTTGGGCCGATAGTGGACGAAGAGCCAGGAGAGACACGGGTTCCGCCTGCGCGGCGCCGTCACCCCCTGCACGCCGCACTCACCCCGCCTTCAGTCAAAACCAACCCTCGGATGGTTACGACGCGTCTTGTCGTTTTATATATAATAAACGGTGTATAAAATAACAAATCTGTGGACTGTATAGTACTGTGAAAAGTGTTGGATGAATTATTATGAAGTGTATGCAGTGTGTGTGTCAGTGATGGTTCATACATAAATGAACTTACAAACAAGTACTCGTTTGGTGTGGATTCGATCCCGGGATGTGTTTCACGTATGTATTCTTGATGATTATTAAGAAGTTGTTAATTTAAAAAATGGTTTGATTTTATAAATAAATAGTTGAAATAATTTTCTATAAAATATAGAAATATTTTTCTTTTATAGTCTAAAACGTCATTTATTGAAAATTAAACTTAAAATCCAATCTAAATCTAGAAAACTAACTATTGTGTTGAATACCCATAAATTATCTTTAGGTACAAGTAATTTACTTATTGCGAAAAAAACAAATTAATTAAAATAAGGTCAAACATGTCCTACAAATAAGAAAAACCACGTTTTCAAAAATATTTTCGCTCTACAAGACCAAAATACAACAAAAAAAAAAACGACAAGCTTCCCAAAGCCGTTGGATATAAATAGAAAAGGGTTTTTCCTACAATTGACCATTTGACTGTGATTTATGAGTGGTCTATGGAAAAATGCTATTCTTTGTATAAAACAAAACACTGTCGTTCAACGATTCGGGGAAATCACCATTCTCGTTTAATAATTAAAAAATATAAACTACATTTTTAGACCTGATATTTGTACCCAGCCCCAGAGTTAGTATCGGTTTGTGTGAATGTTCTTTTTGTTTTTTCTATGGTATATTCAGTTCTACGGATCGGAAATTGGCAGTGTGCTGCCAATGCTACAATACACACTGCAGAGAGTTGTCGTGACGAATAAGATTTTTTTCCGATTTCCCTTGATTTTATTATAATGAAAGAAATGGAAATTACCGTCATAAATCTGTTCATTATAGCTGTGGCCAAATAAATCGAGAGTTCAAGGAATTCTTAAGGAAAATTAAGAAAATTACAGCGGCCAAGAGTTTCTTTATAGTCCTTGGATTGGCAACAGAGGCTGTTGAAATATCTTATTATATTGTGGCGTAATAATGTTATGCTGAATGTGTTACTGCAGTGCTTTTTCTTATGCAGAGATGAAATGAAAATTGATCATCATAGTTGCCAGACAGCGTTTCAGTGTCATCTCATCGAAACGATAAGAAGACTGTAATTTTATTTATCTTTTGCTTTGACACACAATTATGTCAGGAGATAAGTTAAAGTGTCATTGAGTAAGTAGATAATTTTGTTTATTTTCTTTATCAATAAATGTGAACAGCAGTCTTATATTTAAACAATGCCCCCCAACACTGAAAGTCATATAGGTTGACGTCTATATAGCGGGTCAGTCAAACGACATTTTGTATTTTATTTACCTAAACATTTCTTTTTTCACAAAATCTTTTTTCGGGTAGGTTTTGATGTGTTTCTGTATAGTTTTATTAATAGTTAACTATAATCTCATCTTTATTTAAAATCGTACGAGTATTATCAGTAGATAGCGTGACTTGAAAAAACTGACGTCTATTCTGTCAGACTAGATTTTAGTCTGACCATAGCAAATTACAACAAAACTTCGACACTACCAAGTAACAAGAACGATAATAATTATTTGTAATTACCTGAGAAAACTGCAAACAAAGCTAAAGTTGCAGTAGCTCCATTGAATCCGGATTCCTAGCCGGATAGGTGCTTCCGGCCTAGCACCGTACTTCCGACCTACCCGGGTGCTTCCGACCTAGCCATCTATTGTCTGCCCTCAATTGACTCTTGGATGAGGCTCGAAAAGGGATAATAATATGAAATTACATTATTATTCGTAAACTGTAATTTTATTTCGGTTATAGTACGAGAAAATTGTTTTTAATATCTTGAAAGGAATAAAGTGGTTGAGTTGAGGTACTTGCATATGGTATTATGTATTGGGAAGTTAAGTAAAAGTCTAGTAATAGTAATTGGATTGATGGATTTCTTATTTCATGTTGGAAATTGTTTCGTAGTGTTTCTGAGTAGTTTTTTTTTCCTACTCACGGATTAATAAGAACTCATTGTAAACAACGTCACTGAAAATACACAATTTCTTGTATCATAGCACAATTGGTGCCATTTAATTTGAGTGGTCAACATACACGCAACGCATCCTTACCTCATCCACCTGTTTTCATTACCGAATAACGTACCAACACTTAACCACAACTTTCGTCCAAAATATAACGCCCCAACTTAACCTTAATATACTCCTCTATTTTGGTTTTCTTTTTCCATTTGACAATTTATCGTTTAAACTTCAACCATGAAAATTGCAGAATGGCCGCTGTACATTAAGGTCGCAAAATCCTACAAATGCAACGGAAACGGCCGCGTGATAACATACCAATTGGCTAATTAACACTTTAATAACAAATTGACTTAAGAACCTGTGCCAGAGTTTTGCTAAATGTAGTTAGGTACTGGGTACTCCGAAATATGTAGCATTTATAATTCAGTTTGGAATTAAATTTGTGTATTGCATTTCGTATTTTAAAGTTTATTTTAACGTCATACGAGAACTATTATTAAGTTAATTCTGAACAGTAATTACGCTTCGTTTTGCTTTCAAATAAAGTTTTGCATGTGCGGTTTATCCCGACCAGTTTCCACGTCGCAGTTTCAGGGATATACAGAATTATACCTTTCTCAGTTTAACATAAACCTACGTTTACTTTTTAGTTTGTCAACCGTTAACGGTTGGAGGTTAAAAAGTTTCGCTCATACAGCTAATATGCTACCAACGTCAATTTCATATTTTAGGACATGGATGCATGGGTAAACTAGCCAGTATCTAATGCATTGCTAGATGCTGCGATTTGAAAGTGATTTATGATACAGTTGAAAACCTTAAAATAAGAAGTCGGCTCACAAGTAACACAAAAAAATGTTCAATCCCATTCCATGACTTTACCTTATTTGCTACCTAAATAGTACTAGGTATAAGTCCTTTGCCTCATAAGGATTTACTGAAACCTTGGAAGCGTATTTTTTATGTTATTCAAAGAGCCTTTTGACCCAATGACTGTTGGGTTTTGTAGAAAAGCCTAACCTTCTTGAGCTTTGGAGTAGCGAAATCGTTTATTTATTTTCGTGCAGTCACGTGTGTTAAAGAACCGCTGGGCCGCAGACGCACGGTTTGAAGAAGCTACACTTGCCGCGGTAATGTTCGAGGATGGGTCACCATCTGATACATATCGAGCCCCTCCATGCCTCGGAGAGCACGCTAAGCTATTGGTCCCGGCTGTCATTCGAGCATCTTTGACTGTCGTTACGAGTAGTCACCCAAAAGTCTGACAACCAGTCTTACCATAGGGTATCGTGTTACCCAGTAACTGAGCTGTGGAGGTTAGATGGGCAGTTGTTCCATGTAAAATACTGGCATTCAGGTGCATCTGAACCCAACATAGTAGGCTAAAGGGTAAAGGCTAGGCAAATTGATTGATTGATAGACGTGTGTACACGCACAATGGTCCACCTGACGGACTAAGTGCGGAAACCAAATCCTGCAGCACAGAACAAAGATGTGTGTTAAAGAACAAATTAATATTTTTTATTAATTGGTCTGCTGTAATCAAAGTAATTTTTGTAATAAAATAAATAATTTAAAAATCAAAACCCGACTGCAAAATCATTTATCTGAGAGAAAAACAAGCATTATAATCTATAGAATTTTATTATTGTAGGCGGCGGACAAACCAATAATCTGAAAATATGGTGTAGCTTTTGTTTGTCCCTCGCCTGCAATACCATAACGTTCTATAGATTATAATGAGTTTTCGGGTTTTTGATTTTTTAAATTAATTATTTCATTTTTATTTTTTGTGTCCCGGAACACTTCTTATGAACAAAAACTGGTTTGACACAAACATGGCCCATTTTTACGCTATCAAAGAAAGAAAGAAAAAGTATTTATTGAGAAAGCACAGGAGATCACTAATTAAACTAAAACACACTCATTGAAACATTAAAAAAAAAACTTTAAACCTTTTTAATACTTAAATTTAAACATATAACTTATAAATATTTTTGTAATCCCCTTTTAATTTCATTTATTTTGATACCCTGTTCAATTGGATTGGTATTTATTTAATTTTATTAACGTATTACGATTTCACGCCAAAAATCCTTACATTTTTTTCAAGCGCCTAGGGAAACTTGAGTTTTTAAGACAATTATAATGATACCTTAACTTTCGAAATCCATCCAGCCGTTTAGGAGATACGAGGTAATTTTTTTTTTTACAAATAGACATACATCCAAGTTACGCGCGAAAAACATAGCCCTTCCTTGGCAGTCAGGTAAAAAGACACGCCTTTACAAATATAACCCGCAATTTAAATATAAAAAGAGATTTATATTGATTGGGTTTTAATTAAGTAACTATGGGTATTTTGAGGCAGTAAATCGTTAGTACGTACCTACCCACCGAAGAAGTAATGGTAATGGTTCATTGAACTAACTAAACTGGTGGTGTCAATTAATCGATCTGTTTAAAAACTTAACGAAATGTTTAAGAAGCGCTCATCCTAAAAGTTGGCACCGTCGCAAATACCTGTCAAGTATTTACCTGTTTTGGTTAATATGGAAATAATATTACTGAAATATGAAATAGACTGACTAACTAACTAAAATATTGATGAAATGCAACAATGAATACCATAATATCGAATATTTAGTTTTAGATGTAAAAAAAGTATTTGGAAACTTTCAAGATGCCTTTTATACACCTAAAACTGTTACAACATCAAGTTAAGTGTTATAATTGCAATTCATTATTAATTTTCGAGTTAGCTAGTTAGCCGCATTTCAAATTAATTAAAACAGCGAAATATTTGATATATATTTGCGACGTTGCCCACATTCTGTCATAAACGTAAACTCTTAAGTCTGTACAATGTTTATCATTTTATTAATACTTAATACTATACCACGAAGGAATTTACGACATCTTGTAAGAACTGAAGTAATAAATAAAGACACAGCCATTTCTCAGAATCCATAGAACTCTTATTGTTTTTTAACTGTTTACAAGTTGATATCTTACTCTAACAACTTTTCAATTAAAGGTTTTCGTTGAAAGCCTCCAACATCTTGTAGCTAAGCTCGAATTAAAAGTTAGTCAACACCACCTATTTATCTATTGGACATTATTTTATAAAGGACTAGTAATGCTTCGTCTTTTCACTTCACTTTTTCAGGTTAAGTGGTTAAGAACGTGTATAAATAACAGGGTTAACTGCTCTACTAACAGAAACTGATTCTCAAACCTGTTGTAAAAGAAAATGTGGTAGTAATACAAGATGACTCTTTTTTAAACCAACATTGCCCTTCCGCTCGTTCACTAAAACTCGTAAACTGTTTGACGATGACTTTTTTTTTGTTAAATATCGATACCTCTCGATCAAGCTGACTACTCTCGATCAACCAGATACCAATAAAGTAATCCCAACCATCTAATCTCAGCAATTACACGCCCGAGTACTAAGTACACACACTTTATACTTTAGACGCACATACTAGATATTTATACAGATATTTGGCAGAAATTCACATCAAAGACGAATATATTCAGTAGAGCGGAAGTCAGCCCACTCTCGCCTTGGGCTATGGGCTGTGATCATAAAGTTTCCACCCCAACTTTTGTACGAATGGTGGAACCACCCTCTCGCACATTTATCTTAGTTGAGGCTGAGTGGGAAACTAATACTGTATGGGTGATGCTTAATTTTGCTGTTTCAAGACTGGTAACGTTTATTGATTTGTAATGAGAATGTTGTTGGAAGGTTTGGAGTGTAATGTTTTTATTTTGGGAGGTTCAGTAAAGTTGGTGAATTATTAATAACAAAGCGTATGTTACTGGAATAAAATAAAACAAAATTTCACTTCAACCTTGAAGTTCTGTCAAATCTGAGCACCCAGTGGACAGACGTTTTTTGTGACGCCCGTCATTTATAGTAAAAATCACGCAACTTCCTGAGCGTTCAATACGCTAATCCATAATTAGATAGCAATAGTAGCCTGGTCCATGTCCTTTCTTGAGAGCGAGCTCAGTTTATACCATGTTTGTTTGTAATAATGTTTTTTTTTGTTGGATAAGTTTATAATACGGAATACCCTAAATAAACGAACGAAATAATTATAGTCCCACCGTTCTACCTTCATATGTTATGAGCGCGTTTACTTTGAACATGGGCCACTTACTAACTGCTATGATGGCCCAAGAAAATAACCCTAATCTAATCAATATTACAGTTATTTTCAGTCGGAGTTGTAACACTGGCATCTCCCATTATTTTCACTAAGTTGGCACCCGTACCTACCGTAAAAGGGTCTTTACATTAAATGATTTCGATGACTTTTGGCAAGGATCGAGTCGAAGTCGTAACATGCAATTCAAAAGATCTAAATCTAGCAGTAGGCAGTTTGAGGTAGACAATGAAGAGTCGGGAAAAAAATGATTTTTTTGTTGCTTAAAACAACATTAAATAAGACGTTATATGTAACGTCTAAAACACACAAACAAGTCGTCGTTAAACACTAAATAAAAGTTGTTTTATTTGCTTCCTTGTTTAGCTGTATATCTTAGTAGTCAGCTAAGATCGCGGTCCCTTGTGTATCGTAAGACACGACTTACGGTCGGTATTAAAGTTAATTAAGAGAAATGGGGAGTTCGTGGGGATGAAATAGTATCCCTATTGTGCACACAAGGAGATACGCGTAGCGATAATTGTTAACTTTGAAATTAAATTATATCGTGTTTGTTGCACAATAAAGAGACTTGAAAAGAGACCACGACTTCTGCGTTTATTTCGTGATTTTCTCAGGGATCAGTCAGCTAGGAAATGCCGGCGCCATCTATGTATTTTAAATATTGACCAAAAATTTACGTAGACGAGAGTGTTTTTAAAATAAAACTAAAGATCTACCTATAGAAATAAACGTTTCATTTAATTTCAATAAACAGTTCAATTAGCATATCTAAAATAAATTGAAAACAAGATATGTTTTTACGAAGATAAACGAAAATTAATAGTTTTTACCAAACATAATAGAAAGGAACATTATGTAAAACACGTCTCCTAATGCTTCAGCACCCAGTCATTTGCTATCCCAAAATACCTAAATATTCAAATTATCAAACCTAAATCAAATAAGCAGTTTACATAACTTCTTTCGAGATTATCAAAGAACATTTCGTCTTACTCCAAAGGAATTGACTAACAAAGTCTGAAAAAGGTCGAATTGGATTAGCAAGTGAAATCAGTGTAGGTACCGAGCAACGTAACGTTGAAGCTCTAGATAAATACAGGGGGTGACTTAAGTGTGCGTGAGGGAACGTCGAGACGACAAAAAATCCTCACTACCCTTATAAGAACCCCCTCGCTAGAAACTCTCCGAAGGGCCGCAATGCCGTCTATGTCTGTCTAAATATTCCCGAGAATTCTCGGGAATGTATTGGATTAAATTTAGTAGGTACTTGTCTCGAGATCTCCGCAGATATTTACTTTAATAGATACGTAAATTAAGCTAAGGCCCAAATTGATTTTAATAGAGATTAATCTACATTCGATGTACAATGGGAAAACCTTCCGCAAGCTCACCTTTAAGGCGATAATTGTATAGCAAGGCTCAAGACTCGATCGTCCAATGCATGCGTTTTGACAATAGGATGAACAAAGCGTATTTTAAGCGTGTTCGTATTACTATAATTATGTATAGAAGTAAGCTCTTTATGAATTATAGTTGTTGACTAGAAGTAATTATGTACTCATATCTTGTTTAGAAAATGTATTATTGGTATTGCTTTATGAAGTTAGGATTAACTTTCCACAAAAATATAATATTGTGAATAAGAAATGTCAAACAATAATTTATATCTATTCTATCAACTTTAATATTTTCTCTCTTCGACACATGGGTATGCTCTGCTGGATTTATTAGTTATTTATTAACACTTTAACTGCCTCCCTAATTTTCACGATGTCCTATGCCATGCCGCCATACAAATCGCAGTGAATGCGCTAGGCGCGTTGACCGGCTCTGCGTAAAGGTATAAAACGTTTATATTGACATTTTTTGTGGTTTATCGGCGTGAGAGGGACTTAATACTTACTTCTTACTTTATTTATTACTTGTGCAGTTATGCAGCTATTGAAACAACTACATTTCAATGTCCATGTCAATTATCCAACTTTGAAATATTAAAAAAAGAAGCAAATTAAGTAATTTTGTTGAAAGTGGCTTCACAATGCGAAGTGGGAGGTACTAATGTGAACTGTTTATAGTGACTGCTTTTCACACTACGTTAGATAGTTTGACTTGCTTGAATACGTTGTTTGAGTTCAACGATCGAATTGTGTTTAAACACAGGTGTGCAGGTAAATATTTCATAGTCATGGTGGAAAATTAATAGAAATGGCTTAGGGGACATGTTCAAACAGCTTAAGTCGAGGGTTTACATGTCTGTATTTGATTTATTGTTGGGTAGGTATTTCCAAATATAATCACACCCTAATTGGGGTGTTTAGGTTGTTATGTTCATGCTACGACACAAAAAAAAAGTTTTTTTTAGAGTGCAAATCTCGAAAAGAGTAATTATGTCGTGGGTTTTTGATATACATAGTTTTTTCCCCTTACCGCCTACACTATTCAAACGATTTTTATTTTTGTATGTTTGTTTTTCATAACGAGCCTAGAACGACCATAACATAATATCACGTCATAAGAATTTTAATATGGCGGACGCTAGATGTCATAAAGTCATGATGCAGTCAGCTGTTTGTTTATCAACTTATGTAACACAGATTAAAATTAAGTATATAGAGGTGATAGCGTATATACGGCCGATCTACTAAAGGCCGGCGGAAAACCCATTGTTAAGGCCCTCCAGAAGCTGTTTCATTCCATGATACTCGAGGTTAAAACGCCACAGGATGGGACAGACGTGTGATGGTGATACTTTTCTTTAAGACGGGCAGCAATGCCATCCTTAAAAATGTAGGCCCATCTCACTTCTGAGCCATGTCTACAAGCTGTTTTTAAGAGTCATCACTAACCGTCTCGTGCGCAGGCTTGACGCCTTTCAGCCTCCCAAAAAAGCCAGATTCCGTAATGGCTTTAGCACCGTAGACCACATACATACGCTGCGGCAGGATATACAGAAGACCGAAGAGTATAACCTCCCTCTCTGCTTAGCGTTTGTGAACTACGAGAAAGCATTCGAATCGATCGAGACATGAGCTGTACTGTAGTCTCTTCAACGGTGCCACATTGATTATCGGTACATTGAGGTGCTGAATTGTCTGTAAGTAAACGCCACTATGTCAGTTCGACTCCAGAACCAGACCTCGAAACCTATCCTTCTGCAGCGAGGTGTAAGACAAAGAGACGTCGTCTCTCCGAAACTGTTCACCGCTCCACTGGATGTCTTCAAGGTTCTGGATTGGAATGGGCTAATCATCAACATCAATGGCGAGTACATCACTCATTTTAGGTTTGCTTACGACATAGTTGTCATGGCTGACACTCTTATGAAAATCGGTCACGCTACTCGCTCGAAGTTGGGGATGAGTATATTTACCTAGGAAAAACTGTCCAGTTACGTAGGTCCAACTTCGAGAAAAAGGTCAATCTTGGAATTCGACTCGGCTTAGCAGCGTTCGGGAAGCTACGCAATATCTTCACGTCCCACATACCGCAGTGCCTCAAGACAAAAGAATTTTACCAGTGCGTGATGTCAGTGATGACTGAAACATGGTCATTCACAATGGGAATTATTAGAAGGATAAAAGTCACCCAAAGAGCAATGAATAGGGTTATGCTTGCAGTTTTCCACGTGATCAAATCAAAAATGAAGAGATCCGCAGTAGAACCAAGGTACGTACATAGCCCGAAAAATTTCCAAACTTAAGTGGCAATGGACTGATGGCCGATGGGGCTGAAAAGTTCTGAAATAGCAACCGCGTAACGGAAGAGGTAGCACCGCAGGTATCCGTTGGATGCGATAAGCACAAAACCGGTTGAAGTGGCGGTGAATGGGGAGGCCATGTCCAGCAGTAGACGTCTTTCGGCCGACATAATATTATAGAGATTCGAGGCATACAATTAATTGTAGCCGAATTTCCAAACTTACGGCCATGTATGCAATTTTTTAACCCTAACATGAACATTATGTTCTGAAAACCTAGCATATTCCTTACTTATTTTATTTTACATATATTTATATGTAATAGCAGTGCAGTAGGCGGGAGCAGTGATAGCTTAGTGGTGTGACCTTCAGACTGCCAAGTCATAGGTCTCGAGTTCAAACCCAAGGCACACACCTATGACTTTTCGGATTCATGTGCGTATTGTTACTTGTTCCAAAAACAGCGATGGAAAACATCGCGAGGAAACCGGCATGCCTGAGAGATATTTCTCGACGGCATGTGAAGCCAAGTCAGAAGCCCATGGGCGGCTTTAAAAGTCTGACAACAGGTTAGTCGCTAACCACACGAAAAGAAAAAGAAGCGCCCCGCGGTTTCACCTGCATAAATCTTGATTCCGGGATTCTATATCCTAACCCAGGTCATGGACTGCCTATGTGCCAAATTTCATCCATATTCCGTTCTGCTGTTTTGACGTAAAAGCGTAACAAACAAATACACTTACTTTCAAATTTATAATATTATGGTTATATTATTTTACTTACAATATGTGATAATAAATGCTAAAGTAACTGTCCGTTACTTTTCCACTCCTTAACAGCTAAACTGATTTCGATGAAATTTGGCACAGAAGTAGACCATGCCCTGGGTTAGGACAGCAAATAATTTTTATCCCGGTAGGACGTTCTAAATCTAGTAATTACATATAAATATTAAGTAGGAAAACATCGAAAAGTGTTCGTCAATCAATCACTGAACGAAATTTATAATTTTGGTGCCTGCGCGATGGCGATGGATGGCCCTTCTATCACCACTAAATGTGTTGTAATAACTTGACGCGCTGGTTTATACTTAGATGTATTTCATACTATAGGATCCTTTTGTTATTTTGGGTTTCAGCCTAGAAAATGTAGGGAGCCCATGTTAGAACTTAAGCAATGCCGGTGACTGGAACTAAAACTTACAAGGCCGCTTTATGTTTATGTCGTGGAATAAAATATTAAACTAGACTTTTCTATTTCTCTTTTATTGACCGTGCTTTTTAGCTATCTAAAATTGATTTTACATTAGTACATACTGCCGCGGTCTGCAGAAGGGGCATTGATGAACGAATGTTAAAATGTGGGCCGAGGCAAAGCCGAGGCACACATACGTGAGTCCATCAATGCCAAGTTGCAGCCAAGGCTTGAATAGTACTTTTCTCAAAGAATGCAATGCAATTTAAAACTAAGTACATTAATTATTGAAAATTCCAGAATCAACGACGAAGAAAGATAATTTTTCACTCACCAATAATATGTTCATTTGTTTCTTTTTTACTAAACAGCTCTATTTGCAAGCCAAATCAAAATGTAAACCATGGTTGCCATGTGTCCATGTAAAAATTTCATTTCATTTACGATTTAACTTGAAGAAGGTTGTCAAAATAATGCTCGAATATCCAAGCATATTTGAGGTTTTTTTTAATGTATTAAACTGTTGAATTTATCCTGAAACAGATTTTACTGAAACGTTTTATCAACTGGTTATTGCAAAATAAATTAATGCAAAATGTGATCTGATAAGTTAAAGTCACACATCCATCGAGATAATATTTTTACGTCGTTAACAACAAAAGTTTACCAACGCGCTTGGTAAATTTACATTGAGTCAGTTACTGATTTTATGTAAATCAGTCTTTACAGCTGCGCTAATAGCCTTTAATTTATTAATTATACCTGCTGCATTATGTTTTGACGGCTATTCCGATGAAGGATCCTCCGTTGGGTATAAGTTAAAATTACACATCTTTAGCATTAATCCATAGGTAATAATGATAAATTCGTAAGTGTCTGTGTCTGCCTCTGTGTTATGCATTCTCGGGTAAACCGCTGAATCGATTTTATTGTGTTACAAAGAGAGCTCAGATCTCGAAAAAGGATTTTAAAAAAACATTCCCTAAAAATACGAAGTAAACTGTTGAAGTTTCTACGATTATCCGAATCCATGCTAGCGAAGTCGTGGGCAAAGTAGGTAGGTAAATTCTTAAATACCAACATTGTTTTCAGGTTTTTGGTTTACCTATTAAAAAGCTCATATATTCGAAACCAAGATTAGGAACTCCCAACAGGAATCACATCATGGATTTACTTATTATAAAAACTAAACAAAAACAAAATACATATATCGGCCTATCTATATGCAATACCGCAGCAAGCTATCCAGCAGATTTAAAGCTACACTGCAGAGATCACCTGAGTTCAAAATGGCGTAGGATTCCCTCGTTTGCTCTTAATGTACGGCCTGATGTTTGTAGTCTGACCTAAAGCCTCGGTAAGCCAGCCGGAATGCAGATTATGTAACCCTCGGCTCATTTGCTGTAGTTCATTCAGAATTCCTCCAAAATTCTGTTGTTTTTAATTTTTGAATGATGCTTTTATTGAGTTGGATATAATGTGGATTTTAAGATTTATAATATCAATATCAATGGCAGTCATACCTACTTGACCGACTTGCACAATATTTATTTTTGCTACAATGTTCAATTGAAGTCTATTTTACCGACCCACTTTTATTATTATCGTACTCACTATTATTTGTCGGTCAATAAGCATAACATTAAACGGTCCAATCACCCCATCTGGCCTAAAAGTAACCTCCAATAAAGTCATTCATATTTTTTACCCTCCAAACCATCTACTAAAAGCTAGTAAAATCCCTGCCATGTCTAAACCAACCTCCTTTTGACCACTCGACGATACATTTCATACATGTTATCTTTTATTCATTTAATAAGTCGGTCCATTGAAGCAGAGGGTCCAGGTTGATAATGTAAAACAAATAGGCACCGACCTTTGCCTACCCGCACCGAACTAGAAAGGAGGGTCGGCCACGTACTCAGATTTATAAGGTAGGTTATTACGTCTTGTTTGTATAGAATTTCGTAAAGCACACAATATCTCGTCAGAGTAAAACACGTAATGGACTATATTTTTGTTACAGCGTACTGTGAAACTTTTTAAGTTGACCTTTTGGATCATGCGTTAGTTTTCTTGTTAGTCTTTATTAGGAGGAGTTTTTACTCTTTGATCTTTTCAGAGAGTTAGGTACTCTCTAGTAATCTAAGTTATATTATAACTTTAAACCCTCCATATATGTACTGTTTGATAGACGAGGTGATATTGCCATAAGACTAAGTTTACAGCCATAGTCCAACGAGTAGTACTTAGGTACCTAATTGATTAAAGACGTGGGTTTTTGCTGTCAGAACCTATTTGATAATGTTTAAATAGCGTACCTATCTAAAAATAAATAATAATTATAATAAATAATCAGCCTAAAGTGTTCCAATTGCCGCGATACAGGCCTCCTCTCGCTGAGAGGGAGTGGGCCTAATCTACCACGCAGGCCCAGTGCGGGTTGGTAGATGTCACATGTCTTAGAATTTTTGGTTCTAGGACATGCCGGTTTCCTCACGATATTTTCCTTCACCGTTTTGATAGCTGTGGTGATTAAATAATTTACACAAAGTAAAGTGCCTACGCCACCTACAACTCGTAAGTCGCGACCGTTACCACTTAGCCACCACCGCTCTAAAAATAATAAAACTAAGTTAAGAATTTTATAAAACTCCAAACTCATAATAAATCTACGTGTTACAGATTACAATGTTTGCTTATACCAACTGAAAACAAGGTGTCCATATGGATTGAGTAGCCATGCCTCATATTGAACTAACAATATTTATTAGTAAATTAAAATAGCCGATTTTGTAGGCCCGATCCTGGAATTTGTAGTAAAACCCTTAAAAAGTTACAGGACGTTTAAGGTGGCTCCTCAATCCTGACGGTCATAGAACATATAATTATGTTACGTAGCTACTCAAGTAGTTGATCAAATCACATAACAATAACACCAATATTTAGTAGAAATTTCCACTAAATATTGGCCTAATCAAAAATTCTGCACATTCAGTATTTTAAAATATATTAATAAAATAAACAAAATATATAATAGATATGAATATGAATATAAACATTCCTTAACAATTTATTGACATAACGATTCAATGATTATTGACATAACGGTCCCGCATGACGAGAACCTCGTGAAAACTGAAAAATATATACAGATTAAGTATCTTGACCTGGCTCGCGAGGTTGTCGACATGTGGGATGTGGATACAGCAGTCATTGTGCCGATAGTCGTGACAGCCAAAGGCATAATAGCCAAGAGCCTCGACCAATATCTGAGGAGCCTTTCGTTAGGCAGCTGGATCAAGGGCTTGATCCTTTCTGGACACGGCGCGTATCATTAGGAAATTCCTTTCTCAGGATCCCTGACCACCGGTAGCTTGGACCCTGTTCCCAATACCAGTGAGCTACAATTTTTTTTCTTTTTTTTTTATATAAAAATTCTTAAAAATGTAAGTTATATGCGTATTAGTGCGTCAGGTATGTTTGTCGATGCGCACACTGACGATTACATTGCGATAACGCGGAAGAAAGTTGCCACAGTAATAACCCGAGTGAGGGGAAGCAGCAACAGCATTCTGAAGGTGTTTGCAGAGAGGCTGGATGGGCCTACATTGGGGAGGTTTACCAAGCTACATGTTGGCAACAAAGTTTGTTAAACTTTCCTGTGATTGTAATTTTATTTTTTTATTTTTAGTGTTCCTGCATAGTTGTTAAGTAAGATGTAATACTAACACCATGGGCCTTGATGCCTGATTTTTTTATATGTGTATATATCTACCTTAAAGAAGATAATAATAAAATCTTTTTTTTCTTTTTTTTTAAACATTGCCCCACACTAGGAATTTCCTGTATCGTGGAAGCGTTCACAAACATTTAAACTCACATACACAAACAGCCTCTATTTCCAGTCTTACAATTTATATTTACCACTTAGTATTTAGTTTATCATACCATATTTATCTTATAAATTGTTGGTTTATACAGTTATAAAGCTCTGACACCCAAGCTAAGATTTAACTTGTGTCATGGGTGTCAGGGCTCTCAAGTTGACACAAGATAAACATTTATAAATTTAGAATTTCATTTTGTAGGAACTGAAGACAGAAAAACAAAAATAAAAACAATAAACAAAGATTTTAAGCAAAGAACAAAATAAACGAATTAAAAAGAAAACCACGTATAGTGTAACTGCAAAGTTGTATTGTATTGTGTAGTGTTGTATGGTGTTTTGTTTTGTTTTGTAGTGTTGTGTTGTATTGTATTGTGTGGTGTGGTGTTGTATTTGTGATGTGTTTGAAAGGTGGGTGTATTTGATGATGTGTTGGACAGGGTACTGTTTGAGTAAAAAGGGGTATGCGGCAAAGCTACGTATTAAGGATTTTTTCAACCTCGTCATAGCTAAGAGTTCCATTTACAGACCTTACCTTTACAATCAAATTTATTTAACGTGTAAAATATGTTACATAGTTTATTAACAAAGTTGTACAAGCGACTACCAAGGATTCTAAACTGTCGTTTTGCGAGTTTCGTTCTGTGCCTCTCTATGGGTCACACGTCAGTGGTCCTACGTTTTTTCAGGCGGTTGAGATCAAACTGCAAGGAAGTATGTCTGCGCAACGTACAGTTCAGCACAAAAAGCTGCCTCACGGTCAAGACCTGACAATCTTTGTACAATAATGAGCTGTACTATATCGAAAATGTTTGGAAGTCATGAGCTTGAGGGCATCACTCGATTCACTCGAATTGTTATGTAAAACGATCACGACAAAAATAAATTGTTTCAACATTTAAATATAGCAATTCGGACTTAAAATAATGGTGCTGATTCTCTTGTACACCGAACTAAACTATCGCTAAATTTCCTTGCTTTTGGCTATGAGAATCTTAAAGCTATTCTGCAATAAAAATTATTTATTTATTTAAACTTTTCACACTCAAAAAAAAGTACAAAGGCGGACTTAATGCCTTAGGCATTCTCTACCAGTCAACCAAGGGTGGTGAAGAGATTAGATGGCAGGTGCTCTGTTTGAGAGGAACAAAGAAAAACATTTTTTATTAAAATATATCATTAGAAATAGTTATAATACACATACATACATATTTAATAAAATATATACCTATATTATACATATATATATACCTATAAACAAACAAAAACAACAAACAATAAAAATTCTCTAAATTTAAAAATTATTTTGGCACAACTAAAATAAAATTTGACAATCGCCACTCCATGTGGTACATGCTTGTTTGCCCTACTCCGTGAATTTTTTTAGAGCCGGAGGCGCGCAGGTTTGGCGCCGTCGACGTGTTTTAAATGGAAATTTTCACTTTTTGTACGGAAAATATGAACAATTTGTACCTACGTGTTGAGTAATATGGATATAAGCGCTTTATAAAGGGGGTCGAAATTTTCATTATTTTTGCGATATGACACACCATTTTCGAGATAATTATAAGCAAAAGAAAAGAAAAAAATCCAGTACAGTACTGTTTTTGCACCTGAAATCGAGTTGTTCGTGTGAATTTTAGTTCATGACAACTAATAGTATTCCACACCATTTTTAAGCACGATTAAAAATGGTCATATTTGGTTAGACAATTAAAATTTTAATTATAAAAGCAAAATTGTCAAATTCACTAAATCAAAATCTCAGAACTATTTAAAAAGATTAATATTATGACGGTACCTTGCCAATTCATTTATGCAAATATTATGTATGTGAGAAAAAATCTACATCTTTTTAATAAAATAAGTGATAGACATAATTTTAATACTAGAAATAAAGATAAAATAGATCAACCATTTTTCAGACTATCTAAAGTAAATACATCTTTTATGGGGTACTGTGTTAAATGTTACAACAGAATACCTTGTGATTTATTAGAATTAAATTAAAGAAAATTTAAAAATCATACAAAAAGTACACTTTGTAAATAAGCATGTTACAAATTAGAGGATTATATCCAAGATAAAAATGCTTGGAAACATGCTGGTCTTGCTCCATAGGACAATTCAGAATCTAGACAAAATCGAACTGGTTGCTAATTTAATTGTATTTTTTTTAACATTTATTTTATTTTTTGTGATTACTTGAACTCACACACTGACTTATTATTAGTATTACTTATTATAATGTTAGAAAAATAGTATAATTTTACAATGTTTGTAAGTATGTGAGCATCATGCATCTATCACATAATTAATTTATGTCATTCCTTCATTTTTCATTATTTTTACCTATCGTGATAAAGTAATCTTATTCTATGCACCTAGAATAAGATTACTATTTATTGTCTTCACATATAATTATATAATTAGTGTATACAAGATAATTATAATGATTTTTTTTAAAGAGTAACGGTGGAGTTACTGCCGTGCTTGTGATATATACAGTAAGTGACATGGAGACACTTTCGAGAAAAAGGCGGTCAAAGTTTTTATTTTTATTTTTGACATTTCTCCCAAAGTATAAATTAAAAGCAAGTTTTCTAAAATGTTTTAGATAAAAATGTGTTTGTTTAATAATTTGTATATTTTCTTTTTTATTTAGTAATAATATTTAAATTGTAAAGCTTGAAAAAATATGTATGTTAAGGAATGGACAATTAAAAAATAATGTTTTTTTTAGTATTGGTACAGTAAGTGTGTGACTTACTGTAACAATCTTTAGTTTGAAGTACATACTGCAACAATGATAACAGAATGAGGTAAATGTTTAAATATAATAACAAAAATTGCACAATTTGCCTAATGTTTTATTTTTTATTTTTATTTTTTTTTTTTTATTCAATTGAAACAACAAACAGCTACAATATTCAATATACAAAAAAGAAATACATTAAAAAGAAAATAACAATATTGTAGCCCACAACGCTGTTCACAGATTAACTGTGGAATAAAATATACAATTAAATTAATTAAACGCTAGGGTAAAATACATAATAAAATTAAAACTAAACTTACTTAACTAACATATATTTGTCTACGCCATTGCACATAAGCAAAGTAATCAAGAGAGCTCCTTAAGTATAAGGCCCTTGAACATACCGGGAGAACATGCAAAAATGTCAATATGCTCAAAAGTCCCATTGTAGGCATCTATCATTCTACGAACAGGTGAGCGCAAACCGGTGTTAGAATGGCAAGTACGTGTGTAAAATAGTCTGCCAGCGCGCACCTTTCGCTTATGAACCGTTCTGGGGACAGCATAACATAACATATTGGTTAACTCAATACAATCAAATTTATTGTTAACAATGTTATAAAGGTTCATAGCTGCTAAATACTTACGTCTATTTTCAAGCGTTGTGAGTTTGTACTTATTAAGTAAATCCTGATAGGGCAAATAATATCCAAAGCATCTAAAATGCACAGCACGTAAAAATTTATTTTGAACACGTTCAATCGCCTCAGTATATTTCTTATAATAAGGACTCCAGACGGACACGGCATACTCCAGTTGCGAGCGTACGAGAGACTTATAAAGACAAATATATGACGAAGGCTTTTTAAAATCTATAGTCGAGCGCATTACAAATCCGTAGAGTTGGTACGCTTTATTAATTATTTTGTTAATATGCAAGTCTAAACAAAGCTCGGAATCAAGGATAATGCCGAGATCACGGACAGAGTCCACTTTTGTTAGAGGGGCATCGCACAATGTGTATGGACATTTTATGATGTTTTTATTTTTTGTAAAATTTAGATAATTACATTTAGGTAAACTAAGCTGCAACTTATTTCTACGACAGTAGTTCGACAGTCGATCCAGGTCTTGTTGTAATAAAAGGCAGTCATTCGCATCGCGTATTGTTCTGTATACCTTAAGGTCATCGGCATATAAAAGGAATTTAGCATTAAGAAAACACTGGCTGATGTCATTAATATACAAAACAAATAAAAGGGGACCAAGAATAGAACCTTGAGGTACACCAGAGGTGACCTGTGCGATGCAAGAAGAATGACCATTAATTACCACTCTTTGGCTACGGTTAGTGATGTAAGACGCAAACCACCTCAGTAGATTACCACGAATTCCATTAAACGCTAATTTATTGAGTAATATTTCATGATCAACCTTGTCGAAAGCCTTGCAGAAGTCTGTATACACAGCATCCACCTGTACGCGGTTGTCAACATTGTCAAATAAAAAACTGGAAAACAGTAAGAGATTAGTGATTGTGGACCGTTGTTTAACAAAACCGTGCTGTTGTTGACTAATAATATTATGCAGAATAGGATATATTTCATTATGCACCAATCTCTCAAAGAGCTTCGACAAGGCTGACAAGATGGAAATAGGACGATAGTGTTCAACATTGCGCTTTGAACCACCTTTATGGACAGGCACAATAAACGCATCTTTCCACAGTTTGGGCATCACACCTTCGGACAAGCATTTATTAAAAATAATAAAAAGAGGATTGCAGATAGAGACAGCAGCATTTTTCAAAAAATAAGGAGAAAGCCCATCTGGCCCTGGTCCTTTTGATGGATCTAGAGATTTTAACTCTTTCAATATTTTATTTTCACTAAAAGATATATTGCAGACCAAAGTATCGTGTAACGCAGTGTCAAGAGGGGGTTTCCATTGAGGCAATGACGGCGAAGCAGGTTCAAAAACAGAGTAGAAAAAATTTGAAAACATATTGCAAACAGAAACCGGATCATTAGATTCAGAGTTTTTGTATTGAAGTTTAGCTGGTATCCCAGGTTTCTCTTTCCGATTCGAGATGTATGTCCAGAAATGCTTAATGTTTTTATTTAGACTATCCTCCACTGACCCAATATATGAGTTAAAACATTTCAAGCACGCTTCATTAAATTGCCTTCTATGGTTAGAAAATGCATTGTAGTCCGAAATATTATGAAATTTCTTCCACTTAACCCATGCCTTGTGCTTCCTTTTCGAGATAGTAATAAGAGTCCTTGAAAACCAAATGGGATAGTTAGTTGATCTGGCACGAGCCAAAGGAGTATCTTGTTTAATAATATTATCTAACTTATCATAGAAAGTAGTCAGCGCATCTTCGGATTTTTTAGAGTCAAGCAGGTCTGTCCAATTAATTTGTTTTATGTTACAATTAATGTTCTCAAAATTAGCTTTATGAAAGTTGTATTTATGTAAGGGAATCTTTGTCAAAGGGGAAATTTTAATATCTAGGCAGGTCTCGCAGGTTAAAGCAGGGTGGTAAATGTCAATAGGTAGTAGCGTAGTTGTAGAACGGGAAACTATACAAGTGTTGTTAGATATAATTACGTCAAGTATTTTACCTTTGTCATTTACCACATCATTAAGTTGAGAAGCACCAAGAAGTGAGATGAGATTATGTATGTCAGCACATATCGCAGACGCCACAGGGTTGAGGGCAGAAGATGCTGACCAGTTGGCTTCAGGAAGGTTGTAGTCGCCCATAATATAGAAACTATCAACAGTTGGATGACTCAACACCCCCTGCAACGTTTCGAAATGCTTATTGTACACTGACGAAGAAGTTTTAGGTGGTATGTAGGCAGCACTAACAATGTGCCGTTTTTTATTGGAAGTGCTATGTAATTCTACAATGAGGTGTTCGATTTGGCTGTGTGAAAGGTCACTACTCTGAGCCAACGCAAGATCTAGCTCAGACGGCTTGAGAGAGCTCAAAATGGCAACCAGTACACCGCCACCATCTTGTTTATTTGTAGCAATACGATCACGATCGCATCGAAATACTGTATAGCGCTTGTCTATGAACTCGCTGTCGTAAATTTCAGGTGTCAGCCATGTTTCAGTTAAAACTAAGATTTCATAAGTATTAGTCAGAATATTCTTGTATAGTTGATCTAGTTTTGTGCGAATACCCCTGCAGTTTTGGTAGTAAATTGTTATATGTTTATTAGACATTTATAAAGCTATAATATAAATACATATTTACGATATGAGAGTGTTCATTAAGGTTGAAAATAAAATAGTTGAATAAGGATATCGGATAAAACAGGCAGTACGAACCACAACACTTAATCACATTTATGAAATTATAATACACATTGACAGAACCAGGACGATGTGTTTTACTTATCAAGGAATATAATAATAATAATAAGCACATAAAGTAAAAAAATAATAATTTTGACTCAAAAGTTACGCAGACGGGGCTTAATTTACATAAACGACTTTTAAGTTTTATACTAGGTACACATAACAAAAAAGCATGCAGACAATAAATACTTAACAAAAACCAGTAGTTACGGTTAAATGATAAAGAGAAATGAATATAAATAAAACGAGCATTCATTATTTTAATTGATTTTGGCACTGTCCTCATTGCATTTAAGTCTGGAAATATCATCAACTGATCTGATTGCAAAAGCAGCATCGCCGTCTTTTTTACGAACAAGGATGGTACAGTTCTTAACCCAAACATATTTATATTGATACAGTTTCGCAACTTCTCTACATTTACGAAACAATACTTTGTTCCTTAACGTTAGGTGCTCATTTATGTAGATATTTATAGAGGACCCGGAAATACCAATCTGATCGGATTTAAGTGACTTGGCCTGCCGATACGCACTAAGGACATTGTCTCGTAGTATGCGCGTGGAGAACTTGACAATAATATTTTTCGGCCTGCTGTTTTGCTGATGTGCGTGCGGTACTCTATGGATGGATATGACCTCTTTTTGAGGTATAGTAAAACCGATAGAATCCCCAATTGAAGCCAGGATCTGCAGCAGATTTTCACCACGCCTGTCAGGAACGTTGCAAATTTCAAGGTTACAGGCTCTCGCCTGCTGCTCGAGCATATCCAGCTTCGATTCTAGATAGCTGAACGAGGTTGTTGACTGTTCAGCCTGCTGCTTTGCAATATTTTCAACCCTTCTTTTGAGGTCATCCTGTTCACTTGCGTGGAACTGTAGCGAATCTTTGAGGCCAGATATTTCATCGGTCATTTGCTTAACATCCTGCTTAAATTCAGCTTGGACAGCACGGACAGTGCTCAACTCCTGTTTCATGTCCAGCAGGCTGCTTTTAATAGTTTCATGGAAACTCAACATGCTTGCCTCGATCTCGCCTCGCCAATCCTGCATCGTGGTTTTAATATCATCCTTAAATGATTCAAGGGTCCGATCAATATCAGAACGCCAACCCTGCAGAGTTCTGTTGAATTCCTGGCTGAGCGTCTGGATTAGGTTGTCTTGGGTAACCAATATGCTGGTATCACCATCCCTGGTAGCAGAAAGCACATGCGTAGGTGGAGTGCGCGGCGATAGTGCATGCGGATGCTGATCCAAGATGTCGCAGGACATGTTCATGCTGCTGTCCTCATAAATCGGAAGCTGAGCAGATGAAACAGGTGTGTCCGCGTTAAGGCGAGTACGACGGGTAATGTTACCGCATGGGGGACATTTCCAGCTGGACTTAAATTCCAGGGTCAGGGCCAAAAAATTTTGTAACGTAATGTTTAGACATTCGTGATGGTATCTTCCATTACATAAATTACACAATAGGTATCCAGCCTCGGGAGCCAAAACATCGTTGCACCCGTTGCACAGCATCTTAATGTTATTGATAAATTATATTGTTTTTGATAAATTATAAATTATATACAGTCTGATCAGAGGTAAAGTAGTATTGAAAGTGGGTTGGGTGGTGCCACCTATCGAGAATCGGTATGATTATGTCGATCGCTCGTTGACTAAAATGTGCAAATTATACTGGTTGCTTAACTGTGTGATTAACACGGGTGTCCGTGGCGCCACCTATTGCACGGCGGAATATTTACGTGTATCGGGATCGATTCACAGCGTTGTGACAGCGCGTATAGTAGCGATATCTAGGAACGCTAGCCCTATGCTGCTACCCTGCAAATTCAATCATAGATGGCGTTGTTTTAAGTTTGGTGTCAGGGAGGATGATCAGGCAGATTTGAAAACAAACAGGCCGTAAAGTTTGCACTAAAAACACAGCATCCAGTTAACACAAGACAGTTATTGACAAGTGGAGCCGCGAAATCACAGTCCCGTAGCACTCCGAATAAACACAGCACCGCCTCAAATATAGTAATGTTCTCAATCGATGTTCTAGACACTGTTATTTTGATATCACAATAACTTAGTTTATAGATTAAAATTCTTGATGACTCCAATGGACAGTTCGAATAAAGTCTTGATCTCACTATTAATACACAGTTATGCACTATTTGAGTACTTTTCAAATTTATGGAAATAGATAAACACTGAGAGTCAAATTAAGCTAGTTAACACAAAGAGCGCCCTCTAGCGAAAAAAAGAGAAGATGTTATCTAAACACTTACTGTAATTATAGCTAGGAGCAATATGAAAACTTGTGGCATCTGCCATGAACCATAATTAATTACTCTTCCTCGATATTATTGGGATAAATGAAACAAAAGATATCTTATGAAATTATAGTTTAATAGAAGTACACAGTACAATTATAGTTTAAGTACACAGCTTTATTAAATACTCTAAAATGTAATAATCAGTTCCATTTATTGTATTTTTTTAAGCATTTGGAATCACAATAAAAGCTAACTTAAAAAAAATTACAATTCGTGTTTGCGCAACAGGCTTCATACAAGAAACAATCAAAAACTAAATAACTAAGCATTGTTTCTAAAAAAAAATACACATTTCAAATTCGTGTTTGTACACCTTCGTACACAAGAAAAAACATCTAAAATAAACACTATGTTTCCAAAAAATTAGATTGTTTTCTCTTTGGATTTTTTCATTATAAAAATAGTCTTTGAAGGCACATTAAATTCTTTAAGTCATTTAACTTATTAGGATTATAAATGTAACATTTAACTATTATATATAGATTATGAGATCCTCGTTATACGAACTTAATAAAATCAGTCTTACAAATTAACAATATTAGTACCGTTGTAGCAGTTTATAGTAAGATAGAAAAAGTCTTTTAACTGACTAGTAAAATGAAGGCTTACATAAATTGTGTTCATAAGAACACATTTTTTTTTAATATTAACGGTAGAGTTTTAAAACTCTTCGGTGAATAGATTGGTTGAGGAATTTGAAACCGGGATGTTTAACCAAAAACCCCTTCTATTCTCAGGCATCAGAGGTACAAGTTTCTGTATAATCTCTGCTTTACGATCTGCAGTGATTCCTCTTGGAATAGTTTTAGACTTAACCTCAGGGAACTTTTGGGTCTTTACAATTTTAGCTTGTAAGAAGTCCAATGATTGAAACATCTCATTATGACCCGTTTTATACATAAGCACGAATTGACCCCTTTCAACTTTTACTACCATTATATCCTTGAGGTAAATCCTGCGTTCCATGTTTCTCAGTTTATATTGCGACGATAAGTCTTCATATAAATAAAAGTCTGAAACATCCAATGAATTGACAATACTTTTGCGATTATTTGCCATTTTTACCCTTTGGACATAATCATCAAAATCGTATACTTTATTTTTACCTAACATTTTCTCAACCTGATGATGAAAATGGTCAGCAGACATGAAGGTATGTCCTGGCTCGAAATATCGTATCTCGATTGTATTAGCAGATATTAAAGAACTATTGATAATATGTACTAAAAACGACATCAATGCCCAATTTTTATTTTGGGATGCACAATTATCAGCCCACAAAATAACATTTTCGGCATCTCGTTTGTGAAGCAAAAAAGCCCTAAATGTTGAAATTATGTCATGTTGATGGCGACCTGATATGGACTCATTCCATACAACTGCGAATGGCATTTCTTCTTTGGATGTTTTTCCCAATGGCACGAAACTTTCATTGAAAGCAATTATTCTGGGGCAAAAAATTGCAGCTTTATATTGGTCTAATCTTGGCAACATGATCACTTTTTGTAAATCTACGGAATAACGAATAGTAGTTTCATCAACAATGGCATTATCTACATCTTCTTTATATTTTATTCGGCTTTCTGTATATCGTAGTTTATGAGCATTATACTTGTTACAAACATCACAGGTAGTATCAGGATTTTTATTATGTTCTGGGTTATGTAGTGTAAATATTGCACATAATTCACATTCTTCGTTTCCTAGATGGGTAAAAGATATGTTTAACTCATTTTTTACTACAGTGCGGTAAGTTTCTAGAGACACTTTCAAATTGGGAAACTTTTCGCAAAAGTTTTTGTACATAATTGGCACATTAATATCACTGGGCAGATACAGTTTATTAGGAGCATGCTCTCTTCGGTAGTGTGATATTGCAGGATTGTAGCTTAAAATATGACTCTTTATAATACTTCTGTCTATTTTATTGGCTCTTTCATAGACACCCCTGCGATCTTTTTGCTGATCGACGGGTCTTTTTAGGGCAGCAAGAACTCTCTGATCATTTTTTGGGTGATACCCCAAAGTTGTTAGAAAGAATGGTTTGCAAACTTCTATTTTAACATCATCTGGGTTTGTTAGAAAATATGCATATGTTAGTTTCCTTTTCGGTATTTCCCTACTTGTTTGTTTTCTTCTTTCAACAGCTTTCGTTTCAACCATACCCTTAATAAATATACCCTGGGATTCTTTACTTAGTTTACTATAATAATTGTTTATTACCTTTCTTTGGTCTTCGTTAATGTTCAACGAACATTTTCGTCTACAATTTTCCATGCATGCCCTTTTAAGTGATAGCTTTTCAATCAGTAATTGCTTTTTAATCTTCTTTCTTTCTGTCAATGACTCTACAAACACTAGTCTTTTCCGTGGTAAACCAGACTTAGTTAATCCTTTTCCTTCTTGTACGGGATTATTAATTAGATTTAATTGTTCCGAATTATTAAAATTTACTGCAGTCTCACAATTAACTTGAGTTGAATTATGTTCTAGAAAAGATCTGTTAATATTAATGTCGGTGTTATTGGTTTCAATTGCTGTAGTATCTTCTTCTGGAACAAATGTTCTAACACGAGAGGTCAGTAAATCTTCGCAGTCAGTGTCGGTTGTGTCAGAAGCAGGTATATAATCTTTGTCCTTAACACTATCATCAGAATCTTCGAATAAGCTTTGATTATTATTAATTTGTGAATTTTCGTTTTCTTCATCCGAACTAGTTAGAGTTTCATTACATTTGAGCAAATTTTCATCAAAAGGCTCTTTCTCAAAAAGCAACCTATCAAAGTCAGTCATATCATTTGCCATTACAGCACTACGTGAATTTTTGTATTCATTATCATAATCAAATATTTTAGGATGATCATTAAAATTTACATACCGCAGCCACATTGTGTTAATGTCTGCAACTACAAGTTGTTCATTCATGTCGGTAACTACACGTTGTTCATTCATGTCGGTAACTACACGTTGTTCATTCATGTCGGTAACTACACGTTGTTCATTCATGTCGGTAACTACATTTTGTTCATTCATGTCGGCAGTATTTGAGGCTGCTTTTCTAGCCAAAGCCAGAATACGGTCACTTCTGGACGTCATCTTGTCTGGAAAACAAATTAAAATACTATACTTACAAGCAACACATTCACACAAACATGCTAAGGCAACAGGCTTAGTATATCAATATATTTGTGGCGATGTTAAAAAATAAAACATAAGTTCGAAAAACTATAAAAGATTTTGTAAAACCAGCTTATACTCTATTCGCGTTAAGATTAGACATTTAAAGAAACCTTTTTTATATATAAACCTTTTTTCGTATACTCACGAGTGATTTTGGCGCCAATTTTATTCTCCGACGCACGTCAGCCTCTGTATGTGGCGTGACCACGACTGCAAATTTACGCACTTGCCCCTCCCCGCACTACCCATTCGGACCCTAAACGCCTTAGAATATTTGCAGTAAGTAACGTATTTACCTTATTTGTTCCAGGCAAATCTACGCATAAAATGTAATATTCCTAAACATAATTACAGTAGTGAATCTTGCTGTTATTACGTCTACACATATAAATATTTTTTTAATTCGCTGACTTATCATATACACAGTAAGTTTCACTTACTGTATTTATACTAAGATAATAGAATAATACATTGCGAAACTCTTAAGCATTAATATAGTATAAACTCTTACTGTAGATTTGTTAAGGTTTAGTATACTAATGATTATTTCCAACACTTAATATAATAATAGCAAATGGTACTTACTGTTAATATGTTTCAGTGATACTTGAAGAAAAATACTCATAACTTAAAAATAAAAAGAGCAAAATTACTTACTGTAGCAATACCTAGGAAATGGTTTCAACTTTATGAAAAAATCAACCGTATGTGCCCATACTGCAATCATAATAAGTATGCCTTGGCGCCAAACGGGTCTTACTGTAATTATACTTAAGCTTATTTGATTTTCTATACCACATTTTCAAATTTTAAGTATACAGAAATGTAGGTCTCAATCTCTACATTCCAAATATATACTTAACTCAATATCGACCAAAATGTGACTTACTGTAATTATCATAAGCGCGGCAGAGTTTCTTGCCCATTCTTCTCCATACGAAAACTACCAATCAGTTTTTTTTATTTTTATTGGAAAGTTTGACGTTCAAAAGTGCCTTTTCTGTGCCTAATTGAAATAAATTATTTGACTTTGACTTTGAGTGTTATCTTCGTGCTGTAAAACTAAAATGTAGTTAAATTGTGTCACTTTAGTCTATTTCAGAATGGGAAATCACCGTTTGACAGGAATAAACAAAATTTTGGTGATTTTTAGTTTTGTTTAGAGGCATTTGTGACAAGAGAATCGGCACCATTATCCTAATATTTTCAGTTCCACGTAGCGGTTCTGAGTGTACACGCTTGAAATTTTCACATAGTGTGTATTAGCAATGGCCGCTCTAACAAAAATAAAATAAATATTGTACTCTGGTACTTCGTGTGCGAGTATGATTCGCACTTAGCCACTTTTCTTAACTTAATTTCGGTAGGATGAAAATTTCCCGAATTAAGGAATACTTCCGGCCCGTCAATTTCTGGGAATGATCGCACTAAATTGAAAAATTCAGAACATTTCTGATCTCATATAATTATTCTCGAGAGGAATCCGAGCTAATAGTAGACTTGCGACTAAATTCTTTAGAAATTTAGGTTTTCTTTGGATTACAGACTAAAACATTTTTATCTGCGTCGTCATTAACAATATTGTTTAATTACCGACTTAAAATCAATTTATTTTGACGTTTATCGTGATAGCGGATTTAAAAATGTCAACATTTAATCGGCTAAAAAGGTATCATCATTTTACTAAGTAGATATAATTTAGATCATCATTCTGACTTGTTTTACGATTAAATTAAACCGTCCACAATGCAGTGAAATTACAATTTGGAATAGCATTGTGTGGGACCGTAACAACTTTACTGTATCGTTGTCTCAATACTGAAACTAATTAGTTTGATAGCCAAAACTTAAACGTGAGATATCAACCTTATTCCTTATTTGGTCGTATAGTAAACTTATTCATAATTATCCTTCCACCCTCGTATTCATTGAATGGTCTAATGTTGCAGAAGATTAACACAATTCGTGATCTGGGAGTCTGCCTTGACAGTCAGCTCACTTTCATTCCCCACGTAGACAAATTGTCAAAAAGTATTTCTCAAACTGCTCTACTACACCCTCGACGGTGTAGCCCTCGTCAGAAGTGTACTGGATTATACATCGCAGGTGTGGAATCCTACATATCAGGTTCTTATCAATTGAGTTGAACGCGTCCAAAAAGGCTTCACTAGGTACCTGCGATATAAATCGAACAGCTGCCCCAATACAACTAATTACCCTGAAAGGTTGAGTCACTTCAACCTTACGTCCCTCAAAAACTACAGAATAATTATGGATCAAATTATGCTCTTTAAATTGTCAATGGACTGATTCATATTCCACAACTTCTGAAAGACATAAATGTATCTGTTCCCCATGTAGTAGTTTACCCAGGCCCGACCGCAAAATAGATGTGTTCGCACCATCTACAGCTCGAACCAACCTCGGGCGAGCAACGCCATTGAACCGTTTCATGAGGACGTATAATGAAAGCCACTATCGCAACAATAGCATTGACATCTTCTTCACACGCTGCTACACGCTGCTGGCTCAATTTCGCAATAATCTTTTACGGCAACTTGTGGAATGCTAATTCCTGACCTGATAATTGATTCTTGTTTAATTCCATCATTCATTGATTGTATTGTTATTGATATATTTGATCTTATTATTATTAACTAATTTGAATTTATTATTATTAACTTATTGATTTTATTGTTATTTTTATCACTTTAATTATAAATATGCAAACTATGTCCCGCTCTGGGTGGAGCGGGAGGGCGTGTTAGACTCTTACTGACTAAAACCCACCCGTTCCCGTTCGCAACTGTTCCTTCTGTTGCCTGTGCAATGCCCGGTATCCCTTTCGGACTTTCCCGCAACCCCGGCAGGCAATGGTCCCATCGGACCCCTTCACTCGCTGACATCTCTTTGAGGTGCGCGTGGAACACAACGCGCCGTCGGCCCGGGCCAGGTCCTTACCGGACGGCGGCGAGCTACCCATTGCTCACCGTCTGCAAGCCCGCGCCTACGGTGGCGCCCAGGGCGTCTCCTCCTGCGGCGGCTAGGGGCGTGAGGGTGTGAATTTTGACTCTCCCTCACGCATTACGCCTCCTCCTTTGCGAGCATTACTGCTTTGCAGAAGTAGGTGACGGCCTCCTATGCCCTCTCGCTCCGTACCATGACCTGGACCAGGACCGGACGCGAGAGCCACCGATCGCCTCCATGAGGACACGGCGGTGCTCTACCTAAGCCGGGCAGACTTCCACCATATGCTCCACCGTGTCCTCCTGTGCACACCTTTAAGTGACAATTTCGCTGTAGTTTATAAGTTATAATATGGTCTCTGTAAATGTTTTTGTGATCTAGTCGTAGTAGTTTGGGGTGCCATAATAAACACATACTGGGACACAGGCCTCCTCTCTGTTACAGGGAGTGAGCCGTAATCCACCACGTGGGTCAGTGCGGGTTGGAGATGTGTCATGTTTTTGAATTTTTGGTTCTAGGACATGCCGGTTTCTTCACGATGTTTTCTTTCACTGTTTTGGGAGTAGTCATGATGAAATAATTGACTCAAAGTATAGTAAATAAAGTGCCTGGTTTCGAACCTAGGACCTACAACTCGTAAATCGCAGCCATTTCTACTGGGCCACCTGACTGGTCCTCATATATGAAACAAGCAGTACGTAAAATGTATCATAAATGTTTTACGCAATACTTCACCAAGCAAGAAAATATTTCCACAAAATCTTTTCTTTGTCCGTCGCCAAAAGCACACAATTTTTACGACTGTTATAAACATAAGCAGAGTTTTCGAGAAGAACTGTGATATTCACCATTATCATAATTTATTCTATTTTATTGCGCCTACAAAGATTTATTTTTAATTGAATATAAACTATTTTTTATTGATGACATTTTTCTTTTTATTCTTCGGCATTTTGATTGTAATATTTCCCTTTTATGTTCTGAAAGTGGTTTGTTTTAATGATTTTAATGCTTTTATTTTCTTTTGAGGTCGTAAAATATGGAATTGTGAAATAGCAGGTTGAGATGAAGGTCCACCGCACCACGTGTAAGAATTGTTTAGACAATCAACCAACTGTCATCAAGACTGCTGCTGTCATAGTATCATTATTACTGGGCACAATCACAAAGTAGTAAAAATGAGAGAAAAGACGGTGAGCCAACATTTAAATTAATTACAATATTTATATTTTAAATTGGTTTTACTTTTATAAAATAATATATTATTGCAATCCAGTGGTCAATATCATTCAGAGGACGCCAGTAATGAATTAACTGAGGCTGGAAAAGATAATATAAATAATGATGTGGTTGGAACAAATGTTTAATATATCCCTGAACGGGTAAGTAAATTCGGAGGTAGATTGGCTCGATATCATGTGGCGATTGCCAAATTCGGCAGTTAATATATTATGTATTTTATGTGCCAAAGCTTACAATAACATCTCATGACCCAAATCCTAAGTATCTTTGACCTTTATATCGCCTACAATCCTACTGTGATAGTTTCGACAAATTATTGGTCATAATAGTATAAAGATTATGTTTAATACTTTATTTTGCAGAAATAAAGTCTTCACAGAATACTGTACATAGACACAAGATAGGTACGAAATAAATAAAACTACCCAACTTCAACACGCATAAGTATAAGATATATACTAGACCAAGCAGTCGCGATAAGTTAACCATCGCGATTGCTTGGTCCGTGGAGGGCTGACCATCTTTACATGCCGAGACTCCACCGCGCATCGGTAAGCACGTTAAGCCATGAGTCCCGGCTTTCATTCACGGATCCTTGACAGTCGTTACGGGATGTTAGAAGCCCGAACGTCTGACAACCAGTCTTACCAAGGGGTATCGTATTACTCAGTTACTGAGTTGTGGAGGTCAGATAGGCAGTCGCTCCAAGTAAAATACTGGTATTCAGCTGCATCCGGTCAGACTGGAAGCTGACCCCAACATAGTTGGGAAAAGGCTAAGCAGATTGATTGATCCAGTATGAAGTTTACCTTTTCTCAAAAATGAACAAAACATCTAAACTAACCAACTAACTCTAAGGGCGAACACCAAACTGTGTTAGTTATTCAAATTCAAATATATTTATTTGGGACAACTCGATCCAAGGGTTAGTTACAAAACTTAGAAAACTATTGTTAGTTCTTAAATCACTCTCACTCATCATAATCTAATCACAAACACAAAAATAAAATAAAATATCCCTGTGCTGAGACACCCCGCCCCGTCACGATAACCAATAGGGAGATACCTCCCTAGAAATCACCAGACGAACGAAATGCCTCAACACAGGTGCACGAACATCTTCAGCTACTGTTTTCAGGATGCTGTCGTGACTCCCCCGCACCCTCCTCATAAGTGACACGACTTTTTTCCAAATGACGGCATAGAAATCGTCAGTTTGAGCCTGCGCGAACATCTCGGAGGCACTGCAGAAACGAGGAAGTCCCAACATCATCCTGAAAATGTTATTGAATTGGACGCGCAGTGTCCAGGGATTTTTAGTATACTAGCCCATAGACCACCCGTGTACAGACCCTGACAATACGCTTTAAATAGCGTGATTTTGACTTGGTCCGTACAGCGCGCGAATCTACGAGCCAGCATATTGCCACGGACTGACAGAGCCCTGCGCTCCCTCTCTATGTCGACATCATCCTTAAGATCGTCGGTAAGGTAATGTCCGAGGTACTTAAACTGCGACACCCTATCTAAGTTAACACCATTCAAAGTAATGGGTGGAACAGATTCAGGACACTTACCGGCTTTAAAGAATAGTCTTTAAAGCCGGTAGAAAAGTCAGTACATAGGTACTGACTTTTCTACCTGCTAGATATGTTATACGTGAGTCCGTGTGACTCGGCATAGGCTTCACAGACTTTCAGCATCTCTCCAAGCGCCCCAGCAGTGGGACTCAGCAGCACCATGTCATCCGCGTAGCTGATATTATTAACACTAATACCACCCAGCCGACATCCAACACGCATGCTGCTGAGTTCCACTATGAGGTCGTTTACATACCTACAGTAAAAAAAAAATCGGTGGTGGTGGTCGTTTAAATGTCATAATTATGTTAATCATTTTGTCTTACTGTTTGGCATTAGTTCAACTAACAAAGTATAGCCGCCATCTTATTTTTTTCAAAACATTTCACAAAAATATTTACCAACAGTGCCTATCTGTCAACGTCATTCGAGCGCCAATATAGCCTTGTAGCACCTTATCAGAGTACGGCACATTGTACCAAAACCTCCACAGATACAATAAAAACGACCTGTCTTAAAGAATTCCTCGCCACCCTCCACCGGCATTTTCTAATTCCAAAGCAGGTGTTCCTCCGACAATCCTCCTTGCATAGTAAATATTGTCTATTAAACAAGCCGACTTTATTAAGGCAGGGCGGCATCGACTTGACCTAAATATCGAGACGTCGCACGAAGACTTGACAATGCATGTCGGTATAGCGGTAGAGGTATACCTACATACCTACGTAGGATAGCCTCGAATGGGTTCAGCGCGGATATAAGGTGCTTTTGGTATTAGTAGTATATTATTGGTAGTGGAGGAAACGTACAGTATATTTTTTGTTATGTCTTACTCGCTAAACAAGTTTAGTACACCATATTTCGCCAATTATCATTCTAGGAATTTCTCCTGTATCGTGGGTGCGTTTACAAATATTTGTTCCGTGCGGGAATCAAACCCGCAACACACAGCGCAGCACTCAATCACTTAACCACTGCGCCAACCATGTCGTCGAAATATGTGATGAGGACCTGGAGTCTGGATGTTTATTATTTTAATGGACAGACTCTAGGCTGCTATTGAGAGCTTCTTAATGCCAATAATAATAACACTAACTTTGCTTGTCACGGGGGTCGAGACCCTACGATAAGCAGTCGCTCTGGCATCGACATAATACTGTGCTAACAAAAAAGTCCGTGCAGAAAAAGGGAGGCATGCGCTGTAAATGCACTTTTTTATATTATGTCAGATGCCATAGCATGAGGCAGCCGTCACATGCGTGGCTTACCATTTGAAGCACATGCCTTATACTGTCTGAACGCACCTTAACGAAAATGAGCATACAATGCTTTCAAGTGACCAAAGACACCCAAGCCTCGGCTAGCAATTATTACACGTACCTAGCTTATAAGCTACATGTAATAATTGCGTGTAAGTAGAGCGTATCCGCTACACAAAATAATATATTATACGTGTAATAGCCATCAAAGGGTAAACAAACGGTTATTTTGATTGTATAGCCGAATAGGCTATTCATGGTTTTGTTCATAACTTTAAATTGAATTTTGAATGGGCAAAGTTTAGTTGACAAGCAAAAGTGTGGCTGATTTATTGTTCGTAGCTATTATTATGATATAATAACCGAAATTTAACGATTGTGTAACCTGGTGGTTATGTATTATTGATTCATTAAATTTCAATGGAATAATGCTCGATTTTTATAGCAATGCCATCGTGTTGTAGCCCAATAACAGTAGGAAAATGGTAGCATACTACAATCAGAGATTAAAGGTATGATATTGTTCAAATGTGCTCCTTGTTTACGATACTGTGCCTATAAACGTTATTCTTTCTTTTTTCTTTTTTATGTGTTACTACAAACACCAAACCTTTTGCTAAAACGGTATTAAGTATATTGCAACAGATTACCTAGTAATAAGAAGAGTCAAAGATACTAGTAATTTTAATAATAATGCTATAAAGCATTTTTCATTAATCTAACTATTATGCTCGACGAGGCCAATTATCTTCATAAGAAAAATTTTCTCTGTGGACGACGCCAATTGCCGTCGATAGCTCGCTATCCCAGCTGTACCAGCGAGACCAGGGTTATTGATTCTACAAATACTAGCTTTATGTCAATAACGCAAATCTATATCTATTATAAATTAAATTCAGTGTTCGTGTCCGAAAGATCGACGCGGTCATACGGGACCACGTTGTCCGAAAGAACAACGCGGTCACACGGGACCACGTTGTTCGAAAGAACAACGCGATCACACGGGACCACGTTGTCCGAAAGAACAACGCGGTCACACGGGACCACGTGGTTCTTTTAAACTTCGCAACGGATTTTGATGAGGATTTTACCATTATTTCGAGAATTTATTCCGGAAGGTTTATGTGCGTAATAAATTAAGATAATTATTATACTAAAGAAATTTACCACGAAGACTTTTTGATGGGAAACAGGTATCGGTATATTTTATTTTTTCACTAGCAACAAGCAACCCGCTCCTGCTTAAATTTTTAAAAACCATGCGAAGCAGGAGCGATACCTGTTTCCCTAAATACAAAAATCTAAATACACCATGAATATCGCCATCAAAAAGTCTTCGTAGTAAATTCAGTTATAGGTTTCCGTTTAACGTAACTAAAATATTTACTAATGTTTGTCACGGTTTTTATCAGGACATTTTCCTTGATAAGAAACCGTGAAAAAAAATACTAAGTGAGTTTAAAAACTATATTAATGATACGACACTCTGCTATTAGTTAAAAAGTGAGGGTTTAATTAAAACTTTTACTTTGGTGTCTCCGTAATGCACTCGTTGACCGAAAGTTTGGCAAAACTGAAAAAAATAACTGTTAGTTGCAAGGACGTCGCTATAGTTGACCGATGAAGGTACTTACGGGTAGTATTTTAAAAGATTTTACTTTGTAAATGACGTTTATTAAAAAAATATGGATGAGAAGATTCGCCTGCTTTCATCAAAACTTTACACATTAAAGCTGTTTTATAAAATTAACAATTTTAAGTCAGGGAGCAGTCGGTAGTTTTTAATAGTTTTCTAGGTATAAGACGTTCGTTAAACATTAAATGAAAATAGGGAATATAAAACAATGAATTCATACTTTTATAACACTAGGTTTAAAACTAAACGATAACATATTTTAGTTTGTTATTAATACTATATTGTTATTTTCATTTTAATTCTTTAAACTTTCACAATCATTGAGAACATTAACATCTCTTTGATGAAATGTTATGTAAAACGATCACGACAAAAATAAATCCTTTCAACATTGTAATCTAGCAATTCGGACTTAAAATATTATCCTGATATTTTCAGTTCCACACATCGTCACAATTTTAATAGCCCATTACATCCATATGTGAAAACTGGAGCACATTTCTCAAAAGCTGACTATAGTCTGTCTCCACAGAACGCTGACTTAAAACCTACTCTAACACTTAGAAAAATGGTGAGAAAAGCATTAGTAATTCAACCAGCGTAGGAAACCGCTCAGTTACGGGGATAGTGTAAAAATGAGCGCACATTATCGTGACTGAGATCTTCGTTTCACGCCGATTCGATATTTTTCGGAGAACGTTCAATTTGGATCTTGTTAGGAATAATGTATTTAAGTATGGGATCATGTTTTGAAATACATAGTTGATGACTATTTTTGAACGATGCAGAAAGGAAGATATTTGAAATTTTTGTTAAATCTTTTTGTTTGTTGCCACATATTCTGCATTACCAAAAAATATATTATTGACCGAGCAGCGAAGCGTCTCTCGTATTTTACAATGGGGATCTACTCTCTAAGCTAACTCCGTAGTTTCGCCCGAAGTTACGGGTGCTTCCCTTCCCTTCGTCTCTCTCACGGTAGGCAGTGAGACGGAGAGGGATTAAAACCAAACTTTGTAAAAAAAGGGTACTATACAATTTCAGATTATTTAGAAGATAAAGAAAGCTTGGGATTGAGCTGCACGCTATGCTAAGCCTTGTGATTCATAAAAAATAACATTATACCTAATTATTCAGTAAAATCATCAAAATATACCAGTATTAATTATATAAACATTGACATTGTTGAATACATGATTACTTAGAAAAGTATTATATAAAAAAGTTTTTTTTTTTTTTTGTGAATATGAGGACTATTTGAATATTTTTATCATTTTTTTTTTCTTTCTCAGTTAGTTTGTATGATGGTCTAGCAGTTTGAGTAGTTCATGCGGCCTACCCAAATGTCCTTTCTTTGGTATTGTTCGTCGAGTTGAGCTCCTTAAGTTCTGAGTTGAGCTCCACGATTACTGACAAATGCTTGCACTGACAGGACTGGTCCGCTCAAATTTGTGTGGTTCTTTTTTCAAAATACCATTTCAGACTAATGTACATGGTCCTCATATGGATCCAAGATTATGTCTGGACTTTAAAAGAGACTGTGCCCTGTCTGAGTTTGTTTCGGCCTTTCTTCTTAGAGTAGTCAGATAGGAAACGCCGAACACATCTAGTTTCTTTTTTTTTTTTTGGTTTTAAGATGACGTGTTAAAGTGATTCCAATATCCTATTTACAGAATAAACAATTTCATTTCATTTCATATTTTCTTTGGCCGAAACTACTGATTTCGCTTAAGGAGTTAGACTATTTGTTGTTAAATCTGTATCTGGACGAAATTTGGTATACAGATTTAACAACAAATAGTTAATTTTTTGGCATCGGAGATTTTTGATCGGGGGTACTTCCTCCAAAAGGGGCAAAAAGGGGGCTACTGGATATCTTATGAGATCCGATTTCGATTATTCTTTTTTTATTTGAAAGGTAGTATGTTTAAGGTCTCATAGAAGATGGTGAAGATCTGATGAGACTCTTCGGCATAATGAGCAGAATAGATCTCCAAAATGCAGTAAATTGCTCTGTTTTAAATGTCTACCAGTGGAATCGGCCGTTTGACTACTTGATCGATGGAGCACCTGGGACCACTTTCGACCACCTTCTCATCACACAACTAGAGAATTGAGAAAATAATTTTCAGAATGATCTCAAAAGTTTTACTACAAGGTCACTAGATGGCGCTACTGTGCACCGCTATATCGCGCTGTCGTTATCGCTCTCCAAATGGTTAGGTCCCGTCTAACATTTTGACTGTTTTGTTAGGTGTAAAGTAGCTTTAAAAGTAAAGTCTCATGTTTAACAAATAGTAGTTGGTTAGTTGTAGGATAATTTATTTCTGTTTAATTATCGTCTTGCCACCTTTGTCCCGATTTCACCAAACGTCTTTTTGTCCGAGAGTAACTACCCCTAGAAAAGCGTTACTCTTTGTAATTAACTCTTGGTTAACTGATTCACGTTTCACCACAATATTTTAGAGTAAGCTACTCTCGTATTGTTACTCTTTGACGTGAATGAGTTCAAACGAATGAATGTATAATTCACCTAAATAAATGAACCGCATTATTCGTACTTGTACTATGTCATTTTGGTAACATTTGATTTGTTAGGTTTTTAATGTCAAAAATTCTAACCTCAAGTTAGTCCCGTCTTTTTGTTTTGTTTGCGTGCTGTTAAATTTTAATTTTATGATATACCTAGATGAACCCGGTGAACTAAAAATAAAACGAAGCCCTAACTGGCTGGCTTCGGAAAAAATATTTTATTAGATTTATTAGTGCAAAAACATTTTTGTAAATAAAAAAAACAGATGGTGTTACGATGAAGCAAAAAAAAATGTGGAATGGGTTATTATTATTATGACTACTGCGTATAATTCACAGACTATGCATTCACATAGGACTGCTGAGGCCATTTGTAAGTAATAAATTGAATAAAACTCGTGGATATAAATAAATAAACAACACTGATAAAACAATAAAACCAAAGTTTTATAAACAAAACAGTCGCCATATTGCAATCTTATTCTTGGGTTAACATGAAACTCTATGGAAATCGGCGGAGTAAGGATCTGGATTAACGATTTTATTCATAGATTAGTCGTTTGTGAAACCTGAAAATAGCTTATCCTTGGAATAACTATCACTATACTCTCGAGTAATATTTATTCAACTTTGGTGAAATCGGGCCTTATAGTAACTTAAAGCCGCAGTCGGGTTTTTTAAGATATAATAATTACTAGCTGCGCCCCGCGGTTTCACCCGCATAAGTTTCGATCCCGTGAGAATATCGAGATAAAAAGTATCATGTGTTAATCCAGGTTATAAACTATTTGTGTGCCAAATTTACACATACGTTTAGTTTTAGCGTGAAGAAGAGACAAACATACACACTCAAACTTTTGCATTTATACTCGTAATATTAGTGTGTTAGGACTTTAAACTGACAAGGTTATTTTTGCTACTAAAGTTATAAACGGGATATTTACCATCTTTTTAAAATACAAAAAATATGGTAAGTATTCCGTTTTAAATAACTGCAGTGGTAAGTATATTAATTGTTGCAAAAAAAAAATGTGCTCGCGAGGTCTACTGTTTGCAGACCTACTAGTTTTTAGAAGGGGTATGTTAAGTTAGTCCTAACCTACATAAACTTTGTCCTAGGATTTAGTAATATTTTGTAACGCGTCGTGATGTAGTTAATGTTGTTGACACACTCAAGTCTAAAAACACTGGTGATTACTGGGAAATCTCCATTAAACTTTTAAGTAATATAATAGACATCGTAGCCGCCTATCTAGCTGTTACTTTTAATAAATGTGTTGATTTAGGAATTTTTCCTGATCTCATGAAGAGTAGTAAAGTCATACCATTATTTAAATCAGGTAATAAAAATAACGTTGGCAATTTCATGCCTATTTCTATTTTACCAGCATTCAGCAAAATATTTGATAAGTGAATACTCAAGCAGTTGCTAAGACATTTTAATTTAAATAGCCTCCTTCATAATGAACAATAAGGCTTTACAAAGGGTCGTTCCACTACAGATGTGGGTGTTGCTCTGCTGAAACACATATTTAACGCATGTATTTATTTTTCTGTTTCATAATAAACAAAATGTTTCATAATTCGCCAATTTAATGGTTATGTGCCTACATTTTTGTGAGAATAATAGTATGTGATTGTTGTTATTCGTTATGTGTTATGTTTTTACTTATTATATATACTCTGATTTATGTAATTGGGTTTCTAAGCCGTGTAAATCAAATAAATAAATAAATAAATGGGAGAACTCTCAAAATGCTATTGGAGTTTTATGTGATCTCTCCAAAGCATTTAATTAATAGGTCGCAATGTGTAGATATGGCTGGTGTAAAATCTTCCGGGCTACCAGTTCAGTTAGGTGTACCTCAAGGCTCAATACTAGGTCCATTCTTGTTCTTAGTGTATATCAATGACTTACCATTCTATTTAAATGGTATATGTGAAGTTATACTGTTTGCTGATGATCCTTCTCTTATTTTTAAAGTAGACAGGAATAGACAAGGTTTTGACGATGTAAACAGTGCACTGTCAATGGTTACGGATTGGTTTACGACAAAACCTAGTTCTCAATGCCAAAAGAAATGAAATGTGTAAAGTTTGCCCTTTCAAATGTTAGAAATCTAGGACCCAAAATCGTCTTAGATAAAGAGGTCTTTGAAACTGTAAACTCGGCAGTTTTTCTGGGCATAACAGTAGATGCCAAACTTCAGTGAGGCCAACATATATCGAGCCCAGCGGGAAGGCTCAGTTCAGCTGCCTACGCCGTAAGGAAAGTAAGACAATACACTGACGTTGATACAGCTCGGTTAGTCTATTTTAGTTATTTTCATAGCGTTATGTTCTACGGTATTCTGCTGTGGGGCAAAGCTGTTGATATTAAAACATATTTGTCCTCCAAAAACGAGCTATTCGAGCAATTTACCAGCTAGGTGCCAGAGTTTCGCTGAGAGATTTTTTCAAAGATATCGGTATCCTCACAGTGGCATCACAATTCATCTTCGCCAACATCTTATATATTAGGCAAAATATACACTTAAACACTAAAAACAGTGATATTCACAATGTTAACACTTGAAAATTAGAAATAAGGATTCACCGGCTTCATAAGGTTCATATCTCATTTGTTGGGCTTGGTATAACCTTTTATAACAAGCGACTGTCTTCTTTGGTAGATTTGCCTTTTAATGCGTTTAAAACTAAAGTAAAATCTAACCTTTATTCAAAGGCATACTATTCTATCAACGACTACTTAAATGATAAGAATGGTTGGTCGCTATGATTAACTCAAGACAATGTTTAAATGTTCTTTCTCCAGAATTAGCTTACCTACTGACAGGATATATGAGTTTATACAATTGTTCATAATTTTACTTTTTATGTCAATTTATTTTAATTATGAGTTGTATTGCAATATGTGGTTAGCTAGCGACCTCGACAATTATTTATTTTACCTCGATGATCGTAGTTTATCAATTATAACTTCTAGTTACAGCTATATGTAAGCGGACACGCCCTTTATGCCTGAAGGCTTTTTTTATTTTTTAGATATTGTTTACATTTAGTTATTTTTATTTCTGTTTGAATAAAGTTCTCGATTTTTTTATTGGATTATTGGCGTGTGCTTGCTGTCGTATGGCTATTAATTTAAAATTTCAATTATTTTTTGCGTAATGTATATTATCTTGCATACTATTATATAGAATCATTTTTTTCTAACTCAACAGACAGCTGTGCTACTGGGGAGTTTGTTGCGCTACTTCTGCTTCCCAGCAAAAGCACTAGGAAGTGGTGAAGGGTGGGTGTCAAGTCAAGTCAAGTCAAATAATTTATTTCAAATAAGCACAAAAAAGGCACTTATGAACGTCAACATTTACAAAAAAAAAATGATTCTAGTCGCCCATTCCAAAAGGTCGTTTTCGTATGGAGAAGAATGGGCAAGAAACTCCACCGTTACTCTTTTAAAATATTTTGGGGCGTTTTGGGGGACTGTCTTAAGTAATTTTGACGTTTGAAAAGTGCTAATTCTCAGCCTAGTTTGAATAAATGAATTTTGTATGCTGCCTAAATTGAGTAAAAGCGAACACCAATAACATTATTCGTTAGGATCGCCAGTATACTTTACGTTTTAAACTTCTTCAGTTGCAAACTGCGCACAGTTTACTAAATAAATCGCTAAACTCCCGCTGATAATCAAAACTTTTGTGCAAATGTAGCTTAAACTTGTGCTTCTACGGCTAAACAGTCGACAATTTATCAACATGTTTAAATGAATTGCCTAAATTATTTGCACGTAAATGTTTATATTTTCAACGCTGAATCGGAAATAAGTACTTTTTCTCAAACATGCTTGGAATTTCAAGAATTATTTTGACAACAACAGTGGGAATTTTATAAGCTGATTATGCTTATGCAAGCCGAATGGTAGCCTGATTTAATTCCTAGTTCCATTAACTCCAACTTTTCAAAAACATAATTTTACAATCTCTTTTTGTTTGGTTAGTAAAACCGGCATCGATTGTTGATACCAAATGCATAATATCATGTAGTGTTCTTTGTCATTATAGCTACTCAAAGCTAAGCACTTTTGGAGAACTTTTAGCCGTTATTGATATTCTAGTAGTATCAATCGTTATAACACCGCGGTCTTATAATACAAATATGACTAGTGACTCGTGTATTAAAAACATGACTAACGTCTAGACAGTAGGATTCAGTTGTTTTCTTCCTCTCGAATAGATTTCGTTTTATACCTCTTGGGGATTGGTGTCCTTTGTGCTTTAGATAGAAAATACCACTTCGCTAGGTTTTGTCTAAATCGGTTCCATGCTAAGCCAGACAATAAATTCTGGCATTTACATATGACATTGAGCATTTAAGATTTTCGCTAGTTTTTTTTATTTGCAACCACATAACGTATTCTTCTCAATTCAACACAGCATCACCATTCCCTGATCCTGAACGCAACATTAATAACTCAGGCACCACAACAGCTCATCATGTTCATGTTCTATCCCTATCTGTGTTTTGAAAAATGACCACAGACTATCTACTGTACCCGGATCCTTAGGTTCCATCCATCAACTTCAGAGTATCGTTTACTAAATCAACTTTACGTTGCCATATACACTAGACAATTTTTTTTTCTAACTGACCATTTTTCACCGACAATGCCTAGGTTTTCGAAGAAAATGTGCTGTTTTTTTCAGATTGAGTGACAAGTAAATAAATCTTTGTAATGCGTTATACATTTCAGCATTGAAAGGCAGATTTGGATTATATCATCAGTTTTATTGTGATAGGAGGGTAATAGATGGATGTAGTGCGTTATTCTTTGGAATACAAAATAGTTTTTTGTTACATAGTTTTGCTTATGATAGTGAGTCAGACAGCAAGATAGTCATCTGATAGGGGAACTTTCTTTTGTCAGTGGTGAACTTGGTCACAAGGTCGACCGATACGACTTATATAGGACCGTATGTTTCAAGAGTGTAAGTGTTTGTAAAATTCTTGGCACATTGTTTTTAACAACGCTTTAAGGTCTTAGCGGAGTGCTGTTTGATGATAAATCAAGAGTAGAGGCGCGCTTTACGTCTCATCGCCAGCCAGTCCTATATTACTTTCTTTACTAACGATATTTTATATCAATAATATACTGAATCTATAATCTACTGAATCTGATCTGATCGATCTTGGATCTACTGAATTAATGAATATTTAATTACATTAATTATCAAATGAACCAATCACTATCACGATTTATATTAAAATCAGACGGATCCAATAGTAACCTCTAATGCAGGTGTATCTCACAATTCCATTCAAGCAGCAAACACAATATTATTATGTATTGTAGACAGAACCTTAAAGAGGTTATACGGCTTACCGCATTGCCTGACAGCGCCCAATGAAACAACTAACTGGCCAGACAATGAAACGGTAGGAAACGAACATAAACACATAGATTAATCACATTTTGAACTTGTATTATTGTGTATCAAAGGTTCTTTTAAAGACCGCTCATTGTGTCACCCAATGTAAAATATATACAAAAACATCTGTAACGTATAGTGTGCATTATAAAGTGTATTCTATTCTATTATATTTTATTCTAAACTAAATTGTAAACCCACACTTTAAAAAAAATCCTAAAAATTGTAGAGCAAACCGATCTCGGTTTGCTCTACAATTTTTAGGATTTTTTTTATGGTAGTTACGACCCATTCTGAAATTAACTCTAGAATAAAGTTGGTATTTCTTTAATTAGAAATATTATATTTATTTATTTAAACTTTTCACACTAATTAAAAGTACAAAGGCGGACTTAATGCCTTAGGCATTCTCTACAAGTCTTCCAAGGGTGGTGAAGAGATTGGATGGCAGGTGCTCTGTTTGAGAGGAACAAAGTTTTTTTTATTTTTATTAAAATATATCATTGTAAATAATTATAATACACACACACACATACATATTCAATAAAATATATACCTATATTATATTTATACATAACATATACAAATTCAAGGGAGAGGTGTTGAGACGACTCTACTCTCTTTATTTAAAAAAACTCTGCAGTTTCCGCTTAAATGCATACCGACTGGTCGCTGTCCTGATATCAAGAGGAAGCGTTTTACATAAAAGAATGGACTGAATATGAAAGGAAGAATGAACAAAGTCAGAAGTATGAGAAGGACAAAGTAGGAGAAGATTGTTAGAAGAACGCAGATTCTTAGTGTGTGAAGAACATAGATATTGGAAGTGAGACATGAGATAAGAAGGAGGAGTGGGAGAGTTAAGAAGGGAGAAAAGCGTGGTCAAAGCGCGCAAACTCCTTCTTTGGCGAATGAACATCCATTTGAGCTCAGACCTATAGCTCGACACATGATCATATTTCCTGAGGTTGAATATGAACCGGATACAATTGTTGAGCAGTCTATCGAGCTTATCCAGCAAAACCGAATTCAAGTCAAAGTAGCATACGTCACCATAGTTTTCGTCTTAGCAGGTAAAAAGTTTCTCAGACGATACAGGGATCGCAGAGTACCGTTGAACCTTTGACTAACACTAGAGACCTGGCGTTGCCAGCTAAGCGTCGAGTCAAGATGCAAACCGAGATCTTTTACAGTAGAGGTAAAGGGTATGACGTTACCATTGAAAATAAGAGGAGGAAGAGAGCTAAGCGTCACCCTACCTATCATGCGTGAGCTCCCAATTATAATATATCAATTGGAAATAAGAATTTTAATAGACGTTGACGATGGACGAGTGATCGGGTTGTGTCCAACGAGTCACTCATTATTTCCGCATGGGACTGTAGGCCTTACAGTAGTTGTGTTGGTGTTGGTGTGTGTAAGATCTATGTTTGCGTAACGTTACGTTACGTTTGTTTGAGTAACGTTACAAGAGAAGTTCTAAGTGTGTGCTAACTTACTTCTTAATGAAATAAACTGCGCTGTTAACTTAATATGTATGGCTTGAATACAATTTTTAAAATATACAAAAGCTTACCTAGTTTTTTTAAAATTACATAATTCACAAAGTAGCGTAGATTGGTCTAGCAAGATTCTTCGTAGTATTTTTTTTTTCAAAAACATCCGTCAAAAGACAGGTATTGATTAGCAAATTATATATTATTAGATATTAATAATAGGGACGCACCCTAGTGCGTCCCTATTATTGATAATAATATATAATTACATCATCATTATTTAATTATATTTTGATGCCTTTCAAATTCTGTGCCCGAAACAAGACTTAATATTTTTTTTATTAATAAAAATATTTATACATTGATTACCAATTTATAACGACTGGCATCAAAATATAATTAAATAATTATGTACTGCGCAGGTGGCGTAGCAAACGGCTACGTCGTAGCATGCAGCAACGTCGTAGGCACCGCGTAGGCGTCCAATGAAGGCGAAATCAAAATATAGGCTTGTAGCAACACAGTACCTATCAAACAGAAAAATACACTTATTTGAATTGATTTCAATATTTTATAGATTAGTGATAGTACTGGCAAAACAATCCGTGCAACAATCTACTATTGATCTGTTCTAAAAGTATCTGATGAAAGTGTTAACACTCCCCTCATCATCATCATAAGCAGCCTATAATGTTCACGATGTTTTCCTTCGCCGTTTTACAAACACGCAAACACAAACAAACCCTGCTTAGGTTAAATTCTTACGCAATCACTCAGTATAACAAGGTCTTCTCTATTTAGAAGGTATCAACTTTATATCTCACAACATTATTAGATAGTAATTGAAAAATCATCGCGGAAAATCAATGTTATAAAATATACCTCAGTGGTTATATTAAAAACATCATAAGGTGATTTAAAATTAGAATTTTGGGTATTCAAATAATCAAATCAAAGCACTCAATTAGTGAGTGGCAAATTGGCATCCACAGGTAAGTTTTCTGATCCATTTGTTTACATTTTCATGAAATACTTTTGGAACAGACTACACAGGCATACAAAACCTCGTTCCACCCGCAAAATTCACACAAAAGAAATAAAGAAAGCTGTATGCACCGCGCCACTACACAGGAGTACAAAGTCGCTGTCTTGTACACATGTACTCAACTTAGATTGAACTTTGAAGATCTATCTACGCTTGTATCAAATACGATTGCTGGGAGTTACTGCCGCAGTCTGGTTGTGACGTGGTAGTCGGGTTAAGTTTGAGATTCAGAAGGAAGTTGTACACGTTGTGTTAAGACTATTTAGATTGTCACTTTACAGCTAGATATACAGGTTCTTAATTTGAGGTGAGTCTGTAAAGGGTAGCGTGCAGTTGGTCTTTACTTTTAAACATCTTTACTCATAATAATGGTTCCTCTCCCACCTTCAATAATCTGGTCTCTCCAGAATACCAGCGCTGCAACGTTTATTTTTAAATGTTGTGGTCTTTTGGCGTCGTACATACTAAGTAATATTTTTAAATTTTCTATAATTGTGTCCTAATAATTAGTTTGAATAATATTCCTGTGCATAAGTACCCACTTTTTTACTTAGGTACTAACTTTAATTTGTCTCTGAGTTTTCCAGACGAACTGTGGGATCTTCCTGGACCATGACCATAAAATCCTAAACCTATTGACACAAAACCTTCACATTCACAATATTACCCAATATTACTCACAGTTTCTTAGTAAACATCCACAGAAACTACATATGATCAAGGACAACTTAGTTATCTTAAAGACCCGAAGGTATGGGAACAAAAGAAAACAAAGAGAGTATTATGATGCTACTTTCGGATATTGAACTTTCAAGTTCCACACGAGAGTATGGCAGAAATTTCTTTGAAACATCAGTAGTACCTACCTACCAACATAAAAGTAGGGATAGAAGAGTAACTAGCATCGCAAAACAGGCATCGCTTTTATAATTTCTAACGTAACGATTACAATAACGTGGACGTCCACGTTCATAAAACATATGGATATATTACGTGCACGTTATAACGTTATCGTGAATGGAATGGAGATCATTCACCGTCCCATACATTGTTGGGCTAAAAATTACAACTATATTCCGAAAGAGTACGTTTTTTTTTTTTTTATGGGAACCAATCCAAAACCAATGGTCACGTCAAGTAGCATGAGTTTGAAAACTCACTTTTTCATACTTATGTGATACGAGGTAGAGTATTATGAATTTAATTAATTTTTATTCAGGCAAGCTTTTGTGCTACACATTTCTTTTACTAGTAAATAGAAATAGCCAAATTATTGGAAAAATACGCCTATTTTAAACTGTATGCATTTAATTCGTCGTTGTTTCTCTTCCGTACCGGCTTGAAATATGACAACAGCTTGGAGCTGTTTCTTTTCATCTTTGTTGTATTTATACATATACAGGTTGTTAAAAAAATCACATATCCTACATCAAAACTAAGTAAATTAAGCTAAAAAATATTGCTAGGAACCGAGTTATATATTTGGTATGAAAACACGCTGTTTACGGCAGGAGCAATGTAACGTACGGAAGTCATTGTGTTTATGGGTGCATGCGACGGCTCAGGTGTTGTGGGAGTATTTAAGGGGCCTGCGGAGCATGCGTTGTTCATACAAACGTAATAGCAAAATAATTTGTAAATCAAACATATTCTTAAGGTAGTGTGTATTTATTCCGATTGGATTACAGAATATCTAGGCTTCCAAATATATATTTTGAATGGACACTGATAGAAAGACGAGATATGAGGAATTTAAAATTTCTATAGAAAACTTATTTTTCTCATAACTCGAATTTAAACCAGTGTCCATTCAAAATATATATTTGGGAGCCTAGATATTCTGTAATCCAATCGGAATAAATACACACTACCTTAAGAATATGTTTGATTTACAAATTATTTTGGTATTACGTTTGTATGAACAACGCATGCTCCGCCGGCCCGTTAAAGATTAGTTATAACATTTAAAAATTGTTTTCTTAAAAAAAAAGGAAATAATAGCTGAAACTTTGACCTTCAATATCTCCATAACCTAATGGTTTCTAATGTTTGTTACGTAATTCTAAATATGGCGAGCCCAAAATGTATCACTCGCAATCGAGTGACACATTTTGGGTTCGCATCCTAAAATCAAATTTAATACACAATTAGCCTGCAGACATGTCTGCACACAAAAAAAAAACATAATGACGGCGAGTATAAGTGACTCTCGGCTTCGTTAAGCTTCTTGTTACATCCGTTATTTATATACCCAAATACATGTGTTTGTAAAACATTTCACTATTTTTTCGTGAATATACCTAAAACCAGTTACCAATTTAAATCAGATAATAGTTACAAGTTCTATTGAAAAATAAAAAAATATCCCGCTTACTGTAGCTATGTGTAGAATAACCCTGGAGCCTTAGTTTCACTTTAAAAATTATAACTGCAATGTTTACGAGCATAAAAATCTATTACTTTAATTAGATTATTATTATTATTTTAACTAAAACATACTGAAAACAGTATTTTACAGCGCAGGGAATAGCCCTACAGATTTGGACCCACAGTAAAAAGTGAAGAGAATAACATGTTCTAACGGAATAAATCTTTTTTTTTCTTTGGTGGCACTTTTATAATTGAGCCCTTTAATGATCTCTTTTAAAAGCATCTTCATATATTTTCATACATTTTACTACCCTGTGTTATCGTGATGCCGTATTGTAGACGTCCACGTCCTCGATAATGTCGCCAAGTTACAAATAATAAGTGTTCCATTTGACTTAAAAATACAGCAACTGAATTAAAAAAGTATTGGAGTTTTAGTGTAAGTAAATTTAAACTAAATATTATATCCATTACGTTGAGACATGAAGGTATCATACCGAGTAACTGGGCTGTGGAGGTCAGATAGGCAGTCGCTCCAAGTAAAATCCTGATACTCAGCTGCATCCAGTTACACGGGAAGCCGACCGCAACATAGTTGGGAAAAGGCAGATGATGAGGATGAGACATGAATATGGAATAATATGCATGTTGGTGATCCAGTGTAACGTAGAAACCACTGGTAAAGGTAGTTGGGTTCTTGTAACTGCGGATACAAAAAGCTGCTAAAGACAACTCGACGTGAAAATAAGAAGGGCTATCACAGCAGCTGTGAAAACACTAATAATAACTGTGACACGGTGACTCCTAATTAGAGCAGTCATTAAAAACCGTAGGTATAGTTAACTTTGTTTTACCACTTTTGACCACAATTGTCATAAAATTAAAACTTCACTAAGGTTTCGACCTTAGTGAAGTTTATCTAACTGTCGCATACACAAACAGGCTTTGTTGTTTGTCAACCTTAAGGTTACAAAGCTATAATGAGGTCGACTCAACACAGTACAGAGTGCAACTTCTGCTTCTATATTAGAACTACTGGTATCGTCTGTTAAATCGTGGTTAATTCATTTGTGATTGAATAATGACATTTAGTTGTACTGATTACTATAACGCTTATCTTGCGGGATGGAGAGATAGCGATGCCTGAAAGATTAATAACGTTAAGTTACAATTACAAAAGAAATGAAAATACGAGCATTTCAGATCAATACAAAGTTTTTTTTTTTGTAGTTTGCTATCATGTTATTGTGTAATTGCTGTTTCAATATAACGATAACATCAGAACCCATTTACTGTTTTATGAGAGGTGATCTTCAAAGTTTTTTTTCGATAGTACAGTCAGGAAAAATTGAAGTGTTAATCGACCTTTGTTGCTGACCGTGCAAACTTAGTCTTTTTGAGCACACAAGCCAAGAAAAAAAAACTATATTTCTTCACTTCTAATAGACCTTGTTAATCCGCGAAAAAAGTTAACTATAGTATACCAAAACATACCTATCATAAACACTGTCTATTTCACGCACCGCATACAACTAATCTAACATGTGTTTAGTCACTTCAATATGAGTTAATTCCATAACGGAGCATACAATTGCGAAATTACTCGAAATGCACATTGTTCTAGAACACTAGGTTTACTTGAATCGTACATAATACAAGTACAGTCATGGTTTCATGCTTTAATTAACATCAATTCAACTGTTGTAATACCACACAAAGTATTCGCTAGTGATCCTTGAAATAACATTAATTAATTGCATCCAATTCATTTGAAATACTACTACCGCTAGGTAATCGAAAGTCTAAACTAGTATCGTCGATATTATTGCATCGACTGTTGTTTGATTCACGGAAAACAACATCATTAAAATACCATTTCCCGCCAATGCAACGGCTACATTCATAGTTGGTCTAAAATATTATTATTATTGCAAGTTGCCACATTGAGTTATTAACATCAAATTGCTCGACTATTCGAGATAAGAGATTAATTATCTAAGAGATTCATACTACAGTCGAATCGAGATATAAACCTAAATAAACAAATAGCCAAGTGCGATTTGGACTCGCACACGAAGGATTCCGTATCTTACAAGAATTAACACTATGTACTTAATTAAGGACAATTAATTGAAAAAATCGCAAAGATTAATTTGTATTTGATAATATTACTGTGAATTACAAAGTTATTTTTGCAATTGCAGAAAATCGCCCATATTTCAATAAAATACCTCATGAATCGGCGTTTTAAATATTTTTTGATTAAATACAGTTTAAGTTACTTGGTATACAGAAGTTTCAAATTTCTAACTTGTTCACCTAGTTGTTGCGATTTATCTCGTACAAAAATGGTCTAAAACTGACAACTTTTAGGGCATGAAATAGGTATTTCACAATATTTTTTAAGATAATAAATACAAAATATTTGTACTTTAATTCATAGTTCTAGACAATGACACCCCACATTCCAGAGTAAGAATTTTTTTAAATTCTAATGTTTGTTGTATGGGACCCCCTTTAATTTTAACTTTATTAAATTTGTATTATTTGTTGTTATAGCGGCAATAGAAATACACAATCTGTGAAAATTTCAACTGTCAAACTATTACGGTTCATGAGATACAGCCCGCTGACAGACAGAAGGGCACACAGCGGACAGTGGGCGGACAGCGGAGGCGTAGTAAGGTTTTGTTTGCCACTCTTTTTTTTTTTTTTTTTTGGGTAGTAAGTCATCAAATGACTTCTCCCGCTCTGGGTGGAGCGGGAGGGTGTGTGGGTGTGTGTGGTGACTCTTACTGACTAAAACCCACCCGTGTTCCTTCTGTTGCCTGTGCAATGCCAGGGGGCCACGGTATCCCTTTCGGACTTTGCCGCAACCCCGGCAGGCAATGGTCCCATCGGACCCCTTCACTTGCTGACATCTCTTTGAGGCGCGCGTGGAACACAACGCGCCGTCGACTTGCGCCTGGTCCTTACCGGACGGCGAGCTGTTTGCCACCCTTCGTTTACGGGACCCTAAAAATGGTATTTCTGGTTTGAAAGTTTTACAATAAGACTATCATAGATAATATTGGAATTAGCTAGTAGTCGAATTCATGTTAATTATTTTAAGCTTATGGCTTTCACTATTTTTAGGTTTACCGATAAATAACGTTTAGCTTCATTATTTTCTGCCCATATAACTATTAAAACATAAAATTCATGACCGATTAAAAGCAAAAAAAGGAGTTAGCGTAAAGCGCAAGCTTTTTAGTGAGGATAATAATTAGGATCCCTGAATATTGTATAAGTAGGTATGCGTAACGACCGGCGGTTCTAGCCCTAAACGCTACTAATGCCCGCTGTTGGTATTAGAATGTGAAGCAATATGTTATCTGCCTTTATTGCTATTGTGGAACCCTGGGGGCCTATTGGGTGGGCCATTCAGTTTTTGGATTTGATAATAATTATGGTTTCTTGGTCAAGACTGAGTGTTTCACTAATATTGTGAATGTGAAAGATAGAATCTTTGACTGACTATGCGGCTATACAGATACACCTCAAACGTATGTGTTGTCAACCGTAGTGGAGAGGCACAAAAAAGAGGTTTATCTGAACTGGACTTACACACGGAAAAAGAGTAACCGTGGAGTTTCTTTCCGGCTTTACTCCATAGGAAACCACTAATTAGAACCACAAACTAGCTTCTGACGTTTCACAAGTAGCCCTGTAGGTTTATAGGAAATAAAATAAGTGTGTGACACATACAAAGCAAATTTTTCGTCAAGTAGTGTGTAAATATAATTACCATATTGAATAGTATAAAGGCTCATGCAGACCAGCGCGACGCGATGGCGCGACGCAACTCGAACAATACAATTTCTAAGAAAACTTCACGGTATAACAATAGCCGGTGTCGCGTCGCGCTAGTCTGAACGAACAAAACAAAACATCAACAAAATACTCCACGAGTTCGATAAATTCAAATGCGTAATCCAAACGTTGACAGCCGGTAGACTTATCGAAATATCGATGATTATGTCTTAACAAAAACACGGTACAGTCACGAGCTTTAATTTGGGACCCATTTCCGTTAAATGTTGTTAGAACAATCATAATGCAATAAGGTCGAAACTTTGAAACTTTGCTTTAAGGTTGAAATGTTGAATGTCAAGTTAAGACATAAAATGTCTTATCTAATCGACCTATGAAATGATAACCTCGTTGCAAAAAGCTATCATTACGATTTTCTAATTACGAACATGTGTCGTGTCAGTGTCATTTAAGAAAATAGTTTAATGTGATATTTTCACAAAATATAATTTACCTATTAATAAAATGCTTGCGGCTAATCGTGACCAAATAAGGCTCCAAATTATTGATTTGCACGAACAAGGAGTAGGCATTCACGAGATATCGCGACGAATAAATGTGACAAGAAACACAGTTCGCCGCTGGGTTCGACGCCACGGGAACGAGGAATATATTATTGACTTACGACGAAACAACCATCACCCGCAAGTTATAACACAAGAGCAGAGCCGCTTGATGCAAAGGCAATACCTGATGAATGGATTTACGCCAACGAGGCATTTTGCGGAAGCGTTTGAAGTCCACCCTTCAACAGTTAGAAGGCATCTTAAAGCTATGGGACTGCATCACAGGCGGCCTGCAAAAAAAATTGCGTTGACGGATGCCCATAAAGCTGCTCGACTTATTTTCGCACGTCAGTATCTAAATTTTGATTGGACGACGACGGCTTTCATCGATGAAAAGACTTTTCAATCTTCCCAAACGGGCAGACTACATTTGTGGCGAATTGACAGGACGCGATACACGGAAGACCACGTCATAGCTAACAACGCGTCTGGTCGCATTACAGTTAACATGTCTGGCTGGATTAGTTCAGCCGGCATTGGAGAACTAATAAATTTACCACCCAGGGCCACTGCTCAAGATTATGTCGATTTATTAGACGAGAGTGTCCTTCCAACATTGCAACTATATTATCCACAAGAAGATGTTGCTCCAATAAACTTTGTTCAAGATAACGCAACAATTCATACGGCAAGAATCGTTAGAACTTGGTTCGACAATAAAAGAGCAAATTTAAATCGTATTCCGTGGCCTGCAAAGTGTGCCGATTTAAATCCTATAGAAAATTTATGGGGCTTAATGGTTCAAAAATGGTCAAATAGAAACGGAAGAACTAGAGAAGCACTTATGGATCACTGCCTCACAGTCTGGGAAAGCTTAAGGGGTACTGACATATGTGACAAATTGATTGGATCCATGCGTAACCGGCTCCAGGCTGTGATTGACAATGAAGGTGGATATACGCGGTTTTGAATATTTATGATAAAAAAATTACTGGAGAGATTTAAATTAATTTAGTCGTAGCCTTCGGTGATAAGTGTTTATTTTGTGCACCGCTAACCATGCTTTCTATATAATTGTGTTAAGATTGAGGTTTGTGTCATAAATGTCTTAATAAATATAAAGAATAAATAACTTTGTTTTTCTAAAGATTTTATTAATCAATATTTTAGCTGAAATCTTCTAAGCCCCCATAATCATAAACGGCCTTTAAACCTATTTTATTTTAAATATGTTGTTTTGGTCCGTCACTTTGATATTTATGTTTGAGAAAGAGACAAAACTTTTTAACTAATATAGGTTTGAAGAATAAGCGGGTTAGTTGACTAGCTATCATATATTGACAATATAATTTTGTTCTTTTATATTTGTTTCTTTTTTCTTATGGGACCACAGGACCAAAAAGTAATTATTACTCGGAAATCGGTAATGATCGTTTGCCCTCGCTCCAGTTGACGTTAGCCCCTAGAAACGTAAAGTTGTCGATGGTAAACATTATGACGTTTATTGTTTGTGCAGTGACAGCGTTAACATAATAGCTCGAAATGGCGAAAGTTTGCTACACGATATTCAACCTTAGGTGGGTCCCAAATTAAAGCTCGTGACTGTACAAACACTGAGTGCATGTGACACTATTAACTTAGATTCTAAGGTAAACAATTGCTTTTACACTACATTAAACACAATTAGTCAATAAGTTAACTACGAGGTTGTCATGACCTGTCACCAGTGTCACCAGTGCAGTGCTGCCAGCGCGCAACAAAAAATATCATCACCCTGTTCGCATCAAGTCTTCTATGTATCGTGACCTTGAAACAAAACTGAAATAAAATTCCCATGTATAAAATATTATAATTTTACTATTATTGTATTAACACATTTTTTTAAATATTAACCACAGCTATCTATTTACACTTTACACTAGGTACTAATTAAATGACTTACTGAATAATTATACAAAAAAAGGGCGTCGAAGTATTCGTCCGCAACGCTGTCATCCAGAAACGTGCCCAAAAGGCTGGCAGCATTACCACGTTGAATGGTAATGCTAATTCTTTAGCCAAAGAAAGAGCCAGCCCTCTGCAGGCCTAACATGACACACGCGACAATTACTCGCTCTCGCGTGAGTAATTTTTGTCTATTTCGGTCACTTTCTCGTTTTCTGACAGCACTTCCATACAAAATAGTCGACTCCTCCTGTCAAAATTGATGTTTTCTCGACAAACCCTAACATGGCACCTTAGTTATCTCGATTTTTGACAATTCAACACGAGATAATCTCCGATTTTTCTATCATTTAGTCGTATTTACGAAGAGAGTACGAGAAGAGTAGACAAAATTATGATACAAAAAAAAACTCCAAAATAACATGGCAGTTTCTTAATTGTACTTATTTTAGTCATCATTTTATTTTAAAATATATTAATAATGAAAATACTTAGTTTTAAACTACTATTTATACTGGAACGACGTGTTTTATATGGAATTTATCGTTTTTTGTATGGAAAATATGAAACAATATTACCTACATGTTGAGTGTTAGGGGTTTGGGTCTTATAAAGGGGGTCGAAATGTTCATTATTTTTGCGATAGGACACACCGTTTTCGAGATATAAGCAAGAGAAAAGAAAAAAAGACAGTATTGTTTTTGCACCTTCGAGGTGTTGGTGTGAATTTTAGTTCATTTTTTAATCGCGATTAAATATTTAGACAATCAACATTTTAGGTCAAGAACGTAAAATTCTGAATAGCAAAATTGCCATTTTCACTAAATTAATAGCTCAGTGCCGTCAAACTAAAATATAGTTAAGTTGTGTCACTTTAGTCTATTTCAGAATGGAAAATCGTCGGTTGACCGGAATAATCTAAATGTTGGTGATTTTTAGTCTAGTTTAGAGGCATTTGTGAAAAGAAAATCGGCACCATTGAATGAATGAAACGGAATCTCAAGCCGATGTTGCTAGCATAAAAATAATTTGTTTTTAATAACTTGCAACATCGGTTTCTCGTCGCGAGATATAGAAGTGTCAAAGTGCCTTTTACGAGATATCTCGTCGTTTACGGTCATGTTAGGGATTAGAATGACGTCAGAATTGTAGACAAATTTCGACAAAACGAGATAAAGAGCTTTCTCGTGCTTGTCATGTTAGCCCTGCTGGTCACGTGAAGTGTCGACCAGCCGGTGAGAAACCAAAATTAAAAAGGAAACGCGCACTCGGGCCCTTGAACAGAGCGTTTAGCTATAAATAACTATAAATTCCCATGTCCATTTAATTTAAAATAGTGTGTGTGTAATGGTATTATTTATCCGAACAAGCCTTTTCACAAGTAGCACTATGCCTTAGGTGTTACAAAAACCTTTAAACACCTTTAGTAGAGCTATTTGTTTTTTTTATAACTTATTTAAGCCCTCTGTATCTACATATTAAAATCACTACTTCATTACAATAATCAGCATATTTTATACCAGATTAAGCAAAACAAACTATACTTACTTTTGCCAGTCGACACGCATTATGTGTTTGCTCGCGTTCTCTAATCAAAAGGCATTATTCAAACACGCATAAGTTTGCAACACGCAACGTTATGTGTTTTGTTTATAAGGCATGTTTATGAATCTGGGTTCTGATTTTACGAATTGCTGTTTCGCATGCCAACATTGCCCATTTTCCATTCCATATCTATGGATGCGGGTAACGAGAGACCAGTCCTGGCGACGTTTCGGAGAGACCTATTTAAGTCAGGGAAGTTAATTGACTGCCTACTAAAATTGTCCGTATATTTAAATCACCACTATCATTCTTTGACTGTTGTATGAAATGGCTATAACGCGGTACATTTACGAAGTATGTGCGATTTAATTACCTTTGGCATGCCATAAGTTGAAGCAACAATACCTGTCTAAACCACCACCGTCTAAAAAGTGTTTAGACGAGGCAAGTCATTTAATGCTTCAATTGTACTGTATGCCACAGGCAAGATATTTGTATCGTGTAAATGGGGCTTATGATCCAGTCTTCACTAATTAAAATGAATATGAAGATGAAGATATTACGTTGAAGTGGAATTAGTTTCTGTGCTATTATAGCACATAAGACCCGGATGAATCCAAGTCTGAGTTTTTATGCATGTGTCATAATTATTTTGTGCATTACACACCTGCCATGGGTGTATAATGCACACAATTTAATGGGGACAAAATATTAAAGAAATATATTGATATTTGAGCACTGTTAGTCATTTGGTAGACGATTTCTATCATTATCCTGGTTGCATACAAATTAAAGAATCAAAAGGGAACCGCAATCAAAGTAACCAGAGCTGCAATACATATCTGGATCATACGTCAAAGAAACGTCTTTAATAACTTCGTTAGTCGCAAACAAGAAACTGTAGGTACAGAAATATAGCTGTATCAAAGTGAAGCTGAAATAACGTTAACAACTAGCAGGATAGACGAATAGAAACTAGACTATGATATGCGTAGGTACACATCAAATAATATGTATCGTCAAAAAGGCATATCTTTAGATTACATTTTAGAAAACAAAGCATTTTCTAAAATTAACCAATTACAGGCACTTTTGAATTTTCAAGGTCAGTTAGTAAGAAAGATGAAGCCCATTCCAAGGCTTAGTAGGTTCATATGGAGAAGACCGGGTAAGATACTCCATGGTTACTCTTTTAAATCAAAATATTTTTTCAAAGTATTGGTAACGGTTAAGATTATATTTCGATAAAAAATACCCAATGGTGATCTTATTTAGAGCAGAAAAGAATAATTAAGATTAAACTATTGACAGAGCTTCAAGTACGAATACCACACAATATCAAAATAAGAAACGTGGATCACAAATATTTGTCATCAAAAACCGTAAATTGCCGCTGAATTTGATCCTTTTGTAAGGAGTCCATTGGCGTTGCATGTGGCGTAAACGGGTAAACCCTTTATAACAGAACTTTTTATGTCATAATATTATTTTGTATAGCAGCGGATGGCATAAATTTCATTTCGCATACATTCAAAACTCATTACTCATTTTATAAGTCAGAATCATATTTAGGTATAAATTTCATATTCGTAATAATTAAAAAGCAGAACCACCAATTCGCAGAAAGTTCACACAAACATGCAAACAAGCATACACCATGCACGCAGCATGCAAGCGAGCATGCAAGATGCAGCAGGCATGGTTTCTGTCACGGCTCCGGCGGTTCCACGCGAGCTTATCGTCACAGATGGTTGTAACGCTCACCACCGCAGGTTCGGCTTGCTGGCCGGTGATGGTGATTCGCCGGCCAGCCTCGGCGGTGAGGGTTAAAACCATCTGCTCCTCAGCTCGCGGGCCACCTCGCCCCTCCGCGCCTACGCGGGCTTAAATTACACCCTAGAGTGTAATTTTAGCCCGCCTAGGCGCGGTAGGCAGACTACGTGGAGTCGGTTTTGCAGCGATTCGTTTCTGTCACTAACTTTTGTAGCACAACATATTGACTTTGTAAGACAATATTTTAATTTAAAATTAAAAATGCAATTTTATAGAAATGACAATAAGTATGCCTAATAAAATTATACCAAATAAAATTCTGCCATTTTAAAAGTATGTCATTGTAAATTCGTACATTATAAACATTCAGCCAAACAATAATTATATTAAATAATTTTTATGACTTTAAAATATTCGTTAGAAGATTATGCCAAGTGTGTTATGCCAAATAAATTTCGGAGCATCAAGATTCTGCCAGATAGAGGGAACCCGGCGTAAATGTCTTATCACCTAAATACACACATCAACACGGTCTAGGGATATTTTAAAAAAAGCGAATTACTATCAATGTGTTAATTATTTATATGACATGTATATATTTAAAAGATACGTTATTTAATATTCTACCATTTTTTAATAATGGTTAAGGTACTTAGATTAAAATTTCAGGATTTTATGGAAAAAAAATGAAGCATAGACGGAAACCGTATATGAATTAACTTTTAATTTGTGAGTAAAAACTGAAAAAAATAGAAAAATCATTTAATTTGTGTTTATAAACTTGAATTTAGTAGTCTGAGAAAGCGCCCATGATGTTCATAACACATCGGCAACGATTCGGCATGCTCAGAACAAGGTTGTCAATGTCTTGCTGCGGAATATTGTCCCATGTCCTTCTGAGGTGCGCAAAAAGTTGATCTTCTGTAGCCAGATTTTCAGGAAATTCCTTCAGAGCTCTTCTTTGCAGCATATCCCACGCATGCTCAATGGGATTTAGATCTGGCGATTGAGCAGGCCAGTCTAAGGCCCTAACATTATGTGTATGTAACCAAGCTGCTACCGTTCTCGCCGTGTGTGCCCGGGCATTGTCGTGCATGAGCAGGAAATCTTGCCCCATTTGTGTTCTGTGGGGCAAGATTACGGGCCCCAGCACCTGTTGGACGTATCGTTCTGCCGTCATATTGCCCCGCACCCAAACGAGATCCGTCCGTCCTCCAAGACGAATTCCTGCCCAAACCATAATTGTTCCTCCTTGGTATGGGTGAACTTCCTGAGGGTTCTGGAGACGGCTCCATCGTCCAGGAACTCGCCAAACACGCGTCCTTCGTGAATCTGGATGGAAGCCGAACCTGGATTCATCCGTGAACAGCACATTGGACCATTGCTCACGGCCCCAGTCCACGTGGTTCCGAACCCATTCTAATCGTCGTCCACGATTGCCTCTCCGTAAAGGTGGGACCCGGAGTGGTCTACGAGAGCGTAGATTGCTTTCATGCAGTCGCCTTCTTACAGTTTGGTCACTCACAAGCACTTGGTGTTCCACTCGCAGCCTTTGGACCAATTGAGTCGCCGTTGCATTTGGTTGAGCTCGCGCAGTAATTTGCAAAAATCGGTCTTGTCTGGGGGTAGTGATGCGACTTGGCCCCCGGTGCCTCTCCGCTACTTCACCTGTGGCACGATAGCGTGTCCACAATCTTGAAATTACATTTTGATGGGTCCCTATGGCCTCAGCAACATTACGCTGAACAGATCCAGCTTCCAGCATTCCCACAGCTCGTAACATCTCCGCCCTCGTCAAATGTCGGCGTTGCATGGCTACAATACCTCAATTTTAACTTTATCTTTCGTTTAAAAATGAAAAAAAACTGTAACTAAACGTAATTCGTATTGTTTTCTAAATTTCGCACAAATGAAAATTCCCTCTCCTATACATCAAGACATTTTTATGCCACCGAAACAAAAGAATTTTCAAAAATTTTAATTTGGAATTAGTCTGAGATAAATTACAAACAAATCGGTGTATAAAAGATTCCAATGCGGCCAGTACTTTTCGAGTTATTTAATTGAGTATGAAATATCCCTAGACCGTGTTGATGTGTGTATCATAAAACCGAATGCAGCATAAGCTAGGACATTCACGATCCAGGTAAATCCAGGTAAATCAGGATCCATTAGTAAGTTATTGCAATGTAACTCTTACCTCGGTATGATAAGGTATTATGTTTGTAATTTTTTACTGTACAAAAAAGAGTATTCTATCTCTAAGGTATAAATTAGAATGATTGCAGAGACTTTTATCACGACAATCATTCTAAATTATACTTTATTACAATAATATGAGAGTTACATTGCATTAACTTACTAATGGTTTTACGTCATTCATATTTGACCGTGAATGTGCTATTTATTTAATTGTGGCGTTTAATCCTTAAAAACGAACGATAGCAACTTGTTTTCTAATTAACAACCTAGAGATCAATACAAAGTAGGCAATAAGTATAATGACAGATCATGACATAAGACTTAGTCCCAAAAAAATCTTAGACTAGACTATGTTACATAAGACCACTACAAAAATTTCAATACTGGCAGTAAACAGGAAATAACCGCCGCCGCCGGCTCCCTGGCCACACTGTCTAGCCTAAAAGAAATAAATTGGGGCCTCAATAATGACATATCTATGTAATGTCTGCCTGAACATGTTTTTTTGTTCTAAAAGGGTTTTTATTCATAGATTCTGTTTTAGGTTGGAGTGTTTTTGGTTCAGTTATAACATTTTGTTGACTTCTATAAAAAAATAGATAAGCTAATCATAGACTGGAACAGTATTTTCCAATAATGAAACTATAAAATACGTACCAATTAACAGTCAGTAAGATAAGATTTCTGCAAATTCCTATGTTATAATATTTCTCCTGTTTATTTCTAAGATCAGTGGAAGAGCTGACCTAGATTGGTGACAAAAAGTACATGTTTGTTAACTAAAACTACCCATGAAACAGCGGAGCAATTGCGTAACATAGCACCAGGGCCATCTTTACCCGGGGGTGCAAAGGGTGCGAAACATCCGGGCGCAGGGTCTTAGGGGGCGCCTTACGAGCGCCGACAGTTAGGACTAGTCATCTCTAAGCTGGCTTTAAAAAAAAATGTTTTTATTAAAGACGCTTTTACCGTGCAGGTTTTTCTACATTATTCTCACTTAAATAATGTCAACATGAATGATGTAACCAATTTTTTGTAACAATTTTTTTATTTAAAAGAGTGTCCGTGGAGTTTCTTGCCAGTTCTTCTCCATAGGTACCTACTACGCTTTGGAATGGGGGGTGTGGGTGCTTTGGCATGGGAACTTCATATTTCTGACTAACCGACTCCTTGGCAATATTCAAAAGTACCTGTAAATGGTTTAATTAAAATAAATGCTTTGAGTTTGAGTTATAAGGTTTATTGTTTTAGAGCTCCAATGAACCGTAAACCTACGTATTTGATATTAATTTCAACTTGATAGCTCCACTTGTTCCCGATAAAAATTGTCTTCACAGACTGACAGACAGACAAACAGACAAGCAACGAAGTGATCCTATATTATGAGTTCCGATTTTTCCTTTTGAGGTACGGACCTTAAAATAGGAACACAAAAATTACGTTATTATTTTTTGGGTTAGCAAGGGGCGCAAGCTGATTTTCGGACCCCGGCGCCCAATATGGTTAAGATGGCCCTGCATAACATACCGACAATGGTAATGGTTTCCTTTTTGACATTTCAAAAGCAGCCTTAACAACTTTTTCCAAAAATGAGATAAAAACACAGCCGTAATTTCCACTTATCAGACTTTTAGCAAAAACAGCCACGTCGATATCTCTATTTATCACGGAGATATTAGTCGTCAAATGCAGCCATGTCTACAAAATGTTTATTGTAAAAAACCTTCATATAAAATGCAGCCAATTTTGTCAAAAATTTTAATATCTATTTTGCAGAATTCAGCCTAACTATATTAAGGCCGTTTTTTTTACAAATTTCAAAATGTAAGGACGACGAGGTTTCGACGGAAAAGGCAGGCACTCAATGATGGCTGTTTACTGTAAATTATTTATTTGTTGTTAATCGCACTTTGGCTTTTTTAAGCACCATCTCTAGGCCTTTTTGCAAATAATAATAAATAGTTACAACTTTTTGTTTTGCTATCTAATTAAGTATTTTATTACACTTAAATAAAAATTTAACAAAAAGGAAACAGTTTCTGCGAAAATATAAAATAGAAACCTAAGATATTGCCGAAACATTTTCTGCAAAACACTGAATATATGCTCAACTAGAATCTCAACAGCCATGGAAAAAATAAATTCGCGGATGCCGTTGCCAAAGAGGTTCAAAAAAGGGAGGAGAAAATAGGGTACCTGATGTGCATAAAGAAGAAATAAAAGAGTTCAATTACTTCACTCCCAATAAATACGTCTCATTATAACAGGTCACAAACATCGGCAATTTTTTTAAGCCTGGTGTGAATTTGTCTGCAGTTAATGATGAATATAAAACAAAAAGGAATGAGTTACGGTTTTTTTAAACGATTTTTTTGCGATAACTTTAACATCAAACTTAAAATACTAAGAAAATATACGTGCAATTTCTGCGCATAGAACTAATAAATACAGGTAGAAGCGGTGAGGATGTACGGTTTTTTTAAACGATTTTTTTGCGATAACTTTAACATCAAACTTAAAATACTAAGAAAATATACGTGCAATTTCTGCGCATAGAACTAATAAATACAGGTAGAAGCGGTGAGGATGTTAACTTCATAAAAGAAACACACAACATTCATCTTCACCAGGCCGAAAGAGCCAGATGTCAATTAAAACTAGTTATGAATTTAACTAAAAATCAAGAAGACATGCAAAAGACACTACCTCTACCCCGGATTCAGACAATCTTTTTTTTTATAGGGCAAATCTGGCTCTATTACTTGGGTGTGCACAATGCTACAAACAACCAAAGCTACTGTTATATATGGATCGAGGGTCAGGTTGGACGTGGCGCAAAGGAAGAGGATCTTCACTTTAAAAAAAACATCGACAAGAACGTTTCTGACACTATAATATAAAATATGTAATTCTTTGGTCGGATTCTTTGGTGATATAATATCAATAATACATCTAATACCAGAAGATGCTCGACACTTTTATGACTATTTGACATGTACACCTGAAATTATTGAAGATGACGTTGATAGATTTAATACTGAGTTAGGTTTTATTTTGGATGATGAATGAGAGCTAAAATATGTATTTTGCGTATAATAGTTTGTGACGTTTTAATATATTATTTTTTAATAAATACTTCTAATATTCTATTGCCAAGTTTTTACTCAAATCAAAATAATTTTATTTATTTGATTTTTTATAAGACCTAAAGTAAGTATGTAAGCTAAAAACAGTATGAATACATTATACAACAGTCAGATTCTTTTAGTGAACGTAGTAAACATTTTAGTCAATAGCTGCTACACTTAATACTTTCTTGTCTGTTTTATTTTTTATTTTTTAAATAGTTACAGATCACATTTTAAAACACAGGCAACTTACATGGCTGGTTTATGCTTTATTGTGATTTCTGTATAAAATAGCCACGTCTAAAATCACAATTATTAATATTAATAGCCACGTTTCGAAATTCGGGATAGGATATAATAAATTACAATAGTTATACCAAATATGTTTCAAATAAAAAATAATCAGAAAATTAATATACGACCGAAGTGCAACCATCGACCGAATAAAATGCTTACCTATAACTCTGTTTGTCATTTTCCCGACATGGCTGCCTTCTGCATAACACGGTTCTATTTACGTTGTTGAGCAGACATATTTTTCAAACATATGAAGCAATGGATTGGCGATTCCCTTAAAAATCATTCGAATTGTGATGTAAAGCGTGTTACGCAACAAGGGTGCAGTTTCTAGATTTTCCCTTCATTGTGTTATATTATAATAGGCACTACTTTAACAGATAATATCAAAACACGGTCGTATTAAAATAGCAAACACCTAAAGTTATACAATCAACAGTTCTGTTGTGGTGATTTACATGAAAATCGTAACAATTAGGATACTCCGGCCAGCACCGTCCGTGATGAAACTTTATTCGTGACGTTGTTGTTCAAATTATTCTGTGTTGTCTTAGTCATAACAATTAATAAACCAACCGACTATTTGGTCAATTCAAAAGTAAAGTCATTGAGCCAAAACAGCGAGAAAATCACATCTCTAAGATTGTGTGAAAACAAAAATTTATAAATACCTACTTATAATTTTTTAAATCATCTTTTTTTTTTTACACATTCAGTGCCGGGAGCTCTCCTAGAGGGTTCACCTAGTCGCATATGGGATACCGGAGCCCTCGCGAAAAGTTCATTTTATATGTAGGTTTTTCTTAGCGAATACAGCTATACAAACCGTAAAAATAAAATCTGATGTTAAAATATACATCAGATTTTATTTTACCCTTAAACAAACACGAGCCCCTCTGGATATTTAGGAAAAAACGAGGTTTGTTTCTAGGTAATTAGGGGCCGCTGATTTCATTTTTGATGTAAAAAGAACAAAAAAGGGGAGGGAAAGGGGGGTTTTTTGGGTGGTAAATATCTTACCATTATCGATTATCGACTTGTAAAATATTAGGATGGTGGTAAAATAGTTACCATTATCCAATACGATTTGAATAAATTCCTATACTAGTTGTTTTCCCTGGATTTGCTTGTGTAATTTAGGTAATACACTCATCGCTTATTTCAGATCACTGAAATATGCGAAATAAGCAAAGATAAGCTAATTAAAAAATACATATTATTTTTTATATTACATAACATCACGCCTTGTTTCCCCGGAGGGTTGGGCAGAGGTGTACCTGTAGTAGGTACACCCACATTTCGCCAGTTATGTTTAAGTCCCATGTAATAGGGGGCGAGCCTATTGCCATCAACCGGGCACAAATCCAGACTCCGGGCTGCTACTGAGAAATTCTAGACAGAAAAACCCAATAACACTTTACCCGACCCGGGAATCGAACCCAGGACCTCATGCTCAACAGTAGCGCTTGCAACCACTAGGCCAACGAGGCAGTCTTTTCAGAGGCGAGGCAGATTTTTCAACCTAATGGATGCATAACTACAAGAATATAACACAGTTTATGAATCTGAACGCAAAAAACAATTAACAGATTTTTTGTTAAACTAAACTAAGAAAAAATTTGGAACGTCACAACAATTTCAAATTTTTTCCACCAAACTGCCGACTGGCTCCCTTTGACATTGACGTATATGGACGGGTGACGTTTTTGAGTAACATTTTTTCAGTAGTTGGATTTAAAAAAAGACAAGGTTTTACTTACTAACAAATTCAAGTGTTGCCGGTGCACGAAAAATACTTTTCTTAAACAAAAAACTCAAGTGGTAAGCATTAAGTATACCTTTATTTTAATAAGGGCAAGATTTATTAGTTGCGTTGGTTTTAAAATCCAAGCATTTTTATTTAACTTTTTGTTGTTGTGTTTTGGAAACTACGTATAGCGACAAGACTCCCTGAAAACACTATTTTACTTCGTTTTACAATGTATTATTTATTACGGACGAAACGGTTATTATTCCAGTTTCATATTGAATCCATTTAAAATTTGGATATCCATGAAAAGTTATGGCGAGTTATTTCGTTTTAACGGCCTGTCCACGGGGAATGGGCGGGGGGCGTCGCAAGCGGCGCGGTGCGTCGGGCGGGGCGGCAGTCTACGCGGCACAGTTAATCACAGTTTGCACGCCACGGGCAGCAGCATTAGCCGCCGCGACAAGGTAGACCGAGGGCGAAATGCCTTTATCAAAGTTATTTCGATATTGCTTGGAGAGTAGGTATTACTGTAGTAGTTTCTTTTCAAGACTTATGAAATAGAGAAAAATATATCCAGATATTTTTTTCGAATGTGTCGAAACCTTTGATTATAATTATTTTTATGAATATTCAACCAAAACTGGAGAAAATGGTCAATGCAGAGAGGATAGCTGGCCTAGCTAGTATTTTGGCAATAAAAATTTCAGTAGGCCTACATTATTTCGCGGCGAATACAACTAAGAAACCGAACTATACTCCATAGGTTTAGGTAGGTAAATAAAGGTCAAACAAAAAAAATCACGTAACAATAGACAGATTACAAAATTTTATATTATTGTTATAAATGTACCTAACAAAAAAATGTGCTCAAACAGTTACATCTACGAAGACTAGTTCATGAATAAATGATAAAGTTTTACATACCTAAATTAATAAAAGAGGAAACTATTTTAAGGATCTAAAATAAATTTGATTTGGTTTATCGTATTTTTAAACAAGAAAGTGTCATCTATAAAACCCCTTTATACGATTTGATTAAGTACCTAAAACTATGGAGTTATAGTTTTAGTTTGGTTTCTGCACTTTTCGCCGCGTCTGCCGCGCGACACCGTGGGAGGCATCGTACAAATTCATACATTTGTTTCCGTCACCCGCCGCGCCGCGCGCCGCCAGATGCTCGTGCGATTCGCTCAGCAAATTTCGCATTTCTATACGTTTGTGTTAGTCGCTAGACACTTCGCCGTTCGCATCGTGCGAATGGCCCGTGGCTAGGTCGTAAAATGGTAAGATTTATTTAATAAAGCTGCTCGACTGACTGTCGTAATGTTTATGTTGTTCATACCTTGTTTGCTCCGATAAGGTTGCAACATCAGCCTATAATGATACCACTGCTGGGACTCAGACCTCTTCTCGGTGACAAGGATCCCAGGGAGGGAGTGGTTGCAGGTTTCTGTAATATTTTGTATTTATGTGATTAAACTGATATTTAGTGCACCAGGTGTTATTCGGTATTCTCTCTACAAGCAAGGCGAACGATATTGCCTTTCGAGTCTTATACAGCTGAGATAATATCCTGTACTAGAACACATCACTGGTTACTGTTTACAAGTAAATACCTGAGCTGGTAGTAAGTTCAGTAATAAACTCATTCACAGAGAAAAATAAAAACGATTTTGTTAAATTTTTATGCCTTTTACCAGAAAATGACATGGATTTCACTTCTTGTATTTCAGGGCAGCTATTTTTATTCTAGGCTTTACCTACTGACGTCAAACGTTCCTAAAAATAGAGAGAGCACCAAAAATCATTTTCGAGGAGAACCATTCCAGACGCGTAAAGTAGTAATAACACTTCAAAAGCTAGGCACAAGTGGAAACCTCTACACCAAATGAGTTTATTTTAATATAGAACTTCAAGCAGAGAAAATAAAATCCAAAAACCTGATTTACTCGTCAAGTGTTCGCTGAAAATGCTGAAATAAACCCCCTTTTATTACATCACGTTATGGCTGAAATTCATCGTATACGCACTGCTATTTACGGTACCTACTCACTTACGAGTCGGTAAATCACTGTTGGAACGTGTAACCATCCGTATGGAGATTTTAAAGTCCAATCATCACAGACAGCACAGTCTAAAAAATAACTGAACGTGGCCCTTTGTCGTCAAGTATGTCTTTCCAATACAGACTTCAGAACAAATTAGATATTGAAATACGTGCAATGAACTACACAAACTATAAAAATATATCTGCAAGTTTATCAACAGTCGACAGTCGTCCGCAATTCAACTGAAATACATACTAAAACCTTACAAATACCTATTTTATAAGGTGACCGTCGTAAAGCTGGAGGATTGGAAGGAATTTCGCTGCGTCAAATCTCCTTTTTTATCGTCAAAGAGAACGATCAATCATGTGCCGAAGACAGTTGTAATGTATTTGCATTTTGTCGCTGATGTTCACACAGCCTTATTTTAAAGATGAGGATTATCCACGGAATCCGAATGAGGGCTGGATGGAATAAATAAAAATGGAAAATGTATTTGAGGTCGTATTAAATGGAAGCCTGCCTTTTTGGGATAAAAAAGGCACGCGCTGTTATTTTACAAAGATAATGGTGCAGTAATAAAGGGTATTTTTTGTACAGCACGCTTAGCATGACCACCGTAGAAACGGGTTTTGTCGACGGAAGAATAGACAAAATGACAGATAAACAATCAAAATTCGTCATTTTGTCTATTTGTCCGTTGACAAAACCTGTAGAAAACCCGTTTCTATGGTTGTCATGTTACGGGTGCTTGTGATGTAAAAGTCGAAGTAAACGTAACCGTTTTGTGAACTGTCGTCAGGTACTTAAGAGGGAACAGGGCCCGCAATTCTCCATACAAACGTTTTCCCCGTTTTTCTTCCTGAATAATGCCTCTAGAACTGTCATTTTTTTTTAATAAAATCAGTGTCTCTATAGGCATGTCCCTGTCATTTCCTTTTTTTCAGCAATTAATAAGTAAGGAAACTATGACCCCCCAAAAATTATAAACGGTATAAGTCTTCTGAGAGTCGATACCATTCGGGATTTGGGAGTCCAACTCGATAGTCAACTATCCTTTACAAATCACTTTGACACTATTGTCGCCAAAGCGAATAAAATGTCCGGATTTGTAAAAAGAACTTGCAAGGAATTCCGGTCCAGTGGCACCCTTAAGGTTCTCTATAACTCTCTGGTGAGGAGTATACTGGAATATGCATCTCCTGTATGGAATCCAGCGTATCGTGTCCACATCGACAGAATAGAGTGCATCCAAAAAAAGTTTACGAGATACCTGCGCTACAGATCACAGACTTGTGATCGCGAAGCTGATTATCCTCAAAGGCTCTGCCACTTCAAGATGAGCTCCTTGGAGCAACGAAGGAGTTGCTCAGATTTAATTTTCCTTTATAAGACCCTTCATAATTTGGCGAATGTACCGGAGTTGGTTTCGGAGATCAATGTAAATGTGCCCCGCCGTACCTCATACAGATCCAATTTTAAAACAGATACATTTCAAATGCCTAAAAATAGAACTAATCTTGGCCGTTCAGCTCCTTTATACCGATTTTTGTCTAGCTACAATAAGCTGTGCACGCGTACCAACAACTTAGACATATTTTCGAACAGTCTGAATGAATTCAAACGATACGTCCTCAGTTCTTAATCGATTTCTTTGACTAATTTTGTTACAAAATGTTAATTTGGGTATTTGAGTGACTCCATTCTAGATAATTAATATTGTACAATTTAATTTAATTTTTGAACTCTAATTTTAATCTATTCTATTCTTTTAATTTTAACTGTAATTAATGTAATGCGTCCTAATTTATTTGTTATTTTTATTGTTTTAATTTATAATTGTTTTTCTAATTTAATTGATGTTTTTTCTTTAATTATTCTGAATTTTAATTTAATTACATTTTAAACTCAATGCAAATTTTGTAAATTTAATTTTGTTATTATCATAATTCGATTTTAGTTTTATTATTGATTATACAAGTGCTGTGCACACCTATAAGTGACGAATTCACCGCAAAACTGTTAAAATAGAATATATTTAATGTAATTATTTAGTGAATAAGTCGTTGGTGTGTCAATAAATAAATAAATAAAAAATTACAAAAATGCCCCATTTTTACCGCCGTGATTAGAGGACTACCAAACTAATTCGGAAAAGTTTTTAGCATAAAAGAAAATAATAGGAACCTAGACATACTCTTTCTTAAAATTTTAATGTAAAAAATTATTAAATCGCCTTAGTTTTCGAGGAGAAAAAAGGAGAATGCCAAACGTCGTTTTCGTCAAAAAATTTGTGATATAATCGGTCTGAGCTGCAGTTGTCCCTATAGCACTTTAGGGGGTTTAACTCGGTTTTTCGGGCGCAGCGCGACGGCAATAGTTTCTTCAAATACCTATTTTTCAAATTCCTTGCAGCCCCTGTTCCCTCTTAAAGATAGTTATTGTCACTTTGTTTACTTAAAAATTATAGATTCTACTTATTTGTATATCAGTTATTCAATTCTATTGACTTTTGAAATTAAATTAAATGAAATTGTTTATTCTGTAAATAGGATAGCGGAATCACTTTTACACGTAGATAATAACAAAAAAAAAAAATAAGCTAGTCGACATTTCCTATCTGATTACCCCTCAGAAGGAATGGTGAAACAAACTCACGGGTTAATTTTTGCTTTTGAAAAACAAATTGATGCACTGACTAATTTATTCTGAACATTATTAATGAAAACTCGCTTAAAAACACACTGAATACTTAAAAATAAAAGAAGGTTTTCATATACAACACACATGTTCTGTTAAATTGTGTCCAGCCAATCAGTCGGCCGGATAAAACAGATCTCTGGACATTACTTTAAATTAACCGCTCCGTTTTCACAACTGAGTAATTTTTCAAGCCAAACCGGGTGTAATTTTATTTATAATTAAAAAGGTATTTTTTGCTTCATCTGGACATTCAATGCGCTTTTTATTAAGCTGAGCTGATTAAGTTTGGTGGAATAATTTAAAGTGACCCAATGTTTTGAGGGAAAACGCTGATTGTTGTTTGATATCGATTGTTAGCAGCGTTGTTTTTTTTCTTTAAAACATGATACATTTCGGTTCAAACGCTTTTATTACAAAATAATAATAATTTAGAATAGCATAAAGGTGACTAATGAAATAAAGATTAGATTTAGAGTTTTTGTTCTGCCTATTAATTTTAGATTAATCTATGCTATTATCTAACGATACAGTCATTTCATTTTTTTTTTTTTTAGTAAGATTATGAATAACTTGCTAATTCGATTAGATTCTCCCTGTTGAACAAAATTAGGGACTTTAATTCAGACTAACATTTAAGTAATAGGTGGGGGAATATTTTCAATTTCCAATGACATGGTTTTCCATTTTAAGAGCACGACTTTACTTTGAAGGACTGTCAATTTCAAGGTTATTGTAGTACACAAGATCAAGGTCAACCTAAAAACTATGTTTCTCGTGTCGAGACAGGGTAGATAGTACCTATGCTCGGTATTGATACCCGTATCTACATTTAGGTACTGGGTATGTCTTTCATTGGTTTGAATGTGCCCTGGCAGCTGCGAATATGTCATGCTCACTCTAACGTCTGTGTTGGATCATTTAGCTCCCTTCAAAATGTTTGAACTGAATGGTGCTAATCCATGCGTCATGTTCGGGAACGGGCGCCGTCAGTAGGGACTGGTCATCTCTTAACTGCCACGGCATATTTTAAGTGAATTTAATTTTTGAATTGTTTTTTATGTCTATTACGGACGATTTTAACGTTTAGCATCGTTTTCACATGTATAACTTCAACATGAATGATGTAATCAATATTTTGTAACCTTATCAAGATTTAAAAGAGTGTCCGTGGAGTTTCTTGCCCGTTCTTCTCCAAAGGTACCCACTACGCTTTGGAATGGGCATTTAGCTTCATCTTTCTGACTGACAGACCCCTTGACAATTCAAAAGTAAGTCCCTCTATTTGGTTTATTTGAAATAAATGCTTTGAGTTTAATTAATTTTAATTTTACGGCCAAATAACTAACAGAAAACCATAGTATTGCTTGTTGTATGTAAATCTGTCGTTCACAACGACATTGTTTTGTTTTAACCAAAACATAAAACAAGAGAACTGTGCCGGACGGGCTTGATCGCTGGACGAGAAGGTCGAGGTTGTATACCTATCCAGGTTTATCCCGGTTTGAGGATAGGTCTCTCCTGGTCCAGGCGGCGCTGACGTCCAGCACCTATACATTCTAGATATCTTCAATACTCACTCAGCGGCTACGTTCTAGATTCTTGAAGGAAAACGGGTTTTCGACATGGAAATAACAACACCATTGCACTGATTGTCTTCATAAGTATTCAGGAAGCGATTTTCGATACTGTTCTGGTCTACTATTTGACGCATTAGATGATTAAAAGTTCCATGTCGGTGACTCTAATTAAAAGTTCCATGTCGGTGACTCTAATTAAAAGTTCCATGTCGGTGACTATAATTAAAAGTTCCATGTCGGTGACTATAATTAAAAGTTCCATGTCGGTGACTATAATTAAAAGTTCCATGTCGGTGACTATAATTAAAAGTTCCATGTCGGTGACTATAATTAAAAGTTCCATGTCGATGACTATAATTTCTTAAAATGGTGCGAGAGCTTAGCAACAGCGCACCTTACGGAGAGCCGCCAATCGCTTCCTGTTCTAAATTCTTATTTCTTTCTAAATACGCTATTTTTACCCATAAATATGTAGCTATACACAGATTCGTAATAAAATAACCTATAAACTGAGGTTTCTATAACAATCGTATCTATTCCCGCTGAAAAGATATTTCGGTATAACTAGGATAAAATTAACTTATTTAAATATTAAACTGTTTGCAAGTGATTTTACTGAGAAAGTACTAACGGTCTAAGAAATGTTACTCTTAAAAAGCACTATCCATTGATATATCACTTAAAGATATTGGGCGCCAAGAACATCCCTAAACTTGGGTGGCCAAGTAGTCACCTATTTAGGTCATTAACTTTTAATTGACTAACTGTTGGCTAATGTCAAGTTAGTAGCAAAGGTTCTCCTTGAAAAGCTCTTTAAATTGGTGTACATATATTTTACAATAAAAAAAAAAACATTTCTGTTTTTTTATCACAGTCTAGCCAGAAATTCTTTAGCCAACCCACTCACGATATAATCTAACATACCTACTAAATTTGATAAAAAAAAGAATGCTTTTCATCCATTATACAAATAGGTGAAGGTCCTCTGCGGATCCTATGCTATGAACCGATTCCATTACACATAGAAACCCTAGGATTTTTTTTCAGCCCTTGACGAGCTTTTGAATACAGGTTGTTTATTTACAATGTAGCGACCCTGGCGTTGCGTTTTGCTGAATTGCATTTTTGGTATCGTAAGGAACGCCAGCGCCGGGCACGCCAGTCGCTCACATACCTTCGCCTTGCCACGTTATATATATTAAGGAAATAAATGTAACCAAGTATTGTGAACCTTTTAATAAACAATAATTACATTCAGTAAATCCCAAAACTTGATATCATTTCTTGACCCTTCAAATAACACGCACAACAAGTGGTGACCCCGAACGTTTAAATCAATAGTTTTGTGTTTTAATTTTTGCGCCGTAAGCGACTCAGTGGCGACGTGGCAAGGGCGCGTTAAAAAAACCGCGTGGGTGCAAGTAACAGAGAATAGTCTCGAAACTAGTGAAACAACTACTACGATGACTCCACCACCAACAGTTGGAGTAGCCGCGGCTGCACAGGCAGCAGCCACCGGAGTAGCAGCGGTATCGGTGCAGACAAGGATACCAGATTTTTGGACAGATCTGCCCAAATCATGGTTCTGTCAGTTCGAGGCTATTATGGCACCACAAAAGCTGGCTGATGCGCAGCTGTTCGACATAGCAATCGCCAGATTGACCCAGGACACAGTGCGGCAAGTTACAGATATAATCGAAGCCCCGCCAGAGTCAGGCAAGTACGCAGCATTGAAAAAGCGTTTATTGGCGATTTATGAAGAGAGCGCGGACAAGCAATTCCAGAGGCTAATGGGAGAGATGGACCTGGGAACACAGAAACCATCGCAGCTGTATAGGGCGATGGCGGCCCTAGCAAAGAATTGCAATGTAACGGACGAGCCACTAAAAAGGTTGTGGATGAATCGTTTACCCCCGGGCGTGCGGGCGGTCCTGGCAGTGACCGGAGACACGAAACTTGAGAGTCTCGCCGAGACGGCAGACAGAGTGATGGAAAACATGGGTACCGGTGAGGTCGCGTCAATAGCACCGAGCACATCGGAATTGACATGCGACACGAAAACGGATTTGGTCAAGCATCTCAGCGCATTATCGGTGGAAATGAAGGAATTGCGCGGGGAAATAAATGACATCAGGAAGCGAGACGGGAACTCGGGACAAGACCGGAGAGAGCGGCGTTGGCAGCAGGGGCGCTACAGGCCCAGGAGCCAGTCAAGGCCACGTCGCACACCTAGTTCCTCGGATTGGCTATGCAGACACCATTTTCGTTACCGGGAAAATCGCGCAGGCGCAGGAAACAGACGCTCAAATGTCACACATGTTAGCAAGTTCACGAGGCAACATTGTATTAGAACAAATTCAATCACCTTTATGTAAAAGAAAGATATATTGTAATATTACTAAAAACCAAGTAAGGCCATACATTCCATTACAGTACCGAAAGCCAGTTTTTAACTCAGTTCATAGCATAAGCCATCCAGGTATTAGGGCCACACGAAGAATGGTCACAAGTCGTTATTTTTGGCCGGACATGAATAAAGACATCGCTAAATGGGCGAGATCATGCATACAATGTCAGAGAGTAAAGGTACATAGACACACCGTTTCAAAATTAGGTACATTCCCGATAACAGAACGATTTGAACACATACACGTAGACATAGTAGGGCCTCTACCGACTGCACAGGAAGGTTATCGATATTGCGTCACCGTCATAGATAGATTTACTCGCTGGCCGGAGGCAATTCCAGTTACGGACATTACTGCTGACACAGTCGCTAAGGCGATCTATGAAGGCTGGGTATGTAGATTTGGTTGTCCTAAAACGTTAACCAGCGATCAGGGCAGACAGTTCGAAAGCGAAATATTCAGCAGTCTGATGAATATGTTAGGCATAAAGAAAATCCGTACGACAGCATACCATCCACAGGGTAATGGTATGGTAGAAAGAATGCATCGTTCCCTTAAGGCAGCAATAAAGGCAAGACTGTTAGAAAATAGGTCATGGGTTGACGAATTACCTACAGTATTGTTGGGACTTCGTGCAGTTTGCAAAAGTGACCAGAATGTAAGTTCAGCAGAAATGGTTTTAGGACACACGTTGCGTTTACCAGGCGATTTTTATCACGAGACAGAAAAACCGCAAGTAGGACATTTACCGACATTTGTAAGCAAATTGAGAAATATAATTAATGACATGCGCCCACAGTCACGAGCGGTTAGCGGCTCGCGGAAAATATTCGTTCATAAAGATTTAAATACCTGTACACACGTATTCATTAGAAATGACATGGTAAGGAAGCCATTGACACCGTCGTATAGTGGTCCATACCAAGTTATTAGCAGAAACGATAAGACGTTTGACATACAAAAAGACGATCGTCAATCAACCGTGTCCATTGATAGATTAAAACCAGCATATATTATTAGTGAGGATACGATACCAGACAGCGTAAGGAACAATAATAACAGTGAAACACAAAAACCGCAGGTTGAGCCAAACTCGCTACCGCCTATCAATAAAACCACGCGCTCAGGCCGAGTAATCAAGAAACCGGTGCGATTTTTGCTCGACTAGCAAAATTAGCTTAAGTATATCGCAAGTGTAAGAGATTCATGTACAATTCACTATTTACATTACCGAAATCAAGTAAAGAGCACAGATTTATAGACATGGGTAATTTTCATAATAAAGAATTCATCTCAATAGCCCAAGCACAGGTAGCAGCTGGACAACAATTGGAACACAAACTGAATTATTTTGGGATAATCCTTATCATTATTGCGGTAATATTGGGAATTTTGTTATGCTACGCAATAAAAAGAGGCTGCAGAGGCCAACTGAGAGGTTGGCTGAAAAAGGAGGTGACGACACTGGCTGGAACAGCGGCCGGAAATATGGGTAATCCGGCAAGCGCAGCAAATTACGTGTAAACAGGTACGAAAAGTGAATTGTGCAGGAATCTGCCGGTTTATATTGTGTGTTAACGCGAACTACGTACGGTTACATTTAGCTGTGGTATCCCGTCAAGATTGTATTATCGTTATAATTATTTGTAAGTATTTATTGCACTGGCGCTGTCATAACGGAAGCTGCCGGCCCTAGTGGTGTTATTGAATATTGCAGAGCGGACGTTATGACAGCTACCCTTAAACATATCTAAACCTAATATATATGTTTTAAAGACGGCTCTTCAATGTGAAGAGACCGCAAGGGAGGAGGAAGTAGAAGTAAGCAACATTTCCGGTGTACTGTACCTATTGTGTAGTGTTGCACGCAACATTGTAATTGTAAGCCCAGTGTATTTTTTGTAAAAAAAAATTTTTGTGAATTATGTTATTTTTTTTAAGAAAGGGGGGTGTGATGTAGCGACCCTGGCGTTGCGTTTTGCTGAATTGCATTTTTGGTATCGTAAGGAACGCCAGCGCCGGGCACGCCAGTCGCTCACATACCTTCGCCTTGCCACGTTATATATATTAAGGAAATAAATGTAACCAAGTATTGTGAACCTTTTAATAAACAATAATTACATTCAGTAAATCCCAAAACTTGATATCATTTCTTGACCCTTCAAATAACACGCACAACAACAACAATTATGGACTAAAATGTAGGTTTTCCTGAAAGGCTAAATCTCTAGAAGTTAGGTCCAGGGCTAGGTCTTAGTCACGTCCTGGTCTAGGTGCCCTGGACGCACTAAAAATATTAAATAATGGCTATATAACCTACTTAATTGAGACAATTAACGGCCGTATTTACGACTTTCATACAAAATTATCATTTTGATTACAATTTATACGCTAACTAGTACTAGTAATATTTTTATCCTATCTATGAAACAATTTGTATTGTTTAGTGAAGCATTATCGCGAACAAATATCTGTTCTATCTGTGAAACGAAGCGATCTATAAAGATTCTATACAATTTACATTTTTTGGTGACGCATCGTCGCGAACAAGAAGAGTGAGTAAAATCCAGCATAGTAAATTAGTAAAATAATCAAAAGATGACGAAGACGACGATGAAGATGACGTCATCATTTCAAATGCAAGTAATTTCCACCATGAGTACACGGTTTCCCTCAAAGTATAATAAAAAATGTCGTTCATTTGTCACTTAACTCATTTTTAATGTATGTATTTGGAGGGTGAGTTGACACTTTTCTTTGCCAAACATCATTATTTTGACAACCTGAAGCAGTTCAATGTCCTGCACGTATAGTCTGAAGTTTTAGATGCTGTTTAGATGTTATGAATATTTTGGCGTCTCGATTTATGATTGTGGTTATTTTTAAGATTTAAATCAACAGTGAACGTGCTTTAGTTGCAGAGTAACTTATGGTTAAAGCATCATTATTTTAATGGCTCAGCTGTTATTTCTAGGAGACAGAAATAACTACAGTACCTAAATGATGCTGCCGAATGCCAATGCCGATTCTGTGGCTTATAGGGAAAAACAATGTTTTTACTTAAAATGCGTCTGTGTGAATAACACATATCATAAATCATAATATTATTATGGTCCTAGGTAATGAGAACTCTCTATATATTTACATAACGGTAGGGATTGTATATCTTGATTGTCTAGAGTTTTGTAGATATCGTTTTATATATTCAAACCCAATACCTACTCGTAGATTAAACCAAGACCATCCGAACTATTTTTGAGTTATAATGACATGAGAAACCCAGTATTAATAAGAAAGCTAGTGGCAGATATATACATACACATAGATACATAAACTCACGCCTTCTTCCCATGGGGGTAGGCAGACAACAGAGCGCCAGCTGCTACGATCCTTACATACTTTTGCCTCGAACATCAGCAATAAGGTCAGTATTTATGTCTTCCTAGGGTGGCTGATACCTATGCAGGGATTTCTATTTGTAAACAAATATAAACTGACCAAGTGCGTGTCATCACGCAAAATGAAGGTTTCGGTATTTGGGATGAATTTATCCCATAAACAAACTTAACATTATAGTTGAAAATCATGTTCTCCCATACATGGTTATGCGTCACGGTAAATTCTCCAACTGCAAATTAAAGCATGTCACCGCAAAAAAAAACTACAAATTAACGATTTTCTGAAATTTTCCTTTATACGTGCTGAGACCTTGATTCCTGCCAAAATTCAAACTTCTAGGTCAATGGGAAGTACTCTTTAGGTTTTGATTTAAATGCGAGTATCAAAATATGTCGCATTAAATGACCGTATTTTTTATTGCGTTGACTTAGAAACTTGATTTTTTTTAGAGCTCCAAGGGACCATAGACTTACGTAGTTGATAATATATTAATTTCAATTTGATACCTTCACGCGTTCCTGAGAAAAAGGGCCGTGATGGACTGACAGACAGACAGACAAACGGACGGACGGACAGCAAAGTGATCCTATAAGGGCTCCGTTTTATCCTTTTGAGATACGGAACCCTAAAAACAAACATAATATATCTATTGATACAAATGGAGAACTTATATCCCAAGGGCGTCATTAGGATTCTGAGTATCGACGATAACATCTACACATACACACATAATTATGATGAGGAAAAATGGGTTATTAGTAAAAGGATCATTGTTCACTATTCATAGAATGTAACTTATATGCGGGTTTATCTTTTATTGAAAACAGCAGGGAATATTATTTATTTCATAAAGTTACTGCATTATAAAAGGCAATAAGGCGGACGTAATGCTTTCGTCACACTATCTCATTAGATTTTGACCTGTAAAGGTAGTTGTTATGAGATGATAAAGAAATAAATTTTCTAGCAGTCAACTAATTTTCGAATTAAGCTAAAATGAAATGATAATGAAACATACATTACATTAAGACCTATCCCCCACACCCCCCATTTCATTACCACTAAGCCCAAACATCTTAAGCCCCATATTTATTTTCTGTTCGCCCCCAATAACTTTCCATCAGTCTTCTCTGGGATATCCATAATTTCCTCAAGGTGACAGGTAGACTGGTCACGTAGGGCGGTGCGATCCGTCACGAATCTCATTGGTATGGGGAAGAACTTACTGGGTATTAGAAGATATGAGATCACTTGTAGATATATTTTGATAAAGGAGATAAGTTTGGAAAGACTTCGGAACTTAGGAAGTTATTGTTCTTTGGATTACAGTCACTCAAAAATGTTGGTTAATAATTACAGATGAAGCCAATGTTTGGTGCAATTTACAAAGAATGGCATAACTTGTAGACACTGAAAAAGGAATCTTACTATCGGCAATGTGGATCGGTGCCACAAGAGAAATTTTAAAGTAATTTTAGCAAGAAACTTCACATGTAATTTTTGCATTAACACTGGTTTTTCACAGTTTCAGCTTTTGTCATAATCAAGCAGGAGCTTTATAAATGTTGTTCGTTCCTTACAGTTTGTTTCCATCCTGCATTTTTATCTCAAACACTTACCCTCGTAGTATGTATTAAAGAGTAAGTTATACATACCATTAGAACCATGATAGGTCGAAGCCAACAATAACTATATTCTCCAATGGAGTATGCGGGTGAATTTCAACAACTATGATTTATTAACTAATATAAAATTGTTTCTGAATTTTTGAATAATATAAGATGTCGATAAATAAGAAATACGTAGGTATTCAGTTACATAATATGTAAGATACATTTATTTAATCTTTAAAGTTTTTAATATATTGTTGACACCAGAATTGATAAGCCACCAAAATTAATAGCCGAAACCAAAATTATTTTACTACACCATATAATAAAATAACAATAGAAAAAATTTATATAGTGAATAAATGTTTTATTAATATGATAAAAAAACAAAACGACATCAATTTAAAAATAAAAGTTTTCAGCTTCTTTTTTATTGGTATGTTATTCTTTCTTTTCTTCGCAATTCCTCTAGTTTGACGGCTTTTCTCCTCTTTTCTGCCATCCTTTTCTTCTCCACGCACTCTGCGTGTATCAACTTTGAATTTTTCTTTGCCATGCTGGAATACAAATAATAGGTACCTAAGTTTTTTTTTAACCTATCTACCACCTTAATAACAAGGAAGTAATGTTTGCTCACTCTTTAATCTAATTTAACGGGTCTTTTATAGTTTTTCTTTGAGGTACGTGCCTCTAAAACTAATTTTAGTACTTATATTGTGATTGGTAAAATACCACCAAAATTAGAATCTTGGATTTAAGTTTATTAAAAAAAAAAAACTACTAAGAATATAATAATTATAATTATTTACATAATAATTACATTTTTATTAAAAATTATATTACAACACCGAATTAGTTATTAAACGTTTTAAAACATTTACACCATAATTGCAGGAATTTGTCCGATCGATCGCTACGAAAACACTTACGTTTTTAACGGGAAATCACAACAGGATGGCACAAGTCTGTCACTGCTGCGTGTGAGTTCCTGGCTAAAGGAAGTGAACGATGGTAGTGTCTTCATACTGTGTTAATTCTATACGAGTCACTTAATGATTTCAATATTACTCTAACTAAATTCTTAAATTTCGCGCGAAAAGTCCTTTTCGATTTTCCCTAGGAAAAAGCACTAAATATAAGAATAAAACTGTAATCAGATAAAAACTAAGACTAGATTCAATTTCGGATAAATTTCGTATAAACGGTGGTAATTTCCAGAAAAACAGATTGTGGAGGCGCCACCAAATTTAGAATAGGATTGCTTAATAACATTATTTTTTCTGACTACTAAATTGTTTTCTACTAAAATATTTACAGCCTGATCAAGATATTACGTCTACTTTCTCTATCAAAATGTAATTTATTGTACATTCAGTTTAAGATATGATATTCACAGTTTTTTTTTTTTTGAAAATCGCCAATGCCGTAATGTGAAACTCCCACATTTCGCCACTAATATCACATAACTTAATTCGCATGTAAGACTGTAAATTCCAGTTGAAAATATAGTGAAACGACATCTTTTAAAGTCTGTAATAGAGGTCAGTGTCAGTGTATTCCAAAAAATACCGCGCATTTAAGTTTTCAATTCCCTATTTCCCGCCATAATAAACTGAATACAAACTCAGTAGGTACATAAAACCGGCAATATTCTGCACTACATCAGTGCAGGTTCCGGTCACGTTGGGTTGCAATCCGTCACGCACCCGCAGCTACGTGCACGTAGGTATGCACCACACGAGGTATACATTGTGAGGGAGGGAGCCGTAGGGGCCCGATACTTTGGGGGTCGTGGAAAATTGGGCTTCAATTTTCGAACTGATAGAGTACGGTGTTAGTGAGAAGCGTGTCTGAATATTTCGATGTTTTTTAATGGATTCATCGTTATTGAATTTGCTTTTTTAATATCTTTACAGCATGTAACTTAACTAAACTTTGGCACAATTTGGGGAACAAAGTTCTCGTTAAAAGTATTAATTTCGGAGGCGACAATATAAAACAGTCTGTTAATAACAAACAGACAACAGCAAACAACAGTTTGTTGTCTGTTGTTGTTTATATAATATTTTCTTGATTGGATCTTTTTACGATATATAAATAAATGAATCTTCAGCTGTTTTACATAGTTACATTAAAATCTACTACCAATATTAAAAACAAAAAAAAAATACACAGTTTGTTATTATTTAAAAACAAGGAACTTCTGAACGTTAGCTTTTTTAAATTCCAGACAATTTTTCAAACAAAAGCCAGTTTTTTATCAGCAGCTGAACCGACAAGACTTTCCGATAAGTAAACCCCTCATTTCACTAACAACTACGTTCACTTTCAGTATAAAAACTGTGAACTTTATTATTCGCCTTCAGGGAGCAAAAGCCTCAATAAAGTAAGCGATCACGCAACAAACAACTAAGGAATAATTTACGTTTTTTCTTAACACTCTCAACACTCGTTTCCCCAAAGATTTCATTGATTGATTGATTTTTGATTTTTCAAGGTCTTTATTCACACATAATGTTGTTACAAAGGTGTTTACAAATGATCTTATTCTATTTGTATACAAATCGTGAATTATTAGTTCCATAGGCTTGGTCGCCTTTACAAACATTTAAACATACTTTTATTATTATATTTTCGTTGACATGACTTAACTTATTTATTTATGAACATTGTGTAACAAGTAGGTATGTGCAAGTCTTAGTATGGACCCACATAATATTTACAGCATTTGAGTTACAAAATGTACGCTTTATTATAATAAAGTATAATAATAACATAAGTAAAGATAGCGGCGGGTAGTCCGCGAAAAGATCATGCATAATACACGGCCAGAGTGACGGCGTCAGCTAGTAAGCGAGCTATCGTCATGACGCGTCACGGAGGAAGTAGTGATGGGGCAGTCGGTATCGATTGTAAGTGCTAGCGTAAGACATTGTACTTAGTCTACTTTTGCCAATTGCAGATATTAGACTATTACGGTGTGATGGGTTTTTATGCAAATAAAACTTGCGTGATATTTTTAGTATATAGTCTTTTAAAAATGGATACTTTATTCGATTGTGTAATATTTTAAGATTAGTGCGAAATGGTGAGTTAAACGATATTTTTAAAGC